>CM019167.2:61691343-62891343 GCA_009739505.2 Apolygus lucorum
AATTTTAATGGTAGAGGCTGGCATTAGGGGTGGACTAGTTCAAGTTCCAGGAAGGATGGCCGAAGCAAATAACCGCTTTATCGAGGGCTTACAACCCTGATAAAGAGGACTTGTTTCTGGCCTACACAAGACTGTAATGCGCTCTATTCCACCGCTATGACCATGCCTCTACCCATTGGCGAATTTTCTTTTGTACAAGATCTTAAATCAATCAAACTCGAATCCCTCACTGCTGACCGACCCATACGGATATCTTCTTGATGTTTCTCTCGACTACCCAGATGAGCTACATGATCACCATAATGATCTCCCCTTCCTTCCTGAGAAGTTGGGAAGTGTTGGTGGAAAGTTGGTGGCTCATCTCGGTAGTCGGAGAAACTATGTCGTTCACTACATGGCTCTCAAACAAGCATTAGATCATGGCATGAAATTGGTAAAAAATAACAGAGCACTAAAATTCCGACAGTCAAACTGGTTAAAACCCTACATTGAACTAAATAATGAGTTAAGAAAGAAAGCCACCAACGATTTTGATAAAGACCAGTTCAAATTATATAATAACGCAGTATATGGAAAAACAATGGAATGTATTAGAAATCGAATCGATTTTAGACTTGTAACTAGCTATCAGCAGGCTGAGAAAACTAATTGCCAAGTCTAATTTCGTAGATTCAACTATTTTTAATGAAAATCTAGTCGGCATTTTAATGAGAAAAGTTAATCTTGAATTTAATCGCCCAATTTTGTAGGCCAAGCAATTTTAGATCTTTCCAAAACAATTATGTATAACTATTTTTATGATGTCCTAAAACCCCCTTTACCCAAATGCACTTAATCTCTTATATATGGACACTGATAGCTCATCATGTCTATAAAACCAATGATTGGTATAAAGACATGAGAGATCATCTACTCGATCACTTAGATACATCAAATTACCCCCAAGATCACCCACTTTACTCTAATATAAATAAAAAGTTCTGGGAAAGTTCAAAGACGAAGCAGAGGGTAAACCTATTAATTTATTTGTTGGCTTGAGACCAAAAATGTATGCCATGATCATTGATGGAAAAGAATATAAGAGAGCAAAATGGGTGCAAAGATGTGTAGTTGAAAAGAAAATCACTGTCGACCACTATCTTGATTGCTTGTCATCATTGTCAATTAAAAGAGACATATGTAGTCGTATTAGATCGAAAAATCACAATTTACAGTCCATTGTGACCAATAAAATATCACTGTCCCCTAATGACGATAAGAGACATATTTTAGATGATGGCATCACCACCTTAGCTTTAGGACACTACAGGCTGGCTCCTGAGTGATCCAATTTTATTTAATTATCACCATACCAAATTTTTAAACAGGCTGGTCCTGTAAAATCGTCTTAGGTTATCAAATTTTTAAATGGGCTGGTCCTTTTAAATTTATCATCGTCTTAGGTTATCAAATTTTTAAACAGGCTGGTCCTTTTTAGTTTTATCATCGTCTTAGGTTATCAAATTTACATCACCGTCTTAGGTTATCAATTTTCATCACCGTCTTAGGTTATCAAATTTTCATCACTGTTATAATTCTCATCATCGAATGTACACAAGGGTGGGTAAGTAAATGTGTACGAGAGACAACGACCTGGTTGCGTACCAGTGGAGCAACCAAAGCTACACACTGTAGCTGAAATCTTTCGGGATTTCCCGGGGGTTGCGGAACGAGTAAAACAACCAATGGTTAGTGGAACCTATGTAAAGGATTGCTTTTATTTTTTTCTTTATCTTTTTATTTTCCACTTTGATTTTATTCACAATCCTTCATATTTGTTTTGTAATAACCTATGTTTGGTTACTCGTTCCATTACGCGAGGGTGGGCCCGGGGTACGCAACCAGGTCGTTGTCTCTCAAAAAGGGAGGGTGAAAGTTATTGCAATGGACTTTTGATGAGAATTTGGGAGGGCGTTGATGAAATTTTTAAGTTGTGGTGGTGGTAATAGTGGGTTGCAAATAGTATATAAGGGCTGGTCCTCTCACAAACGTCCTCAGTATTCAACATGCAGTTGGTGAAGCAAGGTGTCGGTCTCCCAGTCCACAATTTGGCAAAGTTAGAGGGGAATACCTCCGATAGAACAAGGCATAGCTCACTGCTACCCAATAGTATAAGGTGCATAATGTGTGCGACTTCGAATGGTGGCAAAACAAATTTGATGCTCAATCTATTATACTCTCCTCAGGGATTGAGATTTGAAAACATCTATCTCTTTAGTAGAACCCTCCACCAACCTCAATACGTCCAATTGACTAGAATCATGGAACCCCTAAAAGAAATCGGCTTCTTCAAATACGAAAATAGTGATGAAGTACCACTACCCTCTCAAACTAAACCAAATTCCGTAATGATTTTTGATGACGTAGCTTGCGACAAACAAGATAGGATTAGGATGTCTTCAGCATGGGTCGACATAGTAAGACAGATAGCTTTTATTTAGCCCAAAGTTATTGTCGTATACCTAAACATTTGGTCAGGGATTGTGCCAATTTAATCGTTGTATTTAGACAAGACACGTTAAATATGAAAAAGATATACGAGGACCATGTGAACATGGATATGTCATTCGTCAAATTCAAAGACATTTGTTCAAGGTGTTGGGAAACTAGTAGGTATGGGTTTTTGGTCATAGACAAGAGTGTGGTGTCAGCAGTGGGAGATATAGGCTAGGTTTCGATACCTATATAATACCCTGAATTAGGATAAATCAGTTAGTCTATTGCAAACCATGGAAGGAGTAACATCTATTGAGCGAGAGATCGCTGAGGTTCGTAAACACATTAGAGCGAGGTATAACCAGATAAGGAGGAGCAGGGAGGACACAGAAGAACATCTCAAGAAGAGGTTTGAACCCATTCGAGAAGCTATTCTGAATCCGCCATCACCCAAGAAGCCGAAATTGGAGCAGTCAGCTGGGTCATCTACAATTGATCCATGGAAGTACATTAACAGGAGGAGAAGAAGAACCAGACCAAGACGTATTTTTGACTTATTCGGAAGGAAAGTAGAAGAAACCGATATCTCATCAGATTCTACTGCGATACCATACATCATGTCACCTAAAGAGGAACCACCTACTGGATTGACAACGCAAGAAGACGTGAGAGTTATTCCAACCCCTCAAGAACCATTTGCATCGTCATCACCAGTTGAGCCATCATATGGACATTATGCATCAGAGTACGTCAGGAAGAAAATTGATAGAGAACCAGGATTCGATGACCTTTATGGAATCCACTACCACAGAGAATCTGACCCGCTTCACATTGGGAGACAGTTATGTAACTATCAGAGATGATGTGATGCGAATAGGAACAGACATGCAAATCCATTGCACCCTTGGACTATTAGAACTTCTCTTCATGAAAAATCCGGACAAGACAATGATCAGGGACCATGATCTTCAATCCTATAAAAAGATACTGGATGCGACCAATGCACATAAGAAAAGATTTAGTTCAACAGAGAATTTCAACATTGAACGGAAACATCCGAAATGGGCTATTATTAGGAAATTCTACCCAAGAAAGAAGCCCAGTACTTCATCTGAAAATAATTCATAATCGTCTGGGTCCAAGTATCCGAACGGTAAGTCCTATGAGGCACTAGTAGTGAGGACCTGTTTTTAATAGACGGTATCAAAAGAAAATCTCTAATTTTTTGCTGAGTAACCCTCCTTGAGGTTGTGGTGGAAATCCCTTCGGATGGGAGGGTCAGCATGTAACGTGATTTTCTCGACCTATATAAACATCAGTATCTGAGAATACATCATCATTCAGTGTCAAGACTCGAAACATGACAGACGTCAAGAGAAAAATCATTGAGGAGCTTCATCGACCAGCCAGAAAGAACTATAAAAGAAGAAGAGTGATTCTGAAAGGAATAGACGATTTATGGCAAGCAGATCTACTGGAACTTCAACCGTATTCGAGAATCAATGGAGGAAATCGATACATACTCGTTGTAATAGATTGCCTATCGAAATTCGTTTGGATAGCTCCACTCAAATCCAAGACAGCCACAGCAACCAGTATGGGATTCCAGCAGATATTCGAGAAGTCTGCACCACGTTTACCACGTCATTTACAAACTGATCGTGGAAAAGAATTCTATAATGCCACTATGAGAGGGCTACTGAACAGTCATAACATCAACCACTACTCTACCTTCACCAATCTGAAAGCATCAATAGTGGAACGAGTGATTCGCACTCTGAAGACATTGCTTTGGAAACAGTTCAGTATGCAGGGACATTACAAATGGGTGAATGTCATAGAAGAAATCGTTGGACTGTACAACAAGACCAAACACAGTTCGATTAAGATGGCACCCGCAGATGTCAAAGGAAAACGAAAAGAGAAGTTGGCACTCAAGACCTTATTCGCACCGAAGAAGAGGAAGAAACAACAGCCAAAATTCAAGATAGACGACTACGTGAGGATATCCAAGAGGAAAGCAGAATTTGAAAAGGGATACACTCCCTCGTGGTCAACTGAAATATTCAAGATCGTTCGAGTGAAGAAGACTGTACCACCCACCTACATCCTGGAGGATAGTGAGAAGAAACTAGTCGCCGGAGGATTTTATCAAGAAGAACTACAATTGACCAAGTACCCTAGAGTATATCTTGTGGAGAAGATACTGAGACGAGATGGAGAGGGTCGAGCGTACGTAAAATGGTTGGGATTCGACTCGAGACATAATAGTTGGATCAATACCGAGAATTTTCGCTCAGTGAAGATAGTATATAAGGAGCTGCACATCCTAAAATCAGTCAGTTGTCAATTGGATCTCGAATAGTCAACATGTTGAACGTTGAAGAGCACCTATCTAATGAGGAGGAAGGAGTTGAACGGGTGGAGTACCATACTCACTACCCCTACGGTTCATCCTTGGACTATGGACAGGAGATACGGATCGCCATACAGCATCACCCTACCGAGTCAAAGTTTCCTGGAGCTACAAGGACGTTTCCTGAAGGAAGATGGATCAGGACCACCGCCGCCAGCTACTATGTCAATGACCAGCAACGCCTTCCCGTTTCTCTTTGATGAGATACGCTACGAAATATGTGCCACAGAAATCGACCGAGTGAGGAATCCCGGCATAACATCATCGATGAAAGGCTACACATCGTTCATGAAAGGCACCGAGAACGAGATTGAAAATTATGGTTGGGTAGTGACTGATACTCTCAACGTATCAACTGAAGGGTATTTCAACGTCTGTTTACCCCTCAGTATGCTACTTGGATTCTTCGAATGTTATCAAAAAGTAGTGATCAACGTCAAGCAAGAACTGATATTTCTACGATCGAGAAGAGATGAAAACTGCTACTTGTCACAAGGAGTTGCAGGAGCCGAACCAGCTCGGGCCAAAATCGAATTGACTCACCTCTCCTGGCGTGTACCCTACCTCACACTCGACAACCATCATCGACTGGAACTTCATCGTCATCTTCAAAAGGAAAAGGCAATACGAATGGATTTCCGCTGCTTGGAGCTCTACGAGTACCCTCTACTTCCGACAACCCAGAAGCATGTATGGAATGTCAAGACGTCGTCTCAAGTTGAAAAACCTAGATACGTAATATTAGCTTTTCAAACTGGAAGAAAGAACACGGTGAGGAAACTGTCATGCCGTTTTGACCATTGTAATCTGAGCAATGTGAAGTTATTTTTGAACTCAAAATCATACCCATACGATGATTTGAATATCAACTTTGAAAGAAATCAATTTTCTGTCCTCTACCGAATGTATGCCACATTTCAACAAAGTTACTACGGGGTTGAATACAATCATCCATTACTTTCACTCAACCAATTCAAGGAAAGAGGAACTTTGGTTGTTTTGGATTGTTCAAAACAGAGCGAATCCATCAAATCTGGACCTATAGATGTGATGTTGGAATTTGAAGCGAGCGTAGCATTTCCCGGTGACACAACAGCGTATTGCCTCATCATTCACGACCAATCAGTGGAGTACAACCCTTTGACCAATATAGTTCGTCGAATGGTATAAAAATGTTGTCAGACTGCATGTAGGTATGAATCCTACGTCTTGAAGGAGATTTAGCGAATCATCGAACCTCAGCAGCTGGACCACTTCACCACTGACATTTGTCACGTGAAGCCTATATAAAAGGAGTACCATAATCGATTGTCCTTCAGTCATCATCATGCCGTCAAAGAGAGAGGTTGTTCTGGATCTCCACTGGTTCTTCAACAATGAAATGAAGCATATCGTTAAAGAGTTATCGTTGAGTGATCACAATGTTTTCTCAGCACAACATTGGATTTTCAAACCACCCAAGGGATTGTACATTTACGTTCCAAAGGCTCGAAAAGGTAATAATTGGATCGTAAAGCATGTACATAGAATTCCGTGGGATGAAGGAGATGTGGAATACAGCCAGCTATCAAATATTTTTCATCGCATCTCTTCTAATTATGATATCATCTATGTGAAAGGAAAGCAAAAGGTTGACTTCATTCAACAGCTGGTTCCAAGAAACCTACGAATAGTTGACGTTGAAAGTATTGGATGCCCCAAAATATCTTCATTACTTGAACCTTTAGCGATAGGATCGCATTGCATTTTTCATAATTCGGCACCAACATTATGTGCATTCCATAAATGTAGAGCAATAGCTGACTGGATGATAAATGATTGTTTGTAAATATGTTTTTCATAATTAATAGTTAAAGTTGAAATGTTAAAAAATTGTGTTTACGTTTATGTTTGAATATTGTTTGTTAATTTTGTTTAAATTGTAATGAAATTTGAAGAAAAAAAAAGTTGAGATGTAACATCCTTTATTGTCCTTGGTCCAAGTATCCGAACGGTAAATCCTGTATGGTGCTAGTAGTGAGGACCGGCCGAGTAACCCTCTCAAAGGTTGCGGTGAAAATCCCTTCGGGAGAGAGGGTCGGCAGGGAAAAAGACAATAAAAATGATGCCTCAAACTATTAGGCTAATACATTATGTTTATCGTTCATGTTCAAATATTGTTTATTTAAAAAAATTGTATATTGTTTGATAAAATTATATTAATTCATGTTGAAAAATAAAATAAAAATAAAAAAAACTCTATCGATTGACCCCACCTTGACGCGGTGATAGAGCTTAGTTGGAAATTCCAACGACCAAGAGGGTCGAACAATGGTACTAATTGAATCTTAATGGTAAAGAAATTGGTTGTACTTACCTTAGATCCTTTGAACTGTCCTTTTCAGGACAATAAATGTCATTTCTCTTAGTTGTACTGACCTTGCTTTGAAACTTAAAATAGAGATTGAAACATGATTACAAGGTAGGACAGATCGACCATGCTGCCATATAGTTAACCTATCATGAAGCTCCATTCTCAAGCTAGCTTAAATTGTAGTTTTATACCTTATGACATTGGTAGGTAGGGTGAGAATGAGGGGTGAGAGTGAGGGGGAGTGTGTGGGGTATGGGGGAGTGTGTGGGGGTATGTATGGGGGAATATGTGCGGTAGGTGTGAGGGAGTATGGGTGAGTGTGTTAGGAAGTATGGGTGAGTGTATGAGGGAGTATGTGGGGTAGTGTGTAGGGGTAAGTATGGGGGAGTATGTGGGGTAAGTTTGGGCGAGTATGGGGGAATATGTGGGGGTAAATTTGGGGGAGTACGTGGGAGTATGGGGGAATATGTGGGGGTAAATTTGGGGGAGTACGTGGGAGTATGGGGGAATATGTGGGGGTAAATTTGGGGGAGTACGTGGGAGTATGGGGGGATATATGGGGTACGTGTGGGGGAGTATGGGGAGTGATAGGAACGAGTCGGGGGGGGGGGGAGTGAGGAGTAAGGGGCGAAAGGCGTAAGGGGGGTAGAGGTTAGAGGCGGTAGGAGTAAAGGGGCGGCAGGAGTATGGGGGCGGGAGAAGGGGGCGGAAGGAGTAAGGGGCGGGAGGAGTACGGGGGAGGGGAGGAATAAGGGGGCGGGAGGAGTACGGGTCGGGAGGAGTACGGGGCGGGAGGAGTACGGGGCGGGAGGAGTACGGGTCGGGAGGAGTACGGGGCGTGAGGAGTACGGGGCGTGAGGAGTACGGGTCGGGAGGAGTACGGGGCGGGAGGAGTACGGGTCGGGAGGAGTACGGGGGGGGTGGGAGGGGCGGTGGCGGGAGGGGTCAGGGGGCGGGAGGGGGGTGGGGTCAGGGGTGGGAGGGGGGTAGGGGTAAAGGTCAAAGGTCGTAGTATTAATAGTTATGGGGTAGAACATACATTCTTCCTCTACTGCCCAGGAAGTCAACGGAGGTACTAGGTACGGAGTAGATAACGGAGACACTTCCTGGGACAGGCAAACAACGGAGTGGTGGCCACCAACAACGGAGTTTAACGGAGGATGCCTGGGTCAGACAAGTACGGAGCCTTCAACAACGGAGTCAAACGGCGTACAAGTAAGTGTGGATTATTTACGATTTGAAGCCTTAAACTTGGTATTCGAGGAACTATGTAAATTGGTGGGAAAATGGCAAGAGCTTGGTAAGTTGGCCGAATCGAAGTTGGCCGAATCGAAGATGGCGTAATCATGAACTCTGTTAAAAATGATGGTATGAGATATGCGAATGATGGAAACGCTGTCTAGCAATTTACAGGGTTCCTCGAACAAAACCACACTCCCTACGGTGCCAGAAAATTATTTAAAAATTATTGGTTTAGTGATCTCCACATTTGGTTGTGTAGTTTGATTAAAATTCGTCAATTTTAAAGTTATGTGTTCTGCGCATATGCATTGCGCAGGATGGTGGGGTGATCGTGGGCATCTCGCGCCTCCATTTTCATTCTGTTTTCCACTGCTCGTTTCGCCAGCTTCGTTTTTCTCCAACGTTACCTGAGTTTTTGGTTTATTATTTTCAATAATAAGCCTTTGGAATCGAGCAAGAAAAAAAAAATTTTAACCCCCCCTCAAAATTTGATGTTTTACGTTTCAAGGTACGTAGAATACGAAAATCGAATAAAAAACGCTGCAAATCATTGCTCAAAGGTTTATTATTTTCTGTATAGATCATCCTTCTGTATAGATCACTGGTTCTCCATCAATAGCACCTACCACCATCTGTATTCTCCCTTGACCTTCCCTCTCAAATTTCAGCTCCTGCGTTCAATAGGATTGAAAATGGCTTCGGAGCTCACTCAGCTGATCAGTGATCAGAAGAGTGAAGAAGATCTCCTCGAATGCTGGAGACGCCTGGAAGAGCACTTCCATTCAATAGGATTGAAAATGGCTTTCGAGCTCACTCAGCTGATCAGTGATGTGAGGAGTGAAGAAGATCACCTCGAATGCTGGAGACGCCTGGAAGAGCACCTCCATTCAATAGGATTGAAAATGGCTTTGGAGCTCACTCAGCTGATCAGTGATGTGAGGAGTGAAGAAGATATCCTCGAATGCTGGAGACGCCTGGAAGAGCACTTCCATTCAATAGCATTGAAAATGGCTTCGGAGCTCACTCAGCTGATCAGTGATCTGATCAGTGAGCAATGATTTGCAGCGTTTTTTACCTACAAACATTGTTTTTACCTACCAATTTTTTTTTACCTACCAACTATTGGTAGGTACTACCTACCACACTAAAATGGCTTCACACCTTCACAATCAAGTTTATTAGAAAGAACTAAACGCTTCACACTCGATTCGAAAAATAGAAAGCTTGATATGGAAATTTGATTACTGGTTACGCAGAAGGCAAAACTGTATACAAATCGAAGAAATGAACAGCGATCGCATTTTAGTCAGATAAAATTTGAACGGCGATTAGACCTCTTTTGCGATTCACACTCATGATTCTGTTTTATCGAAGGAAAACCTTCAAATACTCGTAGGGACCGAACGGTTTGTCCTACAGAGCTCCGGGTGGTCTCAAAAATTTTTTAAAATTCTGTACTATTTAAAATTGGTGAAAAAACGATACCTTTATTTCGAGAGTTTTCGAGCTAGGGCACTCTTGAAAATTTCAACCCTTAATTTTCACCCCTTAGAAGTGACCTACATCAACCAAAAGCTTCGCGGCACAACTAGACCCCAAATGGAGCCCATATACCAAATTTGAACCAAATCGGTCCAGTGTTGCTAAGAAAAGTGCCGCGTACGGCGTACGGCGGACGGCGGACGGCGGACGGCGGACGGCGGACGGCGTACGGCGTACGGCGGACGGACGGAAATTTTTTTATTCGATTTTCGGATTCTACGTACCTTGAAACGTAAAACATCAAATTTTGAGGGGGGGTTAAAATTTTTTTTTTCTTGCTCGATTCCAAAGGCTTATTATTGAAAATAATAAACCAAAAATTTCCGTCCGTCCGCCGTACGCCGTACGCCGTACGCCGTACGCGGCACTTTTCTTAGCAACACTGGACCGATTTGGTTCAAATTTGGTATATGGGCTCCATTTGGGGTCTAGTTGTGCCGCGAAGCTTTTGGTTGATGTAGGTCACTTCTAAGGGGTGAAAATTAAGGGTTGAAATTTTCAAGAGTGCCCTAGCTCGAAAACTCTCGAAATAAAGGTATCGTTTTTTCACCAATTTTAAATAGTATTGAATTTTTAAAAATTTTTGAGACCACCCGGAGCTCTGTAGGACAAACCGTTCGGTCCCTACGAGTACTTGAAGGTTTTCCTTCGATAAAACAGAATCATGAGTGTGAATCACAAAAGAGGTCTAATCTCCATTCAAATTTTACCGGACTAAAATGCGATCGCTGTTCATTTCTTCGATTTGTATACACTTTTGCCTTCTGCGTAACCAGTAATCAAATTTCCATATTAAGCTTTCTATTTTTCCAATCGAGTGTGAAGCGTTTAGTTTTTTCTAATAAACTTGATTGTGAAGGTGTGAAGCCAGTATGGTGTGGTAGGTAGTACCTAGCTGGTAGGTAAAAAAAAGTTGGTAGGTAAAAAAAATGTCGGTGGGTAAAAAACGCTGCAAATCATTGCTCAAAGGCTTCTTCACTCTTCAGATCACTGATCAGCTGAGTGAGCTCCGAAGCCATTTTCAATCCTATTGAATGGAAGTGCTCTTCCAGGCGTCTCCAGCATTCAAGGAGATCTTCTTCACTCTTCAGATCACTGTTCAGCTGAGGGAGCTCCGAAGCCATTTTCAACCCTATTGAATGGAAGTGCTCTTCGAGGCGTCTCCAGCATTCGAGAAGATCTTCTTCACTCTTTAGATCACTGATCAGCTGAGTGAGCACCGAAACCATTTTTACTGCTATTGAATGGAAATGCTCTTCCAGGCGTCTCCCGCATTCGAGGAGATCTTCTTCACTCTTCAGATCACTGATCAGCTGAGTGAGCTCCACAACCTTTTTTACTCCTATTGAATGGTAGTGCTCTTCCAGGCGTCTCCAGCATTCGAGGAGATCTTCTTCACTCTTCAGATCACTGATCAGCTGAGTGAGCTCCGAAGCCATTTTCAATCCTATTGAACGCAGGAAGCTGAAATTTGAGAGGGGATGTCAAGGGAGAATACAGATGGCGGTAGGTGCTATTGATCTAGAACCATTGATCTATACAGAAGGGTGATCTATACAGAAAATAATAAACCTTTGAGCAATGATTTGCAGCGTTTTTTGAATTATAATTTACTCAATTTTGTTTTAAAAAAATCGTTTGACAGTTTTTTTGTTGTTGTTGTTGGATTTACGTAATTTCAAAGTCGATTTGTGTTATTGCGGAGTCGATTGAAAGTTACAAGGTAAGTAAAAGAATAGTTCGAGTTACCTACCACGTTTTTTTGTCCTGTCTAATAACTCTTAATTTTTGTTCAGTTCCAAGAATAATTTTGTTGTTAGTTCACGTTTGCAGCATCATACCAATATTTTGAACAACTTGCAAGAACAATAAAATAATTTAGTTGGTATTTAGGTACTTTTATTTCGGAAAAAGGACCACTGGTATCAAGGTTAGGTTAGAATTGCTTTTTCAACAAACAACCTCGATAAAGATCTCTTTATTATCGTTAGGTACCAAGAAGTATTCTCACTTAGACTAGACTTCATGAAATTTTCTATTAAAAAAAGAGGCCTGTTGAAAATTTCTAAAAAGAAAAATTGAAATTCGGAACCTTGTCCTGTGAGATGTTGGCGCCAACAGGTGCCGTTTCCAGTTGAAAAGTTTTTGCACATGGACAAGTGCATATCATCTTTCACTTCATTTGTTTTCTTTTTTTACGTGCTACGTATTGCTACGATAATATCTCGATCGGGGGGAGAATTTGAGTATTCCCTATGTGTTCTGGTTGTTGTAGTTTCATCTAAGATCTGTGGGGATCAGTGCGTTCTAGATCGTTGGGAATGGATTTGTAATTTCCAAATGTTAGATGTGTGAGAAGCTAGTTCAAGTCACTTAACGATGTTCAGTTCGTTCAAGTTAACTTACCTTGGTATCTAGGAAGGCAATGGAAGAATCCGAAGGGAAAGTACCACTGAGGCGGGAAATAATCTCAGTAGTGACCATTAGCCTATTCTAGGAAGGGAGTGTGGAGGGAGCTGGTGACCCAAGGGCTCCCAACACACTTGACTTTCTGAACAGAGTAGTGTGTACGGAGCCTCGACGGAGTCACTTGACAGGGGACATAGCAAGTCGTGTGACAATTTGCACCGGGGAGAAGGGGACAACCGGACAACCAAACGATGTTTTGATGAGTTATTTCTATGCTTGGATTGATTCAACGTTGTGAATCAATGGATAACCTGTCGCAGACACTTTCGGACGGGAGAGAAGTGCCAATGCGTGAAATCAGGTTTTAGGAGGTCATGGTTCACGAATCCTGTAGAGGAATTACAGATACTTCTCGAGCAGATACCCACCGCTGCCCGAGCATGATCTCTGAAACCTCCAGAGCGCAATAACATGATCATGATGACTGTGGAGTCATGATGAATAGCTGAGCAATTTGTTCTGCAAAGGGTATTGGAGTGTCTTCAGTACCAAATGGTTATGACTAGCTGTCTCGAAAGACAGGAGGAATATAACAAAATTTATTTTTCAGTTACTACATTTGTCTACTTGACTATCACGAGAACTCAAGAGGGATACTCTTCAAGTCTCTCGATGAATCTACCAATTTGAATCCTTCCAATGCTGGAATAGTTCAAATGAACGAAACAGCATCAAGGATTCAGATGTTTATTCTTAAATGCAACTTTTTTTCTTTCTCTAATAGATATAATAATGTAGTGGGCACGAGCAAACAACCCCACTGAGCTTTGAATTAAGTTGAAATTATTATTATAAATTTTTAAAAAATAATATAGTGGGCACGAGCAAACAACCCCACTGAGCTATGAATAAATTTGAAATTATTATTAATAATTTTTGAAATAATGTAGTGGGCACGAGCAAACAACCCCACTGAGCTAAGAATAAATTTGAAATTTTATTGTGAATTTTTTAAATAACGTAGTGGGTACGAGTAAACAACCCCACTTAGCTTTGATTTAATCTAAAATTTGATTGTTCATCCTTCAAAATGTTGTGGGCTCGAGTAAACAAAAACCAATCTTTTTGTATTATCCTTTAATAATTTTTCTCATTGCCTCAATAAAGAATGTTTAAACTTGATCATCTTACATGGTCATTATTTTTTCGTTTTGCTTCCTCACTACCGAAGGTAGGGAAGCTTTGTATTCGTGAAAGAAGTGAAAAAAAAAAAATGTCCTCCAAAATCAAAATTTCCACTTGCTTTTTGCGTTTTAGAGCTTTCTGAACAATTTTGGTTCCGTGTCTGTCTGTCTGTCTGTCTGTCTGTCTGTCGGTCTGTCGGTCTGTCTGTCTGTCGGTCTGTCTGTGGTCAATCCTTGTCCCGGGCAAAACTATACTAACCTGTGGTCCGATTTTGATGAAATTTTCAGGGATTGTGCGGGTTAGGTCCTAGACGGTCCCCTATAAATTTCAGCACCTTCGGACCAATAGGAGCGAGTGCGCATGCGCAAACGTGAATTTCCTGGAACCTCGGTTTCTCGGTTTCTGAAGAACCGATTTTGCTCAAATTTGGAGGTTAGTTAGGGACTAACTTCTAAGAGACACCCTATAAGTTTCAATCAAATTGGTCAAGCAATAGCCGCTGTGCATGCGCGAACTTTAAATTTATTGTTACAACCAAAACTCCGCAACTATTCAACCAATTTCGATGAAATTTTCAGGGATTGTGTGGGTTAGGTCCTAGACGGTGGACCGCTAAATAAAGAATCATCATTTTTTCGCCAACTGATTCTATACGTCCATGTTACAATGAGTGAGGAAGCTATACTGCCCACCCAACTTGGCAGATGTTTTTTTTTATAGTTCAATTGAATTATTTTTGAAAATCTAAGTTGATAAACGCCATTCAAAACAAATGTTACAATGTATTCCCCACAATTTTGTTGTTGTTTCTAAACTCAAATAAATTAAATTAAAAACACTTTTACTGACGTATAATTCTGGTTGTTTATTAGATAATTCTCGATTTCCTAATTAGTGAGGGAAGTTATCCTTTTAAATCTGCAAGAACTTAAGAAATTTATGTTTTGTCATATTATGTTGAATTTTGTTCTAATTTGTGGATTGTGCTTCATAGATGCAGAGTCCATGTGATGTGGACGCAGAGAGGGAGCTCCAGAGGCGTATAGAGGAGACAGTACAAGCTGCCCTTCGTAAACATGATGAATCGACTGCACAAGAGATTCAAAAGGAAGCCAGCCGTCTCCAGCGTCAACGTGAAATTCAGATCAGGAAGGTAATATTGCAAAATTTTATTTCTCAGACTGAATATCTACGTGCTGAAACCTTGGAGGCAGTTGTGGCCAAGCATGTGGAGTACATGATGGAATTCCACAAATTTAACGACCGCCTCTCCAGGATGCACGCTGAGGCCATAAAACAGCTTGATAACCAGGATATGGCAATGATGACCGACGCTCCACTGGAAACAGTTGCTTCTTTGGAAGTTGGGGAATTTGACCCTAACATTGTCAGGCAGCTGACTGAACAGCTGACAGTGGGAATAACCCAGACAGGTCTTGATTTGCCATATCCCAACGGAGCCTTTCAAGCTAACGGAGCCTCTCAAACCAACGGTGCCTCTCAAACCAACGGTGCCTCTCAAACCAACGGTGCCTCTCAGTCGAATGTATGTCCTCCACCCAATGGAGACAGAGCGTCTTCTACTCTTGATTTGAATACTCCTTCCTTGAACAATTACAAACCTCAACCCGAAGAGCGATTGTCATCATTTATCAGAAGTGACTTCAGACAATTCACCCCACTGCAAAATGGATCCAACATCCTCAAAGATGACCACAACTTTGCAGCATGGCGTAAAATGGTCATCCATGCACTGAGCGCTTCTAACACTTTCTTCCTACTTTTGGGCCTTTGCTTTGAATCATGTTATTTACATACATAATATCACTCCTAACTCATCAAATAACATGGAACCACCTCATAAAGTTTTATTCAATGATGTACCAACGTTGAAACATATTCGTAGGTTTGGTTGTGAAGCTTATGTCTTGGATAATCATGTCAAAAATAAACCTAAATTCCAAGCTAGGTCTGATTTATGTTTTCTTCTAGAATGTGAGTCCACTGGGTACACCTTGTTCCATGCTAACAAGAAAATCATAGTTAGGTCAAAACATGTCAGCTTCATTGAATCTAGGACCTATGCTGACTACCTTAAGGAAAAGGGAAATGAATCCCTATTCCCGCCAGAGGTTGCTCAGGATGAATTTGTCTTAAAAGAGAGCAACTTCGACATGGAATCCCTTGCCGGGGAGACTTAAGCCTTGGAAATTGATTCACCATTTGGGTCTCCTAGTTCTGTCAGGAATACGGCGAATGAACCTGTTTCAAATGTAGTGACTGAAATTGGTTCATCATCGAGTCCGAAAGCTGTCCCTGAACCTGAGGACGAGGGGAACCCAACTCCTGTTTTTCAGCCAATCCATAAAGAAAAGGTCAAGTTTCTGGGAAGCTCAAAGGATGTTGAATTCTTTGAGAGCCTGGACGACGAGAACGAGCTGAACTCAACAGACATCGCATTTCTGACAAATGCAGCTTTAAGTCATCTCGGTGAAGAACCTCAGACCTACAAACAAGCCATCAGCAGCCCGGATGGAGAAAAATGGGTTGAAGCCATAACAGAGGAACTCGACGCCATGGATAGATGTGGCACTTGGAAAATAGTCCCTAGAGAAGAAATACCCAAACGATCAAAAGTAATTAAGGCCAGATGGGTGCATAAGAAGAAGAATGACCCTGATGGTTCTGTGAGGTACAGAAGTCGGTTGGTAGCAAAAGGCTTTGCTGATACCAACCACTATGATCTCTCTGAGGTCTATGCTCCAGTCGCTCGGCTCCCAGATGTGAGGCTCTTGTTGGCTCTGGCTAATAAGTTTGATTTAGAACTTGTTCAACTGGATGTTAGAACTGCCTTTCTAAATGGAAATTTAGAAAAGCAGGTGTATATGGAGCCTCCAGATGGGCTAGCAGAGCACCTTGGGAAAGGTGTGGATTTCAGATCAAAATATGTCTGTGTTCTCCTGAAATCACTTTATGGTCTAAAAGTGTCACCCAAAAGGTGGTACATTAAATTTCAGGAAGCAATTCTGAAATTGGGGTTCACTACTTACCACTTTCATCCTTGCATTTTCATCTGGCGTGATGGAGGAAAGTTTGTGATGCTTCTGCTCTATGTCGATGACATTTTAATGACTGGGAACTCCAAAAGCAAGCTTAAGGAGACCAAAAACTGTCTGAGAGCAGAGTTTGAGATAAAGGATCTCGGGCAACCCAGGAAGTTTCTGGGAATTCAAATCAAACGAGATCGTGAGAAAAGGTTGATGTATCTTCACCCAAGGGATCATATTGATGCAATGCTGAAACGATTTGATCCCAATGGTAAGAAAACTGCGGACACTCCGATGTCCGCTCAACCTCCTCACTCCTCAATTGAACAGTCTGGTGATGCAACTGATATTCCTTACAGGGAAGCCATAGGCTCTCTGCTGTATCTCCAGAGCGCAACGAGACCAGACATCTCGTTTGCCACCAATGCCCTCAATCGTCGCCAGTCAAATTATACCTTGATGATGAAAGAGACTGGAAATGACTGGAAATGACTGGAAAGAGGTTCTTCGGGTTTTTCAATACCTGAGGGCTACAAAAAATTATGGTTTAGTTTTTACAGGAAATAAAAAAGGTTTAGACTGTTTTGTAGATGCTGCACTTGGGGCTAATGACAGTGCTGGTTTGTCAACCACTGGATATGTGATTCAGCTCTTCGGTGATACAATTCACTGGAGAACGAAAAAACAAAATCACGTATCACTCTCTGCTCCAGAAAGTGAATATGTGGCACTTTCCATGGCTTGCCGAGAAGTTGTAGGGGTCACTGCTCTCTGCAAACACGTCCTGAACATAGATTTGGTTCCAACTATGTTTGAGGACTGTCGCCCTGCTATTGCTCTCACAAAAGTTGAAGACTCAACGACATTGCGTCACCTCGTTAGACTCTCCTTTCACTTCATAAGGGAGAAAATTAAAAATAAAGAAGTTAAGATAACTTGGATCAGCACTGACTCTCAGTTAGCTGATACATTCACCAAAAACTTGCCTAGGGAGAAATTTGTTAAATTCAGAGATATGTTGTTGACAGAAGTCAATTCATGTGACTAACGAGATACTTTTTCGTTCACAGATAATCTCTGCTGATGTAACGGAGCCTCTTGCTTTATTTCTGACCAGGCATTCTTCTTGACTGAAAAACCCGGAAAATTCTGTCTTGGTGTACTTAGACCAAGCTCATTCAACGCTTCATTGGAGAAAATGGACCACATTCGTTACTAAAGGAGCCAGTTTCTCTACATTTAAAGTCAGTTCGTTAAAGTTTATAACATTAGTGCTTATCGGGGAGTGTTGAATTAATAAAGGGTTATAATCCCTAATGTTCTTGATCCATATGTTGTGATATATAAGGCACTGCTATTGGAGTGCCATCTAGTCGGGTTTGTTCTGTATTACTTATGTGTGGAAGTCTCCACTTCTCGTACTGTGTATTACGATGGCTGTGATTCTATGTGTCGATCTCATTATACAAGTTTTAGTACTTTTCTAATTAGTGAGTTCGTGTTTCATTCTATCCTAGTACAAACGGTAGTTGTACCTATAGGTAGAACGGTATTTAATATTTAAATTGCGCTCCGATCTCCGGCCTTCAGCCGGATAATCGGATAACCTCGCCTCTTCTCTGAAGCCCACAGTTCATCAGAGGGTCTCGGTATGCGATAAAGCTCATAAAGGCTTCTGCTCCCATTTACCCTAGTCGTCGTCTGCCTCCAACTAGGTATAGGTAAATGTGGTGCATCCCCCGGGTCGGCGAGCAATCGCGCCTAGGAATGTATCCGAGATGGCGATCTTAACACTCCTGCACACGGCCTGCGGTTACCCGCGCCGGGCATCGAGTGTTGTCCCATCCTTTGTCTTCGTTGAGTAGGAACCAATCAAATCGACAACCGAAGGAAGCCGATCGCCTTCACGCTCCGACACGCAGTCATAACATTGGTGACCCCGACGTGATTCACAGGGTTACAAATACCTCTTAACCCTAATCGACAGGCATACCAGTTGGCCGGAATGCATTCCACTTAGAACTATAACTACAAAAGCGGTTATAGAGGGCATTCTTAACAATTGGATCGCACGATTCGGTTGTCCGCTCACAATCATCACTGACCAAGGTAGGCAATTTGAAAGTGCCGAGTTCTCCGAATTCTTGAAAAAATTCGGCATCAAACGTAATCGCACGACGGCCTACCATCCCGAATCAAACGGAAAAATCGAACGATGGCATAGGGATTTGAAAAACGCCCTACGGTCAGCTACTTCTTCGCCATCATGGTCTAAAGATCTTCCGACCATATTATTGGGCCTCCGCACTACAATACGGTATTCGGACGGTTACAGCGCCGCCGAACGTACTTTTCGTGCACCCCTCCGCCTCCCCGCTGACCTATTTCAACCTCAGCCAACGGAATACGACCGACCGCCCGCAAAACCCTCAACGGACAATCGCCCTCGGGTTTTCCCAAATGCGTTCCAAAACGCAAAACGAATGTTTTTGCGAGAGGAAGGGCTTTGTAAAGGCTTAAACCCCCTCTACTCCGGCCCATACGAGGTTCTGAACAAAGGAGACCGGACAGCTACGCTGCTCATCGACGGTTCTCGGGTGACCGTTTCACTCAGTAGGTGTCGACCAGCCTTTGGTATTTCCCCCACCACTGATACTTCCGTCTTACCTGAAGCACCTCCGGACACAACGGCAGTCGAGTCATTCGACTCACGACACTCGAACAAACATGGAGCACCTCTTCATGGCTCAAGAGCCCGCAGAGATGTTCTGGACGCCGGTCAACCCTGCAAAAACCCGAACCTCCGGCTTTGCGGAGATGAAGACCGCAAACACGAAACGCAACAGCCCTCCAATTCATCGAAAATCTCCAGACTGTGCGCTCCCACCGTCCAAGAAGCCGACGAGGCCCCTAAAGCCTCCATCCTCAAAGACATTCGTCCGCTCTTCCGATCATACGCCGACGCAGTACGGCGCGGACTCAAATAACCAGCCTTCACATCTTCGCTGCATTACACAGGGATTCGTGCAGCTTCGACTTACTCAATATGTATTTTCTCACATGTAATTAACACACTGCTGTATTTTCATCACCTATGTCGTTACCTATGTTTCATATCGAGTTATATTCCTAAAATTCGAGTCAACTTTAACTTCATGTATTTTATAATTACGTTTCTCTTTATTGTACGAACTGGGGGACCTATGTAATGACTCATACTCTTAACTACGTAGTTCTCCAATAAAGGACAAGGGAAACCCTGAGTGACTCACGCCATGCAAGGTAGGTAAGGTGAGGTAAGGGGAACAGTGACATCATTTGACGTCACCTTTTTCCACCCTCTTCTTACCTTGTCAAGTCCATATAAAAGGAGGACTCAGGGCTTCCCTTTCATGCACTCGTCTTTGAAAACTCGACTTGTTTATTTCTCGATCTACCTCGCCTCTTCTCTGAAGCCCACAGTTCATCAGAGGGTCTCGGTATGCGATAAAGCTCATCGCGCCGGCTTCTGCTCCCATTTACCCTAGTCGACGTCTGCCTCCAACTAGGTATAGGTAAATGTGGTGCATCCCCCGGGTCGGCGAGCAATCGCGCCTAGGAATGTATCCGAGCTGGCGATCTTAACACTCCTGCACACGGTCTGCGGTTACCCGCGCCGGGCATCGAGTGTTGTCCCGTCCTTTGTCTTCGTTGAGTAGGAACCAATCAAATCGACAACCGAAGGAAGCCGATCGCCTTCACGCTCCGACACGCAGTCATAACAACATTTATGGGATCAGCCTTTATCTTCGTTCCTTAAATAACACTGCAATTTATTATTCTGCTTCCAAGTCTACCAAGGTAGCGGAAGCATTGTTTTCACTTTTCAAGGTTGAAAAAGAAAGTTCTTCAAAATCAAAATTTCCCCTCGATTTTTATGTTCTAGGCCTTCCTGAGCATTTTTTTTTTTTTTTTTTTTTTTTTTTGGTTTGGCAATTTGTTTTTGTTTGTTTGTTGTGTGTTTGTAATTAAATCCCTGAAACGGGCAAAACTATACGAAGTTATAGTCCGATTTCGATGAAACTTTCAGCGATCGTGGGGGTTGGTGTTTAGATGATCTTCTATGAAAATCATCACCCCTGGACTGATAGTAGCTGGTGCGCATGCGCTAACGTGTATTTCCTCTTAACAGTCGTAACTTCTACATTTCCTGTCTGATATCTATTGACCCTTAACGCGCCAGGTGCTTCCAAATCCTCCCTCGCGCCAGGTGAGTATGGTATACTCACCCATCACGATTTCCGTAATTTCGAGCGTTTAAACCACTTTTCACGCCTCGTTTTTTAATCGTATCGACTAACATTCAATAAATTGTATACGGGCGTAAATAAAAACGCAAAACCAGCATATAGCAGCCTATAGCATACTCTACTTGTATGTAACTTGTAACTAATTATTTTCGTGGAAATAGACAACGTTCTACTCAATCCGTTTTCATTCACCATTTCTGGAGTAGGAATAAAAAATATCTTGGCGAAAAAAATATTGAAGAATTCACAGCCTTGGCTAATTTTTGTAAACTCAACGAGAAGACTAGTGTTATTTCTAACTGCAAGACTAGAAAACGGAAAAAAAAATTTCGGAGAATAAGTATTTTTTTTCAGTTTCGAAAGTTGCTGTACCTAGTACCTACCAGCCTTTATAACGTATAGTTTATAGGGAGTTATCTTGTTCCCTGTAAACAATTTATACATGTTTTTCGAGAACACTCAAGAAAAATAGGATTATTGCATTGTTCACACTTGTAATTGGTGTATGGAGGCTTTTGGTAGGGACACAATATTATTTCACAATATTACAGTATTATTATCATATCACAATATTATAGTGAACAATATTTTTTCTTCTTGAGGTCTTCTCTAAAGTTCCCCTATAATTTTACATGACTCTTGGGTGCCACGTGCGTATGCCATACTCAATTTTTATACACCGCTCAGGTGCCAGGTGAGTGTGGTATACTCATTAGGTTTCAGAAAAATGATACTTATGGTGTGCAGAGTCCATGCAGGGAGGTGGCTCTAGCAGCAGTTGACGCGGTACTAATCTCCCCCAATTTACATTGGGTCCTCAATCACGAATGTGGCGCAGGGCCGCCACCACAGCAGATCAAAAATCCTTAGTGAGTGTGACACACTCACATGGCGCGTTAAGGGTTAAATAAGCAGGGATTATCATTGGTGTGTAAATGGTCCCATATCAAAATCATGGTCCCCAAATTGACATTATCCTCTGCGCATCGGCAAACGTAAAATCCTTTTCTTTGTCAAATTGATTGGGAATGAAGTCCTTAGGAATAAAACTCCTCCTTTGCCGAGATTTTGGTAAATTTATCACTTTCCTCAGGGCTCGAAGGATGTATGATCAAATGAATATCACATCAACGTCAATCAACAACCAGGTAGCTAAAGATGCCACCATAACTGGTGCGAAATGAAGATTTGGAGCTATTGTAGGTAACATGAAAAATGAAAAATTGAAAAAAGGGGAGGGTGGGGATCTGAAACATCATTTCCAGCTATCAACATTACGTAAAATTAATGAGGATTCACAGCTTGCATAGAGCAGTACTCAAAGTTCAGTGCTCTCCCGACGGCCTGAAGATGGTGTCCTTACATCGAAAGCGCTCGCCTCATGTACTCGACCTGCTGGTTACTACGGATTCTCCAATACGGTACGTAGATAATAATTGTATCTCTTATGTAGTTTCTGTTATTTTTACATTTAAATACACAGAGTGTTTCACGAAAAGGTTACGCCCCCCACCAAAATACAGTGTAAAAATTTGCGACCAACGCTATTCTTCATGATTTTTTGAGAGGAATCCAAGAAAAATACTTTCGCGCAAAATACAACTGTAATACAACTGTAATATGTTGATTATAAATTGGGCTTGCCCGTTAATAAATAAATAAATAAATAAACGTGATTCAGCGTCAAAAAGTGATGAAAAAACATGTGCCATACTAAGGGTTCTCCAAAACCGAAGTTTTGTGCAATTGTGGAGTTGCGCAACGTAGAGCGTTCAAAAAGCCAGGTTGCGCGCAATAAAAAAATTCGGTTCGGGTATGAATTTTTCATTAAATTTGACGTAGAATCTGAATCTGTAATAAAAAGGGGGGGGGGGGTCCTATTTGAAAAAATGAAGTTAGTGGCAATTGCGCGCAATTGCACGCAATTGCCACTAACTTCATTTTTTCAAATAGGACCCCCCCCCCCTTTTTATTACAGATTCAGATTCTACGTCAAATTTAATGAAAAATTCATACCCGAACCGAATTTTTTTATTGCGCGCAACCTGGCTTTTTGAACGCTCTACGTTGCGCAACTCCACAATTGCACAAAACTTCGGTTTTGGAGAACCCTTAGTATGGCACATGTTTTTTCATCACTTTTTGACGCTGAATCACGTTTATTTATTTATTTATTTATTAACGGGCAAGCCCAATTTATAATCAACATATTACAGTTGTATTCAACTTATATAAGAACTTATATAATAGAAAAATACTATAGATGAGGGTAGGGGGGATCGAGAAAATACAATTACAATGAAAGGAAAAGGGAGCTTAACTGAATAGGATGGGTGAAGAGGAAACTAAGGATTTAAGCGAGGAATACCAAGATACGTTTTGAGGAATACCAAGATTTCAAGAGGAAAATGAATATTTCTTTCATAAAATCATCAGTTTTGTTGTCAAAATCATGTTTATTTTTTAGTATCTCTCTTCCTTCTATTTTTAACTCCACTGAAGACGGTCCCAAGCCTGAGGTTCAAAAGGAGGAGAGATACTAAAAAATAAACATGATTTCGACCACAAAACTGATGATTTTACGAAATAAATATTCATTTTTCCTCTTGAAATCTTGGTCTTTCTCAAAACGGATGACACCCTGTGATTCAGCGTCAAAAAATTAAGAAAAAAACATGCTTCACACTTAGGGTTCTCCAAAACCCACGTTTTGTCCAATTGTGGAATTGCGCAACTTAGAGCGTTCAAAAAGCCAGGTTGCGCGCAATAAAAAAAAATCGGTTCGGGTATGAATTTTTCAGGAAATTTGACGTAAATTCCGAATCTGTAATAAAAAGGGGGGGTTCTGTTTGAAAAAAGGAAGTAAGTTTCAATTGCGCGCAATTGCACGCAAGTATTTTGCGCGAAAGTATTCTTCCTGAAATACCTACTCACAAAAAATCATGAAGAATAGCGTTGGTCCCCATTTTTTACGCAATTTTCCAATTTCCCAATTTTTAGGAAATGAGGGGGGGGGGGGGGGGGTGTAACCTTCTCGTGAAACACCATGTATAGGCCATTCTCTTTATTTTCCTCTTTTCAAAATTGGGCTCAATGCAGTGCTTCTTACTCCTCTTTTGTTGGTATGGTTCCTATTTTTCTTCATTATTATGCTTTTACCATAACAAATTCATTCATTAATGATATGGTTATGTTCAGTATGATGTACAGTGTATCTCTAGACTAGTAACTTGATATAGAGGGTATCTCTATACGACTAACTTGACGTATCTTGACGTGCTATTGGGGCAATGATGGAGGGTCGAATCAGACAGCGCGCTGGCTGCTCTTCCTGTTCTATTTTGATAGTTCTCGTGATCAGAATAATGAAGTGTTATACAGCTAAATGTTCAGAATTTCATTGAGAATCCGATTTTGCGAATAACTCAAAAAGTGAAAATAAACAGATTTCGACGCACCTAGTGAACTACACTGTGAAACGAACACTCTTAACATCTTCGAAACATCACTATTCGGTATTGGCACAAGGATGACACCATTCCCATCGTATCTACACTCGTAAAGTGCTTTGCTCTGGTGATAATTCTTATATAATTGTTATGGTCTGTGTAGTGTTCGCCAGAACTTGAATTTGAACGTTTTTTTTTTTTTTTTTTTTGGCAAACACTCCTTCCATTTCATGAAATGAAAATTTAAAAATTGCAGCACGGAAGTGTACAACTAGAAATTGAAGTGAAATCACTGTTCTATTTCGGGAGTTGATGGCGTTAAAGTCGGTAGGTACCTCAGTTGCTGATGTAATAAATCTTAAGCTGACCTGGAGGGAGAAAAAGCTAAATACCTACGAGATAGACAAGATCTTATTCGATCAGTATACTTTTACTAGACCTTGCGATGATTATGAGTAACTTTTTGGTTTATTAATCTTGTTAAAATTTATACTCCAAATTTATTGTTTCCAAACTCAACTTCGTATCCCGTCACAACTTCATGTGTTGAATAAAAGTTTATCCTTGTGTTTTACCTGAAAGTGAAAACTTTTATTTCCTAATCTTAAATTTCCATTCGATAAATTTATTAATCTCATCTCATTATTAATCTCCTCTGGAATCGACAAAGGAAAAAATAATTGTTAACCCCTCCTCAAAATTTGTTGGTTTACCTTTCAAGGTACCTACGTAGAAACCAAAAATCGAATACAAATTTGGCCGTGCGCGGCATTTTTCTTAGCAACCATGGACCGATTTGGTTGAAATTTGGTGTATGGGCTCCATTTGGGGTCTAGTTGTACCGCAAAGCTTTTGGTTCATGTCAGTCACTTCTTAGGGGTGGAAAATAAGGGTTGTAGTTTTCAAAAATGCCCTAGCTCGAAAACTCTCGAAATAAAGGTTTTTTTTCACCAATTTAAGAATCTTAAATTCTGATACAATTTAAGAATCTTAAAGCTATCTGATAGTATTGCATTTTCAGAGACAACGTGGAGCTTTGTAGGACAAACCGTTTGCTTCCCACGATAACTTAAGGGGTTTTCTTCGATAAATCAAAAACACGAGTCTGAATCCTCAAAGAGGCCTAATCTCCGTTCAAATTTTAGCTGACCAAAGTGCGATCGCTGTTCGTTTTTTCGAGATGTATTCAGTTTTGGTTCCTTAGCTACCATAAATCAGATATCTCATATGAAACCCCTCATTTTTTCGAATCGAGTGTGAAGCTTTTATTTCTTTGAAATAAACTTGATTGTGAAGTAGGTAAGTAGTAGGTAGGAAGTAGCTATGGTTGATAGCTAGTGACAATGGCAAAGCTGTGTTCTTTGCAGGCGAGTAATCTATACAGAAAAATAATAAACCTTTGTGTAATTATTTGCAGCGTTTGTAATGAGGAAGAGCAGCTACTGTGGCTCTCCTCCTACTCCCTCTAAAATGTTAAGGCCCACCCTTGAGTTGATAGGTAAATGAATGATCGAGTCATTATTTCTTCAGATACTGAGTAGGTGATAGATTGTTCAGTAAACTATACTTACTATGAAGAATCATTGTTTCCATATATATTAATATCTGCGCCTATGACCCCTTCCCATCTAGACTTAATCTCCTCCTTCGACTGGACAATCAAAATCTGCAATCTCCTCATCGATTGATTTCTCGTCAATAGAGCTAATAATTTCGAGCCGGATGTTGTGATTGATTTAATCGAACCTTTCCCACTAGCAGGTTTAATCCAGTCAGCCCTTTTCCTCGCCGAGAATTGATGAACACTCGCACTCTTCCTTGATTCAATTGTCTAACATGACAGGTGAATTATATTGCCTTTCAAGTTGCCCGCATCTACATGATAATTGCTCTCTCTATCCTTCCATCTCTGTCTCTCTCACCTTTCCCAGAGATCTTTCACCGCTCAAATTGACCCATTTTCATCGCCCGCGGGTTCCCACCTGCTTCATTTCACGGATGGCATCACCCTCCTCCCACAAGGCCCACTCCCGTTCAACCTCGTATTTATCTGTCACTCTTCGCACTCGTGTACCTACTCGTATTTTTACCTGAAGAACAATCGATTTTTCTATGCAAGTGAATTTTCATCGCATATGAAATGTCCTTGGCTCTAATTTCACACAAGTTCTCCTGAGTCGACTCTATCAGGGGTGTCAAAGATCCTAGCTTCCACATGAATCTTCTTTTTCCGTTAGCTTATCGTAATTGTAGGTTAGTTTGCTTAGTACCTTAGCTTCTAAACTCGAAATAGATATTGAAAAAAACATAAATTTTCTTAATTGCCGTTTTTATCTCATTATTTCTTTCAGCAGTTCAGATTCAAAGAGGGGATAATTATAAGCGGTGGCGCACCAACCCTCGCCACCACAATTGACCTCCCTAAAAAAAAAAGTTGAACGTTGTGGGTACGCACGATTATTTCTTTAAAAAAAATCAGTAATACCGAGGACGCAAAACCAAATAGTTGAATGCCTTCATAATTAACTTATCATGTTAGGTTGATTAATAGGCAGTTCACCTCAGGGAACTCTGATCGACTGCAGTTTTGAAGGCACAAAAGGTGTGAGCTTGCGTTCTCCATGTGGAAACCTGCAATTTGTTCAAGAGATCATTCGTCCTATATGAATCTTTTGAAAGTGACAAAAATTAGCACAATAAAAAAAATACTTGTTTTACCTATAAGAAAAAAATACTAAAAATTGTTTTGTTTCGATAGTCTACTACTTACTGCATTGTTGTCTCTATGTCTTGAAGAACTAATTGAGAAATCAGACGAAAGAAACAGAAGAAACGGCGACCGACTGAGACCCTCCAAAATTGCGGTTACCTTCTATTGATTTGACAAACGAGGACGGATTGCATTTGATCAGCTAAAATTTAGCTCACTTTCGTCGATCCACACTAACTTCTTTTTGGGAGGGTTCCGGAAGCCGTAATCGTTCGCCGACGCGTTTCGGGGCCGAGATTAGAACCGATCTCTGCGGGATTGATTGTGAGTTCGAGTCTCGGTCACCGGGCGTGTTTTCGGGCATTTGCGGGTCGCAACCCTGGCGGTGAGGCAATGGGAAGCCATGAGCGATATCATCAGAACCAATTCTGATCTTTCCTTTGGAAGACAGCTGATGAGGTCCGCGACGACAGGAATGGCAGTCGGACGAATATTCAACCTGAATTGGTTGTTTACTTTACTTACTCCTGTTTTTGACTCATCATTCGTCCAACTTGTAATAACTGAGATAACTTTCAACTATCTTCTAAGGAACCAATGGCAGATGGGGCAGGGGGAGGGGAATTGAGGCTTCCAACACGAATGGTCGGCGCCCCCTATTCTGATAAATTCTGATAAATCGTCGTTATTAGAAAATTGAACACCGTCCTAAATTTATGAAAAACGTAATGAGCACTCACTAGTTAGGTAGCTAATTCCTCATCAGGCAAACGGTTGGTGTCAAACAATTTTTGAAAATCTTCGGTATTTCAAATTAATGAATAGACAAGTGATGCCTCACACAAGCAAAAAAAACGTCTGCCAAGTTGGGTGGGCAGTATAGCTTCCTCACTCATTGTAACATGGACGTATAGAATCGGTTGGCGAAAAAATCATGATTCAAAGAGTTATTGAATACCAAAATATTAGCGGTCCACCGTCTAGGACCTAACCCACATAATCCCTGAAAATTTCATCGAAATTGGTTGAATAGTTGCGGAGTTTTGGTTGTAACAATAAATTTAAAGTTCGCGCATGCGCAGCGGCTATTGCTTGACCAATTTGATTGAAACTTATAGGGTGTCTTTTAGAAGTTAGTCCCTAACTAACCTCCAAATTTGAGCAAAATCGGTTCATTAGAAACCGAGAAACCGAGGTTCCAGGAAATTCACGTTTGCGCACGCGCACTCGCTCCTATTGATCCGAAGGTGCTGAAATTGATAGGGGACCGTTTAGCACCTCACCCGCACAATCCCTGAAAATTTCATCAAAATCGGACCACAGGTTAGTATAGTTTTGCCCGGGACAAGGATTGACCACAGACAGACCGACAGACCGACAGACAGACAGACACGGAACCAAAATTGTTCGGGAAGCTCTAAAACGCAAAAAAACAAGTGGAAATTTTGATTTTGGAGGACATTTTTTTTTTCACTTCTTTCACGAATAGGTACAAAGCTTCCCTACCTTCGGTAGTGAGGAAGCAAAACCTTTGCCATAAATTTATTTTAATTCATGGGAACTTAATCAGAACTTTTGGCCTACCAATTAGAACGTTTGGCTGCTTAATTTGAACTTTTGGCAAATCCCTTCCATTTTGACAACTACTGGAGTCCTTGTCCAATGGGGGATTCACCTCAATATTAAGTTCTGGAATTTCCAGTCAAATTCTATAATAGGGCGCTAGAATAACGTTTAACACCAGGAATACCAAAGAGGGAAAAAATACCGTAGGAGAAAATGCCTGAACAACTGGAGCCTCTGTCAAAAAATACCGCGAAAATCGAGGGAAACTGATCACATCACATCCCGCGAAACTACGCAAAACGCTGCAAATTATTACACAATGGTTTATTATTTTTTATTTTTCTGTATAGATCACTCGTCTGCAAAGCCACCAACCATCCAACATGAAGAAAAACATCGATCGCATTTCGTTCAGCTTTAATTTGAACGGAGATTATGCCTCTTTTGCGATTCACGCTCGTGTTTCTGATTTATCGTACGTCCAAACTTTAAATTCTCGTAGTGAGCGAACAGTTTGTCCTACAGAGCTCCGGGTGGTCTCAAAAAATTCTAAAAATTCTACAGAATCCTAAATTGAAGGATAAACAATACCTTTATATCGAAATTTTTCGAGTTAGGGCGTTTTCAAAATTTCAAAATTGATTTTGGAACCCTTAGAAGTGACCTACATGAACCAAAATCTTCGGGGCACAACTAGACCCCAAATGGAGCCTACAAACCAAATTTCATCAAAATCGGTCAATGTTAAGTGGCAAAAGTGCCGCGTACGGCGGATGGACCAAATGTTTATTAGATTTTTGGATTCTACGTACCTTGAAACGTAAACCATCAAATTTTGAGGGGGTGTTAAGAATTTTTTTTTTCTTGGTAGATTCCAAAGGTTCATTATTGAAAATAATAAACCAAAATTTAGTTTGGAGGACAAAATGTGAGGTGATTTCACAAACAACTCAAAATTTCGAAGGCATAATTCATGACGGTGACGGGATTCAGGGAGTAGGTGTTAAAATTACTCACCGATAATAACAAATGACCGTACTTTTTGACAAGAGTATACGTATCCCTTAATAATACTTTCTGTTTTTGTTGGCAACCATAATTTTCCTAGTTTCAAATCCGTGGAAAACCATATACATTGTACTAAATTTTGACTAAGGAACTGTTAAAAAAATTTTACAGCTCCTTAGTCAAAATTTAGTATATTCATTTAATGTATATTCCCAAACAGATTTTGCACTAAAATCAACGTTTCTGGATGTTTACTTCGATTTACATTATGTCGAAGAAGGTAGAAATAATAAAAAATGGTCTGTCAAGTGGGTGAGGCACATAGCTTTGTCCCATCCATATCAAGATTGTCTATGATCTGACGCTGAGTGGACAGTTAAAACTTCTCCTGGTACATACTACCACCCCCCAAATTCGACGATCAGGTGACAATGAAATTTATAGGGATCCATCCAGAGACCCAATCACACAGTCTCCGACGGTTTCATTGAATTTGGATGCAAACTGTAGTAGCAATGGTTTTTACAAGGATTTCAAGCTTGCGCGTACGCAAGAGGCTGCTATCAATCCGAAGAAATTCATAAGGGACCATCTACATCCTAATTCTAATGACCCCTGAAGACTTTGCTCGTATGGTTTTGCTTTACATAGATTTTCGGAAGGAGTCACGAAACCGAAAATGGTCAAGAAGTTTTAAAACGGAAATGCGAAAGGAAATTTTGATTTTTGAGGACTTGAAAAGTGAAAACAGTGCTTTCGATACCTTGATAGATTAGGAAAAAATATCGATTATTCACCTCTTGGATAAATGTTGAAAAGACTAGGGTGGTTCAGGGATTTACTCTTTGAAGTGAATATACATGCCCTCTCGGTTAGATAACGTGGTTTGTACAAAGTTCATGAATATCCCGCAAGGGTGAGACACCCTCCCGGCGAGAAGGTTGGTAAGGAGGGTAGATGTAATGGGGCGGTAGTCGATAATTGTTGCACCCTTGAATACCCTAGCGGATGAAACGAGAACTACTTTGAATCTCAACGACCGGGTAAATCAACGGTAACGTGGTCTCGCCTTCAATATTTCAGTAATATTTACGTGTTCTATATACGATCTAGCAACTTATTGAATATTTAAATACCTACTGCATTTTTAGAGGAATTTGTTGATTTTTGGGTTCCACAAGTTTCTATTCCTTGTGGAGACACAGGAGGATGTGTTAAAGTGAAGTCGTTGTGCTGACATCTGACGGACTCGTGATGAAACTCTTGGATCGATCCTAACCCTCCAGCTAGCGCTACTCTCGCTCATCATCACAATACGCAAGCATTATCTGTCTCTTTGGGATTTTTAAAAATTTTCATCTCAAGACATCGATGAGTAGGTATTTTGAGTCCTTCGTCCCATTTCAAGAGCTGGAAGGTTCCTGGGTGACTTGCTTGTCCCTTTTTGGCTTATTATTTTCAATAATGAACCTTTGGAATCGACCATGAAAAAAATGTTTTTCAACACCCCTTAAAAATTTGTTGGTTAACGTTTCAAGGTACGTAGAATCCAAAAATCGAATAAAAATTTGGCCGTCCGTCCGCCGTACGCGGCACTTTCCCCACTTAGCATTGACCGATTTTGATGAAATTTGGTAAGTAGGCTTATGTAGGCTCCATTTTGGGTCTAGTTGTGCCTCGAAGATTTTGGTTGATGTAGGTCACTTCTAAGGGTTGAAAAATGAATTTTGAAATTTTGAAAAAGGCCCAAACTCAAAAAATTTTGATGTAAAGGTATTGTTTTTCCATCATGATAGTATAAAATTTTTTGAGACCACGCGGAGCCCTGTAGGACAAACCGCTCCCTACGAGAATTTAAGGGATTGGAAGTAAAATAAATCAGAAACACGTGTGTGAATCTCAAAAGAGGCCTAATCTCCGTTCAAATTAAAGCTGACCGAATTGCGATCGATGTTTTTCTTCATGTTGGATGGTTGGTGGCTTTGCAGACGAGTGATCTACATAGAAAAATAATAAACCATTGTGTAATAATTTTCAGCGTTTTTATATATTTAGGGAGACTACTTCCTTAATGATAAAGCTAAAAATCCCATTCATGCAGCATGAGTGAATGAGCGAATTTTCAAAGTTTCCATTTTTACTTCAAAAGTACTCTGTTCGAACCCCTGAGTCAATATACTACCCACTCATGAATTAAATATTCAAGTCCTGTTTTATTTTATTGTTTATGTGGATACAGGGTATGTTTTTAAAACGAGTAGTCCATATTCACGTCCTACTAATTCATGGCGTTTCTATCCACGTGACCACCATTGATACGCTTTTGGTTACGACGGTTTAGACGATTTCATTGAAATTGTTTCATATTTTCGCCAAAATGTATCAAGGTCCATTGTGCCTTGACAACAATGGACACCAGAAACACCAGAAACCATTATTTTAATTTTTTGGGTTTTTTAAAATTAGGTAGGTACCTACTTAATTTTTGAAAAAAACTAAGTAGGCTACAGGCATGATTAAGGTTTCAAATTGAAGCGAATTACTTCTCCTTCAAATTCCCATCTCTTTTAATCTTTCTAAAATGAGTAGTTTGGCAAGTGAAAGACTCAAAACACCTACATTTCAAAAATTTAACTTTTTTGAAAAAAGATCTAGGTATTCTTTGATTGCTGTCGCCCTGTTATTTAAACTACCTACTATTCTGGAACTGAATCAAATTTAACCTACTTTATCCCCTTGTGAGTATTACGGAATACCAGTGTATAAAGTGTCTGACAAACAAGCAGCAACTGTAACGTCGTTTTTGAGACATGAGGAGTTAATCAATATATTTTTCGTCGAATCAACATTTTATTAGGTATAATAATTATAACTAATTAATTATTATTAATTAAACAAACTTAATTATTAGTTATTATTATTAATTAGACTAAAATTAATTGTTAATTAGACTAACTAATGGGAGCCTCAAGGAGTCTAATTTGAACAGCATTTCAGAAACTAGGATCTACGATAGACAACATGCGAATTTGAGTTAAACCCCCCCGCCCCCCCCGCCCCCCCCCCCCCCGATCAACGGTGCCAGTCTGGCACGTCGTAACTTTCATTTGTTAGTTTTGGTAGGCAGTTCGCTTAAGTTCACATCAGTGTTCACGGGGAAACATACAAAAACTCACGAAATATGCGGTTTCTGGTGTCCTGGCACCACTAATTTGTTTCATGGTGGAACAAAGAATACTTGATTCAGGAAAATTCAAAGCTATATTGATAATTTCCCCGCAATTTTGAAGCTTGGGTACAATTGGTAAGCTATATGGGAACCAGAATATTGAAAAATCGTATATTTTGTGAATATTACACCCCACTCGCCCCCTCTCCTAGCTAATTTTGTTACTCTGGTGAAATAATGTGGAACTCGGAAGTCAGTGTTTGTCTGTCTGTCGGTCATGAATTCCTTGCCACAGCCATAACTTTTATGTGTTGAAGGTATGGTTAAGAAAAGGAACAATGGTGTTTCAATTTCTTTTAGAAAGTGTTTTCTTTTTTTTACACGATTCTCGGTTCTTTCGATCTTTATTATACCATACCAACATACTATATGCACCGGGTATGCTTTGAAGATGTCAGGAGTCATATTCACATTCTACTCGTCTCTACGAACTCATAGAGTACCCACACGGCTACTGCATTTCTGGGTACAACAAATATACGCACGTTTTCATTATAGAGGGTGTCTACACTCAAGATGGGCATAACTTCAGGGTTCGATTCTACTAGGTATTTCCAACAAAAAATATGTCGTAGCAATTTTCTTTTAACCCACTCAAAATTCCTTTTTTCCACTTTAAAGTTTTTTTCCGCGTTTTCGACCTCACGGCACTGATTTGGTCATAACTCCCTTATTTCACCTGAAAATTCAAATCAGACTACACCGTTATAAATAGCGTTAAATTCCCGAGCTACGTAGTGCAAAATCAAAATCTTTCAGCAATCAAATAGTTTCAAAAAATCAAGTCAAAAAGCAAACTTTAAATTTTTTTGAAACTTGACTTTCTTCGACCAAAGTTTTCACTCTAAATCACTGCCCATTTCGATGGGCGCTCTTCGGATAAAACATGCTTAAATTGTCAGCTTTTCAACGGTCTATCAATTTTTCTTTTTAACATTCAAATTGGAAGAGTAAATGAAGTTTGAATGTCAAAACATATTGTTTAGTAATGCATGCATTCCAGGGGACGTCCCATTTGATAAGCATTAGATCAGTTTATCCAGTTGGTAAGCGATAAAACTGTTTCACTCGATGTAATTTATTCATTACTTTAGGCAAGAAATAGTGACCCCCCCCCCCCCCCACAATTATCCACCTTAACATATCTAGCGGCATGGGAGCCTCGAATCTGAAGAGCATTTTAAAATCCATGATCTACGATACCCAACATGCGAATTCGAGTTCACCCCCCCCCCCCCCCCCACCTACCCAACGCCAACAATGGTGCCAGTCTGGCACCAAAACGGAAATACGTCGTAACATTGAACTTTCATCTGTTAGTTTTGGTAGGCAGTCCGTCGAAGTTCACATCCGTATTCAAGGTGAAACACAAAAAAAAAACCACGAAATAAGCGGTTTATGGCATCATGGCACCATGGTGGCACCACTATTAGTTCCATGGTGGTACAGAGAATAATTCATGAATTTTGGAGGTATAATGAGAATTTTTCCTCAATTTCAAAGCTTAGGTACAATTAGTAAGTAGTAAAGGAACCAAAATATTGAAAAATCGGATATTTTGTGCATATTATCCCCCCACTCACCCCCTCCCCTTGCAAATTTTGGTACTCTGGTAAACTCATGTACAACTCGGAAGTTATTTGAGTTAAACAAAAAAAGAAACACGCAAATCGGTTGGAAATTGAGGCCTGGGCAGAGTTTACAAGATTATGCACGCAAACGCACGTTATTTGAGCATTAACCCCCCCTTTCCCACTCTTAAAAAGCAAAATCCGAAATTCCGGCGCCGTAGTGCACAACTAGATAGTATTACGCGTCAAACGAAAAAAGAACCACGAAAATCGTTTGAGAACTAAGGCCTGTGCAGAGTTTTTTTTTTTTTTTTTTTTTTGACGATTTTATTTATGACCGTTATATGCATAACATACCATATTGACAATGGGTAGCTGCTTTATATATACGTAAATAAATAGTATTTCAAATCATACTTAGAATGAAACTATGTGATTCGTTATAATGATTCAACAAAATTACAAAAAATGTATCGAGGACGAGTTAATCTTAGCACTGATGGGGGCGGAGTCAGGCCTTCTGCTGCCAGTGGGTTGAAATGGTTGCGATTGTTGCGGATGAAGGTGCTGGTGTGTTTGTAGAGGAGTTCAGAGGGTGTGAGGATTTTAAAATCATCGTAAATGGTTTTATTTCGGACGTATGGTGGTGAGTGGACGATGCAGTGTTGAAGAGTCGCATTTTGCTGTTGTTCGATTCGGCGGAACTCTGACTTCGAGCATGTTCCCCATACGGGCAAAGCATACGTCCATATGGGTCGAATGAGGGCGAGGTAAATCCTTACTTTGTTCTGAGTTTGTATATTGGGGTTGTTTAGCAATGATTTAAGTTGATTGGTTCTAACTTTTAATTTTCTGAGGAGCTGAGTAATATGATCATGGTAGGTGAGTCGTTGGTCCAATATTAATCCCAGGTAGCGGTGGGAGGTGGCAGTTGGAATAGTTTCGCCGAGATATAATAAGGGGTGGTTCGTGAATGAACGTTTGTAGGTGTAGGTTACGACTTTCGATTTGTCTGGATTAATTTTAAGTCGCCATTTGGTGCACCATTGACCCAGATTGTCGAGTAGCTGTTGAAGTCGAGCAGAGGCTGTTTCTGTGTTGGGGTAACTTACGGCATAAACCAGATCGTCGGCATAAAGTGCTGAGAACTCGGGCGATTCTGGGAGGGGTAGGTCATGGCAAAAAACGGTGTATAGATATGGCGAGAGACACCCTCCTTGAGGAACTCCTGCAAGTATGGGTCTGATCGTTGATTTTTCCCCTTGAACGTCAACTTGAAATGTTCTGCCAGTCAGGTAGTTATCTATGAGGCTAAACAGATTGTTAGGCAAATGTGGTCTTAGTTTCAAAAGAAGGCCGTCATGCCACAGTCGGTCGAAGGCCTGCTCGGCGTCAAAGTATGTTGCTCTGCATATGTGGTTATTTTGGAAAGCAGATTTGATAAATGCAGTGAAACGTTGCAGCTGTAGTGGGCATGACAAGGATTCCCTAAATCCAAACTGTTGGTTCGGAATCAAGTGACCTGAGAAATTCAAAAGATGAGGGAGGAGAAGGCGTTCAAAGATTTTTGAGAGTAGAGGGAGTAAGCTGATTGGCCTGTAAGAATTTATCTCGTTTGCTGGTTTGTCTGGCTTTGGGATCATTATGACGTGAGCGTGCTTCCATTTTCGAGGAAAATATCCTATCCTCACTGCAGACGTGTATATGTGGGCTAGACGAGTGATAAGTTTCCTTGGTGCGTTTAAGAGGAGGGGCCGGACCAACAAGTCATGTCCTGGAGATTTTCTAGAAGAAGACTTTCTTATAATGCCGTGTACTTGTTTTGGCGAGAAGAATATTGCAGGCGAAGGGAAGTAGCCCGAAATCGGTTCGACTTGGATACCAGGATGAGGCTTGAAGCGTGCTTCTAGCATGTCTGCAAAAACTGCTGCTTTCTCTGTCGGAACTGACAGCCATCGTTGACCGTGTTTAATTTGAGGAATTGATCTGCGGCTTTTAGTCAGAGTTTTCGTTTTCTTATAAAGTGAGCCGTCTTCCATGTTCAGTGACATGATTTTGTTCCGTAATTTTTCATGCGATATATTAGCAACTTCGGCTTTTATGACATTTCCAAGTTTGTTTGATAACAGTTTGTCACTTGGATTCCGTGAGCGTATATAACGTCGTCGTGCTCTTTTCCTTTCAAGCCACACTTGTTGGAGGTGTGGAGCGAATTCTAGGTTGGGTTTCAGTTTGATAGGCCCTTTTGGAGTGGCACGCCCAGCAGCTGTTGTTATGAGAGTGGTGATTTTTTCAATTTCGTTATCAATGTCTCGTTCGCTTACCAGTGCAGTTCTATCACACATATTCTGTGCAGAGTACACAAGATTTTGTTACACACACACATACACACATACACACACACACACACAGACATACACCTATGGTTTTTTCGCGGATTTGGATTCAGAATGGTCTAAAACGGATTACTGTGTGGTTATTTTTTTTTCTGTTGAGTGTTGTCTTCCTTCACCCCAGATCGATCGCATAAGGACGCCCAAGTCTTACTGTGGGACGTCCTAAAAATGTGCGTTTTATAAGAGAATCCAGTGTTTCAAGCGGTTTATGGTCTCCCTCGATCTCAAGACGGCTCAGCGAGTTTGTTGGTATCATTTTCTATATAATTTTTTACGCTGAATCCAATAGTGATATTTCCGAATGATTCTGACGTCTAGAAAGTCGATTTTTCGAGAAAAAAAATCTTCGTTTTTCGTACATGAAATACGCATCATTCGTAGATATGGTAGAGAGCATGAAGTAACACCTTTCTACTCAACACAAACATCAATCAGCTAGAAATTCGGTGTTTTTATTATTGCCAGAGAAATATGGGAAAACCCGTTTATTCAGTAGTTTTTCCCATTTTGGTTTATTATTTTCAATAATGAACCTTTAGAATCGGCCAAGAAAAAAAAATTGTAACACCCCCTCAAAATTTGATGGTTTACGTTTGAAGGTACGTAGAACCCAAAACGCTGCAAATTATTACACAATGGTTTATTATTTTTCTATATAGATCACTCGTCTACAAAATCACCAACCATCCAATATGAAGGAAAAAAAAAATTATAATAAAAATCAAAAAAAAAAAATTAAAAAAAAAATCAAAATCACCAACTAACGATTACATTTTGATCAGCTATAATTTGAACGGAGATTAGGCCTCTTTTGCGATTCACACTCGTGTTTTGATTTATATATATATATATATTTCAAAATAAACACTTAAATTTTCGTAGGAAGCGAACTGTTTGTCCTACAGAGCTCCGCGTGGTCTCAAAAAATTCTAAAAATTCTATAGAATCTTAAATTGAAGGAAAAACAATACCTTTATATCGAAATTTTTTGAGTTAGGGCGTTTTCAAAATTTCAAAATTGATTTTGGAACCCTTAGAAGTGACCTACATCAACCAAAAGCTTCAGGGCACAACTAGACCCCAAATGGAGCCTACATACCAAATTTCATCAAAATCGGTCAATGCTAAGTGGCAAAAATGCCGCGTACGGCGGATGGACGGCCAAATTTTTATTCGATTTTTGGATTCTACGTACCTTGAAACGTAAACCATCAAATTTTGAGGGGGTGTTAAAATTTTTTTTTTCTTGGTCGATTCCAAAGGTTTATCATTGAAAATAATAAACCAAAATCGAATCAAAATTTGGCCGTCCGTCCGCCGTACGCCGTACGCGACACTTTTGCCACTTAGCATTGACCGATTTTGATGAAATTTGGTATGTAGGCTCCATTTGGGGTCTAGTTGTGCGCCGAAGCTTTTGGTTGATGTAGGTCACTTCTAAGGGTTCAAAAATCAATTTTGAAATTTTGAAAACGCCATAACTCAAAAAATGTTGATATAAAGGTATTGGTTTCCTTCAATTTAGGATTCTATAGAATTTCTAGAATTTTTTGAGACCAAGCGGAGCTCTGTAGGACAAACCGTTCGCTCCCTACGAAAATTTAAGGGTTTATATTGAAATAAATGGTTTATATAAATCAAAACACGAGTGTGAATCGCAAAAGAGGCCTAATCTCCGTTCAAATTAAAGCTGCCCGAAATGCGATCGATGGTTGGTAATTTTTATTTTTTTTTATTTTTTTAATTTGTTATTTGTTTTATTTTATTTTATTTATTTTTTATTTTTTATTTTTTCCTTCATATTGGTTGGTGATTTTGTAGACGAGTGATCTATGTTTCGAGGACATGATCTACAACCCGGTGCAGTTGCTGTGGACAAGAGTGAAGTTCTCTGAATACCAGTTGTGTGTTGGGGATTGATGGACCAAGGTAAGTTAAAAGTGTGGGGAGTAGTAATCTTTCAAATATTTTTGAAAACAGCGGTACGAGGCTTATTGGCCTATATCCATGGGGATCATTGGCTCGTTTACCGGGTTTCTTTATCATTACCACATGTGCGTGTTTCCATTTGTTTGTGAAATGGGTGTTTCGAAGAATACTATTGTAGATCTGGGTGAGGAAAACAAGTCCTCTACGTGGTAAAGCTTTAAGTAGCGGTTGTACAATCAAATCTGGTCCTGGCGATTTCTTCGTTGGTGAGCGATTGATGGCGTTTCTAACCTGCCCCGGGGTGAAGAATTTGTTGAAGATCGTGAGCTGTAATGGTTCCTCCAGTGTATCAGTGATCATCTGATCATGAGTCGGGTCGTTTGAGGGGTTTGGAGAGAACTGATCTTTCAATATGCCAGCGAAGAGTTCACACTTATCTGAAGGTGTTGTGTACCACGTAGAACCTGCTTTTAGAGGAGGATTGTTAGTTTTTTCTTTAAGTATGTTTCTTTTCCACAGAGAACCATCACTTGCACTCAGTGAATAGAGCTCATCTTTCTTCGCTGTTGCTCGTTCATCTTTTAATGCAGCTTTCAAATCATTGGTTGCTCTTTTGTATGCACATTTATCTAATGGGAACTTTGTTCTATCCCACTGGTCTCTAGCGCGTTTCTTAACCAACATACGAGAAAAAAGGAGTTTGTCTTGGGCTTTACCTCGACACCGAAAAGGCCTTTGATAAAGTATGGATCCTAGGTCTATTATACAAAATAAAGCCACACTTACCCGACACATACTTTCGAATAGTCACAAGTTATCTTACTGGTCGCACCTTTTCTGTAAAATACCATAATTCTGTATCCAGGGCAGCTAGTGCATCGTCAATACCGCAGGGTAGTGTCTGGGGACCCTTTTTGTACCTCATGTACGCTAGTGACTTTCCGACTCAAGAAGGAATTATGCTGGCCCAATTTGCGGACGACGTGGCTGCTTTAAGCACAGCACTGACCTGCGTCGAAGCTAAACGAAGCCTTCAAGAGTATTGTGATTCGGTGAGCGAATGGTGCTATTCGTGGCGCACGGTAATGAACGCTCATAAGTCTACAGTGGTGAAATTTTCGTACCAAAGGAGAAATCAGGAACCCCCCACCATCACCCTCAACGGAACCAACATCCCACTCGCTGCAAATGTTAGATACTTGGGAGTCCATCTAGATGAAAAACTGACATGGACCGAACATGTGAAGATGCTGGTAGCAAAAGTGCGTACGAGGATCCGCTCCCTGAAACATCTGCTGGACGAACGTTCCTCACTTTCCCTCGAAAGTAAACGACTCCTTTACTTATCTCTCATCCGACCAATTTGGCAGTTTTCTTGTGGACTATGGGGATCAGCAGCGGAAACCCACTTAAAGAAAGTTCAAATCACGCAAAATCGAGTGTTAAGAATGATCACGGGAAACCAATGGTACATCAGGAACTCGGTCCTTCACTCTGATCTCAGCATTCCCACCGTGCAAGAGACAATAAAAGAAAACTATGAGAAGCTCCACGCAAAAATGCTGATCCACCCGAACCCTCTCATGAACCAGATGGCTGAAAATCCACCCTTACCTCGATTAGAACGACGACTCAAACGCAAACGACCCCAAGACGCCATACTATAAAAAACGCTGCAAATTATTACACAATGGTTTATTATTTTCTATATAGATCACTCGTCTACAAAATCACCAACCATCCAATATGAAAAGGAGAAAAAAAAAAAAAAAAAAAAAATCAAAAAAAATCAAAATCACCAACCATCGATTGCATTTCGGTCAGCTCTAATTTGAACGGAGATTAGGCCTCTTTTGCGATTCACATTCGTGTTTTGATTTATTTATATATATATATATATATATTTCAATATAAACCCTTAAATTTTCGTAGGGAGCGAACGGTTTGTCCTACAGAGCTCCGCGTGGTCTCAAAAATTCTAAAAATTCTATAGAATCTTAAATTGAAGGAAAAACAATACCTTTATATCGAAATTTTTTGAGTTAGGGCGTTTTCAAAATTTCAAAATTGATTTTGGAACCCTTAGAAGTGACCTACATCAACCAAAAGCTTCAGGGCACAACTAGACCCCAAATGGAGCCTACATACCTAATTTCATCAAAATCGGTCAATGCTAAGTGGCAAAAGTGCCGCGTACGGCGTACGGCGGACGGACGGCCAAATTTTTATTCGATTTTTGGATTCTACGTACCTTGAAACGTAAACCATCAAATTTTGAGGGGGTGTTAAAACTTTTTTTTTCTTGGTCGATTCCAAAGGTTCATTATTGAAAATAATAAACCAATATTTAAAATTATTACTGTACTTTTCAAATTATATTATTTACTTTAAGGGACAATCGTAGGATTGCATCCTTAATCATGTACCATGTTTTTTCGTTATTACGTGTAGACAGCACAACTGTAATATTATATTATAATAATAAAGTTATCTTATTTGAAAAAAAAGAGTGATCTATATAGAAAAATAATAAACCATTGTGTAATAATTTGCAGCGTTTTTCTTTGGCAATTATTGTTCGATTTAGATGGTTACGGCGTCAATCTTTCAGTTTTTCAATTCCCAAGCCCTATGCACTAACGAATTTTTAAAATCCTTGACAATTTCAAATTTAGCTTTATTTTATGGGAAAAACATAACTGAATAAACGGGTTTTCCCATTTTTCTCTAGAAATTACTGTTAGATTTTGATGATTCCAGCGGCAATATTTCAGTTTTTCAATTCCCTAGGGCCGTCCACTAACGAAATTCCTTTAACATTTCCAATTTAGGTACAACTTTTTGGGTGTTTGCCCCTTCGATTTGGCGAAATACTAACCCGGAACGAGGAATGAATATCGACCGACTGAGACGCCCAACATAAATTCAAAATCTTAGATATCCTCGCATTGCAATATTAGATTTATGTATTTACTGGGCTATTTAATAGGCATGGTCCTTAAAATTTTGAAATATTTTTTGGGAAACCCTGTTTTAGTTCGAGCAGTAGGCAGTTTTAATCTAAATACGCCGCCGTACTGAAGGAAAATAATTGAGCGTTCACCACCTGAGGTGAGGTGAGGGGCGTGGGATCTGCTATTATTGTATAATCTCGATCACATTCATGCCGTTCTTTCTCCTTTCTTATTTTATTATTTTCTTTGAATCTTTTGCAGTTGCTGCTGTGTGTTCTCCTGTTCACTGATCTCTCTCAACAACTCATGCCAACTCCGAAAAGTCGAGTCTGGAAATTTTTTCACAAAAACCCACGAGATCACCGGCAGGTTGTCCGCAAAACACTGTGCCGAAAGGTCTCAAAACCTCCGATATTACTACGAACTTGGTTGCACAAATATGGAACACCCAGCCCTATGGGGACTGATGGAGTCTACTAAAGATGTGAAGTCCTCATAGGTAAGTTAACTTCTGGCTTACAAAGAATTTCGTACATTGACATCCTCGCCCTACTGCCAGACACCAACTGTCCACTTTTTAGGACGTCCCACACTAAGACTTGGGCGTCCTTATGCGATCGATCAGGGGTAAGTTGGACAACACTCAACAGAAAAAAATAAATAAATAACCACACATTAATCCGTTTTAGACCATTCTGAATCCAAATCCGCGAAAAAAACCATAGGTGTATGTCTGTGTGTGTGTGTATGTGTGTGTGTAACAAAATCTTGTGTACTCTGCACAGGCCTTAGTTCTCAACCGATTTTCCTGGTTCTTTTTTTGATCGTCGCGGAAAACGATCTAGTTGTGCACTACGTCGCCGGAATTTCGAATTTTGCCTTTTAAGGGGAGGAAAGGGGGGGTTAATGCTCGAAAAACGTGCGTTTTTGGGCATAATCTTGTGTACTCTGCCCAGGCCTTAGTTCTCGAACGATTTTCGTGGTTATTTTTTCGTTTGACGCGGAATACTATCTAGTTGTGCACTACGGCGCCGAAATTTTTGATTTTGCTTTTTAAGAGGGGGAAAGGGGGGGGGGTTAATGCTTGAAAAACGTGCGTTTGCGTGCATAATCTTGTAAACTCTGCCCAGGCCTCAATTTCCAACCGATTTGAGTGTTTCTTTTTTTGTTTGACTAAAACAACTTCCCCGTTGTACATAATTTTACCAGAGTACCAAAATTCGCAAGGGGAGGGGGTGAGTGGGGGGGATAATATTCACAAAATATCCGATTTTTCAATATTTCGGTTCTTTTACTGTTTACTAATTGTACCCAAGTTTTGAAATTGAGGGAAAATTCTCATTATACCTCCGTATTTTCATGAATTATTCTCTGTACCACCATGGAACTAATAGTGGTGCCACCATGGTACCAGGAGATGGTACCATGATGCCATAAACCGCTTATTTCGTGTTTTTTTTTTTGTTTTTTTTTGTGTTTCACCTTGAATACGGCGGTGGGGGGGGGGGGGGGTGAACTCGAATTCGCATGTTGGGTATCGTAGATCATGGGTTTTAAAATGCTCTTCAGATTCGAGGCTCCCATGCCGCTAGAAATGTTAAGGTGGATGATGGTAGGGGGGGGGGGGGGGGTCAGTATTTCTTGCCTAAAGTAATAAATAAATTATATCGAGTGAAACAGTTTTATCACTTAACAACTGGTTAAACTGATCTAATGCTTATCCAATGGGACGTCCCCTGGAATGCATGCATTACTAAACAATAGGTTTTTCGTGATGATTATAGCACATGAATCAGAGGTGGTGGTGATCTACCTGTGTATCTCGAGTCGTTTGCATGTATTCCATCCCAAGCCAAAACCCGAATGTTTGAACTGACACTGCATGTTCGTCAGGCAGTCGCTGTTCTGATTTCCTAGTGATGCCCGAATCAAAACTACCTCGAGCTCAACATCAATTTACTTGGGACAAATGATGAACGTTGCCTCGTCACTATCTGGTAAGCCCACAGTTTTGGTGTATTATTTTCTATAATGAACCCTTGGAATTGACCAAAAAAAAAAAAAAAATTAACCCTCCTTTGAAAGTTTGATGGCTTACGTTTCAAAGTACTTAGCTCCAAAGTTGTTGGTTGTTGTCAATCTAAGGGGGTAAAAAGTGGGGAAAACCTTTTTCGAAACCCCCTAGCTCGAAAACTCTAGGTAAATAGCTATTGTTTTCCCATTAACCCTCGGGCATCTGCGGGGCGGCACTCCATGCCGCTACTCTCGAAAAACCCTGCAAATTATTACACAATGGTTTATTATTTTTCTATGTTGATCACTCGTCTGCAAAGCCACCTAACATCCAACATAAAGAAAAACATCGATCGCATTTCGGTCAGCTTTGAATTGAACGGAGATTAGGCCTCTTTTGCGATTCACACTCGTGTTTCTGATTTATTGTACGTCCAACCCTTAAATTCTCTTAGGGAGCGAATGGTTTGTCCTACAGAGCTCCGCGTGGCCTCGAAAAATACTAAAAATTCTATAGAATCTTAAATTGAAGGAAAAACAATACCTTTGTATCAAAATGTTTTGAGTTAGGGCGTTTTCCAAATTTCAAGATTCATTTTTGAACCCTTAGAATTGACCTACATCAACCAAAATCTTCGGGCACAACTAGACCCCAAAAGAAGCATACATACCAAATTGCATCAAAATTGGTCGATGCTAAGTGGCAAAAGTGCCGCGTACGGCGGACGGACGGCCAAATTTTTATTCGATTTTTGGATTCTACGTACCTTGAAACGTGATCCATTAAATTTTGAGAGGGTGTTAAAAACATTTTTTCTTGGTCGATTCCACAGGTTCATTATTGAAAAACGCTGCAAATTATTACACAATGGTTTATTATTTTTCTATATAGATCACTCGTCTACAAAATCACCAACCATCCAATATGAAGAGAAGAAGAAAAAAAATAACAAATTAAAAAAAAATAAAAATTACCAACCATCGATCGCATTTCGGTCAGCTCTAATTTGAACGGAGATTAGGCCTCTTTTGCGATTCACACTCGAGTTTTGATTTACATACGGCGGACGGACGGCCAAATTTTTATTCGATTTTTGGATTCTACGTATACCTTGAAACGTAAACCATCAAATTTTGAGAGGGTGTTAACATTTTTTTTTCTTGGTCGATTACAAAGGTTCATTATTGAAAATAATAAACCAAAATAAACCAAAATTCCAGTAATTCACTAATACACAGTACATTGGGGTATCTTTCCATTTCAATAATGAACCTTTGGAATCGATCATGAAAAACCCTTTTTTAACACCCCCTCAAAATTTGATGGTTTTCGTTCCAAGGTACGTTGAATCCAAAAATCGAATAAAAATTTGACCGTCCGTCCGCCGTACGCCGTACGCGGCACTTTCCCCACTTAGCATTGACCGATTTTGATGAAATTTGGTATGTAGGCTCCTTTTGGGGTCAAGTGGTGCACCAAAGATTTTTGTTGATGTAAGTCACTTCTAAGGGTTCAAAAATGAATTCTGAAAACGCCCTAACTCAAAAAATGTGTATTTAAAGGTATTGCTTTTCCTTCAATTCTAGATTCTACAGAATTTTTAGAATTTTTTGAGACCACCGGAAGCTCTGTAGGACAAACCGTTCGCTCACTACGAGAATTTAAGGTTTGGACGTACGATAAATCGGAAACACGAGTGTGAATCGCAAAAGAGGCCTAATCTCCGTTCAAATCAAAGCTGACCGAAATGCGATCGACGTTTTTCTTCATTTTCGATGGTTGGTGGCTTTGCAGACGAGTGATGTATATAAAATAATAAACCATCGTGTAATAATTTGCAGCGTTTTCTTTCTCTCCTTGTTGTGCCCCGAAGCTTTTGGTTGATGTAGGTTTTGAAAACGCCCTAACTCAAAAAATTTCGATATAAAGGTATTGTTTTTCCTTCAATTTAAGATTTTATAGAATTTTTAGAATTTTTTGAGACAACGCGGAGCTCTGTAGGACAAACCGTTCGCTCCCTACGAAAATTTAAGGGTTTATATTGAAATATATATATATATACGGCGGACGGCGCACAGTGGGGCCGGAGTGGAAAAAACTCCATTTTTGCAAAGTGACTAAAAAAGAAATGTAATGTGGTTTTCTCAAAGTCTAATACCTGAAGAATCAGGGTGTGAAGGACCTTCAATGTTTAAAAATTGTTTTCACTGCTAAATGGGGGCTCAAACCTGATATTTCGAGGTTTTAAGCACTTTGAGAGTGGAATTTGAAAATTTCCTAACACGTTCTATGTGTTTCAAAAAATTTAAATAAAATTATACAATGTTGGATATGTATATGTAATATCTCTAAAAAATACTAATTATTTTTTCATAACATTTTAGCTTGAACATTAGCTCCAGATTTGGGTTTTTATAGCGAAATACAACTTTAGAAGAGTGGAAAAACCGAGCTTCGCCTTCCTTCGGTTTGGCTCATTTTTTTTCTTGAAAATCTGACCATTATCAAGAAGCTGTAAAAATTTCATAGCCGTATTTCACCGAATTTAGATATAGTGGGTTAAAATGTGATTAAAGGTACACCAAGAACGCCGTCTCTGCCGTCACCGCAGCTTCGGAGTAAAACCCTTCTAAAGCTGTAACTTCTACATTTTCCTCTCGAAATCGATAAAATTCCCAGGGATTGTGAATGTTGACATGTAGAATGTGCCCTATGTGGGCTGTTAGCTACAATCACAGAGTAACCGAGTCAAGTTAAGGCTACATTGGTCGGATCATGTATACAATCGGGTTATGCATACTGGGAAGCTATGTGCCACACCCATTTGGCAGACATTTTTTGTTTATTTTTTATTGGAAAACAGAACGATGTAAATAGCGACGTTTTCGTAAAATATTTCTGCTAAGAGTCAACTAGGTTCTGTTTGAACAAAACCAGGTTCTTCGGATTGTCATTCGCAGTAGTGTGGTCAGTTCGTACTGTCGTGACATACCGAGAACATGTCATCGTTGAAAATCTCTTATTCGGATTTAGCAAACGTTCAATTTGGATTCGTTCCAATACTCGATCGGTTACTATCCAATTTTCAGAAGTTTTTATCACTCAAAATTTTGTCAAAATTAAATATATAAATATATATTTACACATATGTATTTACATATATATATTTACATACATATATAAAGAAACCTCAATTCAATCATCTTTATCGTATCCTATAACCTCTGAAACGAAGAAAAAAACAAAATAACACACACCCATCGCCTGTGAAACCGCTTTTCTGTTTTTTTTTCACACGCTTTTCCACTTTGAGTAACATTATTTTTTTCAAAATTCAAGATTTAGTACTAAAATAATAAATTTAAACGTCAGAAAACATATTTTTCTAATGTATTTTCGTATTCGGAATCGACTGAAACCATTCCCAAGACGATACAGTGATTCGTTCAAAAGATAATGACTTTTTTCCGCTTTTTGGCCATTTGGCCCCACTGTGCGGCGTACGGACGGCCAAATTTTTATTCGATTTTTGGATTCTACGTACCTTGAAACGTAAACCATCAAATTTTGAGGGGGTGTTAAAATATTTTTTCTTAGTCGATTCCAAAGGTTCATTATTGAAAATATTTTCTTGGTTGTTGTGGAGAGGAAGCAGAGGACGTCAATATACTCATTTCAACATTTATTTGGCTAGCGCTTTCGGGGCAAACTATGGCCCCTTTCTCAAGCCTACAAGAAAAAAAAAAATAATTAAAGACTACAAAATTAACCTCTAACATGAAATCACAGTTAGTATAACCAACCAGTCAAAAAATTTATTTTTTTTTAAAGTCAAAAGCATTATTACTTAATAATTAATTTTCATTAAAAACCATTAAAAAGAATATGAGCCACCAAGATTAAACCTATTCTTCATCATCTAAAAAAAAAAAAAAAAAAAAAAAAACTAATAAGAATATAAGCACCCAAGAACCGAACAATACTCACACTAACACACAGACAAACATTAAAAAATAGAAAGAAACCAAAACAACCTACCTACATTCACTCTGCAATACTACTCCTACATCTTCCATCCCTCCTCAAATGACTACAGCAGGAGTACAGAACAATTATTGAAAATAATAAACCAAAATCGAATATTTCCTCAATATTTCTGCTCCTTTACAGCTTACTTACACGCCTACACATAAATGCATACACACACACGGTTTTTTCTCGCGGATTTGGATTCACAATGGTCTAGAACGGATTAGTGTGTGGTTATTATTATTCTTTTTCTGTTGAGTGTTTTCATACTTTACCCCTGATTAATCGCATAAGGACGCCCAAGTGTTACTGTGGGACGTCCTAAAAACCTCGGCTGCACTCACTTCCACCTAGCCGGACTATTCGTGCTCTTGTAGTCCACCTTCTCATCCCTCACTACTCCTGGTGATCATAATTCACTAGGAGGGAAGTGTAGTCTTTTGGGGAAGGCAAGGTACTGATGAGGGATATTTTGAATAGTCGAACAGGGTTGTCCCGAAAAATGGAACTGGAAATCCCCAAATTAACCCTTCTGCGAGACGAACCCTCAGCCCCTCTCTGTGATGATGAAACACAACAACCCCAGGATTAAACAATAGGTACAACGAAGAGTAGTGGTGGGAATCTACTTTCAGCTCAGCGATGGTGGCAGCAGAATATGAAATACACAATAATCATACCGTGGAGGCCCACGAGTGGGGCGCGATTTGTATTTTCGGAGGAGGCTCGAACCCAAGGTAAATATTTTGCCGTTTCATCTACTCGGTTGTAGTGCAGCAGTGCGTTTAGCTTCGGGGCTCAGTAAAAACATGACGTTTTCGATTGTAGTGTCCACAAAATAGTTGGACCTTCGTTAGGCTGTAGCGTGTAACTAGTTTTTCATGCACGCTGGTTCACGTTTCAACTCATTATCGTGGGTTCGAAGAGCATTGATTGTTATTGCGCTTTGCCCGAAGTAACTCTCAAAACAATAAGAGTTCAATATCGGGGGAAAACTTGCAAAACTAAAGTATCCTGAGAAAAGTCTGCCTTCTCTTAAGAAACAAAACTAATAATAAAATATCGCCTCATCGAATTATTCCGTTAGGACGTCCCCCAGTAAGGCATCCATGGAATTGACCTTTAACGGTATCTGAAATTGTCGAATTTTCGGTTTATTATGTTCAATTATGAACCATTGGAAGCCAAGAAAAAAATTGTTTACCCCTCCCCCCCCACCCCACAAAAAATTCGTAGAATCCAAAAATCGAATAAAAACGCTGCAAATTATTACACAATGGATTACTATTTTTCAATATAGATCACTCGTCTGCAAAGCCACCAACCATCGAAAATGAAGAAAAACATCGATCTCATTTCGGTCAGCTATAATTTGAACGGAGATTAGGCCTCTTTTGCGATTCACACTCGTGTTTCCGATTTATCGTACGTCCAACCCTTAAATTCTCGTAGTGAGCGAACAGTTTGTCCTACTCAGCTCCGCGTGGTCTCAAAAAATTCTATAAAATCTCAAATTGAAGGAAAAACAGTACCTTTACATCAAAATTTCTTGAGTTAGGGCGTTTCCAAAATTTCAAAATTCATTTTTCAACCCTTAGAAGTGACCTACATTAACCAAAATCTTCGGGGCACAACTAGACCCCAAATGGAGCCTACATACCAAATTTCATCAAAATCGGTCAATGCTATGTGGCAAAAGTGCCGCGTACGGCGGACGGACGGCCAAATTTTTATTCGATTTTTGGATTCTACGTACCTTGAAACGTAAACCATCAAATTTTGAGGGGGTGTTAAAAAAATTTTTTTCTTGGTCGATTCCAAAGGTTCATTACCTATTGAAAATAATAAACCAAAATTTGGCCGTCTGTCCGCCGTACGCGGCACTTTTGCGCGTTTTTCTCCGGCAATTATTGTTCGATTTTGATGATTCCGGCGGCAATATTTCATATTTTCAATTCCCTAGGGCCGTGCACTAATGAATTTCTAAAATCCTTTGTAATTTCAAATTTAGGTACAACTTTCTAAGTTTTTGCGCCTTCAATTTGGCCAAATGCTTAGAACGGACGGCGACCGACTGAGACCCCCTCAAGGAGTAAAGTTTACTTCACTTTTCCATAGCAGCCCCTTTTCTAGAAGTAAGTTTCCATTTGACCAGTTTGATTTGTTGTTACTAACTACGAACCATAGACGGTACTACCTACCTACTTCCCAATCAAGTTTATTTGAAAGAAATGAACGCTTTACACTTAATTATAAAATAGGGATTTGAATCCCTTCACTAGGGAATGTGCTTACTTGTTGCTAAGGACGCAAAACTGAGTTCAACTCGAAGGAACAAACAGCGATCGCATTTTGGTCGGCTAAATTTCAACGGAGATTAGGCCTCTTTTGCGATTCATACCCATGATTCTGATTTGTCGTAAGACCAACCCTAAAGTTCTTGTAGGGAGCGAACGGTTGGTCCTACTGAGCTCTGGGTGATATCAATCGATTCTAAAAATTCAATACTATTCGTTGAAAAAAAAAATACCTTAATTTCGAGAGTTTTCGTGCTAGGGCACTTTTGAAAACTACAACCCTTATTTTTCACTGACATCAACAAAAAGATTCGTGGAATAACTCTAGATCCCAAATGAAGTCCATATACCAAATTTCATCAAAATCGGTTTTCGATAACTAAGGAAAGTGTTAACCCGTAAACCATCAAAACTTTAGGGGGGGGGGGGGGTTAAAGTTTTTTCTTGCTCGATTATTAAAATAATAAACCAAAAAGAAGAAGTTTACGAATGATGAGGTTATTCAGGAGGCTTTGGTTATATTTGAACTTATTAAAAAAACACACCAGAATTTAATATTGAGTTTATTTTCAAGTGAATATGTTTAGTGATCATTTTCAATTTCTGCAATTCTTTCAAATCGGATTTTGAATTATTAGTCTACATAAGAGAATAGTCTATAATTACAAGTAATTTCTGCTCAAGTAATTTATTGATAAGGCATAATAACAAAAACTACCATTTTGGGACGATATCGTTCTCTTTTCTTTTTTTTAAATGAAGCTTCCGGTTAGCAAACCTAAAGTACGAGGCGTTTTAGCTAATAATAAATTATAGGGAACTTTGGAGCGGGAAAAATTCATGGGAAACTCAAATTTTCAATGAGCAAAATTTATGTCGAGGGTTTCCATCATACAGTGCGGAGGGTTTCCATTTCTGGGTTAATACGGTAAGTGTTTGGGATAAACTACCATGCATCGGATCATCTGTACAATCGGGTTATGAATACGAGGAAGCTATGTGCCACACCCACTTGGCAGACGTTTTTGTTTTCAACGTGAAATGTCAAATTACTTATAACAATGCACTGTTTCAATTTTTAGGACGTCCCACAGTAAGACTTGGGCGTCCTTATGCGATCGATCTGGGGTGAAGTTGGACAACACTCAACAGAAAAAAAAAATAACCACACAGTAATCCGTTTTAGACCATTCTGAATCCAAATCCGCGAAAAAAACCATGGGTGTATGTCTGTGTGTGTGTGTGTGTATGTGTGTATGTGTGTATGTGTGTATGTGTGTATGTGTGTGTGTAACAAAATCTTGTGTACTCTGCCCAGGCCTTAGTACTCAACCTATTTTCCTGGTTCTTTTTTTGTTCGACGCGGAAAACTATCTAGTTGTGCACTACGTCGCCGGAATTTCGAATTTTGCCTTTTAAGGGGGGGAAAGGGGGGGTTAATGCTCAAAAAACGTGCGTTTTTGGGCATAATCTTGTGTACTCTGCCCAGGCCTTAGTTCTCAACCGATTTTCGTGGTTCTTTTTTTCTTCGACGCGGAAAACTATCTAGTTGTGCACTACGGCGCCGAAATTTGGAATTTTGCTTTTTAAGGGGGGGAAAGGGGGGGTTAATGCTTAAAAAACGTGCGTTTGCGGGCATAATCTTATAAACTCTGCCCAGGCCTCAATTTCCAACCGATTTGTGTGTTTCTTTTTTTTTGACTAAAATAACTTCCCCGTTGTACATGATTTCACCAGAGTACCGAAATTCGCAAAAGGAGGGGATAAGTGGGGGATAATATTCACAAAATATCCGATTTTTCAATATTTCAGTTCCTTTACTGTTTACTAATTGTACCCAAGCTTTGAAATTGAGGAAAAATTCTCATTACACCTCCGGATTTTCATGAATTATTCTATATGCCACCATTGAACTAATAGTGGTGCCACCATGGTGCCAGGACACCATAAACCGCTTAGTAGTGTATGACAATCGACCCGATGTAAATTATGTCAGCTTTATTGGGATTTGGGTCCAACAACAAATCCCAAAATAAAGCTGACATAATAAACCGCTTATTTCATGGTTTTTTTGTGTGTTTCACCTTGAACACGTATGTGAACCTCGACGGACCGCCTACTAAAACTAATAGATGAAAGTTCAATGTTACGACGTATTTCCGCTTTGGTGCCAGACCGGCACCATTGGATAAGGGGGGGGGGGGGGGTGAACTCGAATTCGCATGTTGGGTATCGTAGATCATGGATTTTAAAATGCTCTTCAGATTCGAGGCTCCCATGCCGCTAGAAATGTTATGGTGGATAAGGGTGAAGAGGGGGGAGTGGTGGGGATAACGATTTCTTGCCTAAAATGCTCAATAAATTACATCGAGTGAACAGTTTTTTCGCTTACCAACTGGTATTAATTGACCTGATGCTTATCCAATGGGACGTCCCCTGGAATGCATGCATTACTAAACAATATGTTTTATTTTGCTCGATTCCACAAGTTTTTTTTTGAAAATAATAAATCGAAACACGTAGACAAAGTCAGAGCGAAGGACCAAAGTAATATCTTAGTTTTAACGCCGTGTAAGCAATAACGCAGCTGAAATGTGGGAACTCGTATTTTTGTGCGTTATCTTCCGGACCTCCACGTATTATCATCAAAGGCGGGTAGGCGAAGAAATCGCTTTTACGGATTGATAGTCAAAAATCCTGTGATGTGCTGCATCAGTTGTCTCCTTCAACAGGGTGAGAGACCCCCCTCCTCTTTCCGTGCCTGCCAAGTCTCAGTTCTCATCGGATTGTTAGGCGAGTCAGTGCTTTGTTGAAGTGTCCGTGACCTGCACGAAATATTTTCCTGTCATTCGAATGATAAAGTAGGTGTTTAAAACTTTATCACTAATCTTCATCATTTGTAGTGAATAAATTTAGTAATTGTACTAGCTTGGTAACCCGTGCGTTGCCAGTAAAGCGAAGTTAGTAGTTTTCTGGTGGCATTCAGGTCCCCAAATGGACCCAACCATTTTATTTACACGGTTGAGTTTTACCTAACAACTAATTCAATATGAAAACATTCGTTAGGCATTAAAGATGATCAGGAAATTCGACCATTGAAGGTAGAATGAACAACGAGAATCGTTGATGAATTATTGTACTATCTTGCTTTCCCGAAAACCGCCCTTTGGAATGGATGTAAAACGTTAACTTTCAACCAGTAAGCGATACAACATTTCTTTCTTCGATACAAGATTCTTTTTATTGCATTCTAAAAATGTTTCACCTAGTGTTATTGTGCTAAATACATACGATATCCTGTATTCGTACCCGCCATAACATTAGTCACAGCGCCAATCTTTGACGGTACTTGATGGTGTAGAAAATAGTGGGAGTTATTCTGGAAGTCGGCGGATTATCACACCTTCTGAATTCAAATTGGAAGAAGAAACAGAAGAAAAGTTAAGTTGAAGTTGTAACTGTGCACCTTTATAAATATTTCTGAGTGGTACAAATAAGAATTTCTCAAATTTAATAAGAATTGGGGAGGAGGGAGACGAAATATTTTCATATTACACCCAATGCCCCCCCTCCCCACCACGCTCTCAACGTTTTCTTGTCTAAATGGCAATTTCATACCTTTACCGCGCGCTACCTACTCCTCAATTCTCAACTGATTAGCGTGTTTCTCGTTTTATTCGACTCAGATAACTTCCCAATTGCACATTACTTCGCCAGAGTATCGCAATTCGCATGAGAGGTGGGCGGGTGGGGGATAATATTCACAAAAAATACGCTTTTTCAATATTTCGGTTACTAAATAAGGATACCCAAACTTTTAAATTCAGGGAATATCATCAATATACGTACTTCTGGGATTTAATAAACTGTTTTTTGTGCCACCCTGGACTAAAACAGTGGTGCTACCGAGATGCCAGAACACCAGAAACCACGTATTTCGTTGGGTTTTGAGACTTTCACCTTGAACACAGATGTGCTTTTCTACGACTACCTTCCAAAACTGTCAGATGAAAGTTCGATGTAACGAGTATTACTACGTATTACCGATGGCGGAGAAGGGCGGGCGGAGGGGATAATCTCAAATTCGCATATTGGTTATCGTAGATCATGGATTTTAAAATTCAGTTCATATTCGAGGCTCACGTGCCACTAGAAGTGTTATTGTGGGGTGAGGGGGGGGGGGGGGTCCACTATTTCTGACTGGAAATACCAACAAAATTACATTGAGTGAAACTGTTTTGTGCGGTAGAAAGGTAATTAAAATGTATGTTTTATCGCTTAGTCGTTGAAATTGAACTAATCCTTATCCAGTGGGACACCCTCTGGAATGCATGCATTACTAAAGAATAATTATGTTTGGCCCCTCATTGATTTTAGTGAATTTTCAAAATAAATTAAGCAATGTTGCATTGGGCTCAAAATTCTTAGCATGAACTTTTTGTTTTTTTTTTTTCTCACTAAAAACCCGTTTTGGAACGTTTGAAAACGATTCCTGAAGTTTTCCCAAAAATCATATATGTATATGATGTATACGTGTGTCTGTCACTCCGAACGATAACTTAAGTAACATTGCTGCATGAATAGTCTTTTTTTTATAGCGCGCAACCCGACTTCAAGAATGCTCAAAATTGCGTAACCCCACGATTGCACCAAAATTAGTTTTTGGAGAACCCCAAGTCTGGCACATGTTTTTTTTAATTTTTTTCGACGCTAAATCATATGGAAGTATCCATATTTAGGACGCACCACAGTAATACTTGGGCGTCCTTATGCGATCAATCAGGGGTGAAGGAGAACAATACTCATAGAAAAGAAAATAACCACGTACTTGGTGTTGGTAACTACCTACAGATTCTCTCCGGTTGCAGTCGTCACCCTAGCTTTATCATGTGATTCACCTGGACCCGATTGTCATTGATTCAATTTGAATTTAAATTCTCTTAATCTCAATTCGTACTTTTTCCGATTCTCATTTTACCGAGTTGTTAAACTAATGTAGGTACTAAAATATAATTAATCAAACTGTCATCTGTGTTGATCCTTCTTAGTATTATTTGTCGTATCAATCAACGCGACTACCTGGTGACCTCATAACTTCTACAAGTTGGATAAAAGTACCTATCTATCGGATCCCGGAGCGTTGGTTAGGTTTTCGTTCACCAATTTTCTATTCTCAGATCATTCTGAATCCAAATCCGAGAAAGAACCATACGTGTGCGTATTTCACAAAATCTTGCATACTCAGCCCAGGCCTCAATTTCCAACCGATTTGCGAGTTTTTTTTCGACGCGGAAATCTACCTTGTTGTGAATTACATCGCCGGAATTTCGAAAGTATTGTTTAATGATGGAAGGTGCGTTTTGAAAATACCTTGAGCGAGCTGCCTATATTTCTACTGATTTGCGTGTTTCTTTTTAGCGAATTTTCACAGGAAATTAAGCTATTTTTCGACTCAAATTACTACCCCTTCGTCAGAAATCGAAATTAGCATGGAAGGCGGGTGGATGGGCGATAACATTCACAAAATACCCCTCGATTTTTCAATATTTCGGTTCCTGTAAGAATTTCTAATGTTACCCAAGCTTCAAAATTCAGGGAACATAATTTATATGCCTCTGAATTTTCATCGACTGTTCTCAGTGCCATCGTGGGATAAATATGTTGTGCCACCATGGTGCCAGGTCATCAAAAACCACGAATAGCGTGGGATTTTGGCTGTTCCACCTTGAATACGGGTGTGATCTCTAACGGACTGTTCACCAAATCCAACAGATAAATGTCCAATGTTATGGCGTATTACCGCTGTGGAGCCAGACACCGTTGGATGAGGGGTGGGGGGGGGTCGAATTTGCATGTTGGGTATCTTAGATCATGGATTTTAAAATGCTCTTCAGATTCGAGTCTCCCATGCCACTAAAAATGTTATGGTGGATAAGGGGGAGGATCACTATTTCTTGCCTAAAGTAATTAATAAATCACATCGAGTGTAACAGTTTTATCACTTAACAACTGGTCAAACTGATCTAATGCTTGTCCAATGGGACGTCCCCAGGAATGTACGCATTACTTAACAATGCGTTTTAATTTGGCTGTCATTTTGGTTTATTACTTTCAGTATTGAACCTTTGGAGTCGACCAAGAAAAAAAGTTTGGACCCCCCCCCCCCCCTCTAAATTTGTTGGTTTAAGTTTGAACGTACGAAGAATCCAAAAATTCAATAAAAATTTGGCCGCCTGTCCGCCGTACGCGGCACTTTCCTTAGTTCCCAAGGATCGTTTTTGATGAAATTTGGTATTTAGGATACTTTTGGGGTCTAGTTGTGCCCCGAAGCTTTTGGTTGATGTCGCTCACTTCAAAGGTTTGAAAAATGAGGGTTGAAATTTTGAAAATGCCCTAGCTCAAACAATTTTGATTTGAAGGTATTTTGTTTTTCCATCAATTTAAGGTAGTATTGAATTTTTAGAGACCACGCGGAGCTCTGTAGGACAAACCGTTGATAAATACGATAAATCAAAGCAATAGAATCGCAATAGAGGTCTAATCTCCGTTCATATTTTAGCTGACCAAAATGCGATCGATGGTTGTCTTCAAGTTTTTTTTCAAGTTGTACTCTGTTTTGAGTCCTTAGCAACCAGTGATCAAATTTCTTCATGAAGGCATCCACAACTCCCAGTTGTGAAGCGCTTATTTCTTCCAAATAAACTTGATTTTGAAGTAGGAATGTGGTAGGTAGATCGGTGTTTGGTAGGTGGTGACAATGACAAAGCCGTGTCCTTTGCAGATGAGTGATCTTTACTGGGTGTCTACCATTTGGATAAACCAAACTTCAAGGATCGATTCTACAACTAATTTGCAACAAAAAATGTTCCATAGCAATTTTTTCTTAACCCACTCAAAATTCTTTTTTTCCCACTTTAAAGTTTTTATTCGTATTTTCGATTTTGCAGCACTAAAATGGTCATAACTCCCTTATTTCTCATGCTACTTCGAATCTGAGTACACCGTAGGACAGAGCGTTAAATTTCCTACCCATTTAGTGGGAAACCCAGGTTCTTAAATCCATTTGTAAAAGCAAAAAAATAAATCAAAGTCAACATTTATAATTTTTTTTTCGAAAATTGACATTTTTCAGTCTAACGATTCCCCCGTAAAAAATATCGCAATCGTGGTGCACTTAACGGGAAAAAGTACCCCGAAATTTCACCTTTCCAACGGTATGTCAGTTTCAAGGTTTAAGAGGAAAGTTTCTTGAAAAAATTGAGTTTTATGCGAGAAAACGTGCTTCTTTTGGCATATTCCGCTAGAGAGTCGACCAAGTATTATTGCCTTCACTTTTCAAGGATTGCAATAAAAAGTCCATCAAATTAAATTTCCACTCGTGTTTTACATTTTGGACCTTCCTGAACAATTTTGGTACCGTGTCTGTCCATCTGACAGTCGGTCTGTCTGTCTGAAAGTCCTTGTAGATGGCAAAAGCAATACGAAGCTACTGTCCAATTTTAATGTAATTTTCGGCGAAGTTGTCCATGAAAGTCAAAGTCATTACATTTACAAAATTAAATTGTAAATTTTTAAATTTTTCTCGAAAATTACCATTTTTTGATTTATTATTTTCAATACCAAGCCTTTGGAATCGAGCCACAAAAAAAGTTAACCCCCTCAAAATTCAAAAAAAAAAAAATTAAAATTTTTGAATTTGATTTTTAAAAGTTAATGCTTTGACTTTGATTTACATAGAGAACATCGCCAAAAATTACATCGACATCAGACAGTAGCTTCGTATTGCTTTTGCCATCAACAAGGACTTTCAGACAGACCGACTGTCAGATGGACAAACACGGTACCAAAATTGTTCAGGAAGGTCCAAAACGTAAAATACGAGTGGAAATATAATTTGGTGGAGTTTTCGATGCAATCCTTGAAAAGTGAAGGCAATAATACTTGGTCAACTCTCTAGCGGAATATGCCTAAAGAAGCACGTTTTCTCGCATAAAACTCAATTTTTTCAAGAAACTTTCCTTGAAACTGACATACCGTTGGAAAGGAGATCTTGGCGTAGTTTTTTAGTGCACCACGATAGCGGTATTTTTTACGGGGGGATCGTTAGCCAGAAAAAAGGCGATTTTCGAAGAAAAAAAATGTTGACTGATTTATTTTTTGGTTTATTATTTTCAATAATGAACCTTTGGAATTGACCAAGAAAAAAAAATTTTAACACCCCCTCAAAATTTGATGGTTTACGTTTCAAGGTACGTAAAATCCAAAAATCGAATAAAAATTTGGCCGTCCGTCCGCCGTACGCGGCACTTTCGCCACTTAGTATTGACCGATTTTGATCAAATTTGGTATGTAGGCTCCATTTGGGGTCTAGTTGTGCCCCGAAGCTTTTTGTTGATGTAGGTCAGTTCTAAGGGTTCCAAAATCAATTTTGAAATTTTGAAAACGCCCTAACTCAAAAACTTCCTTCAATTTAAGATTCCATAGAATTTTTAAAATTTTTTGAGACCACGCAGAGCTCTGTAGGACAAACCGTTCGCTCCCTACGAAAATTTAAGGGTTTATATTGAAATATATATATACATATAAATCAAAACAGGGGGGAAAATCTAAAAATATCGATTGTTTTTCCAAAAGAATTGATTTTTTAGAGAATCCATACTTTTTTGCCATCCCTACTTGACCTCAAATGTCATCGATGGCGCTACAGAATTGGATTGCAAAAGTGAACTGACTTTCTTACCTACAGATTCTCACTTCCTTGATGCCCTGTGCCCCCGAGGCCCGTTTGGGTAATCCTGAGGTTCATCATACACTAAAGTTCCTACTTCGGAGAATTCAAAACAGCTATCGTTACCCCGTCCTTCGCCCACGTAACATCTTGGAACCTCTACAATTGCCCCCCTACCCATCAAATTAGAGAAATTTACGGGTTTGAAGTCAGTTTCTCGTCAACCGACATGACAAAATGTTTTATCAGACACTGTTCTGTGAGGTGAGGAATGAAGCAGAGGATGACTCTGGGGGAACACATTGCGACGACAATCATTGGGGAATGATTGAATAATGTTTATTCTTCATCTACTGCTAGGTGTCACAATAGTATAATGTACGGGTATGTTACTAGTTTTGGAAAAAAAGGCCCTATTTTGCGAAGAATTTTTCTCAAGATGACTGTGACTTACACTACTCAAGTAAATTTTGACCTACGTGTATCATTTTCCTTGCCGAAGGGCGATATGTCATTTGGTACCTATATCTTAATATTAATTTGCATATTATACATATAATTTTTGGAAAAAAACCCTCAGGGACCGGTTTAAAATGTTCCACAATACAATTTCAATGGAATACAATTTCAAAAACGTCCATGCTTAAAATTTTGAGTCTATTCCAATAAATTCATTTTCTTGAAAAAGTCGCTAAAATTAAAAATGAAATCAATATAGTTAAGTAATGATTCAATAAAAATCAACTTCAATAAATTTTTACTGGTATTATATATTTTTTTTTTCATTTCAATATTTTCATCAATCAGACAGAGGCCCCTGTTACAACAAAAACCAACAACAAAACGCTGCAAATTATTACACAAAGGTTTATTATTTTTCTTTCACAGATCACTCGTCTACAAAATCATCAACCATCCAATATGAAGGGGGAAAAAAAATTTTAAAAAAATCCAAAAAAAAAATCAAAATCATCAACCATCGATCGCATTTCGGTCAGCTCTAATTTGAACAGAGATTAGGCCTGTTTTGCGATTCACACTCGTGTTTTGATTTACATTTTTATTTTATATTTCAATAAAAACCCTTAAATTTTCGTAGGGAGCGAACGGTTTGTCCTACAGAGCTCTGCGTGGTCTCAAAAAATTCTAAAAATTCCATAGAATCTTAAATTGAAGGAAAAACAATACCTTTATATCGAAATTTTTTGAGTTAGGGCGTTTTCAAAATTTCAAAATTGATTTTGGTACCCTTAGAAGTGACCTACATCAACCAAAAGCTTCGGGGCACAACTAGACCCCAAATGGGGCCTACATACCAAATTTCATCAAAATCGGTCAATGCTAAGTGGCAAAAGTGCCGCGTACGGCGTACGGCGGACGGACGGCCAAATTTTTATTAGATTTTGGTTTATTATTTTCAATAATGAACCTTTGGAATCGACCAAGAAAAAAAAAATTTTAACACCCCCTCAAAATTTGATGGTTTACGTTTCAAGGTACGTAGAATCCAAAAATCGAATAAAAATTTGGCCGTCCGTCCGCCGTCCGCCGTACGCCGTCCGCCGTACGCCGTCCGCCGTCCGCCGTACGCGGCACTTTTGCCACTTAGCATTGACCGATTTTGATGAAATTTGGTATGTAGGCTCCATCTGGGGTCTAGTTGTGCCCCGAAGCTTTTGGTTGACGTAGGTTACTTCTAAGGGTTCCAAAATCAATTTTGAAATTTTGAAAACGCCCTAACTCAAAAATTTTGAAATAAAGGTATTGTTTTTCCTTCAATTTAAGATTCTATAGAATTTTTAGAATTTTTTGAGACCACGCGGAGCTCTGTAGGACGAACCGTTCGCCTCCTACGAAAATTTAAGGGTTTATATTGAAATATATATATAAATCAAAACACGAGTGTGAATCGCATAAGAGGCCTAATCTCCGTTCAAATTAGAGCTGATCGAAATGCGATCGATGGTTGGTGATTTTTATTTTTGATTTTTAATTTTTTTTAATTTTATTTATTTATTTTATTTTTTTGATTTTTTTTTTCTTCTCCATATTGGATGGTTGGTGATTTTGTAGACGAGTGATCTATATAGAAAAATAATAAACCATTACGGACGGACGGACGGCCAAATTTTTATTCGATTTTTGGATTCTACGTACCTTGAAACGTAAACCATCAAATTTTGAGGGGGTGTTGAATTTTTTTTTTTGGTCGATTCCAAAGGTTCATTATTGAAAATAATAAACCAAAACCGCGATTAGTTTTTTTCGATCTTCTTAAGAGCTACATAAACTTACATAGACACTCCTTTGGCTGAGCTCTTCAATCGAGTCAGAGGTCGACCAATCGTGCATGATGAACCTCTGATAGGAGTTAGTCGTATCAAGTAGAGAATGTCTGTCATTGGCTAGCTCAAGGTAGGAGGGTGATGAGACGCAGTAGGTGTAATTTGTGGTGTGTAGGCCGCTTTTCGATCTGATCAGAGTGATCGGCCATGAGGTCAGCCTGGGAGGAGGTTGTGGCATGAAAAGGTCAGGCAACTCCATGATGAAGCCGAGAGAGCTGGGCTGCGGCTCCATTGTTTCATCCAAGCTCCAGGGGCCGGTCGGCGAGAGGAAGACGGGGATACCCGGAGCTTGGAGGCCAGAGAGAAACAGCGACCGGGGGAGGGGGGTAAGAGTTTGGTCTACTGGGCGAACGAAGGGTGGGTGGCGCGGGGGGTGGGGCCATCTGCCGCCCTGAAGAAGCTTGTATGTAAGGACCCAGCTATCGATCAAGCCCCTTCATCCTCTACCCTCAGTCCCCACAACTCCACAATCCTTCCCTCTTCTGACTCTGGAAACATGAATTCGAACCAAGATGGTAGGTAGAATGCCCTGAAAAAGCCTTCAATAACTACTAAATATCTGCATTAAGTAGGTACGTTTTTCCTATCCTACTATAAAGTTGGCGTACAAATATTTTGACAGGTCACAATAGAAAATTATTAAAGTTTCAACTTTGAATATTTCATTACCTGGAGTCCTACTTAACATCACTATGATAGGTATGCAATACTGCCGTGCTAAGCCAGAAAGTCGTAACGTGAAAATTTGACCAAATTGAGTTATTGGTACCCGGGGGTTTAGGGGGTCGATTTCTATCGATTTTCGAAGTTTCAGAGTCGTATCTCGACTAGAAATGCCTCAAACAAGCCTCCCGATTTTTGCGTTAAGGCGTGTTAACTTGATTATGCTAAGCAACTAGTCGTATCAGAGCGAATCAGAAGAAGAAAACTCGTATCTTGACACAGTTACGAGAATCGGCCTTAGTATTTCGACGATACGACTCCTTGTATTCTGATTCGGCATGATACGACTTTTTGCCTCTGAAAAATCAGCATTTAGTGGTGACTTTAGGAACCTTCTTACTGTTGCCTACCCGAATACTGCCGAGCTAAGCCAGAAAGTCGTATCTTGGCTTCACCCAACTTTCGGGAAAACGACCTAATAGGTTTAGTGGTGAATTTTCCTCCTTTTACCGCAACTAAAAGTTTTTCTTATAGGAAATTAGTTGCGGAATCGATTTTTGAGGTCAAAATTAAACATTTTTTAGTGTATATTGTCAAAAACTGTATAACATTTCTCTATTCTTATTGCTTCCGAGTCTACCAAGGTAGTGGATTGTTTTCACTTTTCAAGGATGAAAAAAAAAGTTCTCCAAAATCAAAATTTTTACTCGAGTTTTGCGTTTTAGACCTTTCTGAACAATTTTGGTTCCGTATCTGTCTGTCTGTGTGTCTGTCATGAAATCCTTGTAAAGGGCATAACTATACGAAGTTATTGTCCGATTTCTATGAAATTTTCAGGGATTGTGCGGGTTTGTGTGTAGACGGTCCCCTATGAAAATAATCATTCCCGGACTGGTAGAAGCGACTGCGCATGCGCAAACGTGAATTCCTTGTAACGGCCATAACTTCTACGTTTTATATCCGATTTCAATGAAATTTTCAGGGATGTTACGAATTAGTATTTAGATGGTCCCCTATGAAAATCACCACCTTCGGACTGATAGCAGCCACTGCGCATGCGCAAACGTGAATTTCCTTGTAACGGCCATAATTTCTACGTTTTCCATCCGATTTCAATGAAATTTCCAGGGATGTTACAAATTAGTATTTAGATGGTCCCCTATGAAAATCACCACCTTCGGACTGATAGTAGCCACTGCGCTTGCGCAAACGTGAATTCAAGATCGAGATACGACTTCAAGGCTTAGTATATCTGACCTAAATGTAAGTAAAATAGGAATAGAAAAATGTTATACAGTTTTTTGACAATATACACTAAAAAATGTTTAACTTTGACCTCAGAAATCGATTCAGCAACTAATTTCCTATAAGAAAAACTTTTAGTTGTGGTAAAAGGAGGAAAATTAATCCCGTGAAAGAGTTATTTCACCACGAAACCTATTAGGTCGTTTTCCTGAAAGTTGGGTGAAGCCAAGATACGACTTTCTGGCTTAGCACGGCAGTATATGTGTTGTATAATAAATCGTCGTGGAATCAGTAACACCACTGAGCTTTCACAAATTTTCAGGAGAGAGAAAAAACCGATTTTTTAGTCCATCAAGGCCTAATTGACTGATGGATGATAATATCCTTCATCAGTCAAAACAAAAAAAAAACAAAAAATCATCAGTCAATTAGGCCTTGATGGACGAAGAAATCGGTTATTTCTCTCTCCTACAAAGTTGTGAAAAACGAGCTCGGTGGTGTTGCTGATTCCACGACGAAATGATGCTTGTATCAAGTACACCTACTTGTTCCAATGATGTCAGATGATATACTGTCAAAATCCCAACAAATTTCATAGATAATGAATAACACCTGACTTACCTGTTTAAAGAAATTTTGAGGATCAGGGTTAACTTGCGACGAGGATGACGTTGCTTACCTTTTCACTCGTTATTTATGGGTTGAGCTCACCTCTCAACTGCCATCACCATCGGAATATGTTGGGAAGAAATGAAGAAATTCTACAAATTATTACGCAGTGGTTTTTTATTTTCACATTTATTAGTATGATTCCTTTGCGTGGATCACTTTTGTGCGATTTCGAAACTTGGAACTGGTTCCTACAGTGTAGAAAAAAAATTGTGATAATTTTTCGTTGTATGGCATTTTATTAGTATTAGTAATAAGTAGAGAAATAAGAGACATGTGGTTACTGTGTGATTATTTGCCGCCACCTCTGAAGGTTGACGTCAATGCACCCCCTGTAATTTTGTATAATAATTCACTCATTCATAATTTTCTTGTAATAATTTACGCTCGGTCGCAAATCTATATCGTCCTAGTCGTAATTTTGTGTAATAATATGCCCTACGCCTGAAAATGAGTCGTGATGTAGCTAGCTGTCTTCGCACGGTGCTGCGGGCGACGTCTCTGGAGCTCCTCCGTTGTAGCTGAATTGTGATCGTATTTATTATAATAATAGCGATGATGTAGGAGTGAAGTGGTACGACGAACTATTATCACTCAGCACGTCTGCGGTGCATATAACATCGATACAATATTACTTCGTTAGGTAAATGCTGTTCAAATTTAAGGCTCGCATGCCGCTAGAAATGTTATGGCGACTAAGACGAGGAGTGGGGATCCACTATTTCTTACTCAAAACGCTGCAAATTATTACACAATGGTTTATTATTTTCTATATAGATCACTCGTCTACAAAATCACCAACCATCCAATATGAAAAGAAGAAGGAAAAAAAAAAAAAAAAAAAACATAAAAAAAAATAAAAAAAAATAAAAAAAATCAACAAAAAAAATCAAAATCACCAACCATCGATTGCATTTCGGTCTGCTCTAATTTTAACGGAGATAGGCCTCTTTTGCGATTCACACTCGTGTTCTGATTTATATATATATATATTTCAATATAAATACTTAAATTTTCGTAGTGAACGAACGGTTTGTCCTACAGAGCTCCGCGTGGTCTCAAAAAATTTTAAAAATTCTATAGAATCTTAAATTGAAGGAAAAACAATACCTTTATATCGAAATTTTTTGAGTTAGAGCGTTTTCAAAATTTCAAAATTGATTTTGGAACCCTTAGGAGTGACCTACATCAATCAAAAGCTTCGGGGCACAACTAGACCCGAAATGGAGCCTACATACCAAATTTCATCAAAATCGGTCAATGCTAAGTGGCAAAAGTGCCGCGTACGGCGTACGGCGGACGGACGGCCAAATTTTTATTCGATTTTTGGATTCTACGTACCTTGAAACGTAAACCATCAAATTTTGAGGGGGTGTTAAAATTTTTTTTTTCTTGGTCGATTCCAAAGGTTCATTATTGAAAATAATAAACCAAAATTACATTGAGTTAAACAGTATTGTGCAGTAGGGAGGTAAATAAAATTGCAAGTTTTTTTGCCTACATATTTGTTTAATTTGAACTAATTTAAATCCAATGGGACGTCCCCTGGAATAGGTACATGCCTGACTAAACAATATGTTTAGTTATAACTTTTCCTCTACTCACCAGGGTGTACAAATCATATAGCGAACGGTATAGGTATCTTTGTCCATTCTTATAGCCAGTACGATCACAATTCAACTGAAACAGCTAGAAGTTATGGATCTTACGTTTGCGCATGCGCGGGGGCGACTGTCAATTCGGGAGTGATGTTTTTTTTTATAGGGGACCATTTACACGTCAATCTGCACAATCCCTGGAAATATCATCAGAGTCGCACAATATTAAGAGAAGGACGATGGAGGTTTGCGACCGAGCGCAAATTATTACTAGAAAATTACTGATGAGCGCGTTGTTACTCAATATGTCAGGGGGTTTGCGTGCCACCACGAAACCTCAGGGTGGCTCGCGTCAAACGCCGGCATCTGCATCGACGACGACCGTCCGAGGTGGCGGCAGATAATTACACAATTTCGAGGTGGAGTGGCAAATTATTACACAATTACTACTTGTCTCCTATTTTACCAATATATCTTCTATTTTACAGTAAATATGATGATTACATGCAAGTATAGGGTGTGCGCCTGGGTAGGAAAAACTGTTTATCGTTATTTTTAATCTAAAGTAGACCTCATTCTGAGAATTTTGGTACCAACCGCGACCTTCTAGCGTGTGTGAATCTTTTCCTATGAATTTTTAAAGTTTCGACCGTTTATGACGTCACAGTGGGCTGGGGGGTCCCGCCCAGGCGAGAGGGGCGCGTGACGTCATAAAGGGTCGAAACTTTGAAAAATCATAGAAACAGATTTACACACGCTAGAAGGTCGCGGTTGGTGCCAAAATTCTCAGAATGTAGTCTACTTTCGATTAAAAATCTAAAAAAAAAAAAAAAAAAAATCAAGGCGCACCCCCCATTGAAATTATTGTATTCCTTATTTTTCGGTTTTTGTGACGATTATGTCAACTTGAGTAGAAACATCTTCACCCGTAACCCCCAAAAAATGATACTTTTTTGTCTGTTGAGTTAGGACCTCGGGCTATTTCCCAGCTGAAGAACTTTCCACCTTTGAAGCTCGACACCGGTCTATCATATTGTTACACGCAGACATTTGTCGAAAACTTGCGAAAATGTATCTTTTTGGTTTGATTTTCATTTCGAAAATAGTAGGTATCCATCTTGTGCAATTCATTGAAGAAAAATTGATAATAATTGTGACAACTTGTAGTGCGTTATGAAAGAAGTGGTCTTAGACACAATAGCAATAAGTACTCACCTGGTAGGTTATCAAGCATTTTTTGAGAATTTTCTGTGAATGTATCGAGAATGGGAAAAATAGCCGTACGAAGGAATTGCGGAATTAAGGTCTCTTAACTAACAAATAATTTCATCACCTTAGTTGCTGACGTCACCATTATTATCCTTCAAGTAATTAATTTATAACACATGCAGGTATTTTAAAATTCGAGGGCTTCTTCATATGCCCTTTACATTTCACCCAGTGATTCTTCCTGATCATTATCATAGGATTCGCGGCCCCCTGTTAGTAGCAATTTGAAATTAGAATACAGGGGAATTTAGATCCATCAAGTGGAAAATAGTAATAGATTTTTTTTATAGTAATAGATTTGTTGGTGAACCTGTCTTCACGTTGAATTTCGTCGAATCAGTTTCTTTTTAAATTCCCTTCAATACCTGGTGACAATAGATGTTGGGCCGTGGCGAATAGAATGTCCATTGAAGTCGTTGTGGAACGACTCCGCGCCGTTTGCGGTCCTCGAGAAATTAGTCTGAGGTGAAGAAGGCCAGACAGGCGGTGAAAAGGAACTGCTGCTTTCGTTGTACGTTGTTTTGTCAACACGCAGGTTCGTAAATTCACTGGTAATCACAGGTGTATCCATCATCGAACTCTTGAAGGCCTAAGAGATAAATTCACCAACTCATGGAACAACTTTGCCCTCTCACTTTGCGTTTTCACTCACGTTTTGCCTTAAGGGGGTCTCAGTCGGTCGCCGTTTGTTCCTCGTTCTGGGTCAGTATGTCACGAAATCGAAGGGGCAAAAACTTAAAAAGTACCTAAATTTGAAATTTTAAAGGAGTTTTGAAATTTATTAGTGCACGGCACGAGGGAATTGAAAAACTGAAATATTGCCGTCAAAATAATCAAAATTGAACAATAAGTGCCAGAGAAAAATGGGAAAAACCGTTAATTCAGTTATGTTTTTCCCATAAAATGTAGCTATACTTGACATCTTCAAGATTTTTAGAAATTCATTAGTACATGGGCCTAGGAGACATAAAAACTGGAAGATTGCCGCTGGAATCATCAAAATTGAACAATAATTGCCAGAGAAATATAAGGAAAACATAGGAAAAACAGTTTATTCATTAGTTCTTCTCATTTTTCATTGGCAATTATTGTTCGATTTTGATGACTCCGGCGGCAATATTTCAGTTTTTCAATTCCCTAGGGCCGAGCACTAATGAATTTCTAAAATCCTTCAAAATTTTAAATTTAGGTACAACTTTTTAAGTTTTTGCGCCTTCAATTTCGCTGAATACTAAAAACGAACGGCGACCGGCTGAGACTCCCGGTGTGAAAGTTACTTCCCTAATCCTCAGAAACCCAAGATGCAAGTTTTGAGTGTTTCATCCCTGATTTAGTATCCTACAAAATTTTGGAGGTGGATCTTCGAAATTGTTTGAGCCTAAAAAGAAGAAGAAATTCTATTGATTTCATGAAAAATCCATATCGAGGGTTGCCTGGCAGAAGTGACCAAGTGACTGGAAACAAATTTTAGCTGCGTAGGTAGCACTTGGTCATTTCTGCCAGGAAAATGCAAATCGGATACAAAAGGGGTGGATCGGGGTACTGGAAAGGGCATTTGAGCCCTTTATAGTTCCTTTATCATGGAGTTAACAATACTAGCGTGTAGAGCAGGCTTACGAGATATATGAAGCGTTAAAACCTCAATTTCGGGAAAAAATGGACTTGGTCACTTCTGCCAGGCAACCCTAGATATTTACTGTGATTTGGAAGAAAATCTTGGAAGAGGTCTGACTAAGATGTTTTTCGTCCCTTCTAATTATGAGGTTGACTCAATAAGTATGATCTCGGATTGTATCTCAATAATCATCTTATTTTCCTTAAAAATGTACGTTCCATTATCGTACTACTATCAACTATGTCTCCTTATAATCCCCATTCAGATTGATGCGCTTCCGGAGTCTTTCCAACAGCTTTGATGAATCTGTGTCGTAGAATTCACTCGCCTGATCTTTCAATCTGCGTTGTACTTCCTCCTCGTAATTATTGAAAATAAATTTTTGCCTGAAATACCCTGACTAGAACCTTCGGAAATTCAGAGTTCCCAAAGAGTAACTCGACGATATTTGTGCACTAGTGCGTCATCTTTTTCGACCACTTCGTTAGGGACTGCTGTATTGGTTTTCTATTCGTTCTTCGTCATTTTTAAAAATGAAGTAGCCGTGTGGGTACTCTATGAGTTCGTAGAGACGAGTAGAACATGAATATAGATTCCTTTCATCTTCAAATCATACTCAGTGCATACAGTTTGTTGGCATGTTAGGTATACTGAAAATCGTAAAAAACCCACTTACGCAATTTTGAAAAAAATCGTAAAAAATTAAAAAATTTTCCCACAAAAATCTTCAAAACCCACAATTTTGAAGTCCATACATCCCTCTCCATGAACCTGTGTAAGAATGAATTTCAATCGGTAGAATTTTCAGGGCGGTGTTTTCGCGAGCACAGCAGTAGGCGAGAATGGGAATTGGCAAATCCATCACAAACAGCTGTTGCTCGGAGCACTAAAAACACTCGTATGCGCTTGTTTTAAAGAGGGCAGTTGGGTAAATGTGTGTACGAGTACCTATACCTAAAAGGCAAAAATTTTACCGGTTCATTTTCATAAGTGTGTTAACGTGTGACAGCAACAGTTGCTCTGGCGGCTGATTCGTGTTTGGTTGAACGATTACTTTGGTTCTATCGAATCGCAACTCAGCGATTGCTTCGCGAGTCTTATTCCAGACGGCGATCCAGTAAGTGCACACTCATTTCCCCCACCCTCGTGGTTTAAATTCTAAGATCTAATAGAGATATCCCCCCCCCCCATCACCACCGATACATAGATTGCCCCATAGAAGCCCCATTGCTTATAGAATAATATACCCATCAATCTTTCCCTAATTGTACTGTACTTATTCATTATCCCTTGTCCTTGGGTTAGTTCTAACGAAACGTATTGTTTCTAGAGGTAGAATATTATCGTCCATCAGATTATTCTCGTTATTTAACTCTATTTTTTAAACCCGCTAGAACAATACTGTATAGAACTAGAAAAGCGTTTTCATGTGTGGGTAGATGATAAACGTTTGTCGGACTCATCCTGAAATAGAGTTAAAAACGCTGCAAATTATTACACAATGGTTTATTATTTTTCTATATAGATCACTCGTCTACAAAATCACCAACCATCCAATATGAAGGAAAAAAAAAAAATCAAAATCACCAACCATCGATCGCATTTCGGTCAGCTCTAATTTGAACGGAGGTTAGGCCTCTTTTGCGATTCACACTCGTGTTTTGGTTTATATATATATATATTTCAATATAAACCCTTAAATTTTCGTAGGGAGCGAACGGTTTGTCCTACAGAGCTCCCCGTGGTCTCAAAAGTTCTAAAAATTCTATAGAATCCTAAATTGAAGGAAAAACAATACCTTTATATCAACATTTTTTGAGTTAGGGCGTTTTCAAAATTTCAAAATTGATTTTGGAACCCTTAGAAGTGACCTACATCAACCAAAATCGGCGGGGCACAACTAAACCCCAAATGGGGGCTACATACCAAATTTCATCAAAATCGGTCTATACTAGGTGGGGAAAGTGCCGCGTACGGCGGATAGTAGACGGACGGCCAAATTTTTATTCGATTTTTGGATTCTACGTACCTTGAAACGTAAACCATCAAATTTTGAGGGGGTGTTGAAATTTTTTTTTCTTGGTCGATTCCAAAGGTTCATTATTGAAAATAATAAACCAAAATTCGAGTTTTTGCCAACTTTCTATCGAGGCATATTTTTGGAGGGTAAAAATTGTGAAAGGATGTTCAAACCCCGCATACCTACCGCAAAAGTGTACAGACATTGAAAAATAATTAAAAATAACTATTGTTAATGCATGGATTCCGGGGGTCGTCCATCTGGATACTTCCTACCAAAAAGCGTTAAGACATCTGAATCTATCTTTCTACTGGCTCTAGATTTCTCTTTAACGCCGTACCGTTACATTTCCAGTATTATGACATTATTTCCAGTCTCTACCCCCCCCCCCTCCCATCGCCAACAAACATTACACCGCAGTGTTGAATGCTATTCAAGTTGAAGGACCAAAAATCAATGCTCTGTGATGGTGCCTCTCCTTGGTACCACACAGTATTAATCAGTAATAGCGTAATGTTCATTAATCAGATGTTCTCTGAATTTCAAGGTCTGAAATTGACAGAACGTTTCATTTCTTCCCAGTCTACCAAGGTAGTGGAAGCACTGTTTTAACCTTTCAAATATGAACTTGAAACTTTACTTCAAAAGCAACATTTCCACTTTCAAACATTTCCACTTTCATTCAACAATCTGTCGCTCAACCTTTCAATCTCGATCTCATCCTCCGACTCCGAGACGAGGAGGATGACACCCCCTCCCTCTCTCTTTGCATTACGTCGCTATAGTCCAATTCTGCAATATACTAAGCTGACTCTTTGACTATAAGTGAATAGTATGTTTTTATTTTTTAAACTTTTAACATTTTGAAATATTTATTCATTCTAATTTGTAACAAGTTAGTATTCTGATAATTGCAGACTGATATATTGATATATTGATCTAATTTGTAATAATATTTACTCATGAACAGTGTGATTCATTATGATAGGCTGAATAGTGTAACTGAAGTCAAATAAAAATTAAAAAAAAACTTCTGGATAAATTTGGAGAGAAATGGGAGGAGTTGATATTTTGGTTATTCACTATGCGAGGGATCATGCGTACGAGGAAGCTATGTGCCACACCCACTTGGCATACTTTTTCCTGTTTTGCGTTATCTTCCTCCATCCTAGATCAATTGTACGAGGACGTCCTGAAAAAGAAGAAAAAAACAAGAAGTAGACGTGACGGACAGTAACCAAAACCTTCGGGGCACAGCTAGACTCAAAACGGAGACGATACACACAATGAGGTATTTCGGTGGGTCGGAAATTTACGTTTTTGACCTAAAATTTGGATTCAGCTCCATTGAAATCTGTATACTTCAACTTTTGCTTGTGACAGGGAAAAATGTTTTCCTTTCACAATGTTATCAATAGTGGCATACAGGACGTTTGTTTTGATTTCCTGAAAGTTTGGTTGTAAGTCCTTACGCCCTTTGCAAAACCGATCCATCTCCTCTCGGGAACGTTCGAGCATAGTTGACAAGGCAGGGAACGTTCACGCGGGAGCCCTGGGATTCAGAACGCAAGACGCTTGGAAAAATTGACGATTTTATAAGTAATTTTCGGATCCTTAAACTTCAAATGCGTTTCCTGATTTGATTTTCGACTTTTTATAACCTGTGCTTGAGATGCTATATTAGTAGCATACCTCTCCTTACAAATTATAGAAGTAAAAAAGTAGGTAAATTTGATTAGACTCCATTAACCCGTTATACATCACCAGCAACTGGAAAATTACTTTGTTTTAGTAATTACGTTTAGTAGGTAGTATTTATTTGTATTCGTTATTTATTTATGATTTCTAGAATTCTAATTGTAAGATTTTTTTCACAATTGTTTCAGAAGACTGTCGCCATGAGCACTGAAGATGACGACGGTGATTGCTTGTTCGTTGACGAAATCGTAAGCGAAAGTTGGTTCTTCCCCATCGATGCAAAATGGCAAGCTTCGACGTGCAAAAAGTTCGATCTGCCGCTGAATGTCAAGATGGTATGGAAACAGAATCCGGTACCAGCTTCTGCTCCCTTGATTTTGAAAAACGTCAAGGGCGACGGTAACTGCTTTTTCAGATGTTTGGCATACTGTATTACAGGTGAGGAGTATTACTATAGGCTGGTCCGCGAGTTCTTGGTGCTATTTATGGGTGATAACCCCGAAGTCGTGGTGAGAATAGCAGACAGTCCAGATCATCTTAACAAATCGATGATATGGAAAGATGGAAAATGGCCAACAGAGAAAGAGATATTCATTTCAGCCTGTATGTTGGAAACTGATATCTATACGTACAAAGATGGAAGATGGTTGTTGTTTGGATCTCAAGGTAATTTGAAAACAAGAGAAACCCTTCAACGAGCCATTTATCTACTTAACCAGCACAACCACTATCAGGTGGTTCTTGAAGTTGAAGAAGCTGTCAAGGTCAAACGTACATCTCCTCTCTCCTTTATGGAGAGAAAGTCCTGCTCCCCACTTTTATCACTAAAATGTTACAAAACAACAGGCCTGAAAAGGGACCTCCGAACGAAAGACTCTCCGAAGGAAAAGCATTCCTCCATCTTCTCATCTAAGGAGAGGAGGGTCTATTCATCTTTTTCAGGACTAAAATCTCATCCAAAAAGAAGCCAAAAGCAACACTACCTCCAGTTGAAAGGGGATCCTGTGGAAATACCAACCTCCGCCTCTATCAAAAATGAAGGCGATTCCCAACACAATATTCTAAGAAATTATCTAACAGGCCAGAAACCTCACTACAAATCAGATTTTGGTGTAATGACGACATTGGAGGCAAAACAGTCCTCTCCCCCTAAAAAAGTTTTAGACATTTTCCAGCCAGATGTTTCGAAATCTAGTTTCAAGAACAGCTCTGAACTCGATGAAGAAAAAGCGTGTGAAGGACTGCAGACTTTCCCCTACGTAAAAGAGCAAGACCACCCATCATATTGTGAGCAAAAATCGTATCTGAGAAGAAGACGGAATCAGTACCAGGTGATGGAAGATCATAATCGACCAACTAAAAAGAGAAAACATTGTGTGAGAAGAGACTGGGAGGTCACCTCCGAGTCCAAGGATTCACAAGTCGATTCTTCTCCAGAAAATGTATACATGTCCCCACAAAATGTTCCAAAATCTAGTCTCAAGAACAGCCCTGAACTTGAAGTGGGGGAGGCGTGTAAAGGGTTGCCGGCATTCGCCTATGTGTCAGAGGAAGACCACCCATTATATTGTGAGAAAAAATCGTGTCTGAAAAGAAGATGGAATCAGTACCAGCAGAAGGGAAACCATACTCAAACAGTTCCTAAGATAAAATATGTTACTAGAGACTGGCAAGTCGAGGATTCGCAAGGTTCCTCCGATTCCAGGGATTCACAAGATTCTTCTGAGTCCAAGCATTCCTCCTCAGACAATCAAGGCATATCCCCACCAGATGTTCAAGAATTTAGTCTTAGGAACAGCCCTGAACTCGACCTAGAAGAGGAATGCAGAGAAATGCAGGCATTCGCCTCTAAGATTGACCAAGACCATCCGTCATTTTGTAAGCAAAAGTCACGAAATGTCGATCCACCAGATATTATGTGCTCTGGCATACCAGCAAATGTGATCGAAGACAACCAAGAAGATTTCGCTGTGACAGAGGAAACTGAAGGGCTGAAGATCTCCGCCTCGATTGAAGAGGTATTTAGTGTGAGCAAGGAATACCAAGAAGATCCAATCATACCTGTATCCGCCGACTCCTCGCATCCACAAGACTCTTCGGAGTCCTCTGATTCCTCCGTGTCCTCTGATTCCTCCGAGTCCGAGGATTCCTCCGAGTCCGAGGATTCCTCCGAGTCCGAGGATTCCCCTCCAGACGATCCAGGAAAATCTCCACCGCATGTCCCAGAAACTAGTCTCAAGAACAGCCCAAAATTCGATCCCCAGTTGCGGACTTTCGCCTCTGTGATTGACCAAGACCATCCGTCATTTTGTAAGCAAAAGTCAAGCAAAGTCGACCCACCAGATATCAGGTGCTCTAGTTTACCAATGAGTAGGATCGAAGACAACCAAGTAGATTTAGCTGTTGTAGAGGCTTCCAAAATACTGAAGATCTCCACCTCGATAGATGATGCGTTTAGTGTGAGCAAGGAATGCCAAAAAAATCCAATCATGGCTGTATCTACTGACTCCTCGGATTCTCAAGATTCTTCGGAGTCTTCTGACACTTCTGAGTCCTCTGATTCCTCCGAGTCCTCTGATTCCTCCGAGTCCTCTAATTCCTCCGAGTCCTCTGATTCCTCCGAGTCCTATGATTCCTCCGATTCCTCCGAGTCCGAGGATTCTCCTATAGACAATCTTGGCGTATCTCCACCAGATGTTCCAGAATCTAGTCTCAAGAACAGCCCTGAACTCGATAAGAAAGAAACGTGTAAAGGGCTGCAGAATTTTGCCTCTGTGGTAGAGGAAGACCATCCACCATATTGTGAGGAAAAATCATCCAAAGACCCACCAGATACCATGTGCTCTAGTTTACCAATAAGTTGGATGGAAGACAATCAAGTAGATTTCGCTGTAGCAGGGGCATCCAAAGTAATGAAGATCTCCGCCTCCACGGAAGACTCATTTAGTATGAGAAAACCTTGTGTAAGCAAGGATTATCTAGAAGCTCCCACCGTGGTTGTATCCTCAGAGTTCCCCGATTACTCAGTTTTAAGAGATTCGTACAAGTCTGATCCCCCTCCAGACAATCCAGGCGTATATCCACCATATGGTCCAGAATCTAGTATCAAGAACAACCCTACATTCGATGTGGGAGATGCTTGTGAAGGGCAGACATTCGCCTCCGTGAAAGAGCAAGACAACCTATCATATTGCAAGCAACAATCATTCCTGAAAAGAAGATCGAACAAGTGTCAGGAGAAGGAAGACCACAATCGAGCAGTTAAGAGAAAATATTGTGTGAGAAGAGACTCGGAAGTCGTGAAAGTCTCTTCCGAGTCCGAGTATTCAAAAGTCGACCCACCAAATATTATGTGGTCTAGTTTACCAACTAAAAGGAACGAAAACAACCAAACAGTTTTCGATGCAGCAGAGGTATCCAAAGGGCTGAATAACTTTGGCTCGATGGAAGAGGATCATTCATTGAGTATCGGAAAATCTTGTGTGAGCAAGGAATATCAAGATGATGTCATTGTGGTTTTTTCATCTCAATCCTCGGATTCGCCAGATTCTTCCGAGTCCTCAGACTCCTCCGAGTCTTCTGACTCTTCCGACTCCTCCGAGTCCTCTGACTCTTCCAACTCATCTGATTCCTCAGAGTCCGAGGATTCCCCACCAAAAAATTCAGACAAAACCTCACCAGATGTTACAAAATCTAGTCTCGAGAAAAGCCCTGTACAAAAAAAATCTTGTGCGAGCGAGGAATTTCAAAAAGATCTCATAGTGGTAGCGTCTTCCGAAGATAACAATCAAGTGGTTGTAGATAAGACAAGGACGTCCAAAGGGCTAGAAACCTCATCCATAAAGGGGGATCACTCATTTTGTAAGAGTTTTTATGAGGGAAAAGACTGTGACAAACAATGTCAAGGAGTTCTCGTCGTGGAAATGCCTTCTGATTCAAATCAACAAGTCTATGACACGCAATGTCTTGAAGATCTCATCGTGGTTGTCTCCTCCGAGGGTACACTTAAGAACAAAAGGAAACCAGTAGTTCTTAGTCCAACAGTGGTACCTAAAAGACTACTCGTCACCGCCTCATTAGATGAAGAAGACGATCATTCGTTCCATAAGAGTCCCTCAGTGAGAACAGGCTGTGACGACCGATGTCAAGGAGTTCTCATTGTGAAAATGCCTTCAGATTCAACCTCACAAGTCTGTGACAAGCAATGCCTAGAAGATTTCATCGTGGTTGTTTCCTCCGAGGATACACGTAAGAACGAAAGGAACCCAGTAGATCTTGGTGTAAGAGTGGCATCCGAAAGACCTCCACAGACCTCCGCCTCAATGAATGAGGAACACGATAATTTTTTCCATGAGAGTCCCTGTGTGAAAACAGGCTGTGACGACCAATGTCAAGGAGTTCTCGTTGTGGAAGTGCCTCCAGATTCAACTCAACAAGTCCATAACAAGCAATGCCTAGAAGATCTCATCGTGGTTGTTTCCTCCGAGGATACACGTAAGAACGAAAATAGTAAAGCAGCTCTCGATGAGACACAGAAATCCACCTCAATGGAACAGGAATACGATCAATCGATTCTTAAGAGGTCCTGGGTGAGTAGAAGCAGTAACCAGAAATCTCAAGACGTTCTTGTTGTTGAACTGCCCACAAAATCCCCATCTGATCTCATGAAACCTTGTTCACCAGTAAGTAAAAACGAGAACCTACTACTAGATTTAATCACGGATTGGACCTCCGAGCCCGAAGACATGCAGGTCGACTCCCCATCTGATGTGACGAAATCTAGTCCTCCAACAAATGAGAAAGAGTACCAAGTAGATTTCGGTGCGAAGAGTGTTTCTGAAGTACTGCAAACCTCAGTGGGAAACCAGGACGAACCTCCATTTCCTATTCTAAGAGCTTATTTGACCACTGGCCGTCGATCATATATAGGCCACTGAACAGGCCATTAGGCCGGATTAACTAGTGATTCTACAATAGGTAATATGAGAACTGTGAGGTTTTTTAAATGAAGAATTAACGAACCGACAAGAATTTTTAGTCTACGAACGAATAGTTAGGAAATTGATGTTGAACCGTTATACAGGGTGTCCCCGAAAACGTACCCCCCCCCCCCCCCGCTAAAATCGTCCAGATAGTGACAAAATTTTTTTTCTGAATCTTCATGATTTTTCCCAAGGATCTCAAACATGACCACGGTACGCATTGCGCACGTGCACAATCGAGCGCAACGCACACAAACTTCGTTTTTTTAAATGAGACCTCCCATTTTTAATTCTAGATTCGGATTCTACGTGTAATTTTATGAACATTTCACCCCTCAACCGATTTTTTTTTATCGTGCGCAACGAAGTTGCGTCAAAATGTGCATTTACAAAGTACCCAAGTGTGACACAATGATATTTTAGTATTTTTTACGCTGTATCACGTGGTGATGTTAGTGTTTTATTTGACTACATTTGATCAAATTATCGACGAAAAAAAAACTTAAAAGAAAATGAAATGTCTTTTTTAAGGGCAAATCCATCCGGTATACTTGAAAACTTTTTTCCAAGATCATCGGAAAAAGATTTTCAAGTAGATAGGATGGTTTTTCTTTCGACAAATTATAAGTAGAGAGTCCTTGTGAAATTACTAGTAAAGAGTCCAGTGTGATAAACAACAATTTTTAATCTATCTTCGTCACAGCCAAACCACTAGTTGAGACAGAAGGTCGTGTTATCTCATGATAAGTCTTGTAGGCACATCAGAGGCTTGCAGGGGCATTCAGATCCTGATCAGCAGTCGTAATTCGTGTTCGTGGCATCATGCACCGTCATCCTGTTCATCCTTATTCGAGAGAAGAGAAGGCGACGATGGTCGAGATTTATTTCCGATCAAACAATGTCCTCAGTCGATCACTTCGAGTATCGACGACAGCCCGACAAAAAAACTATTCTTCATGCCGGGAGGGAGTTTCAACGGAGCGGGTCTGTGATGAGACCTTTTGTCTCCAAGTCTAGTGGTTTGGATGTGACAAAAATAAGTAGATTAAAAATTATTGTTTATCAAACTGGACTCTTTACTAGTAATTTCACAAGGACTCTCTACTTGTAATTTCTCGAGGGGAAAACCATCCTGTCTACTTCAAAATCTTTTTCCGATTATCTTGGATAAAAGTTTCTGAGTAGACAGGATGATTTTGCTGTTAAAAAGGCCATTTTCTTTTTTAAAAAGTTTATTTTTCGTCTATAATTTGATCAAAATGCAGCGAAATTAACCCTCGGGAACGCGCGGTATCTTGCAGATACGAGGGTGTGACTTTTTCGTGAATTGCACTTGGAAAGGGAAAGCTGTGGGTTTTTATAGCTACATCATCAACTGTCTGTTACAATTCAGTTTGCCCGTCACTAGTCCCCATTCACGTCGTGGGTCCGGACATCCGTTTTTATCTCCTGGATACAGCGCGCGCCCCCATTCAAAAAATTCACATTTGAGTTTTCTCTCATTTCTTTGCGCTGTATTTCGCAATTAAGCATGCATTGCATTATCTTTGCATTTGTTTGTGATTTTGATCGTTTGCTTGTGCATAGCTGGGAGTGCAAAGTCCATTTGCGCATTGAAATGCAATTTTTATCTCAGAGATACCGCGCGTTCTCGAGTTCCATAAAGTTGTTTTGACTTTTGATGTTTTATTTTTGGAAATTGGTAATTCACGAAAAAGGAAAAAAAAAACTCAATGACGCAAGTGATGATCGGGAAGTATAACGACCCCCCCCCCCCCCCATGATGTCCAGGCAGGCGAGATTGACATTGACGGTTTACGAAGAAGAGGAGATGATAGAAAAAAGGGGAGGCGATTCAGATTCCGAACTGAGTGATGCTGGAAGTTATGAAGATTTCGGCGAAGATGTGCCTAAGAGTACCAGGGGAAAGAGACCGTAAATTCTACAATACTTTTCGAAAACCAATGAAACCACTCCAATCTGTGCTTATTGAGCAATTTGAATTCGTCCACAAAAACTGAAACTATTCTATTTCGAAAAACATAGTAGATGTATTCAACGAAACTTAGTTTTGCGGATGAATAAATTTTTAAAGCCCTAACTCCCATGTTTTATATCCAAGATACAGCGTGCGCTCCCCAGGGTTGAGAAACTAACATCACCACGTGATACAGCGTAAAAAATACTAAAATATCATTGTGTCACACTTGGGTACTTTGTAAATGCACATTTTGACGCAACTTCGTTGCGCACGATAAAAAAAAATCGGTTGAGGGGTGAAATGTTCATAAAATTACACGTAGAATCCGAATCTAGAATTAAGAATGGCAGGTCTCATTTGAAAAAACCAAGTTTGTGTGCGTTACGCTCAATTGCGCACGTGCGCAATGCGTACCGTGGTCATATTTGAGATCCTTGGGAAAAATCATGAAAAAATCATGAAAAAAATCATGAAAATCATGAAAAAATCACGAAGCTTCAAAAGAAAAAAAATTTTTCTCAGGACGATTTACGGGGACACCCTACATATTTTATTTAATCTCAAATGTTATGTGACATACTTTAGTGGAACCTTTTGTACTTGGAACAATAAATTATTGTTATTATTACTCCAATGGGTACAGTGCTTGTTACAGTGCTGACGTATATGATTTCTCAAACCCGTCCTCAAAGAACATGATCAAGCAAATAAGTTCACTGTAACAAGGGCCTTGACGAAGGAGAATTCATACTTTTGTAATCACAAACCTATACTTATATGTAAAGTGAATTAGGGGGTAAGGAATCAGGATGCAGTGAGGGGGTGCAATGTATTCAATCACAAAATATGAATTTTAGAGTCGCCAAATGCGTAACTGGAACATTCTTTGGCACGTTAATTTACGAGTATTTCAAGTCTACGAATATTCATTTGAACTTAGATTCACTGTAAAAAGTCAACACAAAACCAGGTTCCCCAAGTGGGTGTGGCAGATAGCTTCCTCGTGTCCATTACACGTAATTCTGCCTTAAAGTATTTAAGAGAAAATTGACATGCGCGAAGGCTTTAACCGATCGTTTCAGAGTTCAAACCACACATTCCCTGAACGTGTTAATTGAAATCGAATGGAAACCTTAAAAGTTGTACTTGTTGCTAGAATTTCAGGTTTGCGCACGCTCAGGGGCTATCGACGCTCCGATCGCATTGAAATTGATGTGTGTTTAGAGTCCCAACTTTATAATCACTGAATTTGATCGTTTCGATTTGAAACTGTGAATGTGGACGGTTTGATAGTTTCAAGAATTTACGGACTCACAATGTAAAATACAATGTTTAAGATGGTCTGAAATGTGAAAGTTGTCGTTGGAAGCCAAAGTCCCTTAGGTATTTATTATCATTTCATTTTCGGATAAGTTAGACATTTTGAGGGAGGTTGAATTTTGTTCGTGTTTGATTCCTGAAGTTTTGGTTTACTTTTTATTTAGTTGTTTGCTACGTCGCCGGAATTTCGAAATTATTGGGGGGAGAATGGGTTATTTACTGGAAATATAGCGGATTCTGACTACACCTTTAGCGACCTGCCTAGTTCTCTGGAGCTCTGTAGGACAAGCAAAGTATATGTGTTATACTTTATATTATTATATTATTAGTATAAATTATATTATAATTTATAATAACTTTCATTCAAGATAACAACATACCTAATTATTATAACAAGTAGGTGTAACACCTTTTTGGTTTATTATTTTCAATAATGAACCTTTGGAATCGACCAGGAAAAAAATTTTTTTAACACCCCCTCAAAATTTGATGGTTTACGTTTCAAGGTACGTAGAATCCAAAAGTCGAATAAAAATTTGGCCGTCCGTCCGCCGTTTGTGTACGCGGCACTTTTGCCACTTAGCATTGACCGATTTTGATGAAATTTAGTATGTAGGCTCCATTTGGGGTCTAGTTGTGCCCTGAAGATTTTGGTTGATGTATGTCACTTCTAAGGGTTCCAAACTCAATTTTGAAATTTTGAAAACGCCCTAACTCAAAAAATTTCGATGTAAAGGTATTTTTTTCCTTCAATTCAAGATTCTATAGAATTTTTAGAATTTTTTGAGACCACCCGGAGCTCTGTAGGACAAACCGTTCGCTCACTACGAGAATTTAATGGTTGGGCGTGCGATAAATCAGAAACACGAGTTTGAATCGCGAAAGAGGCCTAATCTCCGTCTAAATTATAGCCGACCGAAATACGATCGATGTTTTTCTTCATGTTGGATGGTTGGTGGCTTTGCAGACGAGTGATCAATAGAAAAATAATAAACCATTGTGTAATAATTAGCAGCGTCTTGATGCTTATAATTGATTAAAAAAAGACACAAGAATGTAATCGAAGTCAAAAGGTGTTCGATGCATCGGGCAAAGTTTTGGCGACGCAGTGAACGTGTTAAGACCCTGATGAAACCAGATCGCCTGTGGCCTGTGGACCAACTCTTCATGATTACGGGACGAGATAAGGATCGTGGAAAGTCTCGGTGGAAAATGCAATGAATGAAGCAGAGATGGGCGAATTCTTATTCATAAATACGATTATGAATACAAATCATATCTGCGACTTTATAATTATGAATACGAATACTTACAATCGTATTCACACTGTGAATACGATCTTCCCCCGTATTCGTATTTTGAATACGATTTTATGATTTGTTCTATGATTTCACCAAAAATCAAATTTTTAAACGATGTTCCCTGAAATTCATATTCTTTTTATGATTTTCTCCCAAACTCTGGACATATTTATAACCTAATATTGTCAAAATAATCAATCGAAATTCGATACGCTCATAAATTCTTATGGGATTTTTCACGCAGAATCGAATGAGACCAATACCAGGTCGCTACGACCAACTGAATTGAAAGTACGACGACATTTCCGCTAAAAATCGTATTTTTTTTTACAATTTGTACTGAAAATCATTAAAAAAATATGATTTTCACCGCAATTTTGGTCGTATTTATTCCCTAAAATTGCCAAAATAATTAATAAAAATTCGAAACGCTCACCAATTCTTATGGGATTTTTCACGCAGAATCGAAAGAGACCAATACCAGGTCGCTACGACCAACTGAATTGAAAGTACGACGAAATGTCCAGTAGAAATCATAATTTTTTAATGATTTATTAAATAAATCATTATTTATTTATTTAAATTAAATATTAATTAAATAAATTTTATTTATTTATTTATTATTAGTTGTAGAATATTTACATATTAATATAATGTTTAATATCTTATTCTTCTACAAAAACAACTCTTTTGCAGGGAAAAAGACTAAAAAGTCTGTAGTACCCTGCAAGAGTAGTGCCAAACTAAAGACTTTCAGGTTGAAAGATGAAAAAACATAAAAATTAAAATGAGAGAAATACGAAACCTATTCCAACTTGTAAACCAAATCATTGTAACTAAATACCTTCGTTGCCTCCTTATTCATATTTTCAACTCCACAACTTCAGTTCAATATTTTCCAATTATCATAAATAACACTGTCTATACGCGCTCAGAGTTATGTTTTCTGCAGCTTCTCTTCCTAATCTAAGTATCCATTCAACGATTTTTTTCTTGAAAGATGTGCGATTGTGTAACAGTGGTGTTTTGAGTGGTGTTTTTTGATCCAGAGCTCGATGAACAATAAAAATAATATAACTGGGACTTCTGGTAGTGAGAGAGAGTGCGGGTCTAGGGGCAGCTACATTTCCCAATGATGTAAATCGGGGAAATGTAAGACATTAATTTTAATTAATGTCCTAATTTAAATTAATTTAAATTAAATTATTTAACATTAATTTGAATTAATCCTCTGTAAGACATTAATTTTTTCTAAGTGACTTGAAAAGGTGCCACCCCATGCCACAATACCATACTGTATGGTTGATAATCGTGCTATCAGTGCTAATCGTTTAAAAAAATACGATTTTCAGCGGAAATTTCGTCGTAGGTACTTTCTGTTCGGTTGGTCGTAGCGACCTGGTATTGGTCTCATTCGATTCTGCGTGATAAATCCTATAAGAATTTGTGATCGTTTCGAATTTTGATTGATTATTTTGACAATGTTAGGTTATAAATACCTATGTCCAGAGTTCGGGAGAAAACCATTTAAAAAAAGTATAATTTTCAGGGAAAATCGTAAAAAAATTTGATTTTTGGGGAAATCATAGAAATAATCATAAAATCGTATTCAAAATACGAATACGGGGGAAAATCGTATTCAAAGTGTGAATGCGATTGTACTCGTATTCACATTCATATTCATACCTGTATTCGTATTCATAATCATGAAGTCGCGGATATGATTTGTATTCATAATCGTATTTATGAATAAGAATTCGCCCATCTCTGGAATGGTTGCCTGGTGGGTAGCGGTAGTAGTTTTCATTCAATGTCAGTATTTGTACTACAACTTCCATGTTACGTTGAGAGAGGGGAGGGAAGGATAGTTGGGGTCGGAGAGGGAGGAGGGGAACTAATAAAGGTCGTGGCAGGCGAACTGTTGAAAAAAGGGTGTTACCCCAGGTCATGGAGGTGGCCAGTTGCAGGGGAGAAAGAAGGAAGGGCTGGTTTCGGGTGTGGAAAAGGGGGTTGTGCGTGACTCGCCGTATGTAAGTTGTATTTTCATGCGCGCGCAAAGGGCCGGGTGAGGAGTCCTACCCTCTTTTCTCCATTCATTAAGGGCGAAAGCAAAGGGCTGGAGGGGTATGAGGAAGAGTGTTTTGTCAGAAAGAGAGAGCGAATTCCCCCTTCCACGCGTCTCATACACACACACGTTTTACTCTTTATCGTCGAGTCGCCCCACTCACACTCCCACACCTGAGCCCTTTTCCTCTGATTTAAATATAGGTTAATGCCCTAACCCTGAACCTTCAAGCGGAGCTTTTGTTTTGATGCTCGTCCTTCGAAAAAGAGGCCGACCTTCGTCTTCATCGTCGCCAGTCCCAGAGGGAAGTTCGAGTTGACTCGCTCATCATTCTCATCAACCAAACAAGTCTGCCAGGTGGGTGTGGCACATAGCTTCCTCGCATCCATAACCCGATAGTATAGATGACGATAATCTCATAATAGATAATCTCGAAACATTAATATACAAGTACTTACCACTACGCTCCAAATTTTATGATGACATGACGATGAAATTTGTAGGGAACCAACCAGAGTCTCAACCACATGACCCTTGTGTAAGATGTACGAAGTGACCGTCGTGAAGCTTCGATAATAAATGTTTTCGTTCTGCTCTTGGAACTACTATCCTATCATTATAAAATAACAAATTTTTATTTATTGCTAGGTAATTCTTGATTTGACTATATCTTCCTTTTGGTTTATTATTTTCAATAATGAACCTTTGGAATCGACCAAGAAAAAAAAAATTTTAACACCCCCTAAAAATTTGATGGTTTACGTTTCAAGGTACGTAGAATCCAAAAATCGAATAAAAATTTTGCCGTCCGTCCGCCGTACGCCGTACGCCGTACGCGGCACTTTTGCCACTTAGCATTGACCGATTTTGATGAAATTTGGTATGTGGGCTCCATTTGGGGTCTAGTTGTGCCCCGAAGCTTTTGGTTGATGTAGGTCACTCCTAAGGGTTCCAAAATCAATTTTGAAATTTTGAAAACGCCCTAACTCATAAAATTTTGATATAAAGGTATTGTTTTTCCTTCAAATTAAGATTCTATAGAATTTTTAGAATTTTTTGAGACCACGCGGAGCTCTGTAGGACAAACCGTTCGCTCCCTACGAAAATTTAAGGGTTTATATTGAAATATATATATATATAAATCAAAACACGACTGTGAATCGCAAAAGAGGCATAATCTCCGTTCAAATTAGAGCTGACCGAAATGCAATCGATGGTTGGTGATTTTGATTTTTTTTTAGTATTTTTTTTTTTTTTTTTATTTATTATTATTTTTTTTTTTTTTGATTTTTTTTTTTTTCTCTTCATATTGGATGGTTGGTGATTTTGTAAACGAGTAATCTACATAAAAATAATAAACCGTTGTGTAATAATTTGCAGCGTTTTTCTCCTGATACCTTATTTGGCCAACGAGATTCATGTACGACATTATTACACTCAGGATTGGATCGGACTTAGTAGATTCTACAAATGCACCATAATTCTTTTGACATTTCCGGATCACTTTTCTCATTGCCAGGTATGAATGCTCTTGAGAGAGTATCCGCTAACACCAACTGTTTACCAGGTAAGTATGATATTGTAAATTTATATTTCATTAGTTTCAGTTTCATTCGCTGTAGTCTAGCGGGAACCTCATCCAAGTCTTGATTTATGATGGAAATTAACGGCTTATGGTCTGTCTGAATTGCTACAGATCGACCATAATATATATTATTATACGTAATATTATACGTAATAGTGGAATCGTTCAAGAGCAAAGCAAATGCCCAACATTTCTTTCTCTATTATCGCATATTTCTGCTCAGTTTTAGTAAGTGAACGGGAGGCAAATGAAATTGGTTTGATATTTTGAAGTAATACCTAAACCTTCGTTACATGCATCCGTTTGAATGATTACAGGTAAGTTCTCATTATAATGTGCCAAGGGGCTATTTGTCAACAAATTTTTAATTTTACTAACACAATCCGAATGTTTTTGTGTCCACTCCCATCGTTCATTTTCTCCAGTTAATTTTCTCAGTAGAGCAGTTTCCGAAGATAAATTAGGAATTAATTTAGCAACATATTTCACCACACCTAAAAATCTTAGGAGTGCCTTCCTATTATTAGGTTCTGGCATTTCATTAATCGCCTTTATTCTATTCGGATCTATTGCTATACCGTCCTTAGATATTAAGAATATCCTGGTCTGGTTCCCGATAGGAAGCGTGGGTTCAAACCCCACACCTGACACCATGTAATATATTTTAAATGTTGGTAGAGGGAATTATTGTAGACAAGATCGAGGTTGATGCTTTCATAGAACTGATTATATTTTCAATAAGTGGGAGGTAGCTGGGATTGGTCGAAAGGGAGGAAGCAGGGTGTAGACGGAATACGATGGAAGGCGAATGGGGAATTTGCCTCACATTTTTTTTTTTTTTTTTTTCGAATGAGGGTTTATTTTTATGGAATAAAACCATAGTGAGCTGCTCGAAAACGCATCCAAAAAATTTAGAGAATTTAAGGAAGATGGAAATTTTAAATGTGGTGGCAATGAGTAAGAGGCAGCCATGTTTGAAACGTAACGGATATTCTACCAATCTGACTTCAAAGGAGGTTCTGTGGCGCTTACCTCAGAAGCGGAACATACACGAACTTTTAGCTTACAAGTAGTGAGCACAAGAGTGTGCCGCAAACTGGCAGGAAGAACCCAGACACAAAAGTGACCAAAAGAAACAATATTACTCACTTTTTTACAATACGATTCTACCTACTAGTTTATCAAGCATTATTAGTCTTCATCTTCTCTTATTTAGTTTCAAGATTTGAATCACATTATTCGAGTAGCCATTTCACTGGATCGTTTTGTGTGGCGGTGCTAGAACTCTGTCTGTTGTCGGAGTTGTTTTCGCGTCGTTTTTTTTTCGTATGACGTCAACAATATTCCTCGATTTTCGCGGTGTTTTGTAACAGAGGCTTCACTTGTTTAGGCATTTTCTCCTACGGTAATTTTTTCCCCTTGGTTATTCCTAGTGTTAAACGTTATTCTAGGGCCCTATTATAGGATTTGACTTGAAATTCCAGAATCTAAAATTGAGGCAAATTCCCCATTAAAGGCGGGAATAGTCGCTTCAGCCCGCGGCGTGACGTCAACAATAAAGCGATGTTCACTTCGTACATCTTACACCTTGAAAAGATCATCAAATTTGAATGGAAACAGTAGGAGTTATGCTAATCACAGATTTAACATTGGCGCATGAGCGGTTGCTACAACGATACGGGGACGATGATTTTCATTGGGGACCATCTACTCGCCGACACGAAGTAAAGTCTAAAACGTAACATGTGAATCAACATTTTGATTTGCAGACCATTTCTTTTGGTTCATTATTTTCAATAATAAATCTTTAAAATCTACCAAGGAAAAAAGAACCCCCCCCCCCCCCCTCAAAATTTGTTGGTTACCTTGGGTGTCATGTCTAGAGATGGGGAAAACGGTTCACCAAGAAGAACGGCTCTGAGCGCTCCGCTCATTCAAAAGATCCGGGTCTTTTCGACGGATCAGTGGCGCTTTTTGGCTCTTTTGAGCTCGTATTTATTGTAGAGATGAAAATACGATGAAAAACGCTGCAAATTGTTGCACAACAGTTTATTTTAGTTCTGCCCGGAAATTTTATTCGATTATTGGATTCTACATTACCTTGAATCCTAAACCATCAAATTTTGAGGGGGTGTTAAAAATAATTTTTCTAGGTTGATTCCAAAGGTTCATTATTGAAAATAATAAACCAAAAAATGAACCTTTGTGTAATAATTTGCAGCGTTTTTATCCTTGAAAACTGAAAATAATCATCCCACACCTTAAAAGGCTCGAAAGAGATCGAAGGATTTTTTAGGATTTTATATGTTTTTTCCGAAACTATGTTTTTGCATCAGTATCAGACACGGAGAAGTATGAATGGCGCCAGTATCAGACGTCATTCAGGCCTAGAATAAGACACTTCAATCTGACTCCGAAAAAACCTCTTTCATGAGTAAATTTTTATTTAACTAAGTAAAGACGCATTTCGTGTATAAATATAAGAAAAAAATCATCACATAAATTCCAATGTTAAGGTAGCTTGAATTATTTCAAAAAACATTCTTTTCTTTCAAACGCCCTGACAAAAATATATGTTAGTTATAATTTGGTAATAGGAATGGAATAATCGTACTTCATAATACATTACATACCAAACCGTGAGACCTTAGATAACGGGACAAAAGGCAACACTATCACACCTAAATTCATGTACCTATACAGTCGCGATTTAGTTAAAAAAAAAAAAAAAAAAAATCATTGAATTGAGCTAAAGCCCAGTACCAGTCTGATACTGGGTTTTGTGTCTGTGGTGGCTTAATAAGTTAAAAGCGTGAGTTTCTTTGACATTAAAAATGAACGACAAAACCAAAAAATGCCGATTTGTCGAAATGACCAGTATCAGACACCCCCTGTCTGATACTGAAAATGGCCCCATTCGGAACCCAGACACCCTCGGAATTCCGTTATACTATTGTCATTACTAACAAAATTTCGCAATCTATCTGTTATGTTTTGTTAATTTTGACCGTGAAACTTTTTTGACTCGAAATTGAAGGAATGGAAATACGAGAAGTTTTTACTTAAAATTTTGATGGATGATATGCCGAAATAATTTGTATGGGAATTATTGGATAATCTGGACCCGGTCTGTGAAAAACCGGCTTACCAAATTATTTAGGGGGAAAGGCTTCTGGTCTGCAAATAAACCGGATTACCTTGGTGAATTTAATTTATTATACGAAATTGCTGTGTAGCCCCGGTCTGCACGAAACTGGTCTACTACTTAGGTTTGGTACTAAGTTATTTTTGAGATTTGTAGAGGGTTTGTTGATAGGGAATATTTGTTGATAGGGAATCGGGTAAAAAATTGAACGAAAAAATAAGGCAAATATGACAGGAGAAAGCTAGTAAACCCTTAGCCGCATTGTTTGCTAACCTCGCCGTTGAAGAACTGATGTGGAAGTGCCTATGATAACCGTCTCCAAAACTGCAATAATCTTACCTGAGCTCATAATTTCACAACAGTCCACTAGAATGATCTGCTTGCACCAAATGACCCATGGAAAAGGCCTGAAAACCGTTAGGAACTCTTATTTTGTTGATGTGAAGTTGAAAGTGTCTGATTCTGGACCAGTGTCTGAAACTGGTGCCTTCACCGTAGGGGCAGCTGTATCTCGAGTTGAAAGAATAACCTCCGAACGAACCCCGCATGTTCAACTGTGCTGAACCTGCACCAACATTTGAACAAACTAACCATGAACCAAAGGCTGTTCCTCAAGACTATCCCGCCTCTAGACAGCCCCCACTCCCCCTTCACCAACCGCCATAGTTGGAATTAGATGTCCTCTCAAGCAGTCCAATAAATTAGACAAATCCTCTGTAGTTTAGGAAACCACCTTACCGATCTCCCAATTCATAATCGTAAATCTTGTAGATACCTGTAGAAAAAGATGATAGTTTGAAAAAATTGACTAGAGTTACCAACAGAATAAATACCTACCTATATAGGTAGGTATAGACAGGGTGTCCAAGTAACTACGTTCCCCCCCACTTATTTTCTCTAATAGTGTAAGAAAAAAAATCGAATTAACGCTATTCTTCAAAAGTTTTTGCGTAGAATTCAAAAATGACAAAATTGCGCAGTGCGCAATCATGATCAACTTTGTTTTTTCAAATAAGAACCCCCATTTCTTATTGCAGATTCGGATTCTACGTCAATTTTTATGAACATTTTACTTCGACAACTTTTTTTTTTGGACGCGCGCAACCCGCTCAGCGAGCGCTCAAAGATGCGCAACCCAGAGATTGCGCCAAAGTTGAGATGACGGTAAACCTCAAGAGTGACACATTACTCAGCACTGCTTTTCCACGGTGAATCGCGTGGTGATGTCCCTACCTTGATTTGATTTCATTTTACCGTATCTACAGCCGAAAAAGTCACTTTTTGAGGAGGAAATCATCTATTTTCTTACGAAGGGTAATGAATCATCCTAATAAAATGTAAAAAAATTAAATTTTTAAAATTGTAAAATAACGGGAAACTATCGCAAGCGCTATCGATGAAAAATTTTTGCTCAGAGCAGGGGCGTGCATTTCTGAAGGAGGAGCCCAGTTCGAACAGTTTATCGCTTAGTTGTTTCAATCATTGTTCATCCAATCATGTTTTTAGAAGACTGAAAATTATTTTATAAAATTTTGTGATAATTACCTATGTAGAAGTTTCCCGTTATTTTACAATTTTAAAAATTTAATTTTTTTACATTTTATTAGGATGATTTATTACCCTTCGTAAGAAAATCGATGATTTCCTCCTCAAAAAGTGACTTTTTTCGGCTGTAGATACAGTAAAATGAAATCAAATCAAGAAAGGGATTTCACCATGCAATTCAGCGTAGAAAAACATCTCAACTTTGGCGCAATCTCTGGGTTGCGCATCTTTGAGGGCTCGCTGAGCGGGCTGCGCGCGTCCAAAAAAAAAGTTGTCGAAGTAAAATGTTCATAAAAATTGTCGTAGAATCCGAATCTGCAATAAAAAATGGGGGTTCTCATTTGAAAAAACAAAGTTGATCATGATTGCGCACTGCGAAATTTTGTCATTTTTGAATTCTACGCAAAAAATTATGAAGAACAGCGTTAATCCGATTTTTTTTCTTACACTATTAGAGAAAATAAGTGGGGGGAGCGTAGTTACTTGGACACCCTGTATATCAATATTTTTCATTTGAAAAATTCCATCCTTTTGAGTTTCCGATACGAGAAAAAGGTGGCCTCAAAACAGGTTTTCAAATTCAGCCGCCTCTGAAGCCTGTTTCATGTTACACTTGAGGTGAAAATAGTTTCACGTGAAATAACTAGGTAGTTATTTCATAAGGTGGTAGCCAGTGGGACGTCAGAGTGAAATAATTTTAAATTATGTATGCATGCTACCTACTTAGTTACTATACGAAGTCTCTAAGACGAGCCACCATCACACATCATCGTACGATCCTTCATCTATCAATCGTAATATCATAATCATATTCCACGGAAAAAGTGTTCTTCAAGTTTCACAAATTATGTGTCTCAAGTTTTCAAAGTGTTCATAGTGTCTTTCACACTTCACCAGAGCACGTGGGTAGGTAATAACTAGGTACTAATTTCACACAATAACGGTAATATAACACGTACACTTTCTCCTAAACCTTGTCTCAAAAAGTAGAAAACTAAAACTCATTTTCACTATAATTGATCCGCTTCCAAACAGTCAGACGGGTGTTCGTTCAGTCGGTAGTAGGTCGTTTCCTTGATCGGCGTTCCCCTGTAATCAGAAAATATATATCACATTATTGTTGAACAGACTATAATATTCGTATCAATAATATTCATGAATAATTAAATTCCATTAATCGAGCATTGAAACCTACAATACGTTGCAAGACACCTGCGAGGCCTCCCGCCACCAAGGGAAGACAGGAACAGAAGAACCTTCAAAGCCAATCAGATTGCTCAACTCCCTTCAATCTATGTCTTTCCCGAGGCGCTCAACAAGGCCTTGGCGACCGCCGCCATCCTACTTTGAAATTGGTCACGCCCTCCGTGAAGAAAACGGTGCAAATTATTACACAAAGGTTTAATATTTTTCTATATAGATCACTCGTCTGCAAAGAACACGGCTTTGCCATTGTTACCACCAACATGAAGAAAAACATCGATCGCATTTCGGTCAACTAAACTTTGTCAAAATCTTTCTTCAAAATTTTTTGAGTTAGGGCGTTTTAAAAATTTCAAAATTCATTTTTGGACCCTTAGAAGTGACCTACATCAACCAAAATCTTCGAGGCACAATTAGACCCCAAATGGAGCCTACATACCAAATTTCATCAAAATCGGTCAATGCTAAGTGGCAAAAGTGCCGCGTACGGCGGACGGACGGCCAAATTTTTATTCGATTTTTGGATTCTGCGTACCTTGAAACGTAAAGCAACAAATTTTGAGGGGGTGATGAAAAATTGTTTTTCTTGTTCGATTCCAAAGGTTCATTATTGAAAATAACAAACCAAAATTATACAGAAAAATGTACATTAGTTGTATTAAATCAATTTGAGGACAAATATATACAGGCCGCATCTCGACGACGAAGTAAACAATGAATAACTTGGTATTTTTCTTATCCTAATTGTTTTATACTGATTTGACCATGGAAGTAATTAGTTAATTATACTGTCGAAACGTACATCTGGCTATTCTTTAGACACAGGATCACTCAGATGTGCTGGAGCACTCGCGCTGTTGGTTTATTATTTTCAATAATCCATCTTTGGAATCGACCAAGAAACATTTTTTCTACCCCCCCCCCAAAATTTGTTGGTTTACATTTCATGGTATGTAGAATCCGAAAATCGAATGAAAAATGTTCCGTACGTCCGCCGTACGCGGCCTTTTCCTCAGTTAGCATTGACCGATTTTGATGAAATTTAGTATGTGAGCTCCATTTGGGGTCTAGTTGTGCCTCGAAGCTTTTGGTTAATGTCGGTCACTTCTAAGGGTTGAAAAAATCGTCATTCTGGGAGGAGAAGCGTCGACTGATGGCATAGCCAGAAGAGGCACAATCCTCTCTCCATCATTCGTGGGATAAGGTGATTCAATCTTGTCCGAGGTCGGATCTGAGTGCTGATACAACGCTGTGATGTAAATATTTATGTACACTACCATCAATTGTAGTGGTGAAATATTTTTTCCAAATATAAATTGTTGATGGTATGAGGGCTCTACAGGGTGTCCCCGAAAACGTCCCCCCCCCCCCCCCTGCTAAAATCGCCCAGGTAGTGGTAAAAACAAATTTTTTTTTTTGAATCTTCATGATTTTTCCCAAAGATCTCAAATATGACCACGTTGCGCATTGCGCACGTGCGTAATTGTGCGCAACGCACACCAACTTCGTTTTTCAAATGAGACCCCCCATTTTTTTATTGCAGATTCGGATTCTACGTGAAATTTCATGAACATTTCACCCCTCAACTGATTTTTTTTGTTGCGCGCAACCCGCTCAGTGCGCGCTCAAAGATGCGCAACCGCAAGGTTGTGTCAAAATGTGCATGTACGAAGTACCTAGGTGTGACACATGATATTTTAGTATTTGTTTACGCTTAATCACGTGGTGATGTTAGTTTCTTGATTTTACTGCATTTTTATCAAATTATCGACGAAAAATGAACTTTTTAAAAAGGAAAATTGCATTTTTACTCATTACGCATCTTCTGTGCCCATCCGTTAACTTCATGCTTGTTAAAAAATTGAAATTTATGCTTTGACATAAAAAAAAATCTCTAAAATTTATTCCATTATTTAATTTATTCCAGTATTCTAGAGAACCTTGCTTCATAGCAACCGATATGTAGCTATGATTTTGTTTACTGGTTGCAGCGTTGCATTTTTTGTGATAAAAAAAAAGTGCCGCGAAAAATTCCTTGACCCCCAGCCAGAAAACGTCTGCCAAGTTGGGTGGGCAGTATAGCTTCCTCACTCATTGTAACATGGACGTATAGAATCGTAGATATATAGAATAGATATATAGATATATAGAATTGTATTTTCAACGTAGAATTTTATTTAGCGGTCCACCGTCTAGGACCTAATCCACACAATCCCTGAAAATTTCATCGAAATTGGTTGAATAGTTGCGGAGTTTTGGTTGTAACAATAAATTTAAAGTTCGCGCATGTGCAGCGGCTATTGCTTGACCAATTTGATTGAAACTTATAGGGTGTCTCTTAGAAGTTAGTCCCTAACTAACCTCCAAATTTGAGCAAAATCGGTTCATTAGAAACCGAGAAACCGAGGTTCCAGGAAATTCACGTTAGCGCATGCGAACTCGCTCCTATTGGTCCGAAGGTGCTGAAATTGATAGGGGACCGTCTAGGACCTAACCCGCACAATCCCTGAAAATTTCATCAAAATCGGACCACAGGTTAGTATAGTTTTGCCCGGGACAAGGATTGACCACAGACAGACCGACAGACCGACAGACAGACAGACACGGAACCAAAATTGTTCGGGAAGCTCTAAAACGCAAAAAGCAAGTGGAAATTTTGATTTTGGAGGACATTTTTTTTTCACTTCTTTCACGAATACAAAGCTTCCCTACCTTCGGTAGTGAGCAAGCAAAACATATCTATGTTGAAACGATTGTTTATCACAGTGGACCCTTCGCTAGTAATTTCACAAGGACTCTGTATTTGTAATTTCTCGCAAAAAACCCGTCCTGTCTACTTGAAAATCTTTTTTCGATTATCTTGGAAAAAAGTTTTTAGTAGACAGGGTGGTTTTGCCCTTAAAAAATGCAATTTCCCTTTTTAAAAAGTTCATTTTTCGTCGATAATTTGATAAAAATGCAGTAAAATCAAGAAACTAACATCACCACGTGATTCAGCGTAAAAAAATACTGAAATATCATGTGTCACACTTAGGTACTTCGTACATGCACATTTTGACACAACCTTGCGGTTGCGCATCTTTGAGCGCGCACTGAGCGGGTTGCGCGCAACAAAAAAAAATCGGTTGAGGGGTGAAATGTTCATGAAATTTCACGTAGAATCCGAATCTGCAATAAGAAATGGGGGGTTTCATTTGGAAAAACGAAGTTGGTGTGCGTTGCGCACAATTTCGTACGTGCGCAATGCGCACCGTGGTCATATTTGAGATCTTCGGGAATAATCATGAAGATTCAAAAAAAATTTTTGTTTTTACCACTACCTGGACGATTTTAGCAGGGGGGGGGGGACGTTTTCGGGGACACCCTGTATATGGGGTCTAGTTGTGCCTAGTGGGGTCTAGTCATGCTTTTGGTTGATGTAGGTCACTTTCAAGGGTTGAAAAAGAAGGGTTGAAATTTTGAAAACGACCTAACTCGAAATGCACATAATCCAGGCCAGTTGGGGGCGGTAATGGGGACGCCCTGAGGCGTCCACCACAATAATGGTATTGTTTTTCCATCATTTTAAGATAGTATTGCTGCATTTTTTGAATTTTTAGAGACCACGCGGAGCCCTGTAGGACAAACCGTTCGCTCCCTACGCGAAATTAATGGTTGGACTTACGATAAATCAGAAACACGAGTGTGCATCGCAAAAGAGGATGAATCTCCGTTCAAATTTCAGCTGACTGAAATGCGATCGATGTTTTTCTCCATGTTGGTTGCTGGTAACAATGACAAAGCCGTGTTCTTCGTAGGCGAGTCATCTATATAGAAAAATAATAAACATTTGGGTAATAATTTGCAGTGTTTTAACTCAAAATAACTGCGGCGTTATGAACGGCTCGACGCCAAATGTTAACAAAACTCGGGGAGTTGAAACAATGACAGCGTAGCCCTATCGAATTAGTAAGAACCCGAATCTCCAAAAACAAAGGTGCAAATTATTACTCAACGGTCTGTTTTTTCTGGATAGTTTGGAGTGGTCTAATTCGATTCTTAAAGCATCGCTATCCGGGAGTTGTGGGTGCCTTCATAATGTAATTTGGTTCTTCGTTGCTCAGGAAGCTCAACTAGGAATCTCGGAATCCCAATTCAAAATGAGAAAAAAATCGTTTGATCAGATGATTCTTGAAAGAGGAGTCGGCCTAGTTATTTCGCATTCTAGCGAGAGCGCTGTGAATTATAAATCGAACCAACAAGTTTCAAATCCTGAGATTGTCTAGGAAAGACTAGTTTTCTGTTTAAGGAGTCGTTTGGATAAATACAAATATTGAACTTTGATTATTGTTATAAATAAGAATAGGTACTTCTGAGGTCTCATATGCCTACACTGCGTCGCACACATCATAATGCGATGCATCCAACAACAAACTTACGAATTTACAGGCTGTGAAAGGGTTTACACGTGCGGATGCGGGAAGCGCGGGGCAGATGTGCTCGCTTCATCTGCAGAGCAACATTTCATCTCGTGTTTGTCGGACGTAGGTCTAAAATAAACTTGCCACGAGGGAACCTGAGACATTCTCCTCCTGCTTAGTAGATTAATTTCTCCATGGCAACCGCATAGGGAAAGGGACGGGCTTTTCTGGCAAGAGTGCCCCGAGCGGTGCTGGGGCTACCACATAAATTATACGAGGAACAATGCCTTCCTCCACTACACCCTGCTTCTCTCTCCCCTCGGCGTTATGAGGAGAAGGACTTCTCTTTGCTCTGGTATTATGTTCTAGGATGCCGCATAAAGGCGTCCTCTGATCTTATACATCATGGAGACGCCCCCGCTACCTTCTCGGTAACATCGATCCAACGATGAAGGTCGATCAACCTGATCCGGTACTCGAACTAGTAGACGCTCAATCTGCTAGAAATTCTTGCAAATGTCTTCCTGAACGAAGGGGAATGGAAAATTTGAAACTTGGGAAGGTATTTTCTTCCCATCTGACTTAATTCCTTCTGGAGCACATGCAAAGGAATCAATTCGTCAACAACTACTACTCACCACTATCATTCTTCACTTCGTCTTCCCCTAAAAACAACCTCATGAACAGAATAGCTCTTTTGACTTTATCCAGAATTCGACTACTTCCAATCCTCTCTGCCAACACTGAAAACCTTGATTAATCCTCCAATATTAATTTCTGCACAATTCTTCCTCCTCTCAATTTGATGAGGCATTTGTGTTAGTTTTATCACCTTCTTGGGGACTATATTTTGGATCTGTTGGATGATAAAAAGAAATGTTATTGGGCTTGCCCGTGAAGTAAATAATCACTAAATTAGAGCAATATAGCAGTAGCCTGTGCGGGGAACAGGTGCCGGAATAAGAAGCCGTGGCGGCCAGCTGAAATGTGCGAGTTGGAAGCTACAACCAATTTCCGACATCAATACATGGGAAATTATTGGATCGCCGTCTATCAAAAATGGCCGTCTATCAAAAAAGTGTCAAATTTAGTGAAATTATGACACGTTAGTTTATAGTTGGCTCACGATTCACACGCAAGAATTGGTTATTTGAATGTCGACAACTGCCAAAAAGGTGATTCTGCCACTCTCCTGCCTCGTACATTCAGAATACGAGTACATCCAATTTCGTCAAAATGTTGACTTATTAGTTGATGGAGAATTGTTTGCAATTGTCTCGTCTCACACTCAGAATCGTTAAAAATTGTCGTAATTTTACTAGAAATCTGATTAATCGCGCGAAACTTTGTTGATAGGCACTCAATGCTTCACAGGTTTGGATAAACCAAAATTTGCCAGCTCTTAAGAGGGATTGGCAGCTTAGTGAAGAACTGAATTGAAGGAGAACCAACTAGTCGGTGATGAATTTTCCCTACCATGATGCATGCTTGATCGATTCTTCGCATATCTTAGCAGTAGCCACTACTTGATCCTTGAGTTGTAATCGTTGGGTAAGATTTTTGGAAGACGTGTTTTATTGAGAGCATTAAAAAACTGACTGTTGATTTTGTAGGAATTGACAGCAATTTCAGCTGAATTGCTCTTTCCGTGAGATTGGAAGAAGTCAGCGACTTCTCGCGTAAGATAAGGATCCGCCATTTGGCTTATCATTCTTCCCAACAATCGCTTTTCGACATTAGGTACGTGGCCGGGAATGTGCCAACTTTAAATAATTTTCGATGAGGAGCCAATATTTCCTCTCAGTATCTGGATGACTCACAGCTTGGGAGGCACAATACGCGATGAAGTCAACTCAACAAGATGAGGCATTCCGTCCAGCGATACAAATGATAACAACAAGGTAGATAATATTCTACAACAGGAATAGCGCCGATGAAGGAAACCTATATTATTTTACATTTGCTTTATAGATGGGATAAGAAAAACCACCTGAAATCTATAAACGAGATCACTCGTCTGCAAAGAACGCGGCTTTGCCACTGTCACCACCTACTACCTACAGCAATCGCATTTTGGTCAGCTAAAACTTGAACGGAGATTAGGCCTCTTTTGCGATTCACGCTCGTGTTTCTGAGCTCTGCGCGGTCTCTAAAAATTCTAAAAATTCAATAATATCTTGAATTGATGGAAAAACAATAGCTATATATCGAAATTTTTTGAGTTAGGGCGTTTTCAAAATTTCAACCATTATTTTTCAACCCTTAGTCGTGACCATTAACCAAAAGCTTCGGCGCACAACTCAACCCCAAATGGAGCCTATGTACCAAATTTCATCTACATCGGTCCGTGGGAGATAAGGAATGTTCCGCGTACAGCAAATGGACGGCCACAATTTTCATTCGATTTTTGGATTCTACGTACCTTGAAACGTAAACCAACAAATTTTGAGGGGGGTTAAAACAATTTTTTTCTTGGCCGAGTCCAAAGGTTCCATTATTTAAAATAATGAACCAAAACAATGATAAATTTTGAATCTCGACAAAAATTTGAAAAAAAAAATCGGGAAAAAAATTTGGAAAATTTTGACTTTCAGATCAATCTGAAATTTGACGTTTCAGATTTGGTATTTTTTGGAAAGACTTTTACTTGCCTGTCATGTTGGAAATGTCAACAAAAAATACGTGTTAGAAAGAAATACCAAAATTCCAAGCAGCTGAAGTGAATTGCTACAAGAAAGAGAGAATTTTTTTATTGGATTGGTTTTTTTAACTTGAGGTTTTGAATCAACGATATTCCTTGATGTCATCGGATGGTCAGGGAAATCACCTGCGGCTGACGGAAGCTGACAAAGAATCACCAGAGGTCCATCATGTAGGGCGGAGAGGCTGTTCTGTAATCGACTGATTGACAACGTCCAGCAAGTTGACAGCCCCCTCACGTCCCGCACCGCCCCTACAGGGCTCAACTGTCCCTACTAGATAATCCCTGCCCGAATGTACCTCCTTGTCGGACTAGGTGTGTTTATTGTTGACGTCATGAATATCCGAGCTTTGATGGAATATCGTCAACCCATTTTCCAATTCGTTGAGGATTTTGACGTTCGGCTCCATCAAAAGGACAGACATCGGGAGCGCAACGAGAATACAAAAGTTCTGACTTCCAGGTAGCATTTTATGTTCAAAAAGTTATTTATTCATTTCGATTAACTGGGAATGTTAATACGAAAATAAGTTTATTTATATTTTACCCTAATTGGACCACTCGGGTGTCACTAGTGTCACCAAAAACATCTTAGGAACTCCACAGCTGTCCCAAAGTGACACCAGATTAACTATATTTCAATTGCAATTATTGGACAGAGCTGAATTTGTTCAACTATTCTTGTAAGAAATCAGAATTCAAAAAATGATGTTGAGCGGTATGAAACATTCTAATAAACTAGCCCTTCAGTACTCTGAAATAAACAAATGTCGAGTATAAATAAATAAAACGTTTGCCAAGTGGGTGTGGCACATAGCTCCCTCGCATCCATAACCCAATTGTAGCTAATCTCAGAACATCAATGAAGTACCTGGCACTACCCTCGTAAGGGACCATCTACACATCAACCCGCACAATCTCACCATTTTCCGAACTGGAAATCACTTGAACGCACTCAAATAGCAGGTGACACCAATAAGAAACGCTGCAAATGATTACAAAAAGGTTTATTCGTATTCTGTACAGATCACTCACCTGCAAAGAACACAGATTTGCCATTCCTCGACCTACAAATCATATTTTTGCTTCACAATCAAGTTTATTTGGAAGTATTTAAGCTTCACCCTCGATTCGAAGAAAAAGGGAGTTGTGGGTGCCTTCATTAGAAAATTCGATTACTGGTTGCTAAGGACGCAAAACTGAGTGCAAGTCGAAAATACCAACAGGGATCGCATTTCGGTCAACTAATATTTGAACGGAGATTAAACCTCCTTTGCGATTCACACTCGTGTTTCTGATTTATTGAAAGTCCAACCCTTGAATTCTCGTAGGGAGCGACCGGTTGGTCCTACAGGGCTCTGGTTGGTCTCATTCAAGTCTAAAAATGCAATACTATTTTAAATTGAAAAAAAAACAACACCTCGATACCAAAATTTTTTGAGCTAGGGCGTTTTGAAAATTTCAGCCCTTATGTTCCAACCCTTAGATGTGACTGACAGCAACCAAAAGCTTCGGGGGACTACTATACCCCAAATGGAGCCCACATACCAAATTTCATCAAAATCGGTTCATCGTAACTAAGGAAAGTACGGCATACGAAAGGCCAAATTTTATTCGATTTTGGAAACGTAATTGAAAATAACAAACCAGAACAGTACGGCTCTATGTGTTCAGACATCTATGAGATAGATCCAGCGGGAAAAAACCGTACTGTCCAATCTATCGCTATTAATAATATTGTTACAATAATTCAATTCAACTAATCTTTATTCCTTATACAAAAAAATGTACATGAATGTCTTATAATATGGTATTGGGAAGGTATAGTAGGTGGTTTGGTGAATTTATTACATAATCTGTTATTGCGAGGTGTTGTGGGAGCGCTAAACACGCGAATTAAACACCATAGAACAAGGTCGAGCGGTCTTTATTGATTCTTTTATTGTCGGAAAACCTCGCGAAACCCAAAAATCCACCCTAAGGCTTCTCTACTTTGGACAGCAGAATTGGGTTATGTATACGAGGGAGCTGTGTGTCACACCCACCCGGCAAACGTTTTCGATGTCATAAATGGAAACTTCGAAAATTGGCTTATTCCTTTCACCTGCACGAATGTCATTTTTCCAACTGCGGGAAATTTCCGGGGAAATCCTAGACTGACTCTGACAACGCACAGCCCGATCTTCATTCTCACATCGAGAAATTGTTTGTTGCAAGAAAGTTCCCCAAAAGCTCACTAGACCAAAAAAAACAAAAAAAAAAACAAGTGTTGAGTTGGCTAGTTACAGAAGGGGGCTTTATATGCGAGAGGTTACTAAACAGCGCATATGTACTAGTGTCCATATATTATGAAACCTAGGATTCAAGTAATGTGTACAAAATGTGACGTATTGTCTAGTAATTTATTTATTCCTGTAATGATTAGTAGGTATTTATTTACCGAGATGGAGTTATTTTGCAAAGATCCTACCGTACAACAAGGGCCAAGCCTAACGTCGGGTAGGAAATCTGAGCAAATCGCATCCCTTCATGAATTCATCTTATTGTAAAAACGTCTGCCAAGTGGGTGTAGCACGTAGCTTCCTCGTATCCATAACCCGTATAGATGATCCGATGCATAGTAGTTAATCGCAAAACATCAATCTCTAAGTACCTTCCACTACCCTCATAGGGGACCATCACACCCCAATCCGTATGATCCCTGACAATTTCATCGCAATCGGACAATAACTCGTTTAGTTATCCTCGTTACAAGGATTTCTGAGGTCTGAAACGTAAAACGGGAGTGGAAATTTTGATTTTGGAGAACATTCACCTTTCATATACAACATTCAATTCAATACGTTTCAACCTTGACAAGTGAAAACAAAGCTGCCGCTACTTTGGGACACTCGGAAGCAAAATGTACAAAATGGCGTCCAATAAACAAATATCTATCTTAACCCTCTAACGCCGAGCGCTTTCATACGATCACGGCAAATATGAACGAGTAGGAAATTTCTCATGTCCGTTTCTGCACATTCCTACGCCTATTGTGCGGTGTTTCGGCTTCGGAGCATCCCCGGCCATCATTTCATTGCCAGAAGTCGCCGCCAGATGAATTATTTTATGTGCGGTTAATGTTTAAAAAGTGTCAAAAAAGAATCATGGATTCGAATAACCGGTATGTCGAATATTGTATTTGTTCACGCTTTCAAAATTAAATTTTTCACGGTTTACTACTTTCAGATAGTTCGGTGATAAATTACTTCAAAAATAGGTCCCGTAGCAACTGTACGGTGGGGCTCGGGGGGCGATGAAGACGAGTGTGGTCCAATGAACAAGCTCGGCGTTCGCCCTGCTTATATTATTAATTTCATACTGAATATTCTTTCTCTCAATCGTCTTCGTAATTACGCTCTGCGTCCATAACATCTTTCATTTGTCCTCATTGGTGTTTTCTATCTTCCCTTTGATAGGTATCTGGAGTGTGGGTGGTGATAAGAAGGGGGGTTGAAAGTTACAGGCGGTCCAAAGTTACGATTTTTGGCTAGTAAAACCTTTTTCTTCTTCAGGAACAGACCACGAATATGGTTAAGCTATGATCTGTTCACCACTTTTTTTTCAATTTTATTTATTGCACCAAGTATAACTTATTAACAATATTACCCTGTGGGCAAGAGGAAACTAATTGAACTGATTGTTCTTCAAAATGTAGTGAGATGGCAGTAGTGGAAGTCTTCAAGATTTTCTTCCACGAACAGCTTAACTGTACTCTCCTTAACGAAACAGTCAAGTAGTCAAAGAACAATTGTTGTTACTCGGAGAAAAAACCTGTTGTAAATTAAGCATATTGTTTAATAATGCATGCATTCCAGTGGACGTCCCATTGCATAAGCATTAGGTCAATTAATACCAGTTGGTAAGCGAAAAAACTTTCTCACTCGATGTAATTTATTAAGTATTTTAGGCAAGAAATAGTGATCTCCCCCCTCCCCCCTCATCTTTATCTACCATAACATTTCTAGCGGCATGGGAGCCTCGAATTTGAAGAGCATTTTGAAATCCATGATCTACGATACCAAACATGCGAATTCGAGTTCACCCCCCCACCAACTCCTGCCAGTCTGGCACCAAAGCGGTAATACTTCGTAAAGTTGAACTTTCATCTATTTGTTTTGGTGGGCAGTCCGTCGAAGTTCACATCCGTATTCAAGGTGAAATACAAAAAAAAAAAAAAAAAAACCACGCGGAATATGCGGTTTATGGTGTCCTGGCACCATGGTGGCACCACTATTAGTTCCATGGTGGTACAGAGAATAATTAATGAAAATCCGGAGGTTTGATGAAAATTTTTTCTCAATTTCATAGCTTGGATACAATTTGTATGCTATCAAGGTACCGAAACATTGAAAAATCGGATATTTTCTCAATATTATCCTCCCACTCGCACCCTCCCCATGCTAATTTCGATACTCTGGTGGAATAGTGTGCAATTTAGAAGATTTTTGAGTCGAACAAAAAAAGAAACACGCAAATCGGTTGGAAATTGAGGCCTGGGCAGAGTACACAAGATTTTGTCACATACACACAAACACACACACACACAGACATACACATATGGTTTTTTTCGCGGATTTGGATTCAAAATGGTCTAAAACGGATTACTGTGTGGTTATTTTTTTTTTCTGTTGAGTTTTGTCCAACTTCACCCCTGATCAACCGCATAAGGACGCCCTAGTATTACTGTGGGACGTCCTAAAAACCGATAGAAATGAGAAGATGTATTTATTTGTGATGAAATTGAAGGACAATAATGATATCACAATCGCGTCAAATAATTAAGGGAATTTTCCATTAGTTTCGTCAACAGGTACATCATGGAGGAAATACGTACAGGTATTTCAACCATGTGCCAGCAGTGGGTACTTTAACAAGCATAAGGGAGGAACGGAGTGATGGGGACGTGGCGAATTAAAATAAATTATTTTTTATGAGTAATATTGATATTCTATGCCTTTTTATGATTCAATTCTTGAATAAATACCAGAATTCTGATGAAAACCTTCGTTTCGATACTTACTATCATTTGCACTGTGTAATGCCGAGCGTGTTAAGCTGGCCGTCCACTAGGTCGACAGCGCGGCGCGGAATTCTTGAGCTCCGTCCACTGGAGTGGATAAAATTTTTCGACCCGCCGTTTTGCCAGTTCCGCGTCGAGTGAAGGTGCCTTCTCAGGAAAATGTCGGGCATAGATATTATGTTTTCATCGGACGACGAAGAAATGTTCGTTTTAGATGCAGCTTTGGAAGTAGAAGAAGAGGACCAAATCGGTGGGAAAAGGAGAAGATATGGGTCCATCCAATGAACGCTAAGAGGATGGACCTGGGGGGGCACAATCACCTGTTCCAAGATTTCCAAGTATTTTAGAATGTCGAGGGGGAAGTTTTTCGAGCTTCACCCATTGATTAAGCCTCGTATACAAAAGCCGAACACTGACGAAAATGACCGAGTTCGACAATTTTTCGCTTCGCCCTCCGTCCACTAGGTCGAGAGCGTCCAGAAGTCTGGAGAGCGGCAGATCGCGAAACATTTTCGACATAATAATTGCATGAAGGGATGCGATTTGCTCAGATTTCCTACCCGACGATGTTCATTTTCCCAGAAGTATTCAAACTGGCAAAAATTACCCATATTTATAAAGGTGGAACACCTGCAGATTTAGGTAATTATAGGCCTATCTCGCTCCTCAGCGTCATTTCAAAAATTCTCGAAAAGTGGGTTAATGAATGTTTGTATATTCAAATTTTTTTCAATTCAAAAGTTTTTATATTCACTTAAATAATCATATAATGGTGTTCATAGAACAAAATAAAACTGTCAGAAAAACATTGCCCGTCTGAAGGCTGAAAGCCCGAAGCGACAGGTCAAAAGCAGCTACTCACGACACCATAAATTCAAGATAAAACTTTAAGAATAAATAGAAACTACAAATGCAAAATAAAGCAATCGCAAATCAAAATTAAGACAACAAACTAACAAATCTTCAATGGTTGAGAAACAAGAAAAAGAAAGATTTTTTTTTTTTTTACAATAGGCAATGAGAATGAAAAAAGATAAACGAGAGAACACTAACAAACATAAATAATTTTCATAATCAAGTTAGATTGTACCAGATTCAGAGAAATTAAATAGGAAATTACAGAAGACTTATACTTGACTTTTGGATACGTAGACGGAGACTTGAGTTCCTCACTCAATTTGTTGTGCAACACATGGGGTATATAACGAGGGCTCTTAGAAGTCAAAACTAAACGGTTTAGAGGACTTACAACATTCCCTGCTGCTTTAAAACGAGTATTATGATCATGGACCGACGAAACATTGATCAAAGAAGGAACTTAATGGTAAAAAAACAATAAATTCTTCAAAAATAAATGACGCACAGAAAAAAACTTGGATATGCTAAAAACAGATTCGCTATCAAATAGTTTAGGCTTCTTATAAATGATTTTAATAATAGATTTCTGTAAAATTAGTAGTTTTTCCAAATTAGAAGGATAGGTTCCACCCCAAGCGATTATTCCATATTGGAGAACCGACTGGACGAGACTATGGTATATGAGACGTAATTGACATAGAACCAATACAGAACGGATGTTGTAAAAGAGTGATGGAAATTTTTTGAGTTTGTCATACAAAAAACTAATATGGTCTTTCCAAGACAAGATGGAGTCAATCAGTATATCCAAATATTCAAATTTTTCTACTCTACCCAGCTGTTCACAGTCACAATTCATCGGATCATTACAGGAATGAATAACAATGCTTCGCAGGAGATCAAATCTTCCAACATTCCCGATGGTCATAAATTTGGTTTTGCTTACATTCAGTGTTAGGTAACTACATCGAAGCCAATCATTCACCATATTAATCCCCAGTTGAGAGATGAAAAACAGTCCTCCAGTCACTGCCCACAAACAAAATGGCCACATCGTCAGCAAACAAAAACACCTTTTCATTCCGCAATACACTAGCAATTTCGTTTATGTAAATGAGGAACAAAATAAGCCCCAGAGTACTGCCCTGGATAACGCCATAGGCAACACTCTTAAGGCCCATTTACACCAAACGAGCACTGTTTGCGAACGTTTGCAAACACGCAAACGAGCTCCCGTTCACACTGCCTGAGCACGCCCGCACGAGCAGTTGTTCTCGAGCATTCGAGAAAGTTCCCGATAATATCTTTTGAATATGGCACCCGCGTTGTCGAAGATTTCAATCTGTGCTGCGTCGATAGTTGTGCTAATGTCGTCGGAAATCGAGAAACGCCGCCAAAAAAAGGAGGAAAAAAAGAAGAATGTGGGAGTCATCATTTCTGAAGGGAAGGGATTATTCGCAGCTGCTAGCTGACTTGAGGGCGGATGAAACGGGATTTTTCCAAAATTTCAGCCGCATGTCACCATCAGACTTTGATTTTTTACTTGGAAAAATTGAGGAAAAAGTGTCAAGGGATGATACCAATTACCGCGAGAGTATTCCCGCGGCAGTTCGATTGGCATTAACCCTTCGATTTTTGGCTTCAGGGGACTCATATGCCAGTCTCAGGTACCTGTTTCGAATCATAAATACGCAATAACACCAACACGTACCAAGAAAAGTTTGAAAAAATGCAGTCCTACTACCGGCCGCTCGTTCTCTCGCCGATATGCCGTTTACACCGGACGCGCAACGAACACGAATCCCTTTGATGATTCGTCGGTTTACCGACAAGAGGCGGAACGCGCTCGAACGTTCGAGAACGTTCGCGAACAGGGTTTGCGAACTCTGTTCGGCGAGGGTGAGTGTTCACACCGCCCGTGCATCTTGCTCGCGATTGTTTGCGAACAGTGTTCGCCAATAATGCTCGTTTGGTATAAACGGGCCTTTAGGGTCACTGAATGTGTCGCAAGTCGACACCACCTGGATCCGACTGGACAAATAGCTCTTAAACCACATATAACTCGACCCTCTGATACCAACCTCCTCCATCCGTTTGTATAGCTATCTTGAGGAACATAATTTGATAACTGACCGGCAATACGGATTTAGAAATGGGAGAAGTGTGAATGATGCTATGTACGACTTGACATGTGATTTGCATAGGATCAGGGATGAAAACAAAAAAGGAATACTCGTTTTTCTCGATTTAGCTAAATGTTTTGATTCAATAGATCGAGGATTAATGATAACTAAATTTGAAGAAGTTGGGGTAGGATCACACAGTGTGAAATGGTTTCAAAATTATCTATCAAATAGGCGACATATTGTTGATATTGAGTCTGTAAGAAGTGAAGAAATTAAGAATAACTGCGGAATAATCCAATGGATGAAAAAAATCTCGGCGTTGCAGGGTTAATCGCTGCTCTCGCGAATTTCCAAGACTTTCAATCGGGAAACGTTGCGGACACTTTCAACTCAGCCGTTGAGCGGGATTACTTGAGGAGATTAATCGAGGGGATTCATTAAAGAGATGAAGCAGTTAAAACGGTAACGACTCGGAATAATATAATCGCGCGGATTTAATTGAGTATAATTCAATTTGCGAGGGCGTCTGAAGTTGAAACTACTCGTAATAAACCGTAATGCGGGAAGTACTCACCTTGGCGAACGTGTCACGGAACAATCTCGGAGGAATTAATTTGTTTTGCTCAGAATTATAGGAGTGGATAATGGAACGGGGGGGGGGGGGGTGAAAGGAACAGTTCCTTCTACCACGGGTTGCGGGTTCCGAAGGGTCGGTCGGACGGGGGTGGAAGGGATCTAATTCAAGTTGTTGGTAATACCATTAAGAAGTTATAGGGGTTGAGGCATTGGGCGCAGGCCCCGTCGCCCTGGCAACCCCCACCGGGACAAGAAAATCACAAATTTCTTACAAATAAGACGCTCTGTATTGATTCGGTCCCAAAAGGTGGGGGACGTCGGGAGGGAGTCTTCTAGGGCGCAAGACTCCGGAGGAAAGTGGTGCGATTGGAGCGGGGTTCAGGGAAAAGGGAAAGGCGAACAGAAACAGTGGAGGACGTCGCGAGGGGGGGGGGGGGGGCGACAATTCCAGCGAAGGCGACGTCTAGGGAAGCCTCCGCCACCCTTCGGCCTCTTTTCCCACCCCTCTCAGCGGATCTCCGCCATCGCCTCCGCCAGTCTCGGGCTGTCAGATTCTTCAAAATGAATCAATATTTTCAAGAATCGACAATCTTTCAAGGAAAACCTAGACTTACCAAATTAGCAAAAACTTGAGCTGTGAAGGTACCAGTTTCAGACACTGGTCCAGTATCAGACACGCTGAATACAAATCTAGTACTGTTAGGTACTTATCGCTATGGAGGGAGATGTAGCGTAGCACTATCAATAGCTGGTGACGGGTGCTGTAGGTATTGAGTTCGACTTTTTGAAATTCTATACTCTACCACAAGCCTGTAATCCTTTGTACGCCACATCCTACCGCTTTGTGTGTGCTGATATTTATATTTTCTAATCCTTTTAACTCTAGAAAGGTAGCGTGACTAACATAGTATTTTACTTGTTAGTTAAACCTTTTTCGCATTGATTTAAACCTTTTGTACTTTAAATTAAACCTTTTTAACTTTCATTTAAACCTTTTTCACTTTCATGTAAACTTTTTTTTACTCTCATTTAAACATTTTTTACATTGAATTAAACCTTCTTCGATTCCCAAGTAGGAAAATGAATTTTTGAACAGAATGAACACATGAAAACTTTATTTCAAACACGAGGAACAACAGGAACACAGGAAAAACACAGTAAACGTGGTCTTGCAGTCAATGCCCTTCCACTACATGGACACCATCACATTTCTGCAATATCACATTAACTGCGTTTTTCCTGTATTCCCACATTGGTTCAATTTCAATTTCAATTTTCAATTTTTTATTTGTCGTTACAACATTTTGCAGCGACAATGGTCAATAGAATACACATATATATTTATCATCAAGTTAAAATTAATGGAGTGTGAGAGGAAACCTCCCGCGTGCCAGCCGGTCGCCACCCGACCGGCCCCGGGCCCCACCCACCATGGCGGCGTCCCAGGACCAACAGCCGAGAAGGGAAAGAGGTGAGACACCCACCCCCCTCCAAACCGGACACCGATCCAGAGCCAAAATCGCCAACGGAGGCCGCCGCCCGAGACCGGCCGGACCAGCATGACCCGGCCAAATCATAAGGGGACAAACTATAACAATCATATTCATACTTAATAATTTACATTCACACTCCATAACAAAAACAATTAACACACAAACAATCACATCAATTACAATAATAGGAATGAGGAATTTCACCATGTCGGAATTTCCTATTTTTGACCCCAAAATCGGATTCAGCACCTCTAAAAACCTCCTAAGGCAAACTTTCAGCCCGAACTTCCTAATTTACGAATAAACAAAACAGTGTAGAAAATACGAATGTTTAAAAAAACCGGGAAAATGACGTCATGCTGGAATAGTTCATTTATGGCCGCTTGAAGCGCTGAGATCGAGAAATCTATAGTCCCCAGATGCAAAATTTCATGAAACAGTAAAGTTCGAAATCGAAAAACTGAAGAAAAAAATAGAAAAAGCGAGATGGGGAAAATTAGGTTTCCTCTGTTTTTGTTTGATAACTTTTCTCTTAGAAAACACGATTTCGTCGTCCCAATGGGCAACACTGGGAGGAGACAGCGATCCGAACAGCCCAATCAGCGAGCGTTCCCGCTGGACGTCTGTTTTCCCGGTTAGTTTTGAAATTAAAAATTTTGACTGTCTCCCAAAAATAACAGGAGACTTATTTTCCGAAATCAGCCCGATTTTCATCGATCCCACACCATTAACTATTCAGGAAAAATGCAAACAGAAATCGGTGAAATTCCTCATTGGCCAGCCAACTGAGCAGAATCATTAATCGACTGTGCGAGAATCCTTCAAGAACGAGAAGCTCGAAAATACTGTTCAAGCTGCCGATATCAGAAACATACTTACATGACAACTCATTGTGAGAAGTGAGCAACCCGTTTTTGACCATTCTCAATCCAAATCCGCGAAAAAAAAACCATAGGTGAATGTGTGTGTAGGTGAGTATGTATGTGTTTGTGACAAAATATTGAGTATTCTGCCCAGGCCTTAATTATCAACCGATTTTCGCGGTTCTTTTGGTTCATTATTTTCAATAATAAACCATTGGAATCGACCAAGAAAAAAAATGTTTAACCCCCCTAAAATTTCATAGTTTACGTTTCAAGGTACGTAAAACCCAAAAATCGAATTTTTCACTTCTCTTAGCAACCATGGACCGATTTGGTTGAAATTTGGTATGTAGGCTCCATTTGGGGTCTAGTTGAGCCCCGAAGCTTTTAGTTGATGTCAGTCAGGGGTGAAAATTAAGGTTTGAAATTCTCAATACGGCTCGAAAACTCTCGAAATAAAGGTATCTTTTTTTCACTGATTTTAGATAATAGTATTGAATTTTTAGACATTTTAGAGACCACGCGGAGCCCTGTAGGACAAACCGTTCGCTCTCTACAAGAACTTAAGGGTCGGACTTTCGATGAATCAGAAACATGAGCGTGATTCGCAAAAGAGGCCTAATCTCCGTTCAAATTTTAGCTCATCAAAATCCGATCGTTGTTCGTTTCTTCGAGTTGTACCGACTCAGTTTTGCGTTCTTCGTAAACAGTAATCCAATTTCCTCATGAACGCAACCTCAACTCCCTGTTTCTTCGAACTGAGTGTGAAGAGTTTATTATGTTTATTTATGGTTGATACTCCTGAGAAGCCCGAAATCGTAGCCGTCAAGCCCGACCAGTTTGCATTATCCTGGATGTTCAAGTTGTCAATGGCAGCTTGGACATGGAGCAGACCTGGCGGGCTAAGATAAGAAAACACCCAACAACATCACGGTGACGGCTGCGACCTTGTCATGGCGCGGTGTGTGGTGCGGGAAAAGTGCCACGGAGTTGCGCGAGTTGGGCATCTCAGTAGGCGTACTCCCTGGTATCACCACCCGTGTCCATTTGAACTGGTGGTCGTTTTATAGAGGCACTTCCCTTCACCCCTCTCACCCACCCGCAACTTCCTCATCTTCCCTCATCCCTAGGGCGTCGGGTGAGTCTTGGGCGTCCTTCCCATCATATTTGATTTATTTATTTATTTTTGTTTATGGCGTGCCCCCTGCGTCTTTCAGGAGTTTAAAAAAAAAAAGTGACAATGGCAAAGCCGTGTTCTTCACAGACGAGTGGTCTATATAGAAAAATAATAAACCTTCGTCTAATAAGCATTTTTAATTCGACGTGGAAATATATATAGTTGTGCATTACGTCGCCGGAATTTCGAATTTTGCATTTTAATGGGCGGTGGGGGAAGGGGGTTTATTGCTTCAAAAAGTAAGACTTCGGGCATTATCTCGTTCACTCTGCCCAGGCCTCAATTTCCAACCGAAATGTGCGTTTCTTTTTTCGTTCGACTCAGATAACTCCTGAGTTGCACACTATTTTACCAGAGTATCAAAATTAGCATAGGGAGGGGGCCAGTGGTGGGATAATATTCACAATATATTCGAATTTTCAATATTTCGGTTCCTTTATAGCTTACTGATCATAACCAAGTTTTGCTATTGAAGAAAGATGCTCAATATACCTCCGGATTTTGATGATTCATTCTTTGTGCCACCGTGAAACAAATCCGTGGTACCACCATGGTGCTAGTACACCAGAAACCATGTATTTCGTGGATTTTTTAGTGTAATATGATCGCTTTCGTGCCAGACTAGCACTTTTGGGGGGGGGGGGGGGGGGGTTAGAATCGCATTCGCATGTTGTGTGGGTACCGAGAAAATTTTCAATATCTTTCTGAGAATTCGCAAATTCAAGGCCTTAAATGTGTATCTTTGATGAAACCTCGAATGTTTACTACGTCCCTGCTGATCGCTGCAGGATATCACTGGGACGATATGCAATGATGAAAATCTTCGAAGGTTTTGGTTTTATTTTTTCAATAATGAATCATTGGAATGGACCAAGAAAAAAAAAGTTCATCCCCACTCAAAAATTGTTGGTTTACGTTTCAAGGTACGTACCTATAATCCAAAATCGAATAAAAAATGTTCCGTCCGTCCTTTTCCGGCACTTTCCTTAGTTACCTTGGACCGATTTTGATGAATTTTGGTATATGCGCTCCGCTATTTTAAATAGTATTGAATTTTTAGAATTTTTTGAGACCACGCGGCCCTGTAGGACAAACCGTTCGGTCCCTACGAGAATTTAAGGGTCGGACTTACGATAAATCACGAGCGTGATTCGCAAAAGAGACCTAATCTCCGTTCAAATTTTAGCTGATCGAAATGCGATCGTTGTTCGTTTTTTTGAATTGTACTCAGTTCTGCGTCCTTAGCAACCGGTAATTGAATTTCCTAATAATTAGGGTATGATAATAATTCCTATTAATCCCTGTTTCTTCGAACTGAGTGTGAATCGTTTATTTCTTCCTAATAAACATGATTGTGAAGTCGGTATGTGGTGGGTAGATAGTAACTATGGTCGGTAATGGAAAAGCCGTGTTCATTGCAAACGAGTGATCTATATTAAAAAAATAAACCTTTGTGTAATAATTTGCGGCGTTTTTGATTCACACGAAAAATTATCTTCGATTATCCAATTCACTCACCACAATTCTGGAACCACAGGATCGATGATTTGGTCTTCGTCGTCCTGCCAAAACGTATCCTCTGTTGGATGTGGCAGCACTTGAGCCTCCTACAGTACTCGGTAGACATGCACTCTTCCCCGCAGGTAATGAGTTGGGATCCCCGGTTGAGACTGGGGCCCAGCAAGGAGGGATGCTGGGGCCTCTGGGGATGAGAAGCGGTCAGTCCGGCTCGGTTCCAGCTGAGGGTTCCAGAGATCAGAGGTCATGGGAGATCCCAGCCTCTACTGGTTCTCTCCGCTCTTTCTTCTGGCCGATTCACCCCTTTTTGGAGCCCTTTTCTTCACGGTGTTCGTTTCTCATATTCCAACGTTCTGATCTTTACTATCCAGGGATTGCTTAGACGGACAGTTCCATGGACTCATTTCCTAACCCCGCGCGTCTACAACCTTTAAACTGGACCATAATTATCAACGGTGGAGTTGTACCTATGTTTGCCTTTCCGTTGGCTGCTACAAAACATCTCGCGATCTAATTGGCCGAACATAGTGAGATGACGTCAAGACGACTTTTGAAAACTACACGTGTGTTCATAAATAATATTTACATTTTGCAGATCTGCACAGCGATGGCGGGAATAGTCCACATTTGTTTTTCATGCATAAATTAGGAAAATTGCTGAGCCGGATCGCAGGAAATCGGGGGAATTTAAAAGCTTCAGGAACTATAGTATCTTTCAACGTAAAACTAGCATAACTGACATGTAATTTCCTGAGAAAAATGTACAAGAACAACAACGCTGTGGCATTCAAATTGCGTCCACATATTAGAGAATCATGCAGAAAACGCTGCAAATTATTTCACACAGGTTTATTATTTTTGTGTACAGATCACACGTCTACAAAGAACACAGCTTTGCCAATCCTCCTATTTTTTTCTCTCTTTTTTTTCTAACTCCCCTCAAAGACAAATTGTCTTTTGTGAGGGGGCACGCCATAAATAAAAATAAATAAATAAATCAAATATAATGGGAAGGACGCCCAGGACTCACCCGACGCCGGCCCTAGGGATGAGGGAAGATGAGGAAGATGGGGGTGGGAGAGAGGGATGAAGGGAAATGCCTCTATAGAAAGACCACCAATTGAGATATGAGCCTAGCAGGACGCGGGAGGTGACACCACGGTGTACACCTACTGAGATGCCCAACCATAGATACTACCTACTCACTACTTACCTACTTCACATTCAAGTTTATTAGTAAGAAATGAACGCTTCACACTCAATTGGAAAAAATATGGAGTTGGGGTACCTTCATTGGGACATTTTAATATTGCTGAGGACGCAAAACTGAGGACAACTCATGAAACGGACAACCATCGCTTTTTGGTATGCTGAAATTTGAACTTGAGATTAGGCCTCTTTTGCGATTCACACTCGTGTTTCTGATGTATCGTAAGTCCAACCCTTAGGTTTTTTCGATTCTAAAAATTCAATACTATTTCAAATCGGTGAAAAAAAACAATATCTTCATTTTGAGAGTTCTCGAGGACACTTTTGGAAATTACAACCCCTATTTTGAACCTCTTAGAAGTGACCTACATCAACCAAAAGCTTTGCGGCACAACTGGACCCCAAATGGAGCCTACATACCAAAAATTCATCAAACCGGTCTATGGGAACTAAAGAAAATGCCGCGTACGGCGTACGGTGGATGGACGGATTAAAAAAAAAAAATACTGTCATTATTGGAGATAATAAACCAAGAGACCCAACCATTTTTCCAATGAAAGTACGATCTCACAAACAAAATTTGATTTTAATTGCTAATTTGATTTTAATTGCTAATTTACCGACATTTTGAAAAACCCATGATTCAGGCCTTAAAACATGTTTGGGAACCCAGTCTTTCCGGAAATGCTTATCGAGGCCTTTTCTTGCAGAAAGGCAGAAGATAATTCGCAAAACCCGAATCAAATTTTTAGGGGTTTTGCCGCGTTTGTCCCTCTGCAGCGTACGGACGGTAAATTTTTCATTCGATTTTCGGATTCTGCGTATTCATTTTCAAACATAAATCATTAAATTTTGAAGGAGGTTACAACTTTTTTTCTTGCTCAGTTTCCAAGGTTCGTGATTGAAAATAATGAACTAAAATGAACCCTCCCCCTAATCAAAATTTTATTATTGAACTGTTTTTTCATCGCTCTTGATAACTTTCGGACGATTGTTTGCAGTTTTATGTACGATTATGTGTACCTTGAGACATCAAATTACATTCAAATTTTAAAATTTAAAATTGGTACTAATAATATTGAAATATTTGAATTTGACAACTGTTGATACCTGATGCCCCCCCCCCCCTTAGCGCATCGAAAAACATCATGATTACCTCAAACTCCATCAAGATCGGTATCAGTTTTATTTGAATAGGGAATTCGCCACACATTTTTTTTTCTTTTTTTTTTTCGTAACGAGGGTTCACAGATATGGTGTGCTGCTCGAAAAAGCATAAAAAAAATTATAGAATTTAAGGAAGATGGAAATTTTAAATGTAGCGGCAATTAGTATGGGGGCAGCCATGTGGTGAGGTAATCGCCTTCCTTACCAATCTGATTCCATTTCGCGGTGATCACACTCCCGCTTAGACCCCTCCTCCCTAGGGTTGTCCGCTGGAAGGTTTTGTAAACAAAGAATACACGTGAGATAGTGTTCATTCAAGTGAATTCCGTCATGATTCAAGTGAGAACTGTATTATTCTTCAGAAGTTTTAGGAACATTGATTTAATTAATTAAGCCGGACTGGATCAGATCACTTTTATTAAGACACACAATGAGCGATTCATGGCTTCAGCCGATGGCTTCAGCCGACTCACAGCCGTCAATATATATTATTTAATTTAGTGCATCCTAAATTGGCATAAAATAAAATTATAAATTTTATTAAATATAAAATTAATTCATAATAATAATAAAATGTGATTTTTATTATTATTGTTACAAAAACTCAGTATGGGGAGGAAGAAATAACAGTTTTTTATGAAGGAGTTCGCGAATGATGACTCTACAGTGTAAGTATTTGTGAGTGTGCGGACGTGTACCAGCGAGAGAGAAAGCGAAAATGGGCGCTCACCTTCAATACCCCAGTTTCATTGTTGTGAAAACAATTTCAATTAATGTTTTTGACGTACTGATTTATTGCTTACATTTTTGGGCTCAGGACAGGTTTTCAAGCGGAGAGGAAAGAAGGTGAAGTCGGCCAGTTTTCGCGTTGTTTCGCGGGAGGAAACCCGAGGTGGTGACGTGGCCGCCGACCCTCAGCATTTGCTTGACTTTCGCGATGTGTTTGGTTTATAATTTTCAATAATGAACCTTTGGAATCAACCAAGAAGAAAATTTTGTAAGCATCCCCTCAAAATTTGATGGTTTACGTTTCAAGGTACGTAGAATCCAAAAATCGAATAAAAATTTGGCCGTCCGTCCGCCATACGCCGTGCGCGGCACTTTCCCCACCTAGCATTGACCGATTTTGATGAAATTTGGTATGTAGGCCCCATTCGGGGTCTAGTGGTGCCCCGAAGATTTTGGTTGATGTAGGTCACTTCTAAGGGTCGAGAAATGAATTTTGAAAACGCCCTTACTCAAACAATTTAGATATAAAGGTATTGTTTTCCCATCAATTTAATATAGTTTAGAATCTTTAGAATTTTTTGAGACCACGCGGAGCCCTGTAGGACAAACTGTTCGCTCACTACGAGAATTTAAAGGTTTTACGTACGATAAATCAGAAACACGAGTGTGACTCGCAAAAGAGGCCGAATCTCCGTTCAAATTATAGCCGACCGAAATGCGATCGATGTTTTCTTTCATGTTGGATGGTTAGTGGCTTTACAGACGATTGATCTTATAGAAAAATAATAAACCATTGTGTAATAATTTGCATGTTCTCCAATAAACTATTCTATAACGTCCTTCCTGAAGACATAAAAGCCTCAAGTTTAAATAGATTTAAATATATTTGCAAAAAACTCCTAACATCTATGGCACCTTTCAATTTTGACGAGTATTTCGATATGATGAGTAAGCAGTGCAATAATAGATTTTAGTCCTGAATTTATGTTTTATTTATTATTAAGTTTTTTTGTCAATTTATTTATGACTTATGCTGCTGCCTGAAGAATATTAATAAAAGTACTCAGTCAGTTCAGCTTATAATAATCTATGTTTAGCCTTTAACTTTGTGATACACTTGTGATTCTTGTAAATTTTGCTGTGATATTAGGATGGGGATTTTTGAATATTAATGTTGTATGTTATATTGTTTTGTGAGTGGTTCTTCGTGTTTACCTCATGTATTCTTTCAATATTTATCTAGTCACTAATTATAATCAATTACTAGTCATTTTGCTTTTCCACTCTAGTCACCCATGTTCATGGGTGTTTGGCTGTTTGTCCCGGTCGGGGTGTCCTGGTCGGCCCGGGGGCGGCCCCCTTGTCTGGTTTTCTGCAATTGCCCCTATGGGCATATGTCGGGAACCGCCATGGTGGGTGGGTCCGGGCCCGGCTGGGTATCCCCTGGCCGGGCTTAGCTGCCTTTGTGCATGCGTGGCTTTTTATTTATTTATTTTTTGTTTTCTCATTTTACATTTCAAATTTCACATTTTCCCTCTCCATTTATCACTGTTTTGTTGCTTCACTGTTTTATTGTTAATATTCACATTGTTTTATTGTTGATATTAGGCTTTACAAATGTTGACTATTGTCACTGCAATTTTTTTTGTTATATGGCAAATAAAACTATTATTATTATTATTATTATTATTAAACATTGTTACTCGCGTTCTACGTTTTAGACGTTCCTGAACAAATTTTGGTTTCGTGTCTATGTGTCTGTCATGAAATCTGTACCAAATTATTGTCCAACTTCGATGAAATTTTCGGGGATTGTGCGGGCTGGCGTGAAGATGATGCTACTTAAATTTGAAATGTTCAAGGATTTTCGAAATTCATAAGTGCATCACTGTAGGGATCGAAAAAATAATAGATTGCCGCTGGTATAATCAAAATCGATCGATTCTGATGATTCTAGCGGCAATCTTTTAGTTTTTCAATTCCCTACGCCCAAGCGCTAATAAATTTCAAAAATCTCTGAACATTTCAAATTTAGGTACAACTTTTAATTAGCCCCTGCAATTTAGGGAAATGCTGACCTGAAACGAGGAACGAACGGCGACCGACTGTTGGCTACAAGTGTTGCTATCGCAAAACAGACAGGGGATTCTTTCCTACACACACATACTGAGAGGGCATCAGCAAAGCTTCGCCCCCGGAAAACCGGTTCAAATCAAGACTTGAATTTCATTTGGAAATTCGGAATGGAAATTAATTTATAGTAAGTACCGACGTTGAGCGTTATAATCAAATGCATTTTTTTACCGAAAGTAATAATTTTTAGTGTTATTTTGTGTGTGTTTGTGTTTTTTGTGTTGTTGTGTGGGCTGTGGATTAGAAGTTTGATTGCATAATTACTATTGTATTATTATCACTCCTGTATTAATATTTTGACTGAATTTATGTTTAATAATGCAATAATCTATAATGGAAAACGTGTGTGGTTTCATTTTATCTTTTTAGAATGTAAATTAATGAGGAGAAATCCAGTTTTGGGCGAATGTGTTCAATTTACTAAATGGTGCCCTTAACCGTTTGGGAAAACGCGATATCCTTACAGGATTAATACAGCTTTATTTTACGTCATTTCTCCAAGGCGACGAAGTTGACCGTGATTTTATCCAGTCCAGAACAATAATATCTTAGTGGCCGCCATGATTCCTAAAATATACATTCCATAGTCTCGGATCAAACATTAAACAGCAGGCGTATATCAATCTGGATTTGAAATCTCAAACGGTTTGGCAGTTGGAACGGATTTCAATAATTCATATAAGCGGAGTTCAAACGTCATCAAATTTTCAAAGGTGGCAGCAGAGGTGGGAATGAGGAGTGATTGGTCCTAGAAATCAATCAGGGAAAGCACAGGTGGCCGCAAGTAGAAGCGGACTGCGGACTCGTGTGCTGCCACCGAACACGGGCATAATTATTGAATGGACCCGTTGTACCACAATCTGAGTATGAAATCAAATCAAATAGTCAAGCAATCTCGCGGAGCGACGAGGGGTCTCGCCCAAGGTGCTACAGTTCAATAATCCCGTAAGACTACGTTGCTATTGGCACATCATGAATTGATAAGTCAACGATACCACACCAATAAGCGCCAATTAAAGGACACAAACAACGCTGTTTCGGGGAAACGGCGGGCTGATCAAGATTGAACTGTGAATAAATTGACTCTCAAGTCAACCTCTATCTCAATAACATCTATTGACTACCTACTAAGAGGAGAATTCATTATAGAACTACCGATATTTCGCCAATCAACCATATTTTAGCTTCACAATCAAGTTTATTTTGAAGAAATAAACGATTCTTAATCCATTAAAAAAAAATAGGAAGTTGTTCATCAGGAAATTTGAATTTGCTGCTAAGGACGCAAACTACTAGTGAAGTACAACTCGAAGAAACGAACAGGGGTCGCTAAAATTTGAACGGACATAGCTAAAAAAGTCAGCTAAAATTTAAACGGATATTAGGCCTCTTTTTGACCGACTTCATGTGATTCACACTCGTGTTTCTGATTTATCTAAGACCAACCCTCAAGTTCTCGTAAGGAGCAAACGGTTGGTCCTACGGAGCTCTGGGTGGTTTCATTCGATTCTGAAAATTCAATACTATTTTAAATTGAAGAAAAAACAGTACATTTATATAGAAAGTTTGTGAGCTAAGGCGTTTTGAAAATCGTATCCCTTATTTTTCAACTCTTAGAAGTGATTGACATCAAACAGAAACTTCGGACACAACTAGACCCCAAATAGAGCCCATATACCAAACACATTGTTTAGTAATGCATGCATTCCAGGGGGCGTCCCATTGGATAAGCATTAGATCAGTTTAACCAGTTGGTAAGCGATAAAACTGTTTCACTCGATGTAATTTATTTATCACTTTAGGCAAGAAATAGTGATCCCCCCCTCTCACCCTTATCCACCATGACATTTCTAGCGGCATGGGAGCCTCGAATCTGAAGAGCATTTTAAAATCCATGATCTACGATACCCAACATGCGAATTCGAGTTCACCCCCACCCCCCCTCCTCCGATGGTGCCAGTCTGGCACCAAAGCGGAAATACGTCGGAAATCCGGAGGTATAATGAGAATTTTTCATCAATTTCAAAGCTTGGGTACAATTAGTAAGCAGTAAAGGAACCGAAATATTGAAAAATCGGATATTTTATGAATATTATCCCCTCACTCGCCCCCTCCCCTTGCGAATTTAGGTACTCTGGTAAAATCATGTACAACTCGGAATTTATTTGAGTCAAACAAAAAAAGAAACACGCAAATCAGTTGGAAATTGAGGCCTGGGCAGAGTTTACAAGATTACCCCCGCAAACGCACGTTTTCAAAGCATTAACCCCCCTTTCCCACCCTCAAAAAGCAAAATTAAAAATTCCGGCGCTGTAGTGCACAACTAAATAGTTTTCCGCGTCGAACAAGAAAAGAACCAGGAAAATCGGTTGAGAACTAAGGCCTGTGCAGACGACACAAGATTTTGTCACATACACACACACACACACACAGACATGCACCTATGGTTTTTTTTCGCGGATTTGGATTCAGAATGGTCTAAAACGGATTACTGTGTGGTTATTTTTTTCTGTTGAGTGTTGTCGTCCCTCACCCCAGATCGATCGCATAAGGACGCCCAAGTCTTACTGTGGGACGTCCTAAAAATTCATCAATCCGGTCCATGGTAACTAAGGAAAATGCCGCGTAGGGCAGACGGACGGCCAGATTTTTATTGGATTTTTGGATTCTAAGTGCCTTGAAATGTGAACCAACAAATTTTATGGGGGGGGGGGGGGAGGTTACATTTTTTTTTTTGTCGATTCCAAAGGTTCAAAATAGAAAATACTAAACCAATACATTACATTTTGACGACGGGCGAGGCTAAATTCTTTTCTCACCCTATTCTAAAGCAGTTGGGATTTGAGGCTTATGCAGCGTAGATAAAACTTGGTCCAACAACGAACTTTTTTATTTTTTTTTTTAAGCAACGACCCCCTCTCCCAACTTTTAATTTCAACAAGATTCATCTCATTCATGAAAGACCACAACAAAAAAGAAAGGATAACCTGGAAAAAACGTAGCAGGGACTGATTGACAAGGTTGGCCAAGTACGGGTGCAGACACTAACTACCCTCACCACCGTTTTTTTGAATACTGAACACCTCCAATCAAACCAAGAAGACCATGAGGAATAGTGGCAGAACAATGGAGGATGAGGCGCGTATCCCTCAGAAAAGGGGATGGAGTCTCAAACTATCAAGTTATATTTGGACGCGCATACAATTTTTTTCTTTCTTATAAGATTCTGTTGGAGAATCTGCAAATTAAAAATGTGAGGGTTGGAACGAACTCCAAAAATTGTTGTAAAATAACCAATTTACTACTTTGGAGGCTGACAGAAATAGGCAACCACGGCTCCGGACATGCGGTAGGGACTGATTTTATTGTTTTTAATGAATTTTTACATAATTAATGAATTAGTTGTTAATTATAAAAATACTTGGGATGGAAAGCTCGTCGATTTCTATACTAGTAATAATTAAAACTAGAAAAAAAAACTATGTTTAACCGGATAATCGACCAGACGCAGGATCCGACGTTTTCGTGAGAATGGCCCAAAAACGTCTGCCAAGTGGGTGCGGCACATAGCTTCCTCCTATCCGAAAACCCGATTGTATAGATGATCTGATGCATAGTAGTTAATCTCGAAACACCAATCTCTAAGTAACTTCCACAGCCCTCATAAGGGACTCTACACGTCAACCGGCATGATCCGTCTATGATACGATGCATAGTAGTTAATCTCAAAACATCAATGTCTACCTTGCACTACCCTCATAATTACGTTAAACCTCACAATCTCTGAATATTGTTGGAAAAAGTAGAAGTTATGGCTGTAACAAGGAAATATACTTTTGCGCATGCGCAGTGGCTACTGTCAGTCTGGGGGCGATGATTTTCATAGGGGACCATCTACATCCCAAATTATCGCCCCCAGACTGATAGTAGCCGCGGCGCATGCGAAGACGTGTATTTCCTAGTTATAACCATAACTTCTACATTTCCCAACTGATTCATATAAAATTTTCAGGAATTATGCGAGTTGGGGTGGAGACAGTCCCCTATGAAAATCATGGCCCCCAAATTGAAAGTATTTTGTGGGCATGAGCAAACGTGAATTCCTGGAAACAGCCATACCTAACTCCTTAATTTCCCTACAATACTCAGGGATTGAGAGCTCTAACGTTTGGATGGTCCCCTATGAGGATAGTGGAAGGTACATCTACAATTCTTGTCCGATTTCGATGAAATTTTTAGAGTTTGTGCGGGTTGGCGTTTACACGGTCCCTAATGAAAATCTTCACCTGATACTGACAGTAGCCGCTGCGCATGCGCAAACGTGAAATCCTTGCCACAGCCATAACTTCTACATGCCTCACTCGATTTCGAAGAAATGTTCAGGGAGTAAGGGGATTAGGTTGTAGACGGTCCCCTATGAGGGTGGTGGAAGGTACTTGGAGATTGGTGTTTTGAGATCAAATACTATGCATCGGATCATCTAGACAGTCGGGTTATGGATACGAGGAAGCTATGTGCCAAACCCACTTGGCAGACGTTTTTTCCCTACTCTATTGCTTCCGAGTTTAGCAAGGTAGCGGAAGCTTTGTTTTCACGTTTTAAGGTTGAGAAAAAAAAAATGTTCTCCAAAATCAAATTTTCCACTCGCGTTTCACGTTTCAGTCCTTAATGAACAATTTTGGTTCCTTCAATTTCTGTCTGTCTACGTGTCTGTCATGAAATCCTTGCCACAGCCATAACTTCTACAATTCTCATCCAATTTCGATGACATTTTCAGGGATTCTGCGGGATTGCATGCAGATAGTCCCCTGTGAAAATCATCGCCTCCGAACTGATAGTAGCCGCTGCACATACGAAAACGTGAATTACTTGCCAAAGCCATAACTTTTACATTTCTGATCCGATTTTGATGAAATTTTCGGGGATTTTACGAGTTAGCGTGAAGATGGTCCCCTATGAAAATCATCGCCCCGGGACTGAAAAAAACTGCGCATGCTCAAAAGTATATTTCCTTGTAACAGCCATAACTTCCACATTTTCCAACAACATTCAGAGTATTTGCAAGGTATTTAGATATTGATGTTTTGAGATTAACTACTATGCATCGGAACATCTATACAATCGGGTTATGGATACGACAAAGCTATGTGCCAAACCCACTTGGCCGACTTTTTTTATTGATACTAAAGAAAATTACCTTCACAATGCTACTTTTAAAACATTTTTACGATGGATAATAACGGAGCTATATCTATTTGAAAATGGGGGATTTTACTAAAGAACGCACTAAAGAATTGTTCACAAGGAAACTACATGTATATTCACGAAACAGAATGTTTACGACTATCGGGTTGTGTTTAGTGAAGGCGATATGTTTAGCAAATAAGTTACTCTAATTTTTGTGGATTGTTACTGTTTTTATTCAGAGATTTCTTATTGCCATAGGCGCCTTCATTCTTCCTACACCTAGTTGTTTTGTTCCACCAAAATTTACATCAAAATATAGGTATATGTCAAGGTGAGGGATTTGATGTTGTACCTAATATAAGCGTCAAAGCGGTTTGGACTGGTCAGTCATGAGCAATGTAATCCGCATCGAGCAGCTGATCGTCGAGGAGGTTCATAGGCGGAACTAGAAACACAATAGTCCGTCTACTAAACAGGCCTTGGACGGCGACAGATGAAACTGGGGCAATCCGACGAGGGCTATCTTGGGAGCCGACAGTATTGCCACGAGAACCGTTTAATAATTGATAATGTACTCATTCTAGCATTGGGACTCGGAAAGGACATCATTAAGGTGAAGTCGAAACCTCCAGCGCAATGTGTGTCGCTAATAAACAGCGTCTACCTCCCTCTATTGGGTGTTCTCGAAGGTTGTATGACCTGACTATGGCCACTTGTAGGGCGGCAGTTACTTTGATCAATCACTCACAGTTGTCCTCATTTCTCATTAACACTGTTCAATCAGAACACCCTGTTATGGGATATCAATGGGGTCCAATCAGAGGAATTCTAATGTGTTTGATGACAGTAATATTGGTTGAGTCGGTTGAGAAGTATCTACGGTTATGAGGAGTAAGCGCTAGGAGGGGTTTAGATAGTATTCCAATCAATTAGCGAGTCCAACACAACCATGTCGCCTCAGTACCCGTTACAACATTTGCAAATCAATTACTTCACAGCTCTCACGAGAAGAAAAACACCAGTCAAACTTTACATCCAAGTTTATTGACGGACCAGATCCAGATTAAGGAATACATTTTACTTGTGCAAGAACATTGACGTTTTCGACATAACAAATGAGTTGTTGATTTTAATTTATGGAAGAAACATGAATATAGAAAAGATAGAAATGTTTCCCAATGAAAATATCGTACTCGAGTGCTTTAATTACGCTCAAGCTCGTGAATCTCTCCTTTACAGACTACATTTGATGAAGTTAGACAAGCCCGCTAACCTGCACACCCTACTTGCAGCTCAAGAAATTAAAGTCTACAAATAATATTTGTAGATATAATAATATTTGTAATGAATAGATATATTAATATTCGTAGGTATAATAATATTTGTAGGTATAATATATGTAGATATATTATGTCTACGAGTTTCTCCAAAACATTAACGTGAAGTTGTGGGTGAAACGCGAAATTGTTTTATTATGAACATTTATTTGTTTGGTCATACATTGCTAAATCCACCATTAATTAAGAAATGCAAAAACTAGGTGGAAATGGAATGTAAATTGTAAAATTAATCTCATTATTCTTATTTTATGCATAAATTTATTTAAATTGATGCTGAAAATAAAGTGAATTAATTTAGATCTGTAGGATTGAACTGACTGTTATAACAAAAATTAACACTACCAATTGTAAAAGTATGTCACGGCTGAATAATATACAAAATATACATATTGCTTCCGAGTCTACCAAGGTAGCGGAAGCTTTGTTTTCACTTTTCAAGGACGAAAAAAAAAGTTCTCCAAAATCAAAATTTCCACTCGCGTTTTGCGTTTTAGACCTTTCTGAGCAATTTTGGTTCCGTGTCTGTCTGTCTGTCTGTCTGTCTGTGTGTCTGTCAAGAATTCCTTGTAACGCGCATAACTATACGAAGTTATTGTCCGATTTCTATGAAATTTTCAGGGATTGTGCGGGTTGGTGTGTAGACGGTCCCCTATGAAAATCATCACCGTCGGACTGATAGAAGCGACTGCGCATGCGCAAACGTGAATTCCTTGTAACGGCCATAACTTCTTCATTTTCCATCCGATTTCATTGAAATTTTCAGGGATGTTACAGACTAGTATTTAGATGGTCCCCTATGAAAATCATCACCTTAGGACTGATAGTTGCCACTGCGCATGCGCAAACGTGAATTCCTTGTAACGGCCATAACTTCCACATTTTCCACTCGATTTCGATGAAATTTTCAGGGATTGTGTGGATTAGGTTGTAGATAGTCCCCTATGAAAATCATCATCCCCGAACTGATAGAAGCGACTGCGCATGCGCAAACGTGAATTCCTTGTAACAGCCGTAACTTCAACTGTCCCCCAGGGGTCGCGGGTTCGAATCCCAGCCGAGGCTAAGTATTTTTTTGATCCAATCACATACATCTATTCACTTAATTTTTCATCCGAATTTGATGAAATTTTCCAGGATTGTCCAGATTAGCGTGTAGATGGTCCCCTATGAGGGTAGTGGAAGGTACTTAGAGATTGGTGTTTTGAGATTAACAACTATGCATCGGATCATCTATATAATCGGGTTATGGATACGAGGAAGCTATGTGCCACACCCACTTGTTTTTACATATTATGTAAAAATAAAGCCATAAAAAACTAGTAGAAGGTGAAGCTGAAGTGAATGCGGATTGAATCGGCTTCATTGAGAATTTAAATCGACCAACAGATACCGCCAAACAGCTTCATTCCTCGTGCAATTTTAGTTATTTATTTTCTGACGATTTCCTGATATGCCTTTCTATTATCGGTTGTGACCTCTTATCTGAATGCTCATTTCCCATGTGATTGTAGGTCTTTCACAAATTATTTTTCTTCGTTGTTTCGTTTTGATTTATTATTCTAAATAATGGAAAATAATATAAAAAAAAGTATGTTAAGTGGGTGTATCACATAGCTTCCCCGTATCCATAAACCCGATACTTAGTAGATAATCTCGAAACTTCATTCTTCAAGTACCTACTACTACCATCCAAATTCGATGATCACATGACGAATTTATTTATAAGGAACCATCCAGAGTCTCAACAACATAACCGCAGACCATGTCATAGAAATCAAATGGAAACTTTATAAGTTATGCTCACTAAAGGTTTCCGTGGACGCATTCGCAGTGTCTACCTTTGAACAGATCGTAATTAGTTTCATAGAAAACCATCTCCAGAGTCTCATCGATACAATCCCTTCAAATTGGATTCGGATGAAAAACGTAGAAGTTAAAGTTAAGGCAGTAACAATAAATTGTTTTAAATTTGCGATTGCGCAGAAGCTTTTATTAATCCAGGGATGATGGTTTTCATTGAAGACCATCTAACTCGCACTGAAAATTTTATCGAAATTTAAGAAAGATGTTGGATTACCTATTTTGGTTTATTATTTTCAATAATGAACCTTTGGAATTGACCAAGAAAACAAATTTTTAACCCCCTCAAAATTTGTTGGTCTAAGTTAAAAGGTACGTAGAATCCAAAAATCGAATAAAAATTGGCCGTCCAGTTGGCAGGTTTGAAATTTTGAAAACGCCCTAACTTAAAAATTTTGATGCAAAGGTATTGTTTTTCCATTAATTTAAGATAGTATAGAATTTTTGAGAGAATAGAATTCTCGTTCCCTACGAGAATTTAAGGGTTGGACTTACGATAAATCAGAAACACGAGTGTGAATCGCAAAAGAGTCCTAATCTCCGTCCAAATGTTATTAGCTGACAGAAATGCGATCGATGTTTTTCTTCAAGTTGGTTGTAACAATGGCAAAGCCGTGTTCTTTACAGATGAGTGATCTATATAGAAAAATAATAAACCTTTGTGTAATAGTTTGCAGCGTTTTTATCTTAGAAAAGAGAATAAAGTTCCTTGGTAGACTCGGAAGCAAGTTTTTGGTTGTTGTTTACAAACCTTGTTCATTCTTCCATTTCACATGGGATCTTTGAGTTTAAAACGCTGCAAATTATTACACAACGGTTTATTATTAACACAGAATGTGTTTTTGCGATGACCTACCGAAAAAAAATCGTCACGAAAAAGCGACAGAAAAAACATCTGGTGATAGGTTTATTGGTTGTCATGTTAATGTCAACTCCACATTTATTATTGTTGTTTTTTTATTTAACGGATGACTAGTATCGCAAAAACACATTCTGTGTTCCTATGATTTCATACAGAGTATGGAAAAAGAAATAAACCGGGGGGTGCAGGGGGGCGGAGCCCCCCGCCGAGGCGCAAAGCGCCGAGTTTTTCTGTATAGATCACTCGTCTGCAAAGAACGCTGCTTTTCCATTATTAGTACCTACCTAGCAAATCATTATCGGTACCTAGCAAATCATAACTTAACCTTCACTGTAAACGTTTTTTGAGAGAAAGTACCCAACAGTAAAACATGGTTGTATCCGAACAATTGTTCAGTATAATTGTTCCAGTTATTGTTATAAGAACCTACCTAGTTCTTAGAATAATTTCTGGCCTATTAAAAAAAAAAAAAAAAGTAAATATTTCCAACTAAAATAATTCCGTTCACCATAAATCTGAAATTTTTCCATGAAAAGTTCCGTTCTTGCAGAATGAGTGGATGAGCAAGTGTCGAATTTTTAGTTTCAAATTCTCAAAAACATTAGGAAATGTGATTACTGGTTGCTAAGGACGACTTTAAACTGAGTAGCTACAGCTCAGAGAAATGAACAACGAACATTATAATCAACAGTGACCGTAAGGTTGTTTCAAATTTCACAAAATGAATCCGAATCAGATATGAGCTGTGACCTTAGCGAGAAGTCATGAAGGATCTTAACTAATCAAACAATCAATTTAGTTCGTGAAATAATCAATGCTAACTCTAATCTCAAATTACAAGATGTAATTTTCAATCAACGTCCTTCAAACTACTAACCGGTTTATCAGCTACAAAATGGTATGCAAATTCTTTGCAAATTCAACAGTCTACGATCAAGAAGAAAACTTGAAATTTGGGATAGTTTAAATGATAAATGGTTAGATAGGATGGACAAAATTATTAGATTAAAACATTGACATTGACTTTGAATATAAAACTGTAGTTCTAATTCTTACATGAAATTCATACTTGACACGTATTATCTATGATTAATACACTGACCGACCCATATGCTGGGTTCCTATCTTACCTATGTTAAATAATATTTAGCATTATATATTATATACTATTCCTGAGTACTATAACCTAATAATTAAAATATTCACCAAGTTAATCATACTTTACATGGTACTTAATAATACTGATGATGCTTGATAATAATACGCAATAAAGTTTACAGTGAAGTTTAGGTAATCCAACCATGGGTACTACCTACCCGCCACATACCTACTTCACAATCAAGTTTATTTGGAAAAAATAAACGCTTCACAACTGGGAGTTGAAAAAAAAATTGTTGAAGAAAATAAGGGTTGAAATTTTGAAAACACCCTAACTCAAAAAACTTTGATATAAAGGTATTGTTTTTCCATCAATTTAAGATAGTATTGAATTTTCAGAAACCATGCGGAGCCATGTAGGACAAACCGTTCGTTCCCTACGAGAAGTTAAGGGTTGGACTTACGATAAATCAGAAACACGAGTGTGAATCTCAAAAGAGTCCTAATCTCCGTCCAAATGTTAATAGCTGACCGAAATGCTATCGATGTTTTTCTTCATGTTGGTTGGTGGTAACAATGGCAAAGCCGTGTTCTTTGCAGACGAGTGATCTATACAGAAAAATGATAAATCTTTGTGTAATAATTTGCAGCGTTTTATTCGATTTTTGGACTCTACGTACCTTGAAACGTAAACCAACAAATTTTGGTCCGTCTATTTTGGTCAAATCTTGGTCGATTCCGAATGTTCATCATTGAAAGTAATAAACCAAAATAATTATTTGTGTAATAATTTGCAGTGTTTTTTCACGAGCCAAGCTTGATTTCTACCTGGATTGGATTCTCCAGTTATTCAAGGGCGGTGAGTCAGATTTTGAGGTTGAGAATGCACAATGCCTACCATGCAAGTTTACCAGTGTGTTTTGGAGACGAGAAGGAGGTACATCATAGCTGCTCTAGGGAAACTTGGCCGACGAGCCTAAGGGATTGCGAGGGAGATGCCGTTTGATCTGCTAACCCTCGATTTTCAACGTTAGGCGATCGGCATTCAATGAATTTCTCGCACAAAGGAAATCCACCGCTCCCGGTTTCCACTTAATTTGGTAAAAAGCGGGCGTCCTCTCGGGAGGGATCTGCGATCCTGCAGATTCTCCTGTGCTCAAGCTCGACCAAGAAAACTGTTGGATGTTCAAAGAGGGAGTCTCGTTCTGTTGTCGAGGGTGGCAGCTTCGTCTCTGAAGCTCGTCAATATTTTGATTGGCCTCCTCAATCCTTAAATATTGCGCTATAAACACGACCTGTGTGTGTTTCTGGTGTGCAATATTGTTCTTTCTTCTTCGTAATAAAATCCACAGCTAAACGCCTCTCGAGGAGGTTGGGCGACACTGACTGAACAATTTTCTCAAATTTCCGAGTCAATTTAAGGATTATAATATTGGATACTGTTCAAACCCATAGTCCGAATTCTGTTCAAAATCCCACCGAGTGCAACCAACTTCAGGGTTTTCTCCATTCTTCTACTTCATTGTGAAAACAATTTGATAATATTTTGATTCAATTTAGAAGCAACGAGTCTCGACAAAGAGAGGAAGAAGAACCCCTTCAGGAGCTCCATGCCTAGATATTCAGTATATTGCTTCCGAGTCCAGTAAAGTAGCGGAAGCATTATTTTCACTTTCAAGATTAAAAAAAAAATACTCCAAACTCAACATTTCCAATAGCCATTTTGCCTTTTTAGACCTTCCTGAACAATGTTAATATCGTTTCTATCTGTCTGTCAGGCGGTCAGACTGTGTCCGCAAATCCCTGGTAAGGGGAAACGTATAGGAAGTTACTGTCTGATTTTTATGAAATTTTTGTGTATTGGGCGGGTTAGCCACTGCGCATGCGCCAACATAAAATCCGTAAGCGCATGATTTCTACAGCTTTGATTCAATTTCGATGAGATTTTCGAGGTTGTGTTTTTAGGCTATGGATGGTTCTGTATAAATTTCACTGTCAAGTGATCATCAAATATAGAGAGTAGTTGTGGAAACTTGGAAATTTAAATTTTGATATTATCAGCTATGCATCGGGTCATGTATAGATGGTATAGATGGTACGATGTATAGTAGACATGTATAGTATAAACGCTACATGTTACAGAATCACAAGTAATAACACAGAGCAGGGTGCTGCTGAGTTAAAACCAGAAACGCCTAAAAACATTGTGACGTGGGTAGGGGAGTAAGTATAAATAACAATACAGTTTCACGGGAATAAGATAACATCAACATAAACAACATAAACTAATTAAGGACCTTTTTGTATTCTAACTTCATTTCATATCCATACATTCATGTAGATTGCATTACCCTAAAAAATATTGTAAGAAATGTCTGCAAAGTGGGTGGAGCACATAGCTTTCTAGTATCCTTAACTCGATCGTCAAATCTGGAGGGTAGTGGTGAAAGTATTCACCCTATAGAAAGCTACGTGCCTCACCCACTTTGCAGACATTTCTCACAATATTGCTTCCGAGTCTACCAAGGTAGCGGAAGCTTTGTTTTCACTTTTCAAGGATGAAAAAAAAAAAGTTCTCCAAAATCATAATTTTTACTCGCGTTTAGCGTTTTAGACCTTTCTGAACAATTTTGGTTCCGTGTCTGTCTGTCTGTCACGAATTCCTTGTAACGGGCATAACTATACGAAGTTATTGTCCGATTTCTATGAAATTTTCAGGGATTGTGCGGGTTGGTGTGTAGACGGTCCCCTATCAAAATCATCATCCCCGGACTGATATAAGCGACTGCGCATGCGCAAACGTGAATTCCTAGTAACGGCCATAACTTCTACATTTTCCATCCGATTTCAATAAAATTTTCAGGGATGTTACATACTAGTATTTAAATGGTCCCCTATGAAAATCACCACCCTCGGACTGATAGTAGCCACTGCGCTTGAGCAAACGTGAATTTCCTTTTAACGGCCATAACTTCCACATTTTCCACCCGATTTCGATGAAATTTTCAGGGATTATGTTGTAGATGGTCCCCTATGAAAACAATATGAGAACAATTTTGGTTCCGTGTCTGTGTGTCTGTCTGTCATGAATTCCTTGTAACGCGCATAACTATACGAAGTTATTGTCAGATTTCTATGAAATTTTCAGGGATTGTGCGGGTTGGTGTGTAGACGTTCCCCTATGAAAATCATCATCCCCGGACTGATAGAAGCGACTGCGCATGCACAAACGTGAATTACATATCAGTATTTAGATGGTCCCCTATGAAAATCACCACCTTCGGACTGATAGTAGCCACTGCGCATGCGCAAACGTGAATTTCTTGTAACGGCCATAATTTCTGCAATTTCCATCCGATTTCAATGAAATTTTCAGGGATGTTACAGAGTAGTGTTTAGATGGTCCCTTATGAAAATCATAGAGAATGGTTTTTCATAGAGGGATTCATTTATAGAGGGATGATTCCCTGTGAGAATCTCAAATCCTATTCATTACATTACTAGGCCTCAATAGCTCAGAGGTAGCGCATAGAACTCCCCCCAGGGGTCCCTGGTTCGAATCCCAGCCGAGGCTAAGTATTTTTTTGATCCAATTGCATACATCTACTCACTTAATTTTCCATCCGAATATGATTAAATTTTCTAGGATTGTCCAGATTAGCGTGTAGATGGTCCCCTATGAGGGTAGTGAAAGGTACTTAGAGATTGGTGTTTTGAGATTAACTACTATGCATCAGATCATCTATACAATCGGGTTATGGATACGAGGAAGCTATGTGCCACACCCACTTGGCAGACCTTTTTTAGGTTAATGCAATCTACAGGAAAGTATGAATATAAAATGAAGTTAGAAAACTCAATGGCCCTTACTTAGTTTATGTTTTTAGGCGTTTTTGGTTTCAACTCAGCAGCACCCGGTTCTGTGTTATAACTAGTGATTCTGTAACATGTCACGTTGAAAATTGGTTAAGTAGGTAACTAGTTGACAAACGCCAGTCTTGACCATTTCAACGTGGGATTTGGGTTGAAATTTTGGTGTGTGTGAGGGGAAGGAGATGAACCGTTATAACTAATTACCGTTCGAATTAATGGAAACAAAGGTGACAAACAACAATTTTCAGATGATCTTCAAATTTATTTATAACATGAATGAAACATGAAATGTTTAGTATGGGATATGACCTCCCTTATTGTCAATGACTAATTGTACACGTTAAGGCATAGAATCGACTAAAGATTTACTGTTTTCTTTAATTTTATCACTGTGGAACCAAATTTTAATGAGGGCGGTGATCATTTTCTCCTTCGTGGTGCAGTCCTGTTTTCCCAGTGATTGTTCCATTATAGCCCACAAGTTTTCAATTGGGTTCAGATCTGGAGAGTTCCCTGGCCACTCCAACATCTTGATGTTATGGTCCTGAATGAATTTCTTTGATGCTCTTGAATTATGACATGGTGCAAGATCATGCATGAAAATGCCATTCTGGACTTTGGCAAGTTCTGGTAACACTCGAGATTGAAGGACTTCTTTATATTTCTCTGTGTTCATCATTCCCTCCACAGGGCAGATAGATAAAGGACCATCATACGAAAAGCACCCCCAGAACATTTTTTTAAGAGGGTGCTTCACAAACTGTGCAATGTGCTTGGGAGACACTTTTTCCCCGGGGCTCATTCTCACAAAACGATTTCTTTTGCCCTGCACAGTGAAGTGGGTCTCATCGGAGAAAATCACTTTCCGCCAATCTTCAACACTCCAATTACGATACCTTTTAGCCCATGCAAGTCTGGCCTTCATCATCCTTTCTGTAAGCAGTTGCTTTTTCTGGGGGCGTCGAGCTTTCATCCCGCCCTCGAGCAATCTCTTCCTCACCGTGGAATCGCTTATGAAAACTCCAGCATCACCCAATTCCTCCTTCATATCTCGACTAGTTTTCATTGGATTCAGCTTACAATTTCTCATCAGCCAAGCATCATCCCTTTTAGAAGTTTTTCTCTTCCTTCCACACTGCCCAACTCTCTGAGGGATGACAGACCCTGTTTTCTTCTTCAAAGCCACAATGTTGAACACTCCCTTCAAGCTGACTTCACAAGTTCTGGCGATTTCACGAAGTGTCAATTAGGTACTCGTATGTTCCCGCAAAGTGACAATCTTACTGCGTTTTTTTGGAGAAATATCCATTTAAATTGTGAAAACAACGCACAAAACTCGAAAAAACACAAAGAAATCGGTGAAAATTATCAGAATGATGTAAATACATTGTTGATAACCTGCACCCATGAAACCTTCAAAAAGGTTCTTCTTCCTCTTCACTTTTACTTACATTGCCTTAGACAATGCTCTGAAGGACACAAAACCCGTGGGTACCCCCTACCATCAACATTTTGGAAAAAAATGAAAAATTGCATGACTGTCGGTCTTGTTTCCATTAATTCGAACGGTACATCGTACCATTTATATATCTAAAATATGCATTTAAAGAATCTAAGTTGGCTGCAAATAGTTGTAGTTAAGAAAATTGGGTGTGGGCTATTCGTGAAGAGAGAAGATGACGTCGGAGGGCAAAATGACACAGAATTGGCAAAATCCTCGTCTCTTTTTTCCCTCCATCAATGTACACCACTTGGGTCGCCCCTGATCGTTCCATTTTCGATAATTAATTAAAGTCCTCAGCAGATGGAAAACACCAGTAAATTTCGTATCATCATGAGCTCACAATAATCAAGAGAATTCGAATTTCTATAGCAAAATCCCCCCCCCCCCCCTAACTCTAACTCTATCGCTCTCTATAATTATTATAGAGAGCGATAGAGTTAGAGTTAGGGGGGGGGGGTTAGAGTTAGGGGGGTATTATACTGGCAATGATGCATGGATTACTTACATGAATAAATACAACTTCGAATTCACGACAATTCATGATATCAACAATATAACCTTCTACCAGGAGTTCCTCTTCATATTTTTAATAGCCTTTTCATTGCACCTTTTGCCTTTTCCTTTTAGTATTCTTCTTCCAATCTATTTGAGTTTGGGTTAGTCGTTAGTCGTTGAACACATGAACTTATTCATTATGACGTATATTATTGCTTGGGTTTCAAGTGCCATAACTTGGCACTCACTGTTCTGTTGATACTCAATTTGCTTTTTCGTGGGCTTGGTCTTTTATTAAATGTAAGGGGTCAGTTCCGCTACTTATGCGAATAGAATTATTGTTAACGTACCTTATTGGATAATCTGTCGTAAATAGCGCTTACGCGTTCGATGTACGGACTTCATCATCAGGCTGTCTAGAGAGTACTGAAGTCAGTCAGTCAGAGGTCTTATTTATATCGTCTGGGAGAAGAGGAAGTGGAGGGCCTATCATCAACAAAACCCCATATTACGGCCTCGTTGTTTTATGATGTAGACTTTCCAAACAAAGAGGAGAGGCAGATTCTGGAGGCACCTCGGGTAAAGAAAGGAAAATAATGGTCACGTGACATTTGACAACATACTCGGCTCCAGAATCAGTCCTCATGCATTATTACTCAAACCTTCGAGACAATTCGTTCAACAAGCACCCTTGTCTCATCTTTTCCCGATACTTCGTAGGTTTTGCTTATTTTCCTTACCCACCAGGAAGTTATCTGGTTTCGGGCTGAGCTTCCTCCTTACTATCTATTATTACCACTATCTACTAGTGCTTTCGGACCTAACTAGATAGAATCCTTGTTCTCAACCCTTAAAATTATCATTCACGGTTTCGGGCCGAATTGGTTATTTTCCTCTCCATCATCGTTTACATCACAATATATTCACTTCAGTAGATGCTAGGAATTCAAATGAACTTTTCACCATTTCTAAATTCATCATTTTAAAATATATTCAAAGTTAGAACATAGTCAGATTTTTCGAATTATAACACCCCAGTTGACACAACCTCAGACTTGTCGGATCCGCAACGGTGGGACCGAGCCGGCCAGCCAGCAGCAGGCTCCACCCCCATTCCGCGATCCGACCGAAACTATAAAAGCCTGACCAAATCTCGCATCGCTGCATCTACGGATTCTCCGCCGTCAACAACTAGCTCCTGTTCCGGCATTCTCCTAGAAGCGTGATCCTGGACGATTAGGCCCGTCTAGTACCTCGCAGTGCCGCCTCTCTTCTCGCCTTCAAGTCTTCACTCCCACGACCTCGGACTTCAACGTCAAGCCACCCGCAGGATCTTCGGTCGACGCCAAGGTATCACGAGGAGAGACTTTAGAGTGTTGGGGGATTAGTTAATAATAAAAGGGGGGAATAATAATATTAATAAAAGATTCATTTACTCTTTTCAGTATTATCAATTCTACCTTAATAATCCAATAATCCCACAACAGGCACTGACAGACTCTAATTCGAAACATTGGATAAACTCATCCAAAAAGAAAACGCTGCAAATTACTACACAATGGTTAATTATTTTTCTATATAGATCACTCGTCTGCAAAGAAAACGGCTTTGCTATTGTTGCCACCAACCAACATGAAGAAAAACATCGATAGCATTTCGGTCAGCTGACATTTGGACGGAGATTAGGCCTCTTTTGAGATTCACACTCGTGTTTCTGATTTATCGTAGTCCAACCCTTAAATTCTCATAGGGAACGAACGGTTTGTCCTACAGGGCTCCGCGTGATCTCAAACAATTCTACACTATCTTAAATTTATGGAAAAACAATACCTTTATATCAAAATGTTTTGAGTTAGAGCGTTTTCCAAATTCCAAACCTTATTTTTCATCCCTTAGAAGTGACCTAAATCAACCAAAATCTTCAGGGCACAACTGGACCCCAAATGGAGCCTACATACCAAATTTCATTAAAATCGGTCAATGCTAAGTGGGGAAAGTGCCGCGGACGGCGGACGGACGGCCAAATTTGTATTCGATTTTTGGATTCTACATACCTTGAAACGTAAACCACAACAAATTTTGAGGGGGGGAGGGGGTTAAAAAAAATTGTTTCTTGGTCGATTTTAAAGGTTCATTATTGAAAATAATAAACCAAAACCCCCACAACGGATATAATGACAACCTGAACAACAGAAGACAACGAATGGGACACACTACCATAGCTCCTTACAAACGCAAACAGCATTCACACGACCCCTCTAATAGCCAAACGTCTTGAAAACATTGAATTTCAAACAATCAATAGATAGTTTGATAAATAACCTACTAACCTCACAAATGAACTAAGCTAATAAGTAATAATATAATATCTTATAGTAGTTGTTTACCGTTTTTTATTTTCCATCAAGTTGATTGCTACCACCTAGTTGATCACTACTATCTCGACAGCCTGATGATGATGTCCTCACATCCAAAACACTCGCGTCCTGTACTCGACTTGGTGGTTACGACGGATTCTCTAATAAGATAATAATGGACTTGGTCTGTTAAGATATCCTACTATTGTCTAAGCTAACGTCAGTTTCAGCCAGTATAACCTCACAATTTCCCTTCTCCTAACGTTCTTCCGTTTGTTCCTATTATGCTCGCAATTTACCAACGAACTACTGCTGGCCGAAGCAATAAGCTTCACAGAGTGTACCATAAAACTGGATCGTTTACTGACACCAAATACAATGACCAGGAGTGATCAGCGCTCAGTAATCCTGTAGTTGGCTTAATTTAACATAATCTCCCATTACGAAGGTACTGCCGATCACCCCAGAAGTAGTATAAATACCCGATGAGTAAGTAGTTGAGTGCCTACTCAATATACAGCTTTTAGTATCCTGTTCTCCGATAATCAACGACAAAGTCAGGACCAATTGAACCGTCTGATAGTATGAAAACCAGCAGTTCTATCGTTTAGTAGGACCTACCTTGGTCTATTCACGCTCCCTCTTATCCCCATGATGAACTCGTATCGGCTAGTAGGTACCCAACTATGCGGAACACGATTAATTTCGTTAATTTGTAGGTTGTGAACAACGTACTACCAGCTCCCAAGTCTTCATTTGGACTCGGGCAAATTTCCCAGGCTCTAACAAGAGATTTCTGTACTATTAAGATCATTGCCAAACTACGAGCAATCATGTCGCCCAAGGCACCTTAAGGGGGTCACAGTCGGTCGCCGTTCGTCCCTAGTATTTCTCGAAATTGAAGGGGCAAAACTTCAAAAGTTGCACCTTAATTTGAAATTTTCAAGGATTTTAGAAATTGATAAGTGCATGGGCCTTGGGAATTGAAAACTGAATCATCAAAATCGAACAATAATTGCAAAGAAAATGCTGCAAATTATTACACAATGGTTTATTACTTTTCTATGGATCACTCGTCTGCAAAGCCACCAACCATCCAACATGAAGAAAAACATCGATCGTATTTCGGTTAGCTATAATTTGAACGGAGATTAGGCCTCTTTTGCAATTCACACTCGTGTTTCTGATTTATCGTACGTCAAAATCTTAAATTCTCGTAGAAAGCGAACGGTTTGTCCTACAGAGCTCCGAGTGGTATCAAAAAATTTTAAAAATTCTATAGAATCCTAAATTGAAGGAAGAACAATACCTTTATATTGAAATTTTTTTAGTTAGGGCGTTTTCAAAATTCATTTTGGAACCCTTAGACGTAACCTACATCAACCAAAATCTTCGGGGCACAACTAGATCCCAAATGGAGCCTACACACCAAATTTCATCAAAATCGGTCAATGCTAAGTGGCAAAAAAGCCGCGTACGTCGTACGGCGGACGGACGGCCAAATTTTTATTCGATTTTTGGATTCTACGTATACCTTGAAACGTAAACTATCAAATTTTGAGTGGGTGTTAAAATTTTTTTTCCTTGGTCGATTTCAAAGGTTCATTATTGAAAATAATAAACCAAAATGGAAAAACTACTGAATAAACGGTTTTTCCCACATTTCTCTGGCAATTATTGTTCGATTTTGATGATTCGAGCGGCAATCTTTCAGTTTTTTAATCCCCAAAACTCATGCACTAATCAATTTCTAAAATCCTTGAAAATTTCAAGTTTAGCTACATTTTATGGGAAAAACTTTACTGAATAGACGGTTTTCCCCATTTTGGTTTATTATTTTCAATAATGAACCTTTGGAATCGACCAAGAAAATTTTTTTATTAACAACCCCTCCAAAATTTGATGGATTACGTTTCAAGGTGCACAGAATCCAAAAATGGAATAAAAATTTGGCCGTCCATCCGCCGTACGCGGCACTTTTCCCACTTAGCATTGACCGATTTTGATGAAATTTGGTATGTAGGCTCCATTTGGGGTCTAGTTGTGCCCCAAAGATTTTGGTTGATGTAGGTCACTTCTATGGGTTCAAATTTGAATTTTGAAATTTTGATATAAAGGTATTGTAACTCAAAAAATTTTGATATAAAGGTATTGTTTTTCCTTCAATTTGAGATTCTATGGAATTTTTAGAATTTTTTGAAACCACCCGGAGCTCTGTAGGACAAACCGTTCGCTCAATACGAGAATTTGAGGTTTGGACGTACGATAAATCAGAAACACGAGTGTGAATCGCAAAAGAGGCCTAATCTCCGTTCAAATTATAGCTGACCGAAATACGATCGATATTTTTCTCCATGTGGGATGGTTGGTGGCTTTGCAATGATGAGTTAGCCTGGACGTCATGGTATTTACATCGATATTGGAATTTCAGAACACTTTTACAAATATTGTTAGTGTTCCAAATTGATCCGAATTCTCCAAATTTCCCGACTGATCTGTGGTGAATGGCTGGACCCTACGATCATGTTATTTTTTCAGTAACTCATCTAAAATTCTTACTATTTCACTCTTGAATATGAGGCTAGATTTGACACTCGCTCTTACTAGTTTTTCAATGAACCATTTTCATGGGTTCTGATCGGCGGAATTCTTTCATATTTTGATCAAATTGGGCAGAATACCTCTAGTGCACGCTTCAAAAATTTCAACTGCCTCAATTCGATGGATTAGGTAGAACATTATTTAGAACGCGACGAGTACACCACGGTCAGGTTACCGTGGGGTACTTATCCGTCAAACTGTTATTATGAACTATGACAAATTAAAGAGCATTAAAAGTAATAAATAGGAACTGTTAGTTTCTTGAAAAAAAAATATTTTAAAATGAAAAAATGCACTCGATCAGCGAGTTAGAAATAGAATAAAATAAATTAATTGAACTTCATCTGCATGTAACAAACTCGTGAAAATACATATTTAGATGAGATAAGCCACAAATACAAAGGTTCTCGCAATATTGATTGACTGATTGAATAAAACAGTTGAAAAACAAACAATTATGATAACAACTGCAACATTCCCAGCTGCAACGAGTTTCCCATTAGGCCATGGAGTGAGCGGAAAAAGTTTTGCAGCCCGTAAAAACTGCTCAGAATCTACTTCGAAGTTCTTAGGAATAAATAATGGAGGATAAAGGTGGCTGCATGTTACACATGCCATACGTCTAAATCGAGCTGACAACAAGTGCATGTCACACATGCCATACGTCCAGTAGCCATTCAACATTCCAATAGATGACGTCCTGGCTAACAATGTCCGGCAGCATGTCACACATGCCATATGTCCGCAAAAGGTTAAGAGCATCTCGGCACAAACTTGGAATTTTTGAAAGATTCTAGCTCAGGCAGTCGTAAGAAAATTTCTAAACGTTTCATACCAAAAGAGTTGTCACTATTGCAATAATTACGTTTGTTCTTTTTTTTCTCGAAAATTCGCTAAAACGAATAACTCTAGCAACTAACCTGTAACAAAACAAAAAAATCTAGTGGTGCGTAAAAATGGAAAAAAAACGGGAAGGATGATCCCGCAGATATTATATTCAAACAGTGGAAATCACGGCTGACGTTCGGTGTTGGGTTAGGCTGAGTACACATAGACAGACAGTCATTCCGTGCGGTGAAAGACCGCAGAATCACAAACAGGAGGGTGTTCGGTCTCGAAAGGAATATTGCATCAGTTCCGTCAGAACTCCGATTCCCCTGATCCAGTCCTCAAGCCCCTACAAACAACGCCTCTTATTGACCGCAGGACACTAGGACTGAGCAGCTTTTGTCCAGGGCAAATGAGAGTCAGCCGACCGCAAGCGAGGGGAGCGGCGAGGGGACTCCAAGAGACATTACGTTAATCCAGCCGAAGGTTCTCGCTGAAAACAGCTCTGAAAAGGAGATTTCACGAGGTGAGGAGAGTCCAGGGGTTGGCAAACAGGCGATTCTTGGCGTCCCGAGTCAAGTTAAAGGCAGAGGAGATCCTCGGTGTTTGATTTGGCCAGACTTCAAAGGTCCCGCCAAGATCGTGTTAATCAAGCACTATTTGTTCAGCCTTGTAATTACACGCATTCCTGGTTATCTGCCACCAGTACCTTTCCTCGCCTCCTTTTCACATCCTCACCCACTATCTTTCCTCTAAACAATTATTGCCTTTGTCTTCCCACCACCATTACATACCACTACAGCTGACTGCGGACCTCGTGGATCCTTCAATCGTTAACCACCACTTTGGCTCTCCCTGTCCCTTTCACATCTTCAACATCATCCTGCACAGAGTCAACAATAAGAGTCAAGTCTACTATTTAAGATCCCCATCGTGCATATCTAGTATTAGAGACAGCTACGGAAAAAACGCTGCAAATTATTACACAATGGTTTATTATTTTTCTATAGATCACTCGTCTGCAAAGCCAACAACCATCCAACATGAAGAAAAACATCGATCGTATTTCGGTCAGCTATAATTTGGACGGAGATTAGGCCTCTTTCGCGATTCACACTCGTGTTTCTGATTTATCGTACGTCCAAACCTTAAATTCTCGGAGTGAGAGAACGGTTTGTCCTAAACAGCTCCGGGTGGTCTCAAAAATTCTAAAAATTCTATAGAATCTTAAATTGAAGGAAAACAATACTTTTGTATCAAAATTTGTTGAGTTAGGGCGTTTTCAAAATCCAAATTTGAACCCTTAGAAGTGACCTACATTAACCGAAATCTTCGGAGCACAACTAGACCCCAAATTGAGCCTACATATAAAATTTCATCAAATCGGTCAATGCTAAGTGGGGAAAGTGCCGCGTACGGCGGACGGACGGCCAAATTTTTATTCGATTTTTGGATTCTGTGTACCTTGAAACGTAATCCATCAAATTTTGAGGGGGTGTTAAAAAATTTTTTATCTTGGTCGATTCCAAAGGTTCATTGTTGAAAATAATAAACCAAAACGCGAATTCACGGTGAAAGCAGGAGTGGTACGGAACCCGTGAAGCTCTCAACTAGAGAAGCGGCAAGTTCGTGAGGACAACCCTTACTCAACTTAAATTTTTTTTCTTCAGAGATGAGCCAATGGCCACCGTTAATTTAGTTTTGAAGTGTTTTGTGTTTTGTGTATTTAGTTAATATGTATTTAGTTTATTTAGTTAATGTGTATTTTTAATACATGTTAAAATGTTAATTTTAATGTATTAAAATAAAAAAATTTTAATGTATTTTTTGTAATGTATATTTTGTAATGTAAATTTTTTAATGTATATTCTGTATTTTTTTAATGTATTAAAATAAAAAATTTTAATGTATTAAAATTAATACATGTTAAAATGTTAATTTTATTTAGTTAATGTGTATTTTGTGTATTTAGTTAATTGTGTATTTAGTGTGTTAATTTAGTTTTGAAGCGTTTTGTGTATTTTTTTAGAGTTATTATTCATTGGGATTTCGGCATTTCAGTAAGAGCGTGTCGAAAATTTTACCTACCAGCCTAGCCATTTACGTAAGAGCCTGATAGGATTTAGACCGCCAGGTAAACATGTTTGATTCGAATGTTTGGGATGAAGGTGATGACATAACACGAGTTTAAAGATGATATGATGCACGGAGGATCATAAAGACGTCAATTCTCAAGTGCTTTTCTTATTGGATGCAGACGATAAAGGTAATGTTCTTCAAAGATTTCTACAAAGATCTCAATCAACAAAGATAAATCTGAATTGAGCATAATTTTGCGACCACGCAATACTTGAAGATCTCCTTGAAATCTGAAAAACTCCAGAAGTCGAGCTTAACCCTGAATGGACCATGGTGCCACTACTGCGAGGATTCTCGTCTCACATCAATTCCGTGTGGGGTTATGCAAGGCAGCGTGAACTGCCCAACATACTTCCTGTTATTCATAAATGACCTACCTTTCCAGTTTGAACGGGTTATTTATCTCTTTGCTGACGATATGACGACCTTGGCATCCGGCAGATCAGAACAAGAGCTTGACCAGGTCCTGCATCCTTCTGATGTGCAGATTCAGGAATGATGTGGAGTGAATGGTTTACGTCTCAACTTGGATAAGACACAAAACCTTGTGTTGGTACGTACAGTAGTGTACCTGAGATTGAAAATTGAAATTGAATTGAAAATTGACTTCAGGCTCTCGAGGGCCTGCCATATAGAGCACAAAACTGGCATCCTGCAATTATATGCTGCGACGGCTGAGGCAGTCTGTTTCCTTTATTGTACTAAAATTTGTTTTTTACGCATATTTTATGGCCCGAGCGTCCTACTGCGTTATTGTGTGTGGAAACTCGCCTCATAGTCCAACCATGTTCACGCAACAATAGGCGGCAATAACGATCCTCTTCAATATGGGGTTCAGCGACACGTGTAGAGGCCGTTTTAAAGAGCTCCACTGTCTTACGTTGCCCGGCCTATTTGTTTACAGTAGCTTATGTTATGTCCGACGGAATACTGGCGGCATGCAAAAATCCTCAGACGTTCATAATCATGAGAGTTCAATGACACGAGACTACAGTAAATCTGAAGTCATCACTGAGGTACAATCCGACCCAGCACGGCTCCCGTTTTGGTTCATCATTTTCAATAATCAACCTTTCGAATCGACCAAGAAAAAAAATTTGTTCAACACCCCCTCAAAATTTGTTGGTTTACGTATCAAGGTACGTAGAATCCAAAAATCGAATAAAACGCTGCAAATTATTACACAAAGGTTTATTATTTGTCTATGTATACCGAAGTTTTTCGGTCCTTAACATGGGACACTCTATATGTATATACATATACAGAAAAACTGCGAGAGTCGATTCTACAACTAGTTATTTTAATTTTAAGATTTTTTTCGTGTTTTCGACCTTAAGCCATAAAAATGACCATAACTCGCCTAATTTACAAGCAATTCAAAATCTAATTACACCGTTGGATAGGGCGTTAAATTTACCATCTTTCTAGTGGTTATACAAAATTTTTTGTAAGGTCATGATGGGTGAAAAGTCGACTCGTAAAGTCATTTTTGTAAAATTGTCCAAATTTCCTACTTTTTCTTTTGATTGTTAAGGTTTTACTTCCACACGATTTTTCACGTACCTCTACGTTAAAAACTGCGCAAAGATCTCAGTCTTCTAATGGTATAATTAGTTTTAATTTTACTCCGCTAATTAGGGGTGAAAAATACTATTGAATGCTAAAAAACGTGGTTGCGCTCACGGAAATCAAGGTTTCTGGTTCGTTGGGCCTCGGGCAGGTTCGACGAATTAGGGGTGGAATTCTACGTCATTTTCAACGCTATTAGACTGACTCCATCACCGTTGGTATGTGAAAGCTCAGTATTGAGTTTTGGTAGGTCCGAATCTTTTTTTTTTTTTTTTTTAAATTTACTTGGTATTTATGCACGAATTGAATGTTCAATTCTCGCAACTTTCTCGATTGTATGAAAAAAGAGATATCTCATAAAGAATAGCGTGTAGATGTGGAATAAAAAATAAAGATAAATAATGATATTTCAGAGAAAGTAAAAATGATATTTATGAACAAAAATAATATTTATCTTCTTCGAAATATGTTATTGCCTAAACATTTTCAAATTTTGACATTCCTTAATTATTTTCTACTTGGCTGTTAAAAACTTTGCTTTGTGTTTACAGGTTACGAATGACAAACGAAGTCAAAGACGGAGTAGAGGATAATTTATTATCTCATTTATGTTTAGTCAATAACGTACTTCGATGAAGATGAAGATTATTTTTGTTCATAAATATCATTTTTACTTTCTCTAAAATATCATGATTTATCTTTATTTTTTATTCCACATCTACACGCTATTCTTTATGAGATATCTCTTTTTTCATACAATCGAGAAAGTTGCAAAAATTGAACATTCAATTCGTGCATAAATACCAAGTAAATTAAAAAAAAAAAAAAAAAAAAAGATTCGGACCTACCAAAACTCAAAAAACTCAATACTGAGCTTTCACATAGCAACAGCGATGGAATCAGTCTAATTGCGTTGAAAATGACGTAGAATTCCACCCCTAATTCGTCGAACCTGCCCGAGGCCCAACGAACCAGAAACCTTGATTTCCATGAGCGCAACCACGTTTTTTAGCATTCAATAGTATTTTTCACCCCTAATTAGCGGAGTAAAATTAAAACAAATTATACCATTAGAAAGCTGAGATGTTTGTGCAGTTTTTGATGTAGCGGTACGTGAAAAATCATTTGGAAGCAAAACCTTAACAATCAAAAGAAAAAGTAGGAAATTTTGACAATTTTACAAAAATGACTTTAAGAGTTGATTTTTCACCCATCACGACCTTACAAAAGTTGTTGTAAAACCACTAGAAAGATGGTAAATTTAATGCTCTATCCAACAGTGTAGTTAGATTTTGAATTGCTTGTGAATTAAGCGAGTTATGGTCATTTTTATGGCTTAAGGTCGAAAACACGAAAAAAATCTTAAAATTGAAATAACTCGGAAAATAAGCGTCTAACGCTAAATTGCTATGAGACACTTTCTTACTAAAATTAGTTGTAGAATCGACTCCCGAAGTTTCTCGGTGCTTAACATGGGACACCCTGCTATATCAGGCACACTCCCCACTAGGGCTAATGAGAGTGTTTCACATCTTCACATGGGCAGAGGTTGCTATGAACCCGGAAGTCAAGCAATTATTAGAAAAAAGACCAAATTTGAATTCCAAATTTGAATTGATAGAGTCAAGATCAAGACCAAATTCGTTCAAAATTCCTAAATTGTTCAAGTAGGTTTAATCGAGAGAAATTATCGATTTTGAGGGATTTTAGTTTTCAACGTCCAAAAGTGAAAACAAGCTTTCTTGGTTGACTCAAAATTAATTATTATGATCAGTTGTTGAATGGATATATTATGCATGTATATACAATTACCTCTTAGTCCAGTGTGGAACGAGTACCAATCTGGTGAAATTCACTTAGGTTCGTGTCGCAGCACCAACAACAGAACCGTTTCTGATCATCGGCTACCCCTCATGCGGAACGTTTTGACAAGCCCACTCTGAGAGCTTACCTTTCAGTCAATTGATGAAAAGTGTCATTCATATTGAGTCCAATTCAAATGTGAGAGTAAATCAGGTTTATAAATTTGATTTGAAAAGAGGAAGACTTCTGAAATGGCAACGGGGTGGTAATAACTGTCTAACCTAATTGCTCCCATTTCAGGGCCGACTGGGATCGGATTCATACAACGAATAAAATACATCAATTATATAATTAGAGATCGAAAGGGTCAGGAAATTGATGGGTCTGCGGCAGAAATTCCCCCCCTCAACCTCGACGAATGAAAGGAAACCACGGCGGGAAATATCAGTTGCTCCGCCATCTCTTGACGACCTCAAGTGGTAGGGTTGGGTGCAAGTGCAAACTGCTTTGACGAGAGGTGGAATAATTATCAGAATTTTCCATTTGATTTCGTTTTTATTACAAATATTTCGAATAATATTACGTAATATTGCGTATTAATATTCCGTAGGATACCTAATCATCATAATATCCCATAAATAATTATAATGATATTGCATGTCGTGTACTAATATTCCGTAAATAATTACGTAGAATAATATTACGTATTGTTATTCGTATTATTACTTAATATTACGAATATTTTGTATTTCATTACGTCGTATTCGCCAGCTGACACGCCGAGCTTCGTACCGATTAACAGCCAATAAACCGTAACCGCAAGCCAATCCTCAAGGTTTCATCGCAATCGTATGAAGAGACACAGAAACATCCATTACCCGTGCATTGCACAGAGTCAAATACGGGATATTATGACTCCGGCCACTCGTAGCATCTCCAAGTGTTGTAAACTTCCGTCAGAAATGTTAGCCATTTTTTATTATTTCCTACTTTGGCACCATTCTTAGAAATTGTATTCCCCTACTAACTTTCTTCCGAACGGACAATTGGAAACCACAAGATGTGAGTCATTACTGGTTCTCAATATGCAAAAATCTGAAAAATTCAAACGTGTCTTTTCCGGGGAGCGCTGACTATATTCAGCATGTTCTGTTACATAGTTTCTTGGTTGATTTTGTCATTCAATTGAAATTATTCATGTAAAAGAGTAACAGGCACAGCAAATCGTCCCACAATAGAAGAAGTGAAGCGAGCTATCGGGAAACGAGAAATAACAAGTCCGCAGGAACTGATGAAATCCAGGCTGAGCTATTGAAGCACGGAGGGAATTGTTCTTGGGGGTTCGAGAATTGTTTTACTTTGTGTGCTTTACGAATGCCTAAGGAGTGGAACGAAGGCATCTTACACTCCCAATCCTCAAGAACGGAACAATGATTTGTAGTAACCACCGGGGCATTAAGTTATTGAATCTGGGCTACAAATTTTTCTCAAATGTTCTATTTTTTTTAACTCCTTCTCACATTTTGATTTATTACTTTCAATAATGAAATTTGGTATGTAGGCTCCATTTGGGATCTAGTTGTGCCCCGAAGCTTTTGGTTGATGTAGGTCACTTCTAAGGGTTGAAAAATAAGAGCTGAAATGTTCAAAACGCCTTAGCTCAAAAACTTTCGACACAAAGGTATTGTTTTCTCTTCAATTTTAAATAGTATTAAATTTTTAAAAACGAATGTGACTACCCAAAGCTCTGTAGAAAAACTCGTAAGCCCGTAGGCCCGTTCGCTCCCTACGATAACTTAAGGATTGGTCTTAAGATAAATCTGAAACACGAGTGTGAATCGCAAAAGGAGCCTGATATCCGTTCAAATTTTAGCTGACCAAAATGCGATCGCTGTTCTCTTCTTCGAGTTGAACTTAGTTTTGCGTCGCTAGCAATCAGTAATCAAATTTCCTAATGAAGGCACCCACAACTTCCCATTTCTTCGAATTGAGTGTAAAGCGTTTATTTCGTCGAACTGAACTTCATTTTGAAGTGAAAATTTGGTTGGTAGGAAGTGGCAATGGCGAGTAATAAACTCAGAAAAATTAAACCTTTGTGTAATAATTTGCAGCGTTTTTCAAAGTCCTGTTAGAGGATATCAGACTTTTTTGCTTCCGAGTCTACCAAGGTAGCGGAAGCTTTGTTTTCACTTTTCAAGGACGAAAAAAAAAGTTCTCCAGAATCGAAATTTTCACTCGCGTTTTGCGTTTTAGACCTTTCTGGACAATTTTGGTTCCGTGTCTGTCTGTCTGTGTGTCTGTCTGTCTGTCATGAATTCCTTGTAAAAAAATCGCCATCTTCGGAATGACAGTAGCCACTGCGCATGCGCAAACGTGAATTTCCTTGTAACGGCCATAACTTCCACATTTTCTACCCGATTTCGATGAAATTTTCAGGGATTATGCGGATTAGATTGTAGATGGTCCCCAATGAAAATCAAGGCCTTAAAATTCACAGGAGCCTCTGCGCATGCGCAAACGTAAAATCCTTGTAACAGCCATAACATTTACATTTTTCATCCGAATTTGATTAAATTTTCTAGGATTGTTTAGATTAGCGAGTAGATGTTCCCCTATGAGGCTAGTGAAAGGTACTGAGAGATTGATGTTTTGAGATTAGGTACTATGCATCGGATATATATATAATCGGGTAATGGATACGAGGAAGCTATGTGCCACACCCACTTGGCAGACTTTTTTTAATTGTATTTTATTGGCATTAAAATTACCATACAGCCATGGTGGCATTACGAATATTCACATTATGTGTTATTGTTACATTATTAAGTAAACAATTAAATATGATTCTATGTACATTCACAATTCAAAATTGAATGGTTAAATTTGAGCTACATAAAAATTTGAAAATTAATTCGTAGACGTATATCGTGTTTTCATATACGTTTTTATACATAATAATTTATATACATAATTTATTTACATATATAATATGTATTTATATATACATATATTATAATTATTTATATTATATTTATATATTATATTTTTTTTATATATTATGTATTATTTTATACATTTATTATTTTTTATATACCTATGTAATTTTTTATACCTATGTAATTTTTTTTCAAAATAGTTCATAAGATAAATCTTATCCGTACATAATGTACAATGCTACATGATTGAAGGTAGCTGCTCATTAGCAGCCCTTCTCAACTTTATTATAGTTACAGTAATAGATACTTAAATTTGGTATAAATCCTATAAATAAGGTATAAATTTCAACTTGATTATAGTTACAGTAATAGATACATAAATTAGGTATAAATCATACAATTAGTAATATAAATATGATATAAGTATAAATAAATATAATTAGTTATCACATCAGTATGCTTCTAATGATCATTAAGAAGATCCACTGGTCTTCTTCTCTTTAGCCTTCTTCCGGTTTGTTGGTTAAGGAGATGGTGGATGAATCCAAGGAAAATTGAATTTTCATGGGACGATATGGTATCGTATTGCATAGATGGAATGTCGTGGATATTACTTCTTTCACCATCGGTATGGGGTTGTCACCATGGGGAGGGTGCGAGTGGGGGGATAATATTCACTAAATATCCGATTTTTCAATATTTCGGTTCCTTTATAGCTTACCTACTGATGGGGGGTGCGCCTGATTTTTTTAAAATTTTTAATCAAAAGTAGACCTCACCCTGAGAATTTTGACACCAGCCATTCTCTTTTTGGATGAGTAGATCTTTTTCTATAATTTTTCAACGTTTCGAATGTTTATGACGTCACGCGCCCCTCCCGCCTGGGCAAGGCCGCCAGCCCGCCGTGACGTCATAAACATTCGAAACTTTGAAAAATCTTAGAAAAAGGTCTTCTCACGCTAGAAGGTCGCGGTTAGTTAAAAAATTCTCAGAATGATGTATAGTTTAGAGACAATAAACAAATAACAATAAACAATTTTTCCGACCCAGGCGCATACCCATTGTACCTTAGCTTAGAAATTGAGGGAAAATTCTCACTATACCTCCGGATTTTCATGAATTATTCACTGTACCACCATGGAACTAATAGTGGTGCCACCATATATGGTGCCAGGGTACCATAAAGAGCATATTTCGTGTTTTTTTTTTTTTTTTTTTGTGTGTGTGTGTGTTTCACCTTGAATGCGGATGTGAACTTCGACGGACTGCCTACCAAAACAAATAGATGAAAGTTCAACGTTACGACGTATTTCCGCTTTAGTGCCAGACTGGCACCGTTGGGGTGGTGTTGGTGGGGGGATGAACTCGAATTCGCATCTTGGGTATCGTAGATCATGGATTTTCAAAAGCTCTTCAAATTCGATGCTCCCATGCCGCTAGAAACGTTATGGCGGATAAGGGTGAGGTGGGGGGGAGACCCCTATTTCTTGCCTGAAATATTAAATAAGTTGCATCGAGTGAAACAGTTTTATCGCTTACCAACTGCTTTAAATCGATCTACCGCTAACCCAAAGGGAAGTCCCCTGGAATGCATGCATTACTTAAGTAACAGAAGAATAACAATAAAAATATGAATTAAGACACTCTGTATAAGTACGAGCACTCATTATTTATAAGAATTAGGTAGCATAGTGTCTACAAAATAAATGTTTAAATTTAATATTACATTCAAGGCTGTATATTGTAATAAACCATGCCAATAGATGAAAAATCATATTGTTAATCCAATGTTCTTCTTGTATTAAACATCTAATTGTGCAAAGTGTAACATTTAGATGTAGTACATGTTTGTGTTGAATGTTAATCGTGGTCCACGAATGCCAACATATCGTCCCACGCTTCAGCGTTTTTCGACCGACTTCAAAACCGCCGTAGGTGCGACGGAGGAGGTTCTCTTTTCGGTGTGTCGCGATACGACGCTTTATTCATTTATTTATTTATTTTTTTTTTTAATGTTCGATCACCTTGTATTTTCTTATTCTGGCATCAATTCGCCTGATTGTTTTCGAAATGTATTCTACCAGTATCCTTGGTGGTCTCGTTTTAAACGGATTTCATTTTGCTTTGTTAAAAGTGTCGAAAATTCGTGAATGTAGTTGAAAACCGTGGTTGCCGTTTTCGGGGAGATAGGTCCGTATTTACTCAACTTCCTCAGTCATTGACGGACCATTTGTGTATATTCGAATTAAAGGTCTGATTTTAAGCTTTAAAAAGAGATGGGGGGGGGGGGGGGCTACATGAGGGGTGTTCTGATAACTAAAAGGTGATGCGTGGGTGGGAATAAGGGGGGAAATTATACTGGGTTATTCGCTCAGAACCTGCAAGAGCCGTATCAAACGTGTTTATCAATGCTCGAGTAGGTTAGTTTTCCTTTCAAACATGAGGGATATAGTACAGTTAGACGTAGAGGGCATTCTACCAAATGGGTGTAGCACATATCTTCCTCGTCATCCATAATATAGTTGGGTAGGTGATGAGATGGTATCCTACCAAGTGGATATAGCACATCCCCGCTCCAATTAAGTGAGTGAGCCAATAAGTTGCCATGAGTGAAATCGACAGAACCACTTCTGATCTTTGTTTTGGAAGGCAGCTGGTGACACCAGGAGATGGTTGTTTACTTGAATTTTCACTACACGACCTTTCTAACTAGTTTGAAGCTATAACGCACGAAAAAAGTATGTTCTTCAAAAATGTCGAAACATAAAAAATTTGCATGAAGTTCCGTGTATAATGTGGGAAAGAAATTCAAAAGGTCAGCAAGATACTCTTCAATAGTAGTTGGAGAAATGCATCATCGAAGTCCTATTGAATTGAGTGAACTTACTTATTAGGGATCTCAATGGGGTATTTCGGTGGGTCGGAAATTCAGGTTTTTGACCTAAAATTTGGATTCAGCACCCTTGAAAACCTATATACTACAAATTTAAGCCCAATGATACTATAACATTTGGTAGAAAAATTAATTAAAGAGATCACACGTTTGAAAAAGGCGGGCCGCTATAAATGCACACACACTAGGCAAGGACTACGCCGCGGACTACGCCACGCGCGTGTGTGAGTAGTATTTTGTAGTATCCACGAGGTCCTCCAAGGGTTTCTGTGCATGAATACTTTTTTAAAGACAGTTGGCTAGCTACGTCACGCCATTCAAATCTTCAACTTTCCTTAGCTTCTCTGATTTTTTAAAAATTAAAAACATTTTTTTAAACATTTTCTCGACGAACAGACACGATTACCGTTATTCCTGAGCCACTCTTTTGAAAAAATAAAAAAATTGACTGAAATACCCCATTATAAAGGGATTACTGTAATACGTCGCCCCAATAGATCCGTTACACGTTGATCAAATAACTCGTACTTTCAATGAATCTTCATTTTGCTCGTATTTAAGATGAGGCAAACGATTCAGTACCTAGATGGTGGTTTGACAGATATCGTGTTATTGATTCGACAATGTCGGTGTATTGATAACCATGTTTGATCAGGAGATGGAACCTTCTAGCCACACAGTTTAAGCACGCACTTTGTATTGTGGCGCATTGTGGGCTGGTTAGAGCACGCGATGTGATGGGCGACAACGGCTGTTGAAGGTGCGCTGCATACTTACCCTGATCGCAACAGGTTGGCGGCGTCTTGATTGAGCCTTGAATGGCTACTTGCTGACATGAGTAGGCTCGACGAGCCATGAATTCGAGGAACTTCCTGCGCCAAGATATAGTAGGTAATTATGCATTGTTTGTCGTCTCCAACACCGGAGAACGGTGTGCCTGAGCGACTACCCTATGCATTAACTTGAGCCCCTGCCGAGACGGACTCTAATTGCCATATCTACTATTGATGTACAATTCCGTTGACAGTTTCTCGCCAAACTTCATCAATTATTCATGTGGTGAGCCTGAGGCCAGTCGAACTCGTCTCCACCTATAGATATCCACTTTCATCCTTAGATATCCACTTTGCGGGAATTGCTATCATTTAGCAAAGAGCATAGATTGCCAATGTATAACAGCATCATATCCCCTTAGTAGCTAATAAAACAATCAATCAATCAATTTTATTAATAAAAACATGGTATTGAGAAATTCATTCATTAATTTCCCAACAAAACTGCCATAACGTTTCAAAGTTGGATGGTACCTACTGGTGACCTCTCTCCTCCTCATCGAAGAGCGTCGACATTTAATACACATCCTCTTAAAGGCCATTTGAATTGCCTGGGTGGATGCAGATTAGCAGTGTGAGTAGCAATGATCAATTATCAAGAATTTTTATTTTATTTCATTACAAACATTCATGAAAATAATGGATTAAAAGTTCTTTTCAGAAACCTCTAAAAATCGAGACTTGAAATTTTGGATCACTTTGTCCCCTTACGCTCATTTGACCAGATAAGTACTTGAAAAATCCAAATAGGAAAACTGTTCAACGAGTGGTAGCCAGTGGCGTCTCCTCCAGGCAAACATAGCAAAAAATGTTTGCCTTACTAAAAATATGCAAAATGAATAAATTGTTGTTGAGATTCTCTTATATTTCCATATTTTGCAAGTAATATTTAGCCGATTTTGGAAAATTTCTATAAAATTTAGAGACTCTTTCATGATTACCAAGGAACTTCCTAAGGAGGATTCCTAAGCTGAATTCTTTAAATCCGACTTAAGCAGGTTCCTCCATGAAATGGTATGTTTGAGAATCCAGAAGAACTCTGATTTACCACGCGACCAAAAGAAAACTGTAAGAAGAATCCATTGGAGGTAAGGTCGGGCTGGAGATATCCAATAGGAAGATATCCAAGTTACTGCTTGACCGGTGATGGAGCGTGAAGTTGAAGTGCGGCATTTCACGATCCTATCTTTATGGAAAGCGCTCAGAGGTGGAGTTCGTGATGCTCGATATCCTGGACGATGCGGACTGTTGGCTGAGGGCAGACAACGGCGAGGTCATCTTAATTAGGAGCCGTGGTTTACGGCCAATTTCTCCCAGGATGGCGACTCCCCGAACCACTTTCGGGCACCAGAAGTGGAAGGAGAGAAGTCGGGGAAAAGGCGAAGAAGAGAGTGGAATATAGAGGGCGGGCAATCAAGGACTATAGCGTAATAGGGCCCATTGAGTAGAAGAGAAGACATGGGCCAACTAGAATGGGCTGTAATTACTATCGAGAGAGATGGCTACGGTGGTGGGCTGGGCGGAGCGCTCTCCCATCAAATGCCGAGTGATTACGTTAGTGTTTCATTATAGATCCTGCCCGTCCAATATCCTTACCTTCAACCCTTCTACACCGCCTTTGGGTTTAAGCCCTAACCCTCCACTACCCCTTATCAACCCTATTCCCCTCACCCTCCATCATCATCTCTGCTTCTCTCAGGATCCTCCTACCCTCCACCATTTACTCTTTGCTTCCACTCACCGCTTCACTCGATAGAGTTTTCCTGATTAGGCATTGATTATCCTTTATTAATTAGGTAAAACGACTCGACCGTGGTGGCAATTTCAGAGGCCTAGACCTCCCTCAAAGACTCTTCCTGCCCGTCTTGCGCACGGAAGCGTTAATATGGAAAACAACGTTATGGAATGGAATTAGTTGGATCTAAAACAGATTTACCTACTACGTACCCCACGTGTACAGGCACCAATCTCAGCCTATTAACCTACCTTTACAATAGTACAGAGACACGTGGGAGGTTATCGTCCTATGTGCAACATCCTAATCACACTCGTCTACACATACTACCCACTTACTTGTTTCAACACGTTGAACCGTCCAATTCCAGAGAGCTCCAAACGATCCTTTGGTGTTGGAGTACACACCCTATTGCGTTCTGCAGAGGTGATATGCAGCATATTAATTCACAAACTCTCGTTCAAAGAAGATCCGTTTGAAGTCCCAAGTTTGATGCAATTAGGGATGTCAGATTCTTCAAAATTAAAAAAATGCAAAAGTATCCTACTATGTAATTACCAAAGGCTGGATCTAACTTTTAATGACTATGCATAGAAAAGTTAAAATAAATTCTATTGAGTTTCAAATACTTTTTTTTTCTATTGTCTTTCATATTGATTTTTTTCTTGGCAATTTATGTCAGGAGAAAGCTGTATCCGGCTTAAATGACAACCAACTAATTTTTCCTCGTGAACCTTCCATAAATTATATAAATGGGGATAATTTAATGACTTCATGAATAAATTGTAAGTTCCAACATGACAGGTGAAGGTGGTGGTGGTGTTTCTCATTATTTGGTCATTTGGTTATGATAAGCAGTGATCTTCATAAATTTTCCTGTTGTGATGGTTATTGGATGTAGTGACTGTTATTGATGATAATTTATTTCCCTCAACAGCTAATGAAAAGAATCGGATAGGTTTTCGAATTTTTGAATCGATTCTCCGATTCTTCAGGGAGTTTTTCAATAGTCTAAAAATATTGATAGCTTTTGGTTTATTATTTTCAATAGAGAACCTTTGGAATCGACCAAGAAAGAAAAAAATTTGAACACCCCCTCAAAATTTGATGGTTTACGTTTCAAAGTATGTAGAATCCAAAAATCGAATAAAAATTTGGCCGTCCGTCCGCCGTACGCGGCACTTTTGCCACTTAGCATTGACCGATTTTGATGAAATTTGGTATGTAGGCTCCATTTGGGGTCTAGTTGTGCCCCGAAGATTTTGGTTGATGTAGGTCACTTCTAAGGGTTAAAAATGAATTTTGAAATTTTGAAAACGCCCAAACTCAAAAAATTTTGATATAAAGGTATTGTTTTTCCATAAATTTAAGATAGTATACAATTTTTGGAAATTTTGAGACCATGCGGAGCTCTGTAGGACAAACCATTCGCTCCCTACGAGAATTTAAGGGTTGGAGGTACGATAAATCAGAAACACGAGTGTGAATCGCAAAAGAGGCCTAATCTCCGTTGAAATTATAGCTGACCGAAATGCGATCGATGTTTTTCTTCATGTTGGATGGTAGGTGGCTTTGCAGACGAGAGATCAATATAGAAAAATAATAAACATTGTGTAAAAATTTGTAGCGTTTTTGTTTGCTGTTACGAACATTTTGGCGAAAACTTTTAAATGTCCATTCTAAACATTTTGAGGCCATCGCAATAGCTTCATTTCCCTTGAAAATTCGCTCAAATGAAACTTTGAAAATTTGGTTATTTACTCGTCTTTAACGAATAAGAATTTTTGTGATTTCCTAGAACAAAAATAGCATTCTGCGATTCAATTGGATTCTAATAAAAACGGAAATAACCCCGTACGTTTAATATAACTGAAAATCAGTTTTAAAGCGTGATGATGGTTCGACGCATCAAACGAGGCAGCTAGAAATTAACAGGGGTGAACATTTCGCGTTCTTGGGTGATTGATTTACCCACCCAAGGCGTCTGTGCAGGGCTGATAACGGACTTCCGAAGGACTTAAGTCCTTTCCTTCAAGTTTATGGAAATCTCCAGCTCCCCCTCGTCGTATACAAGGGAGCGCCCCGAATGATCCAGCCCAGTGGTGGAAAGGACTCGGGAGTAATAGGGATATTTGCATAGCCCGTGATAATGTTACATGTTGAGGAAGAAAACCTAGCGAGGGGCTCCCTCACGCCCAATTAAGCAAGTATGAATAGTACAGTAAATGTATGTGCACAATTACATGCGCCCGCCTGAGAGCCGTCCCTTACCCCCGGCGCTCCCAACGTTTCACTGAATTTAACTCTCTTCTCTAATGAGGTCCTGCCCCGTCCGGCTAGACTCGGCGTTAAACCATTTCGGCCGGTTCCTGTATACAAATAAACTCTTCTCAAACGGGTCGTAACAAATTCCTGGCGTGTATTATACAGGGAGGCCTAACTGGTGTAGCTGCGCTGTCCGGAATGAGCGGAAGCGGTTGAAATGAGTGCACTTCGCGGATCCACAGCAAGCTCTGTGGATGACGATTGTTTTCGGGTCCATCGCGAGAAGAGTGAATAGCTCTTCAGAGTGCAGCAGAGTACTCACCAACGGAAGATCCAGAAAACGTCTGAATACCATCCTGCCCCACGAAGCTTAATTGCAGTATACGCCACACAGCTGATTCTGACAACGAGAGCATAAAGCGTTTTTTCATCTGACCACCACTTTAAGTTGAATATTGCTTCCGAGTCCACCAAGATAGCGGAAGCTTTTTTTCACTTTTCAAGGATGAAAAAAGAAGTTCTCCAAAATCAAAATGTTAACTCGCGTTTTACGTTTTAGTCCTTTCTGAACAATTTTGGATCCTTGACTGTCTGTCTGTCACGAAATCCTTGTAACGGGCATACCTATACGAAGCTATTGTCCGATTTCTATGAAATTTTCCAGGGATTGTGCGGGTTGGTTTGTAGACGGTCCCCTATGAAAATCATCATTTCCAGACTGATAGTAGCCACTGCGGATGCGCAAACGTGAATTCCTTGTAACAGAACACCAAGAACCCCAATGTTCCCCATGTTCCTTGAACTTTTACATTTTCCATCCCATTTCAATGAAATTTTCAGGTATGTTACAGATTAGTAGAATTTCGATAATATACAAAAGTATATTCCTTCTTACAGCCACAACTTATACATTTTCCAACAATATCCAGATATTGTGCCGGTTGACGTGTAGACGGTCCCCTATGAGGGTAGTTAAAAGTACTTAGGCCCACTTTCACCAAAAGTTGTTCTAAACTTGCTTAGCTAAACGCGTTAATAGTTAATCTGAAGGAATAAACCCGGCAAGATGGCGAGCGTCTTTCAACAACCCAAATCATCGTTAAACGTTGTTTAAGACAATCGAGTTTGTCTAAACTTGAAATGTTGAGCGAAACGAATGAAAGTTGGACATTATGACGTATTTGGGCAATAGAAACGTTGAATAACCACCACTCACGCGCTTGATATCAGCAGATTGCCGCCTTGTTTATCGTTATCAGTGTCAGTTTGTCGAATACCTTGTTTTTATTATTTGCTGATTCCTGCGGTTTGTTTCGAGTTTTCCGGTTCCCTTCGTTTTATTTTGCTGAATATTTTCACCACCTACCTATTGAGTTATTACACATCATCACTTTGAGCCACAACGAGCGCAATAACTCCAGTATTTCTCCAGACTCAAGTACCTTCCTTGGTGAATCCTAGTGAAACACAGCGACCACCGCCTTGTTCTGAATGGTAGGAATTTACTTCGATAATTTGAATGATTACCGATGGATGTAAACTCGAAGATGAGGGCCCCCGATTTCACCTCAATAGAAATTTATTTTGGTGGAACTCGTCTTTTATGATGGTCAATTTGTATAATTGGTCCGAATAGAAACAACCAAGGAATGTAGGTTGCACTATTATGTTATTGGAAAAACCATTGTTCATTTTAAATTAACGTGTTGAACTTATTTGTATGACGGGAACTCGAGGCGAGTGTCAATCTAGTCGAGCACTTGGACGACTCGGGGCTTGGAAAGGCGGAAACTCAGTAACGTACATAATCTCGGAATGTGGAATCCGATCCAGGATTCGACTCGGACGTCGTCGACATCGTCAGACGAGTCAAAAATAATTCGAAATGCATAAATAATTCGCAATTTCATTTCGAAAACAATCACAAATCAATGCGCGGCCGTATTGAATTGGTAGTTAAACGAGGTTTCCTAGTTTATTCGGCCGATTTTCGACCGTTTAAACTCGAACCCCCCAAGATGGTGTTTAAACTCGTAAATCGCTCTGGTGAAAGACGATTTTTACTGAACGTCGTTTATCTCTCGCCTCGTTTGGTTTAAACTCGTTTTGAATGTTTGGTGAAAGTGGGCCTTAGAGATTGGTGTCTTAGATCAACTACTGAGCATCGGATCATCTATACAATCAGGTTATGGATACGAAGAAGCTATGTGCCACGCCCACTTTTTTTATGTTTTTCCCAATTTGAATCATGTTTCATCTTCATGTAGTAACAAAGTTGAAATTTCGATTCAACATTATTTCCTAATAAAAATGTCGCTTACTGCATTTTAGCGTAGGATTTTCATCATTTACACCCCAAGGTTACCAGTCAAGAAATGCAACAAGAACTCTTCAAATGCCATAATTGTCTTGAAACATCTTTAAAATTTTGATTTACTTGCTGTACTTTAAGGGGGTATCAGTCGGTCGACGTTCATTCGTCGTTTGAGGTTAGTATTTTGCCAAATCGAAGGGGCAAAAACTCAAAAAGTTGTACTTAAATTGGAAATTTTAAAGTATTTTAGATGGAAATTCATTAGTGCATGGCCCTAGGGAATTGAAAAACTGAAATATTGCCGCTGGAATCATCAAAATCGAACCATAATTGCCAGAGAAACATGGGGAAAACATGGGAAAACCGTTTAATCAGTAGTTTTTCCCATTTTAATTTATTATTTTCAATAACGAACCTTCGGAACTGACCAAGAAAAAAAGTTTTTCACCCCCCTCTGAAAATTTGTTGGTTTACGTTTCAAGGTATGTAGAATCCAAAAATCGAATACAAATTTGGCCGTCCGTCCGCCGTACGCGGCACTTTCCCCACTTAGCATTGACCGATTTTGATGAAATTTTGTATGTAGGCTCCATTTGGGGTCTAGTTGTGCCCCGAAGATTTTTTTTTTGATTTAGGTCACTTCTAAGGGTTGAAAAATAAGGTTTGAAATTTTGAAAACACCCTAACTCAAAAAATTTTGATATACTTAAAGGTATTGTTTTTCCATCAATTTGAAATAGTATAGAAATTTTTCGAATTTTTGAGACCACGCGGAGCCCTGTAGGATAAACCGTTCAGTCCCTACGAGAATTTAAGGGTTCGGAGATACGATAAATCAGAAACACGAGTGTTAATCGCAATTGAGGCCTAATCTCCGTTGAAATTATAGCTGACCGAAATGCGATCGATGTTTTTCTTCATGTTGTATGGTTGGTGGCTTTGCAGACGAGTGATCTATGTAGAAAAATAATAAACCATCGTGTAATAATTTGCATCGTTTTTCATATCTTACAATATTTTTGGAATCGTAGGAAATCTGAACATCCCAGTAATATTATGGAGTTCCACTAAATAAAGGCTGCTTCCCATTATGAAACATTTCATTTTGTTATACGACTAGTGGTAGAAGTCAGCAAGCTCGCTGACTTAGTTCTCCGAGGTGTAAAGTGAATTGCTATTCACAAGCTGCTGAAGACTAAGGTGGTACCCGCCCTGTACGGTGTCAGAAAAGGGGAGAAGAAGGAAATATGGAAGACGACGCTTGGAAGGTGTGTGAATGAAGTTACAAGCTTCATTCCACTGGAAACCCGATCGATGAAAACCATAACTTCGGAACACGTCAAGACTTCGGTGAAACCCGCAACCCTCCTGAACGTCCCCTGTAGCAAGCAATCAGTATATTATGTTTTGCAAAGGTAGTTTTGCCATAAGAGGGTCCGAGGAGGGAAGGGCCAGGAGCAAGAACAGATCCAACCCTTTGATTGCATGCGGCAAGAAACCTGGGGAGATAAATTAATGGCGGTAGGAAGTTATCTTAGTGGCGGGAGGCTGTAGGAATGGCGGGGCGAGAGGGGGCTTTGTTTCGACCCAGGTACTAAGTCAAGTCGCGGCCACTATAAATTAGTTCAATTCAGCCTTTCCAAGGATTTCTCCGGCCCGGACAATGGCGGAAGGGGTTCCAGAGCGAAACTAAGTTTTCCCTCAAACCTCACCCACTTTCCCTTCCAGCTAAGCTTGTAATCGCGATAATCCTCGGGAAGGCGCGGCGGTCCCTCTAAAACAATGCAAAGCTCCGGAAGGGCCATTAGCACCGCGGGCCACTTGTTTTTCCCTTTGACGCATCATCCCAATGAAAACCCCGTCAGGAATTTGTATTATAAAATCTTTCAGAGCGGCGGTTTTCATTCAAACCGATCACCGTCCTCAACTACTGGTGGTTCCCACGTATCGTTAATCGTATGGGACAGGGTGTCCCGTGTTAAGGACCGAAAAACTTCGGGAGTCGATTCTACAACTAATTTAAATCAGAACACGTCTCATCGCAATTTTTTTTAAATCCCTTGTTTTTCCAAGTTTATTAATTTACAGATATTTTTCATGTCGATACCTTTAAGCACAAAGGGGCTATTTCCAAAAACGGAGCTCTGAGAAAAACGCTAAAGAAGTTATTACCAGTGCACAATTCCTAAAATAATGGCTTATTACACCAAACTCTTTAATTTCTTCAAGAAATTTTCGAACTATAATCGTCAAGACAGTCAATAATACTTTTGTTAAATTTGAGTTTTTCTGTAGTTGAAAAAAATTTGAAATGTGGAAGATTGATGGACATAGCCCCTTTGTGCTTTAAGGTATCGATTGGTTCGACTTATCTCTATTAAAATTGCCATAACTTCCTCAATTTACCGTAAACATGTAAAAAACGCTGCAAATTACTACACATTGGTTATTAAGTATGTAAACAACCATTTCAGGTTGGATTTTTGTCCGACTGCCATTCCTGGCGTCGCGGACGTCATCAGCTGTCTTCCTAAGGGAAGATCAGAATTTGTTAAGATGATTTCGCTCATGGCTTCTAATTGGCCTCACTTGGCCTCCCATTGGCCCTGGGTTGGGACGAGGGGGAACTGCGACCGACTCGTCCGAAAATATGCCGCAGAGGCGGGCCTCGAACTAACAGCCCCTGCAACCGGTTCGAGTCCCGTCTCCAGAGACACATGCCCTAGCTCGCTCGGTCACAGCTGACCCCTCATGGTTTTACGCCGCACAGTAGGGCCAAATGGCCAAAAAGCGAAAAAAAAAATCATTATCTTTTGAACGAATTACTGTATCGTCTTGGAAATGGTTTCATTCGATTCCGAATACGAAAATACATTAGAAAAATATGTTTTCTGACGTTTAAATTTATTATTTTAGTACTAAATCTTGAATTTTGAAAAAAATAATGTTGCTTAAAGCGGAAAAGCATGCGAAAAAAAACAGAAAAGCGGTTTTATAGGCGATGGGTGTGTGTTATTTTGTTCTTTTCTTCGTTTCAGAGGTTATAGGATACGATAAAGATGATTGAATTGAGGTTTCTTTATATATGTATGTAAATACATATTTGTATATTTAATTTTGACAAAATTTTGAGTCATAAAAACCTCTGAAAATTGGATAGTAAGCGATCGAATATTGGAACGAATCCAAATTAAACGTTTGCTAAATCCGAATAAGAGATTTTCAACGATGACATGTTCTCGGTATGTCACGACAGTACGAACTGACCACACTACTGCGAATGACCATCCGAAGAACCTGGTTTGTTCAAACAGAACCTTGTTGACTCTTAGCAGAAATATTTTACGAAAACGTCGCTATTTACATAATTTTGTTTTCCAATAAAAAATAAAACAAAAAATGTCTGCCAAATGGGTGTGGCTCAAAGCTTCCCAGTATCCATAACCCGATTGTATAGATGATCCGACCATTGTAGCCTTAATTGACTCCGTTACTCTGTGATTGTAGCTAACAGCCCACATAGGGGACATTCTACATGTCAACATTCACAATCCCTGGAAATTTTATCGAATTCGAGAGGAAAATGTAGAAGTTACAGCCTTTAGAAGGGTTTTACTCTGAAGCTGCGGTGACGGCAGAGACGGCGTTCTTGGTGTACCTTTTATCACATTTTAACCCACTACATCTAAATTCGGTGAAATACGGCTATGAAATTTTTGCAGCTTCTTGATAATGGTCAGAACTTCAAGAAAAAAAACGAGCCAAACCAAAGGAAGGCGAAGCTCGGTTTTTTCACTCCTCTAAGGCTGTATTTCGCTATAAAAACCCAAATATGGAGCTATTGTTCAAGCTAAAATGTTATGAAAAAATAATTAGTATTTTTTATATAAATATTTTTATTTTATATTTTATATGTACATTATACATATCCAACATTACATAATTTTACTTAAATTTTTTGAAACACAGAACGTGTTACAGAATTTTCAAATTCCACTCTCAAAGTGCTTAAAATCTCGAAATTTCAGGTCTGAGCACCCATTTAGCAGTGAAAACAATTTTTAAACACTGAAGGTCTTTCACACCCTAATTCTACTGGTAATAGACTTTGAGAAAACCACATTACATTTCTTTTTTAGTCACTTTGCAAAAATGGAGTTTTTTCCACTCCGGCCCCACTGTGCGCCGTACGGCGTACGGCGGACGGACGGCCAAATTTGTATTCGATTTTCGGATTCTACGTACCTTGAAACGTAAACCATCAAATTTTGAGGGGTGTTAACTTTTTTTTTTCTTGGTCGATTCCAAAGGTTCACTATTGAAAATAATAAACCAAAACAGGAATTTTGAGTGGGTTAGAAGAAAATTGCAGAGACGTTTTTTGAGGGAAATACCTTGTAGAATCGAACCCTGAAGTTATATCCATCTTAAATTCACGTAAACCGTTTACTCGTGCACTGAGGACATCGACTGGTGCACCATGGTAAACACAACGTTCCGTTCTCTCAATTCCAACAGAGTCACCGAGACTCTAAATACCCTACTTAGGCTCCAGTGCTCTCCACTTCAAGATCCCAACGTGCTTGGAAATGCCGTTCGAATCTCCTGGGTTCCTGATGGCCTCAGGGACTGAAACTTAATTATGAACCCTAGTTGATTCTGTCAGACTCACTCAGTACTTTTTACGGATCTTATTTTTTCTTATTGTTCTTGTTCCTTTTTCATTTAATTATTGTTACCACCACTGATATATTCATTTACATAATTATCACTATCGAAATATGGTTGTATTATCGTACATTGCCACTGGGTCAAATATCTCAAATGACATGTGAAAATTATACATCGACTGGTATGTAATAAGGAAAGATAGTGAGAGCGATTCATTGCAATAAAGTTTCACTTTGAATTAGAAACCAGAAAATCCCTGTACGCAGAACTGTGTAATCATTTGCTTAGTTTTTCTATCGACGGTGGGTGTAAACCGGGAGATTCGAGTGAACCGCGCGACCAAACATCAATCTGTTCAACAGGCGTACGTGAGGACCCTCTAGTGGACAAATTATTTATTTATATCTTAAGCTGTACAATTCATTATATAAATTAATTCAATCACCTTTGCACTTAGAAAATAAAACAACTAATTATCAACTAGATAGTCATTACGTGTATATTACCACGTTCGTGTGAACACCAACCGCCGAGAGGCTTTTCTTATCGTCTCCAAGCCTCAAGAAAATTGCCCTGAACAATCACCAGCTATTCAGGCAAGGGAGACAATGGAGATGACCGACATGGTGAAGCGCGAAAGCCATAATGGGAATAGCTGAGGGTACTGAAGTTGCAAATGACATAATGGTGGCGGGAGGAGAACCTTCACGTGGAACTGAAGAGAAAGCGACAACCAAAGTTCCTTTGGTAACCGAGTCGATAAGGTAAGCCAACGCACGAACAGACAAAGGTGCTGCGGTTAGAGGCTGGATGCCTCTAGCAAAGCTTTTGAGAGTTCAATCAATTATCATCCACCGGCAAAGAGACGCCTGAGGTAAGTTTAATCAACTGCTGTATGTCGCAAGAAAATTACCCCGAACAATCAGCTGGCGTAGAAGGAAGGGGCCGGAGAGGTAATGGAAGTGGGCGCACGAGGGGTTGATTAATCATTCTATCTCATCCAATTGTCTCTCTCTAACCTCCTCCCCTTTCTCTCTCTTTCTGACGACGCAGTAGAGAGTGCTTACTCTCACACATCCTCACACTTCACCATTCTTGAACGTGATGAAGATCAACTTGTGATCCGTCAATCTAAGATTCTGTTGTGAGCTGCTAATGCTATGTAAAGTTGCTTACTGATTTTTGTTAACATACTTTCATTAAAAACACACATTCTATTCTGAGAGAACTTGGTTACTTCATTATTTTCTGATTTGTTGGTAACTCTAAGAGATATTTTACAATACATTATTACAGTGGTGGCTGCTATGTGATTAAAACGACTATTTTGGGAGTCATCAGAACAATTTTTGTGAAATCAGTAAAAATTGGAGGATTTTAATACTCGATCTTCGTACCCAGTTTGGCGCGCTAGGGAGATCACACTCAACACGAAACTGAGAATCTTCTGCTCGAACGTCAAGGCAGTCGTCCTGTACGGTTGTGAGACTTGGAGAGTCACGAAGTGCGAAATGAATAAGCTCCGAGTGTTTATCAACCGATGTCTCAGGAGGATTTTCCGCGTCTTCTGGCCCAACGTGATCTCCAACCAAGTCGTATGGAAGAGAGCCAACGAGTCCCCAATTGACGCCCAGATCAGAACAAAGAAATGGAATTTGCTGGGGCACACTCTCCGCAAGGCATGCACTCAGCTGGAATCCGCAAGGAAGGCGCAAGAAGGGACGGCCACCTATAACCTGGCGGAGAAGCGTGGAAGCTGAGGCTCTGACGGCTGGGAAGTCCTGGGGTCAGTTGAGGAGCCTGGCTCAGAACAGAGTTCGCTGGCGATTCCTTGTCGAGGCCCTTTGCTCTGATAAAGAGCCATAGTAAATAAGTAAGTAAGTACTCATTTACCTAAATGATAAGAGAAGGTTGGACCAAATAGGGCGAGTACCAAAAATAGCATTCAAGCAGGTAGTTCGAGGTAGTTCATCATAGCGTACTTGGATACTAGCTTTCTCAGGTCAGCTAAAAATACTTAAAGCTGAGATTATGGTCTTTCTGAGTAGGAAAAACTACGCGAGGCCACAGAAATCACTTAAACAAACTCTTTAAATTATTACACAATGGTTTGTTATTTTTCTATACTGATCACTCGTGTGCAAAGCCACCAACCATCCAACACGAAGAAAAACATCGATCGCATTTCGGTCAACTAAAATTTGAACGGAGGTTAGGCCTCTTTTGCGATTCACACTCGTGTTTCTGATTTATCGTACGTCCAACCCTTGAATTCTCGTAGGGAACGAACAGTTTGTCCTACAGAGCTCCGCGTGGTCTCAAAAAATTCTAAAAATTCAGTAGAATCTTAAATTGAAGGAAAAACAATACCTTTATATCAACATTTTATGAATTAGGGAGTTTTCAAATTTTCAAAATTCATTTTTGAACCCTTAGAAGTGACCTACATCAACCAAAATCTTCGGGGCACAACTATACCCCAAATGGAGCCTACATATCAAATTTCATCAAAATCGGTCAATGCTAAGTAGGGAAAGTGCCGCGGACAGCGGACCGACGGCCAAATTTTTATTCGATTTTAAGATTCTACGTACCTTAAAACGTAAACCATCAAATTTTGAGGGGTTGTTAAAAAAAAAAAAAATGTTCTTGGTCTATTCCAAAGGTTCATTATTGAAAATAATAAACCAAAATGTTAAGTGACGTCAAGTACAATCCCGGGGCAAAAAAGATGGTATGTTAAGATTTTACAATAATTATCCTGCGTCGAGTGTGGTGACTTGACAGCCGTAGGGTCAGTGGTCTTGTGGAAGTTGTGGAAATCGGTGGAATGCCAGCAGTGGTATCACCTGCATGATTGGAAATCGAACGAGGGAAGCTCCTGAAACTGAGTCCGAAATAAACATCGTAGTATGTGGGAGTCAAGGAAGAAGCGAGAACTGAACTCAGCCCGAACTAACTTCGTCCAGAGCTGGAACAGCCCATCCATCTCTCGCCAAAGCTTTTGTACGCAACAAAGCTCTGCAAGGAGTAGAGTACAGCCACGGCTGTTAATAATCTCCACAAAGTCAGCAAAGCTAAAATATTACTGAAAGTCGCAGCACTGGGAGCGTCTTTTGTCAACTGCTACGTCTTCCCATACATTCCATTCCTTTGCTCGGTGGTAGAGAGCTCGACTTGGGTTTGTAGTCACAAGTCTGGAGATCGTTTCCCAGTCGTGGGAAGTTAATTTGTGATGACACGACGATGTGGCGCAGTTAGTACGGACCCGGATTGGTTCCTCAACATTCTCTTAGGACAATCATTATTACATCATCAAAACAGCTCCCTGCCAATTCGGACAAATTTTTGAGTTCAGCAGATCCCCTCCCCCCCCCCTCCCCCGTTCAAAAATGAACAAGATCAAACTCCTAAGCCAGTCGCAAACACAGCGTTCTCACTGAGTTGTAAAACGCGGGCCAAAAGCCCTTTACCCGCCTGAATGGGTAACGGAGTATTCAAGGTCCCTTTTTACTTGGAAGTTGATGTTTTGAGATTAAGTACAATGTATCAGATCATCTATACAACCGGGTTACGGATACGAGGCCCATTCGGCAGCCATTTTTTTTCTGTATTTTCTGACAAATCTATGGAATCTTGTTTACTTTTCTCGGTCTAAAGCAGTATTAGTTTCCACAATAGTTGATTTTCCTCCAAGAACTCCATCAAATAAAACTTGAAAGTGATCAATAATGTTGAAAATTAATGAAAAAAGTGAAATCGGTCTCAAATTACCTGGAGATCACCAGCCTTGAATATTGGGGTGACTGCGACAGTCTTGTATAGTTGAAGAAAGATTCCTTCAGTGAAACTCAAGTTAATGAGGTAGGTTAATGGTTTAACAATACATTTCTCACGTACTTGAGAGTAAAAACCGGGGCTCCACCCACCTCTAAAGTTCGTTTTTATTTTCTCAACAATGCTCTCAATCTTTTTTGCGAAAGGTACTGCTGTAAGCGTAAGCTTATTATGCCGATCATCGTTGTTATTTCGTAACTGGGCTATTTTTGCACCCACCATAGACAAGTGCAAGTTCATATCCTTGAATGATGGTTGGTGTCCCTTACTCATGTTTCTTCGTTCATGAGATCATGTATATGATTTCACTGAGGTTCCGAATCTGAAAAGTGTACTGAGCTTCTTCTACTACTGGATTAACAAATGGAGTAAACTTTTTCTTTTCAGATGGGTGAAATATTAGAACCGACCTTTTTTGACATACCTTACCGATTTTTATGGTAAATAATTGGTGAATCGTGTAGTCTGGGTGATAGTCATCGATTCCATTGATGTCAGTCACTTCTAACGGTTGAAAAATAAAGGTTGAAACTTTGAAAACGCCCTAGCTCAAAAAATTCCAATATACAGGTATGTTTTTCCATCAATTTAAGATAGTCTTGAATTTCTAGAATGTCTAGAGACCACGCGGAGCCCTGTAGGAGAAACCGTTCTCTCCTTACGAGAATTTAAGAGTTGGACTTAAGATAAATCTGAAATACGAGTGTGTCGCAAAAGAGGCCTAATCTCCGTTCAAATTTTATCTGACCAAAATGCGATTGCTGTAGCTACGTGGTAGGTAGATAGTATCTATAGTTGGTGGGTGGCGATAATAGCAAGGCCGAGTTCTTTGCACACGAGTGATCTTTATAGAAAAATCATAAACCTTTTTGTAATAATTTGCAGCGTTTTGTTACTCACAAAATCTACAAACATTCGAAATTTGAAGAGGAAAATTGTGGTGATGTCACGCTCTGTTCTACTGTGCATCGTTTGAGTCCTGTCATATTTGAGTAATTCGCTAACTCCCAGACATTTGAAATAAGTCGGTTATTTTGTTTAGAATGATGGTGTTACACGCAACTCCAATCAAAGCGATGCGACCTGAAAAAGGAAGGGAAGGGGTGATGTCCAATCTAGTTTATGGACGATTAACTGAGACAGCCTCCCCACGGCTACGCCTCCTATTTACCCGACTCCCACCCTAGCTGTTATGAGATAATCCGAGTCAGGCGAATCGGTGGTGGGGGAAAATCAGACAAATGTATAGAATGGGCAGAAGAATAAGAATAAGGGTGAATTGGATGGAGAGGAGGTACAACGTGCCGCCGACAACCAATTCTATTCAACGGGAAACTCGACGGCCTTTTGTAAGATTTGTGTGGATGGGGAGAGCATTTGCATTTACGTAAATGTGAATAGAAATCTCAAGGTTTGCTGTCATCAATTTACAAGGCTTTTGTTACGCTACCACCTTCCACTCTCTCCCACCACCTCAATCGATGGCTTACGTAACACTGTAGGACCTCCGCTAGGTATCTAATCTATATGCATGCAATGTATTTAACGACCGATATAGAACCACACTAGAGTGCTCTTTTGGTTGATTATTTTCAACGTTTAACCAAATATGATTAAACACCCCGCCAAATTTGCTAGGTGTTCTGCGTTTCAAAAGACGTAGAATCCGGAAATCGAATAAAACATATTGTTTAGTAACGCATACATTCCTCGCGACGTCCCATTGGATAAGAATTAGGTTAATTTCAACCAGTAAGCGAAGTTAATGTTGCTACAACCAAACTGCACTCTAACAGACAGTTCAGTGGGAATGAGATGCTCCACGACCACTCATATCCCCCTCAACTGCTGATGTGACTGGACAAAGGAGATCATAATTATGGATTTTTCTTCCGAGTCTACCAAGGTAGTGGAAGCTTTGTTATCACTTTTCAAAGTTGAAAAAATAAAGTTCCTAAATCGAAATTCCCACTCGCGTTTTGCGTTTCAGACGTTTCTGAACAATTTTGGTTCCGTGACTTTGTATCTGTGTGTCTGTCATGACATCCTTGTAACCGGCATGACTGTACGAAGTCCGAATTGTCCGATTTCGATGAAATTTTCAGGGATTGTGCGGGTTGGCGTGTAGATGGTCCCCGATGAAAATCATCTCCCCCAGACTAACAATAGTTGCTACGCATGCGCAAATGTGAATTCATTGTAACAGCCTTGACTTCTACATTTTCTATCCGATTTCCACGAAATTTCTCATGATTGATCAGATTAGCGTGTAGATGGTCCCCTATGGCGGTAGTGGAAGGTACTTAGAAATTGGTGTTTTGACATTAACTACTATGCATCGGATCATCTATACAATTGGGTTATGGATACGAGGAAGCTATTTACCTCACCCACTTGGCAGACGTTGGGTTTGTTGAATCGGATGATCTTTATAAAACTCAACAAATTATTACAAACCGGTACATCATTTTTCATAATAGATCACTAACCTAAAAATATCACTTCTTTTCTTAACTACCTACCATCAGCAGCACCTACCTTCCATGTTTTCGCTCAAGGTTCACTCTCAAGTTTATTTTAACAGGAAGCATGCACCAGCAGAATAGCGTTACCTGGGAGTTGAGGGCGCCGATGCCCTCAAATTCATTACGAAATTTGGTTCTTGTTTTCTCGGGAAACAGAACTGAGTGCCTTGAAACTCAATTCGGAGAAAGAAAACTCGTTGCCGCGTAAAAACATGGTGTACGGCGGACGGATGGAAAAATTTTAGTTCGACTTTCGGATTCCACATATTTCAAAACGTAAAGCATCCAATTTTGAGGGAGGTTAAAATTTTGCTTTCGAGTCTACCAAAGTAAGTATTTTTTCACTTTTCAAGGTTGACAAAAAATGTTCTCCAAAATAAAATTTTCCACTCGCGTTTTACGTTTTAGGTCTTCCTGAACAATGTTGGTTTCGTGTCTACGTGTGTGTCTGTCGTGAAATCTTTGTAAACGGCATAACTAAACAAAGTTACCGTCCGATTTCGATGCAATTTTTCAGGGATTGAGCGGGTTGGCATGTAGATGGTCCCCTATGAAAATCATCTCCCCCATACTAATAGTAGTTGCTGCGCATGCGCAATTGTGAACTCCTCGTAACAACAATAACTTCTACATTTTCCTCCCGAATTCGATGAATATTTTAGTGTGATTGTGCGGGTTGAAGTTTTGGTGGTCTCGTATGAGGGTAGTGCGATGTATTTTGAGATTGATCTTTCAAGATTAGCTACAATGCATCGGATCATCTATACGAGTAAGCTATGTGCTACATCCACTTGGCAGACGTTTTCTTCTTGCTCGATTCCAGAGAGTCATTATTGAGAATAAATAAACCAATAAAGACAACCACTTCATCAGCTGAATTTTGAACGAAGAGATTTGGCCTACTTCCGTCAATGTCCCAACTTAAAGATTTCATAAGAAACGACAGGTTGTCCTCCAGGTGGTCTCATTCGATTCTGAGAATTCAAAAGGTACCACTTTTTTAAATTGATGAAAAAATTATACGTAGGTATAGGTATATCAAACATTTTCAAGATAGTAACCCTTATTTCACACCCTTTAGAAGTGACTGACAATAACAAAAAGCTTTGGGGCATAGCTAGACCCCAAATGAAGCCCATATACCAAATTTCATCAAAATATATCTCATTACCGAAATTATAAACCAGAAACCAAGCTTGTAACGTCCCATCCGATTTTACGGTGTTGCTGATTTGTATTTTAATCATCATCACATTACGTCATGTATTTGTACCCCTCACACTCAACGTCTGATGTGATAAAGACGTCTCCGGTCTTTATCACATCATCTTGGTCCCCAGTTGGGCAGCCGACAAAAACTCGTTTCTATCAGATTACGTTTACATGGGGACACGCGGCCAAGTAGGTACATACATTGTAGAGAAACTCTCATTGTCAGAATTAAAATGTGAGACAAACACCCACAATGGGCAGCTAAACGAGTGAGCGATGGGGGAGGTTCACAGAACAGGTGAGCACCACCCGGTTTGCCGAATCGGAGAAAAAAACGTCTCGTATGCATCTATTGTCCGACACCCAACTAAGTCAGGCCAGTTGCGTGGGTGACATTCAGTTATCAAGACCAATTGTTCTACTGAAATAACCCCAACCAACCATGATTAGGATACGTTGAAAACCGTTGCCAGGTGTTTTGAACTGGTGGAGTGGAACAACTAGAACGGGTTGGGCAGGACAAATTTTTTAAAAATATTCAAGATAACATTTTTTTAAAGTCTGCCACGTGGATGTGGCACATAGCTTCCTCGTACCCATAACCCGATTGTATAGATGACCCAATGCATGGTAGTTAATCTCAAAACACCAATCTCTAAGGCCCACTTTCACCAAACATTCGAAACGAGTTTAAACCAAACGAGCCGAGAGATAATCGACGTTTAGTAAAAATCGTCTTTACTAGAGCAATTTAAAAGTTTAAACTCCAACTTGGGGGGTTCGAGTTTAACACGTTCAGACCGGCTGCTTGCACCCTGGTTCCACGCAAAACCTTCGCCTGGTACGGCTGCTTCCACGGTGGATCCATGAACTCATGATTCGGTGGAACATTTTTCGAAACGCTCTGGATAGTTCATTTTTCCCCCAACAGGGCTCTTTTTGGTCTCAATCGCTTCGGAATGAACCCACCTTACCGTCCCAACCTTTCGGTTTCGGATATCAGTGCATGTTATCAAGCAAAAATGCCGGCTTCTCATCAGTGCGACTGTTTTGCTGTGAAGTTCCAAAATTTTCCTAGGTCCTGGGGACAATCTGGGTTTTGAGCCCCGGTCTGAAGGTGTTAAACTGTCGAAAATCGGCCGAATAAACTAGGAAACCTCGTTTAACAACCAATTCAATATGGCCACGCATTGGTTTGTGATTGTTTTCGAAATGAAATTGCGAATTATTTTTGCATTTCGAATTATTTTTGACTCGTCTGACGATGACGACGACGTCCGAGTCGAATCCTGGATCGGCTTCCACATTCCGAGATTATGTACGTTACTGAATTTCCGCCTTTCCAAGCCCCGAGTCGTCCAAGTGCTTCAAGTTCAACACGTTAATTTAAAATGAACAATGGTTTTTTCAATAACATAATAGTGCAACCTACATTCCTTGGTTGTTTCTATTCGGACCAATTATACAAATTGACCATCATAAAAGACCAGCTCGACTAAAATAAATTTATATTGAGATGAAATCGGGGGCCCTCATCTTCGAGTTTACATCCATCGGTAATCATTCAAATTATCGAAGTAAATTCCTACCGTTCAGAACAAGGCGGCGTCCACTGTTTCACTAGGATACATCAAGGAAGGTACTTGAGTCTGGAGAAATACTGGAGTTATTGCGCTCGTTGTGGCTCAAAGTGATGATGTGTAATAACTCAATAGGTAGGTGATGAAAATATTCAGCAAAATAAAACGAAGGGAACCGGAAAACTCGAAAGAAACCACAGGAATCATCAAATAAAAAAAACAAGGAATTCGAAAAACTGACACTGATAACGATAAACAAGGCGGCAATCTGCTGATATCAAGCGCGTGAGTGGTTGTTGTTCAGCGTTTCTATTGCCCAAATACGTCATAATGTCCAACTTTCATTCGTTTCGCTCAACATTTCAAGTTTAGACAAACTCGATTGTCTTAAACAACGTATAACGATGATGATGGTTGGTGAAAGACGCTCGCCATCTTGCCGGGTTTATTCCTTCAGATTAACTATTAACGCGTTTAGCTAAGCAAGTTTAGAACAACTTTTGGTGAAAGTGGGCCTAAGTGCACTCTATCTTGCACTACCCTCATAGGGGACCCTACACGCCAACTCGCACAATCTCTGAATATTGGTTGAAAATGTAGAAGTTATGCCTGTTACAATGATTTCTCGTCTGCGCATACGCATAATATACTTTCAATTTGGGGGCCATGATTTTCATAAAGGACCATCTCCACCCTAATGCGCACAATCCATGAAAATTTAATGTTAATTGGACGAGAATTGTATAAGTTATGGCTGGCAAGGATTTCACATTTTCGGAAGCGCAGCGGCTACTATCAGTCCGGGGGTGATGATTTTCTTAGGGAACCATCTACACGCCAACCCGCACAATCCCTGGAAATTTCATCGAAATCGGATGAGAATTGTAGAAGTTATGGCTGTGGCAAGGATTTCATGACAGACAGACAGAAACGGAACCAAAAATGTTCAGGAAGGTCTGAAACGTAAAACGCAAGTGGAAATTTTCATCTGGAGAACTTCTTTCTTCAACTTTGAAAAGTGAAAACAAAGCCTCTGCTACCTTGGTAGACTCGGTAGTAAAAGACACTGCTCGGCGGAAATCAAATTGTTTAGTGTTTAGTACTGCATGAATACTTGGGGGCATCCCTTTGGATAGGAAGTTGAACGTTCAATTCCAACCTATGAGCTATAAAATAATATAGCATTATAAGAGCTCGAACCTAATTTACCGATTTTCGACACACCACACAATGGTCCGGTATGCTACTTTTGGCGATCAAAATGGTGGAAAATTAAAGTTTCAGAAAACAATTATTTAGATGGGATATTATGTTAATTAACCCATAAATTTAAATTAAACATAAATCAGATTGCTTTCTTGACAGCGCCGTAATGCTCTGAGCCAACAACTTTGGTGTTAACCCTTGCTGGACCAAGGTTTCAGGTGACACAAGATGGTTTTTGATTTTTCTAGAAGACAGGATCAGGATAATCGCTTTAAAAGTTTGTAGTCGTTGTTTACAAGTCTTGCTATCAGTAGATTCCTGCCTTGTGTATCTTCATCAGTGTTATTTTCTCGGTTGTTTTTGAGTTTTTCGAATTCCTTTGTTTCATTTTGCTGATTTCTATGGTTTATTTAGAGTTTTCAGTTCGTATCAATTCTCGTTTTATTTCCTACCTTTTGAGTAGGTAATTAGGCCGCTAAGAGCGCAATAGGAACTCCAGTATTTCTCCAGACTCAAGTACCTTCCATGATGAATCCTAGTGAAACACAGTGGCCGCCACCTTGTTTTGAACTGTAGGAATGCACTTCGATAATATGAATCATCACTGATGGATATGAACTCGCAGAAGAGAGCCTCCAATTTCACCTCAACAGAACTCGTTTCGAAATTTATTTTGGTCGAGCTGTTCGACAGAGAGGCTTTTGTCATCTATGTAAAACAACAAATGCCGTCAGTAGGTCTGTGAAGAATGATGCCTGGCAGCGGGTGGCCAATTTGTATAATTCGTCCATATATGGTTGTATAGAAAAAACCAAGGAATGTAGGTTGCACTATTCTATTTTTTGAAAAATCGTTATTCATTTGAAATTAACATTTTGAACTTATTTGTCCGACGGGAACTCAAGGCGAATGTCAATCTAGTCGAGAACTTGGACGACCCTGGGCTTGGAAAAGCGAAAACTTTATCGTTTATCACCTCGAAGTGTGGAATCCAATCCAGGAATCACCTCGGACGTCTCCTCAGGACGTCGTCGTCATCTTCAGCCGAGTTCAATTCGAAAACAATCACAACAATCAGTGCGCAGCCATATTGAATTTGTAGTTAACGGAGATTAACTAGTTTATTCGGCCGACTTTCGACCGTTAAACTCGAACCCCCCTAGATGGAGTTTGAAGTCGTAAATTGCTCTGGTGAAAGACGTTGATTGCTTTACTTCGGTTACCTCTCGCCTCTTTTGGTTTAAACTTGTTTTTGAATTTTTGGTGGAAGTAGGCCTTAGGCACCTCTCACACCTTAGACTTCACAAATCGTAATTTTTTAATAAACTACGTCCTTCCCTCGGAAATGTCAATAAAACTTCAGAGAAACGGTTCATCCACAACACGAATTGAAAGCCGAGAGATGAAATGAGGAATAGCGTTTGGCAATTCTCTCTAATTCGGTGAGATATCTCGACCGTAGAGGCCACTTCGTGCATTCGTAATTAAAACCGAGCGAAAGACGAATTCATCTGCAAGACGCCTTTGTGATTAGTCAGAGAGGGATCCCAAGGTCACTCTGTTTATTCTGCAAGTGATGGATCGGACTGCTTCTTGAAAGCGCCCTTCGGAAGGAGGATGATAAGGGTGCAGGGAATATTGGATACCTCCCTGGTCCTTTTAGCAAGATGCGGAAGGGTCCAGGGGATTGTCTCTGATGGGATTTTCCTTAATCCTCGGGTTATGGGAGGTACAAAGGGAAGGGCGGCAAAGAGGAGGGCACCACAGCACAACCCTCTACCGTCTAATATTGATGTCTTAAGGAAGGGTTGGACCAAGATGGCCGCCTTAGTGGCTCGAAATCGATTTATGGTCCCCCCTTATTAGATTATTGTTGGTTCTCTCAGCATCATTTCCTCATATTCCATTGTCCTTTCAACTAATTATTTGCTACATAGGAAAAGTGACTATTCTTATTCATGCATCGTTAAACAGCACCTGGAATGTTCTACATCCTTGAGACTAGCTTGAAGACACAATAACTACCACAGCCAGAGTCTCTCTCTCACACAAACTCTTGCGATACGTGGCTTATAAAGAAAAAAAAAACGCTGCAAATTATTACACAATGGTTTATTATTTTTCTATATATCACTCGTCCGCAAAGCCACCAACCATCCAACATGAAGAAAAACATCGATCTCATTTCGGTCAGCTATAATTTGAACGGAGATTAGGCCTCTTTTGCGATTCACACTCGTGTTTCTGATTTATCGTACGTCCAAACCTTAAATTCTCGTAGTGAGCGAACGGTTTGTCCTACAGAGCTCCGCGTGGTCTCAAAAAATTCTAAAAATTCCATAGAATCTTAAATTGAAGGAAAAACCTTTATATCAAATTTTTTGAGTTAGGGCGTTTTCAAAATTCATTTTTGAACCCTTAGAAGTGACCTACATCAACCATAATCTTCGGGGCACAACTAGACCCCAAATGGAGCCTACATACCAAATTTCATCAAAATCGGTCAATGCCAAGTGGGGAAAGTGCCGCGTACGGCGGACGGACGGCCAGATTTTTATTCAATTTTTGGATTTTACGTACCTTGAAACGTAAACCGTCAAATTTTGAGGGGGTGTTGAAAAAAAAATTTTCTAGGTCGATTCCAAAGGTTCATTATTTAAAATAATAAACCAAAAGGAATAAGAACAGTCGAGATCGACTACCCTACTCTGATGAGTAGTTGCAACCTTGTTTCACTCGAAACAAGACGATTTATGAGCGATATGGCTTTTCTGAGCAGGTTAGTACGAGGTCAGTTGGACTGCCCCGCACTTCTTCCAATGATTGGGATGTCAGCCCAGCAACACCAGACTCGAGGCGAGGCACTGGTTGACTTTCAAGCCTCAAACCATTTGTATCACCGAGAAACATCAAGATTGTCGCGATTGGCAAATCGTCTCCTTCAAACCTGTCTCGAATTAGACTTATTCATCACCCCAATACCAACCATAAAAAAAGAATTCGTCGCTTCACTAGCTTTGAGTCCTGGTTTAGATCTTATGCTGAATTTAAAACCCTGCTTGTCTTTATGAACCTATTATTATTGACCTATATTAACTTATAATTATTGATGTAAAGAAAACCTATTTTGTTTTTATCGAAGTCTCGTTATATTTTATTTTCATAAAATTTATTACTACTAATATTATGTTCTCATTTTTGGGAATATCAAACAGCTCCGTTACTTACAACTGTTTCCATGTAAATTGGGTTCGACCGTATACTTCAAATGAACAAAGTCCTACCCTGTTTGAACCGAAATTCCGAAGTTAACATTCGAGTTTATTCTTATAGAAAGTACTTTCCAAAAATGAGTACCTTCCAGGTTGCCTTCTGAAAATGGATATCGATTAATCGGAAGAATTTTGCCACGTAATCGATGTCAGTAGGAATCAATACCAAAAATGTATTTATTTGTAAATGTTTTTATTTGTGTTGTTTTTTTAATGTTTTTTTATCAGGCAATAAAAAAGTCGCAATACATACACATAGAACAATAACAAATTATCAAATAAATACTACATCAATTTTAAGTCTGAAGGTTCTTGGACATTGTAAAAATGCTGCAAATTATTACACAATAGTTTATTATTTTTCTATATAGATCACTCGTCTGCAAAGCCACCAATCATCCAACATGAAGGAAAACAGCGATCGCATTTCGGTCAACTAAAATTTGAACGGTGATTAGGCCTCCTTTGCGATTCACACTCGTGTTTCTGATTTATCGTACGTAAAACCCTTCAATTCTCGCAGAGAGCGAACGGTTTGTCCTACAGGGCTCCGCTTGGTCTCAAAAAATTCTAAAAATTCTATAGAATCTCAAATTGAAGGAAAAACAATACCTTTAAGTATATCCAATTTTTTTGAGATAGGGCGTTTTCAAAATTCATTTTTCAACCCTTAGAAGTGACCTACATGAACCAAAATCTTCGGGGCACAACTAGACCCCAAATGGAGCCTAAATACCAAATTTCATCAAAATCGGTCAATGCTAAGTGGGGAAAGTGCTGCGTACGGCGGATGGACGGCCAAATTTTTATTCGATTTTTGGATTCTACGTACCTTGAAACGTAAACCATCAAATTTTGAGGGGGTGTTAAAAAAAATGTTTTCTTGATCGATTCCAAAGGTTCATTATTGAAAATAATAAACCAAAATCTGCAGGGTCATAGAGTTCCACTTGAACGAGTATTCTTCTAACCTTGATCTCGAACCATTTATAGGGTAGGTTCTTGGTTATTTCATCCAAGGAATTGAAAAAACGGCAACCCATTTGATGAGGGTTGGAGGTCATGGACGAGTACAACCTGGCCTTAGGGGAATACAAGTTATGACGGGACCTCGTAAAGTGGTCGTGCGTTGTAAACCCAGTAGAGAAGGCGTCCAGATCGCTCTTCACAAGCAGCAGGTAGTCGAGGACATACATACAAGGAAGAGTTAGAATGCCTTAAGAATGCCGTAAGAATGCCGTTAAGCTTTGAAGTGTCCTCGACAGCTTTCACTCAAACCCTGCTTTAATATGGTGCGGAGAGCCCTTTTTTGCAGTCTGAAAGCCGCCTCAGCATGGCTGGAGTTCCCCCGCAATGCGACGCAGTACGAGAGACGGCTGGCGAAACAAGCATGATACACCTTGAGAAGTACTTCGGGGGACACAGCATAAGCTAGTCTACGTAGGAGAAAATTGCAAGAGGACAGCTGTTTATTTCCTCGGGATAAAGAACTAACAATGGTCACAATATAAGAGTTCTGACAACAGAATATATTGATCTAATACGGATGAACAAGGATGAAAATTGACAGTGAGTATATCGGATCGGAGCACGGAGCAACATGGCGGGCGTCGTCGGCAGTGGAGGTTACCCCAACGATTTGAATGGCAGCGGCTGCATAGAACTATTCTGCACATTGAAAGACCTAATTGTTCAATTCATGATCTATTTCTTATTATTATTCTCTTGTTCTAGTTCTGGCTCATTATTGCTAAATAGGACCACCTCACGGTTGCATGATTGGAACTAATGAAAGTAATTGTGAACTCAGTCGCCAAGTGGCAGAACTAGGTACTAAGTTCGTAAGGGTTGGTAGCACTACCTTTTGGTCTCTCGCCTCAAAAAGGCGGGAAGTCCAAACAACAGCTTCGAAAAGAGCCTCTCTATGTGGATGAGCCATGATATATATTGTCCACTGAGACACCCAGGACATCAACCGCATTCTCGAATCGACCGTTGAGTCAAAACATCAACTCTTGGGTTTTGTTATCATCCAAAATTAGAGCGTTCGCAGCACACCACTTCTCTACTGTGTCTTCGGAGTTTGAAACATTGCTGCTCAGGGATTTAGTGTCAGGTGCTGCAGATATTACTGTTATATCATCTGCATAAAGGATCAGCTGCCCTGACTCCATAGACTGGCATGACAGATCGTTCACATATAATAAGAAAAGGCATGGTCCCAAGACAGAACCCTCTTTTATCCCACAAGGAATCGGAACCTTCTCAGAATTCTGTCCATTGGAGGAAACAACCTGAGATAGCTCCTAAGGAAATCGATAGCCCCACGACCAAAGCCGTAGGAGGCCAACTTTCGTAGGATGAGATCATGCGGAACCAAATCGAATGCTTTGGAAAGATCATAGATTCTAAGTTCCACTTTATTCTTCAGGAATGAATTAATCGATTAGTTTGTAACGATAAGTTAACTTTTATCTTTACTGAGATATTATATTTCAAGGTAGAATAATTTTCTTTCGTTGAGGCAAATCAATTTGCTAAAACAATATGATAGACGATACAATGTAGTCATGACATAACTTTATAACAATCCACCACGTGCTAATTGACCATCCACATGCCAACCCGGACAATCCCTGATAAATCCATGAGAATCGGGTGGAAAATGTAGAAATTATCAGTAGCTACTATCAGTGTGGGGGCGATGATTTGCATAGGAGACCATCTTAGAACACGAGTGGAAATTTTGATTTTGGAGAACTTTTTTTTTCAACCTTGAGAACTGAAAACAATGCTTCCGCTACCTTGGTAGACTCGGAATTAGCTCATAAATTCATGCTGCGAGACAAGAACTGTTTTGATCTGGACGTTTGGTCACCTATTCTGGGATCTAGAACGAGGATGGAATTTCTGGGAAGAGAGGGTTTTCCTCCGGCCAGTTCTTGAACTAGGTTGGTTCAGGTGGTCCTTTACGAGTTCATGTTGCGCCTTCATTATCGGAAGCCCTGGCTGGAGGGGAGACGTTACTTTGATACCGGGTCCACGATCTCCGCTCGACGAAGGTGGGAGCGCATAATTAGTGGACGAAACTCGAAGGACGTGCTGGTCGTTATCGGGAACAGAAGGGCCGCCACAACGACTTGTCCGCTACCTAGAAGCCATTCTCGAGTGATAAGAGCTGGATGCTAACGACCCCGTCCCAGTAATAACGTATTCATCTATTGAGCACATATCTACCGACCCGATCCGCAGAGCTGTGCAAGATCTTCACCAAATATTTGCCGGCGAGGACTTACAACGGGAGGGTTTTGGAGACCTAGCAGAACCGTCTTCTTGTAGAACCGGGTAACAGGGTCCTTTCCACCAGTGAAGTAGAGTTACCTCTTACGCCTTCGAAAAAAGATAATTCCAACAGAAGCAATCCGAAAAAGTCAGGACTGGGCAGTACAACATCGACCGAGATTGAGTATTATCATAGAAGCAGATTCGAGAGAAGAAGGGCTGCACTCTCATCTCCAAAAATATATATATATATTGTTAAGGGGGTCTCAGTCGGTCGCCGTTCATTCGAAAACTTGAAAAGTTGTACCTAAATTTTAAATTTTCAAGGATTTCAGAAATTCATTAGTGCACGGCACTAGGGGATTGACAAACTGAAATATTGCCGCCGAAATCATCTAAATCAAACAATAATTGCTAAAGAAAAACGCTGAAAATTATTACATAAAGGTTTATTTTTTTCTACGTAGATCACTCGTCTGCAAAGCCACCAACCATCCAACAGGAAGAAAAACATCGATAGTATTTCGGTCAGCTAAAATTCGAACGGAGATTAGGCCTCTTTTGCGATTCACACTGGATTTTTTGATCCAATCATATCTTTAACCTTTGACACTGCTCAAACCCGCAGATTCTTACTACTCACTTACATTTTTCATCCAAATTTGATGAAATTTTCTATGATTGTCCAGATTAGCGTGTAGATGGTCCCCTATGAGGGTAGTGAAAGGTAGTTTGAAATTGGTGTTTTGAGATTAACTACCATGCATCGGATCATCTGTACAATCGGTTTATGGATAAGAGGAAGCTATGTGCCACACCCACTTGGCAGACGTTTTTGTTTTTTTACCTACCAACCATAGGTACCTACTACCTACCTACTAGGGAATTTTTGCAAATTTCAACCCTTCATTTTGGAATCCAAGTGTAAATTAAGGGTTGAAATTTTCGAAAAAATGCCCCAGTAGATAGGTAGTACCTATGGTTGTTAGGTAGAAAAAAAAATAGTGACAATGGCTTCGATCTTTGCAGAAGAGTGATCTGTACAGGAAAATAATAAACCTTTGTGAAATAATTTGCAGCGTTTTACCACAATATTTCAACTAGTACTTGATACTGAAATTAGGTTTTTTATTCAAACTACGAAGGTAAGGTTGAAAAAAAAAATTTCAGTACATTTAATAAATATTGAGCAAAAAGAGATGTCTAGGCACGCGGTGTTCCCAGGCGGTCACCCATCCACGTAACTTGATTTCGGTGATCGGGCGAGAACCGGTTTGCTTTTCATGATGTGGCCGTGAACGAGCTTTAGAAGACTCCCACAGAAAATCGAGATCAGTTTTTGACAGTTACAATCCACCAGAACCCATGATAAAACCTCATTACATTACCTATCAACTAGGTTTTCGCTTCATAATCGAGTTTATTTAGATGAAATAAAAGCTTCACCCTCCGTTCGAAGAAATAACGAATTCCTTCATTTAGAAATTTGATTACTGGTTGCTAAGGACGCAAAACTGATTACAACTCGAAAACGCACAAATTATTACACAAAGGTTTATTATTTTTCTATATAGATCACTCGTCTGCAAAGAACACGGCTTTGCCATTGTTACAACCAACCAAAATGAAGAAAAACATCGATCGTATTTCGGTCAGCTAAAATTGAACGGAGATTAGACCTGTCGCCGACAGTAGTTATGATTGTTATATTTTTGTTTACATTAGTTTTATAATAGTTCGTTGCTCAGTAAATCTTGCACGGAAAATATTGTTCCTTTTGCATCTCTTCTATAATCGTGATTTATCACTATTTCGTCAGTGACATAGAGTGGTCCTTCGAGCCTGCCAATTTCTTGTCCAGGGGGCGCCACCTACCCAATAAAGTTCAATCTATCTCGCAACATTTTCTAATTATTTCGTCTCCCATCTTACCAAACTTTAATGCACAACTAGACCCCAAATATAGCACATATACCAAATTTCATCAAAATCGGTCCATGGGAACTAAAAAAAGTGCCTCGTACGGCGGACGGATGGAAATCTTTTATTCTATTTTGGGATCCTACATTCTACGTGCCTTGAAACGTAAACCAACACATTTTGAGGGGGGGTTAAATTTTTTTCTTGGATTTTTTTCTTTCTTTCGATTCCAAAGGTTCATTATTGAAAATAATAAACCAATAATCAACATCAATATACGTGAGGGTACTCTATGAGTTCGAGGTAACGAGAAGAGTTTTTGATTTTTCAATTTTTTTTTTTTTTTTTTCAATATTGTGAGGTCCAATTTAAGGCGGCCCCACACAATCAAAGGGAGCTCTGAACTTGGCTGCTGAAACGACCACCACTATGCCTCCCCGTTCCAGTCCCAAAACATCACCATATAAGGCCATGAAATGGTCAATCAGCCATCTGTTCCCTCTTACTCGGCATCGACGCCACGTATCCAGGAAGACTGACGACACAAAAGCGTCATGAGAATGGAGCGGGTCGAGGCGGCAGCACGAGAGATCTTCCAGGAAGAAGCCATCTTCTTCACCTCAAGAATGAAACCGAATGAAAATAATGAAAAGAATGAAATTTGTTGGGGAAAAGCTCATAGTTGAGAGCCATAAATATATCACAAAGAACTTCGATGAATAAGTAGACCCTAAATGTATAGTTCCGCGAATATCTCGTGAATACGAAGTTCATAAAATCAGGAATATGTTAGGGAATTCGGCCAATTAAACTTGGTGAGACGGAGGGGGCCGCCACCCCATATTTAGGCATCTAGTTCATTTGTGTTACCGGTTGACGGTGTCGCTAATGGAACAGACAATGTATATTTATGAGGGCGGAGGGCTCAGGCGTCCCTTCCTCACTAAGACTCGCCCCCGGTGCTTCATACCTCTCGCTCCCCTTCTGTCGCACCCATGTGAGTGACAATTAATTCACTAAGACAAAACCATGGCCGAACGTACGATTTTCAGGTGCCAACACGGAAACTACGCGAACTGGAATCGATTTCGGTAAATGACATCATTAACATCGGTCGCACACTTCTTCGCTATATCTTCGAAAGTGCTGATTATGCGGGGTGATTCCTAAATTATGGTTAATGTTTAAAATTTGAAAGCGGATCCCTTATTTTAGGACGTCCCCAGTAAGACTTGGGCCTCCTTATGCGATTAAGCTGAAGTGAAGGAGGACAACACTCAAAGAGGTAAAAAAATCACCATGTACAAATCCGTTTTAGACCGTTCTGAATCAAAGTCCTCGAAAAACCCATAGGTTTTTTCTAACACAATTTGAAAGTACTCTACCAAGGCCTTATTCTCCTAGGTACTGATTTGCGTGGTTCTTTTCGTTCGACGCAGAAATCTATCTAGTTGAAATCTATCTATATGAATGGGCTCGATCAGCAAAACTTAGAACCAAAAGTAAGTAGGTATCTAATTGTTCTGCACCCTCACTAACTAATAGATTTCGTGGCTGGCCAAATAACAACAATACACATAGATTATAACAAACAATTTTATTACAGCCTGTATAGCGCAGTGGAAGACAAAAGTACTACGGTGATGAATGAATTTAATAAGAACAATTAGATTGTTCGAATAGTTTAGGGTTAGTACGACCCTATAATAGTATAATAAGCCCCTAGAACATTTTAGAATAGTTAAGTTGTTAGAATAGAGTACAATAGTTATAAGCCCCTAGAATGTTTTTGAATAGTTAAGTTGTTAGAATAGGGGCGTAACGTAGAATATTGGCTGAGATCATTTTTCGGACTATCGTTTATCCAGCCAACCGATGTCGAACCAGTGTTCACTGAACTTATATGTATCGCTCCGCGAGACGATAAAACTCCAAGAAAACCAGGTGAACCAGATGACTACTTGAAATTTGCAGACTACATTTTTGATAATTACATCTCTGATGATGCTAAGTTCCCTCCCGAAATATGGGCATCTGAAAACGACACGGAGCCACGGACGACGAACGGTGCTGAGTCGTTTCATGCACACTACAACGCTCAATTTTATAACACTCACCCGTGTGTTAACCGTGTTCTCTTCGTATTGAAAGAAATTCAGATCGAGACTTACATTAAAATTCGAAGCGAGCTAGTTCCCAGACCACTGTCCCCAGCCTCAAAAGAAAGGCAGCGAAAAATTCGGGAATTGAGGGTTCTCTTTCACCAAAGTCAAATAACCCCGAAGAACTTCGTGATGAAGATGGGCCAAAAAAAGAAACCAGTTCGGTTGGTGGTGCAATAGCGCAGATATTAACACGACACGGACGACGAGTGCATCAATGAATGTGTCCGAGATTTTGATGACTAAGTGTCTTATGATTATACATGATAATGAATTATTGTGATTAATATATTTATTTTTGGCACTGCAATTAAAGTTAAAGTGCAACCTCATCTTAGCTCAGTTTGACCAACACGTTTTTCTGCCCATGGTTTCTATGAGTATGTTATGAGAGTTTGGACGGTGTACAGTCACGTTAGACATATTTTGGGAGTGTGCCGAATGGAGTTGTATTTTCCGGGAGCTGAGGTGTGCCGAAACGTCGACTGTGCCAAATCGATGACTGTGCCGAATCGAAGACCGCCGTAGAATAGAGTAAAATTACAATAGCTTTTATTTTCTTTTCGTAGAAATTCCAGATTTTTTTCCGCTAATTCGGCGACACTGACCTACCCGAACGACAGACTGAGGTCACTGACGAACGGCGAATAGCTCTCTGGCTTTAGTAACTGAACTTAGTAAAACTTGACGTGAGAAACGTGCTTTTTACACGATTAAATTTATCATAGGTTCCAAGAGCGAGGGCAAGACGATACTGCCGGGGAAGACGTCGCATTGATGGGTTTCAGACCACAATGAAGTGGGGAATGAACAGGGCCGATGATAGTCGGAAGTGAGCGACGAATTCTTGATAGAACAATAAGATCAAGGGACGATTGACGGCGTAAACACTATATACCCTATCTATATACCCCCACTCGTCCATGACCTTGCCGTTGGTGTGGGGGCTTATGCCGGGCGCACACATTCTGTTGCATATGATCTCTGATCATCCAGATTGTGTGCGCCATTGCACTGGCTACCAACAATGGACATTCCTCCAGATTAGAGTCTACTCGCCGTGCCGAAAATCTGCGTACAATTACGTGGTGCAGGGGGTTAAAAGCACCATTAACGGCTGCCCCAGGGTACCAGTTGCCCCCTGGGTGTAATCAGACTTTGACTCAGAACAGGCGGACTGCTCTTTCCCAAGTTTTTCGAACCAAGTATGAATCTGATAGATTGAAACAAACAAAAAAAACCTCTGGCACCGAGAGCGATCATGAACTCTGTGTCTCTTACAGAAATGGCAATTTCTGGGGAGAGGCCAACCAAAACCCAGAAACCCTTGGATTTCGAAAATACTGATGGCACCTCCAATAAAGGGACCACCAATTAATCAAATCTGCACGACTCTCTGGTGCACAGCTGAGGAAGGCGACTAGATTGTAGGCTCTAGAGCAGGGGGGACCCATTGGACCTCAGAACAGAAGAAAGAAGCAAAAAAACCTTGGCCAAGCTGTAGTAACGGTGGATGCTTGGGGGGGGGGGGGGGAGAGAGAGAGTGAGACTCCAATGGTCGGGGAACTGAAGCACAAACTAGCGCCTAAGCACCCTCAGCAGCTGGAGCCTCTGGAAACTCTCAGTACCACCACTTCCTGGCTTAGCTAGGCTCGTTTGGATTGGAATACGCAAAGGAGATCCCAATATAACATCAGCATACAGACATCTGTTCCTGCTAGAAACATCAGGAAAACGTTATGATAAGCTAAGAAGAAGAGGATGCTGACAGCCATTGAAGAAGATGGAGCCCTGTCGGCCAGGCAATTCGGCTTTAGATCTTGCAGATCCTGTAGAGCTGTAAGTAGAGTGGTAGGAGTAGCAGAAGCAGCTCTGATGGGGAACAACAAGATCAGGGATATGTGCATGGCAGTTACCTCTGATGTCAGGAATGCTTTCAATTCCGCCAGATGGAGGGGCATCTTGGAGGCTTACAGGGTTCAGTTTCATGTTCCATCAAACCACTTACGAGTCTTACAGAGCTACCGTTGGTTGGCATATGAGACCTAGGAGGGTATCAGAAAGTGAAGAGTTGCTACAGGAGCAGCACAAGGTTCAGTTTTAGGAGGACCTGTGGAACATAAACTATGACGGGATTCTTCGGGTAGAGATTCCAGGAGTAGTTACACTGATTGGCTACACTGACAACTTGGTGGATGTTAAAGCAGCTCACTAGATGGAACATCTACAGTTTAAGCTGGATCAGGCAATGCACCCAATGATGGAGTAGATGGATGCGCCCATGCTGTTATTAGCTATCCATAAAAATTGTGCTGCTATCCACCTCACGAATTGAGAATGTGGACAGGATCATCACCTCTTCTAGCATTTGTTAGCTCGGTGTGTTGCTAGACGGGTAACTGAGCTTCTGGAGGCACATCAGTGAGGTGCCAGTTAAACCTGCAGATATCGTACACAAGATGAGCAAATGTACAATCACTCACTAAGAGGAAACTTCTTATGAGAACCGCGGAGGCGATCATGCTGTATGGAGCAGAAGTTTGGGCAGACTTCCTCAGGTACCAAAAGTACAGGGCACATGTATGGTAGCTGTGCACTGGAGAGGAGCTCTGAGAATCTGTAGCGAAATTTAGAATTTAGAACTGTCTCAGGTTTAGCTGCACAGGACGCAGGGATACGAAGACCTATTTTCATATACCACCAGGTACTGGAATGTAAAAGGATTTGTATGAGGAGGACCGAGGCATTTTCCATTGCAAAGAAGGAAGAGCGGGAGGAAACCAACTTTAGATGGCAAGCACACCGTGATTGTTAAGCCCGGGAACGTTGGATAGATGATCATCACCTAAAGGCTTCGCAGGAGACAGAACACGGCGAGGTGAATTATTACCTACCTCAATTCCTTTCGGGGCATGGCTACTTCCGCTCTTTCTTAGATTGGGAGGGTTACTGACCTAGATGGCAGATACTGTGGGATAAAAGAGGATGATGTTGCCACGTCTACTTCACATGCCAAGAATGAGAAGATATGAGGAGAAATGCAGAATACCTCATCTGAGCATTGCATCCACACACAATCATACAAGAGATGATCAGGAGCAATGAGCAAGTCGGCCTGGGACGCAGTGGCGATATTTGTCACAAGCAAAAAAAGCTAGATGGAAGATGGAAGGACTGTCGGCAAAAAAGGGCTCAACCTAAAGTAATACTGTTCAAAGCGGTTCCGTGTGAGTTCTAACCAGAGGGTGTGGGGTGTAGAGTTTGTTTCGTTTCTTAAAACACTACAAAAGATTACACAATTGTTTGTTATTTTACTCTTACTATTTACTATAATTTTACTAGATCACCGTCTACATAAAACGCGGTTTTTATTAATACTACTTACTAGCGATAACATCGCTATCTGAGAGTTGTGGATGCTTTCATTAATAAATGATTCTTGGTTGTTAAAATTTGAACGGGGATGAAGCCATTCCCACCGGTGAAGATTCTTTTGCAGTTCACGCTCGTGTTTCTGATTGATTGAAATTCCTACCCTTACGCCCTCACAGTGAGTAAACAGTTCGTCCTACAGAGCTCTGGATGATCTCATTCGATTCTAGAAATTCGAATCTATTTTAATTGTGAAATGTGTGATTAATGCGGAATCAGAACACGTGGGTGTGCTAACCAGCCTAAGGCCGCAAACCCTTCCTCACCACCTGGTCACTGTTACTCTTTGTTGGACGAATGTCGAGTCATAAACACGAGTGTGAATCGCACCCAAACGTTCAGCTGATCAAATGCGACCTCTTTTATGTCTTCGAATAGATTTGCACTTCTTTTTCTTGTGCTTCCTCAATAAAATTGCATAGAAGAAACTTTCTGTCCAAATAAACTAGGTAGATCGTTACCCCTGCGCCAAAATATGGTTGGTAGGTACTAATAATGGAAAAGCCTTGTCAATCAACGACCATAACCATAATCAACCGCTGTGTAATAATTTGCAGTTTAATAATCTAGCTTGGGTATAGATGGTCCCCTATGAAATCATCACCCCGAATCGATATCTACATTTTCCATTCCAATTCGATGAGATTTCTGGGATTGTGAGGTTCCCTATGAAACACATCACGACCAGTTTACTTTGCATGCACTCTGAGCGTGCAAAAATGTGAAAAGAGCTTATACAGTTTTTATTCGATTCCTATGGGATTTTGAGGGGTTGTATCATTGAAGACTCAGGACGGTTCCCTATAAAAATCATCGTCATGAGATCATCAAATTTTATGACAGTGGTGGATACATGGGGATTATAGTTTTGAGATCATCTACTGTGCAGCGAATCTTCTATACCTACAGTCGGGCTATGTGCCACATCCACTAGACTATTTTTTTACTTTGTTAATTTCCTTCTAAAAGAAGGATGAGCAAAAAATTACCTATTCCAAAATTTCCACTCGCTTTTCATGTTAGACTTTCTTCAACAATTTCTTAGGGGTTTAGAGGTCCTCAGATCATCGTTTTCCACTAGGTGTATGTCTGTGTGTGTGTGACAAAATACTGTGTCCCTCTGCCCAGGCCTTTTTCTTCAACCAATCTGCGTGTTTTTTTTTTTGTTTTTTTTTTTTGTTTTTTTTGTTTTTGTGTGTGTTTGACTAGGAAATATATCTAGTTGTGCACTACGTCGCCGGAATTTCGAATTTTGTCAATGAAGATGGGTGAAGTGAAGGGGGGTTATTTACTGAAAATAAGGTGCATTCAGACGATGTATTGAGTGTGCTGCCTAATTAAGGTTTACTGCGATGGGGAGGAACAAAGTTATATGAATTATTCTCTGTATCACCATGGAACTAATAGTGGTGCCACCATGGTGCCAGGACGCCATAAACCGCATATTTCGTCGTTTTTTTTGCGTTTCACTTTGACTACGGATGTGAACTAAGTACTACGGACCAAAACTAACAAATGAATGTTCAACGTTGCGACGTATTTCCTGTTTGGTGCCACACTGGCACCATTGGTTGCGTTGAGGGGGGGGGGGGGGGAGGGACTCGAATTCGCATGTTGGGTATCGTAGATCATGGATTTTAAAATGCTCTTCAAATTACGGGCTCCCAAGCCGCTAGAAATGTTATGGTGGGTAATGGTGAGGGGTGGAGAGGGGGGAGACCACCATTTCTGGCTTATAATACTAAACTACACCGAGTAAAATCGTTTTATCCCTACACCACTTAGTTTGAATTGATGTAATGCTTATCCAACGAGACGTCCCCTGGAATGCATGCATTACTAAAAGGTATGTTTTTCTTATATCTATGATTTGTTTTTGCCTGCTTTTGGCATACTTTTCAGCTAGTTGAAAACAATAAACCAAAACGTGAAGCCAATAAACGTTTTTTCTTTGCTTTTCTTACAGGGACTGAACGGTTGGATTTACAGAGCTCTGGGTCTCATTTGATTCTTGAAATTCAATACTATTTCCGAATGATTATAAAAAACTTTAAACTGAAGGTTTTTGAGATAGGGTGGTTTATATGTTTCAGCCCTTATTTTTCGCCCCTCAGAAGTGACGTCAACCAAAATCTTCGGAGCACAATTAGACCCCAACTGGAGCCTACATACCAAATTTCATCAAAATCGGTCCATAGGAACTAAGGAAAGTGCCTCGTACGGTGAACGGAAGGAAAAATGTTACTCGATTTTCGGATTGTTTACCTTGAAACCTAAACCAGCAACTTTTGGTGGTGGTGGTGGTGGGGGGGGGGGAATATATTTTTGGTCGATTCCAAAGGTTCATTATTGAAAATAATAAACCAAAATGTTTGTTCCATAGCTTACTGGTTGGAATTGATCAATAGACGTCTCCTGGAATGTAAACAACACACTAAACAATATGTATCCGTCCGATTTCGATGGAATTTCGTGTTACGGATGGAAACTATGTGCTACTTGGCATTATTTTTATTATATATAGTATTTTACCTTTTAGTTAAACCTTTTTCGCATCGATTTAAACCTTTTTAATTTTATTTGAACTTTTTTTACTATGAATTAAACCTTTTTTTTGTATTTAATTAAACTTTTTTAACTTTCATTAAAACCTTTTGTATTTTGAATTAAACCTTTTTTACTTTGAATTAAACCTATTTCGTATTGAATTAAACCTTGGAAGAGAATGTGAATTTGGATAAAAACGTCTGCCAAGTGGGTGTGGCACATAGCTTCCTCATATCCATAACCCGATTGTATAGATGATCCAATGCATAGTAGTTAATCTCAAAATATCAAAACAAGTTAATCTGTAACATCCCTGAAAATTTCATTGAAATCGGATGGAAAATGTAGAAGTTATGGACGTTACAAGGAAATTCACGTTTGCGCATGCGCAGTGGCTACTATCAGTCCGGAGGTGGTGATCTTCATTGGGGACCATCTGAATACTAATCTGTAACATCCCTGAAAATTTCATTGAAATCGGATAGAAAATGTAGAAATTATGGACGTTACAATGAAATTCACGTTTGCGCATGCGAAGTGACTACTATCAGTCCGGAGGTGGTGATCTTCATTAGGGACCATCTACAACCTAATCCGCATGATCCCTGAAAATTTCATCGAAATCGGGTAGAAAAGTGAAAGTTCTAGCCGTTACAAGGAATTTCACGTTTGCGCATGCGCAGTGGCTACTATCAGTTCGAAGGTGATGATTTTCATAGGGGACCATCTAAATACTAATCTGTAACATTCCTGAAAATTTCATCGAAATCAGATGGAAAATGTAGAAGTTATGGCCGTTACAAGGAATTCACGTTTGCGCATGCGCAGTCGGTTCTATCAGTCCGAAGGTGATGATTTTCATAGGGGACCGTCTACACACCGACCCGCACAATCCCTGAAAATTTCATTGAAATCGGACAATAACTTCGTATAGTTATGCGCGTTACAAGGAATTCATGACAGACAGACAGACACACAGACACACAGACACTGAACCAAAATTGTTCAGAAAGGTCTAAAACGCAAAACGCGAGTGAAAATTTTGATTTTGGAGAACTTTTTTTTTCGACTTCGAAAAGTGAAAACAAAGCTTCCGCTACCTTGGTAGACTCGGAAGCAAAATTAACTCACATGCTGGCCGTCATTGTCGAAAGCAGGTGCCTACCCCGGTTCTGATCTTGGTAGAAATAGAGGAAAACACATTCAGTCGCCTCATTTCTCCTAAGAAGAAGGCAATCCGTATTCACCCATGTCTGTGTAACTAGGGTACCTAGGGTACCTTCTGCGTGTCAAGACGAGCTTAAGCATTGCTACTGCGTGTCACGATGAGCGTACGCTAAATAGATAACTCCTTTGTGTCGCGAATTCCTTCCCAATGACGCAGAGCATTAATTGCCGCTTTTCTCCTCGGTCAAGTACGCAAACCGCAAACCCTTCCCCGGCACAGTTTGTCAGAAAGTGTAGTTTCAAACATGAACGACAGCAGTTCCAGTGAGGACTCCATTATCTTTCGAAGAAGGCGTAGGGGGCGAGTAATGTATAGCGAAGATTCGGATGATCCAGCTGAAGACCTTTCTGTGTCTCCCGTTGCTCGAAACTCAAGAGGTAGACGTGGGACGTAACAAAAGATTTCGTTTTAAAAGAAGGAGTTTTTTATTAAATTACATGAAGAAGGATTTTCCATCAGGGAAGCGGCATCGAAATCAGGTATGAATTTAAACACAGGGAAAACTGTACTTCGATTGTACAAAAAAGACAATCCGCAGAGAAAGAAAACAGGCCCCGAGGGCACAGAAAAGCGACACTGACTCCCGAAATACTTCGATTAATTGAAACAACAATTGAAAGGCAACCCGACATAACTCTTAAGAACATAAGAGTTCTCGAACGGGATCTCATGGCTTCTTCTACAATGAGGATGAAATTCCTACCGCCTTATTCGCCAATGCTGAACCCTGAGGAAAAGGCGATGAAGAATTCAGCAAGAGACGTAGGGTGGTGGCACCAGTCGCATACACTTACCCAGTATCATACACTTTCATCTTCAAATCGAAATAATAACAGTTCTTGGTGACGTAGATAGGATTTCATAAGTTCAAAATATCTGTGTGCTTCCTTGGTGGATTTGGAAAGAAGAAGAAAGAGAAGGGAAGGTTTTTGTCGGGTTTCTCACGTGCAGGTTGGGACTCCTTGAAGGCAGCACTCTGTTCACGGGGTCTGCTTGCAGTTTAGGTTAAGAAGGTGACTCCTCTTCTATATTAGTATTTTCACACAAATTTTGTCTTTTCATTCCCCTGGACGTGATATTTAATGTATTTTGACTTGTACAATCCATTTTTGTTATTTGTTTTGCTCAAAACACAGTTTTTATCCCGTTTTGAGAGGGTGTATGATACTTGATACTTAATAATACAATGGTACCCCATTTCATACACACGTGTATGCCACTGGGGATTCCAAAAAAATTCTAAGCTTTGCGTTTTCTCGGCTATTGTAGGTGTTAGGGACTCGAAACTCACACTATGAACTTTTTTTGAAATCACCAGTATTAAGACCAGTATCATACAGGGTTGTATGATAATGGGTCCACAGGGTGTATGACATGGAGCCCAGCTAATTTTTCCCATTCGAGCATTTTGCTTCCGAGTCTACCAAGGTAGCGGATTGTTTTCACTTTTCAAGGATGAAAAAAAAATTCTCCAAAATCAAAATTTTCACTCGCGTTTTGCGTTTTAGACCTTTCTGAACAATTTTGGTTCCGTGTCTGTGTGTCTGTCTGTCTGTGTGTCTGTCTGTCATGAATTCCTTGTAACGCGCATAACTATACGAAGTTATTGTCCGATTTCTATGAAATTTTCAGGGATTCTGCGGGTTGGTGTGTAGACGGTCCCCTAAGAAAATCATCATCCTCGGACTGATAGAAGCGACTGCGCATGCGCAAACGTGAATTTCCTTGTAACGGCCATAATTTCCACATTTTCTATCCGATTTCGATGAAATTTTCAGGGATTATGCAGATTAGGTTGTAGATGATCCCCAATGAAGATCATCACCCCCGGGCTGATAGTAGCCGCTGCGCATGCGCAAACGTGAAATTCCTTGTAACGGCCATAATTTCCACATTTTCTATCCGATTTCGATGAAATTTTCAGGGATTATGCGGATTAGATTGTAGATGATCCCCAATGAAGATCATCACCCCCGGGCTGATAGTAGCCGCTGCGCATGCGCAAACGTGAATTTCCTTGTAACGGCCATAATTTCCACATTTTCTATCCGATTTCGATGACATTTTCAGGGATTATGCGGATTAGGTTGTAGATGATCCCCAATGAAGATCATCACCCCCGGGCTGATAGTAGCCGCTGCGCATGCGCAAACGTGAATTCCTTGTAACGGCCATAACTTTTACATTTTCCATCCGATTTTAATGAAATTTTCAGGGATGTTACAGATCAGTATTCAGATGGTCCCCAATGAAGATCATCACCCCCGGGCTGATAGTAGCCGCTGCGCATGCGCAAACGTGAATTTCCTTGTAACGGCCATAATTTCCACATTTTCTATCCGATTTCGATGACATTATCAGGGATTATGCGGATTAGGTTGTAGATGATCCCCAATGAAGATCATCACCCCCGGGCTGATAGTAGCCGCTGCGCATGCGCAAACGTGAATTCCTTGTAACGGCCATAACTTTTACATTTTCCATCCGATTTTAATGAAATTTTCAGGGATGTTACAGATCAGTATTCAGATGGTCCCCTATGAAAATCATCACCTTCGGACTGATAGTAGCCACTGCGCATGCGCATACCTAAAATCCTTGTAACAGCCATAACATTTACATTTTTCATCCGAATTTGATAAAATTTTCTATGATTGTCCAGATTAGCGCGTAGATGGCCCCCTATGAGGGTAGTGAAAGGTACTTAGAGATTGGTGCTTTGAGATTACTAACTACTATGCATCGGATCATCTATATAATCGGGTTATGGGTACGAGGAAGCTATGTGCCACACCCACTTGGCAGACGTTTTTAAGGACGTCCCACAGTAAGACTTGGGCGTCCTTATGCGATCGATCTGGGGTGAAGTTGGACAACACTCAACAGAAAAAAAAATAACCACACAGTAATCCGTTTTAGACCATTCTGAATCCAAATCCGCGAAAAAAAACCATAGGTGTATGTGTGTGTGGGTGTGTGTGTGTGTGTGTGTAACAAAATCTTGTGTACTCTGCACAGGCCTTAGTTCTCAACCGATTTTCCTGGTTCTTTTTTTGTTCGTCGCGGAAAACTATCTAGTTGTGCACTACGTTACCGGAATTTCGAATTTTGCCTTTTAAGGGGGGGAAAGGGGGGTTAATGCTTAAAAACCGTGCGTTTGCGTGCATAATCTTGTAAACTCTGCTCAGGCCTCAATTTCCAACCGATTTGCGTGTTTCTTTTTTTGTCTGACTCAAATAACTTCCGAGTTGTACATAATTTCACCCGAGTACCAAAATTTGCAAGGGGAGGGAATGAGTGGGGGGATAATATTCACAAAATATCCGATTTTTCAATATTTCGGATCCTTTACTGCTTACTAATTGTACCCAAGCTTGGAAATTGAAAAAAAATTCTCATTAAACCTCCGGATTTTCATGAATTATTCGCTGTACCACCTTGGAACTAATAGTGGTGCCACCATGGTGCCATGATGCTATAAACCGCTTATTTCGTGTTTTTTTTTTTTTTTTTTTTTTTTGTGCTTCACCTTGAATACGGATGTGAACTTCGACGGACTGCATACCAAAACTAACAGATGAAAGTTCAATGTTACGACGTATTTCCGCTTTGGTGCTAGGCTGGCACCATTGTTGGCGTTGGGGGGGTGAACTCGAATTCGCATGTTGGGTATCGTAGATCATGGATTTTAAAATGCTCTTCAGATTCGAGGCTCCCATGCCGCTAGAAATGTTAAGGTGGATAATGGTGGGGTCAGTATTTCTTGCCTAAAGTAATAAATGAATTACATCGAGTGAAACAGTTTTATCACTTAACAACTGGTTAAACTGATCTAATGCTTATCCAATGGGACGTCCCCTGGAATGCATGCATTACTAAATAATATGTTCTTCTTCTTTTTGCTTCCGAGTCTACCAAGGTAGCGGAAGCTTTGTTTTCACTTTTCAAGGATGAAAAAAAAGTTCTCCAAAATCAAAATTTTCACTCGCGTTTTGCGTTTTAGACCTTTCTGAACAATTTTGGTTCCGTGTCTGTGTGTCTGTCTGTCTGTGTGTCTGTCTGTCTGTCCGTCTGTCATCAATTCCTTGTAACGCGCATAACTATACGAAGTTATTGTCCGATTTCTATGAAATGCTCGGGAATTGTGCGGGTTGGTGTGTAGACGGTCCCCTATGAAAATCATCATCCCCGGACTGATGAAAGCGACTTCGCATGCGCAAACGTGAATTCCTTGTAACGGCCATAACTTCTACATTTTCCATTCGATTTCAATGAAATTTTCACGGATGTTACAGATTAGTATTTATATGGTTCCTTATGAAAACCATCACCTTCGGACTGATATTAGCCATTGCGCACGCGCAAACGTGAATTTCCTTATAACGGCCATAACATCCACATTTTCTACCCGATTTCGATGACATTTTCAGGAATTACGCGGATTAGGTTGTAGATGGTCCCCAATGAAAATCAAGGCCTTAAAATTTACAGTAGCCTCTTCGCATGCGCAAACGTAAAATCCTTGTAACAGCCGTACATTTGTTGCCCTCGCGTGTGACGTGAGAATCTCAAATCCCATTCAACTAATTACCTAGCCCCTATAGATCAGTGAGTAGTGCTCTGGACTCCCACCCAGGAGTCCCAGATTCAACTCCCAGTTAAGCTAAGAAATTTTTTGATCCAATCACTACTCACATATATTTTCCGTCCGAATTTGATGAACTTTTCTAGGATTGTCCAGATTAGCGTGTTGATGGTCCCCTATGAACCCTCATACCCATTGAAAGGTACTTAAAGATTGGTGTTTTGAGATTAACTACTATGCATCGGATCATCAATGTGATCGGTATATGGATACGAGGAAGCTATGTGCCACACCCACTTGGCAGACGTTTTTTCTATTATAATGCTCAAGTATTAAATAAGACAATTTGTTTCTTTGTAGGTACAAAGCATTCTATCCTAAAGGTTCCTAGAGCTTGCAAACCTAGATTGGTAAGAGTTTCCTAAAACAAGAAGACTGTCGACTATAAAAGTAATTTTTGCATTCAAACCAAATATTTTCTAATCAATAAACATTACTCGAAGTTTAGTGTGCGATTCTTATCTTTATTTCGCCTTTGATAATGAAAAATAACAATTTTTTATGTTTCCGTGCAAGTGTATGATACTGGTTCCAAAGTATGAATGACACTGGTGCCTCCCAATTTTTGCCTCGTATGATACTGGGGAAAAAAAGAGATCTCGAAAATCATTTACTTAAGCTGAAAGAAACCGAATATTTTATTTCTCTTGGTTTTACAACGTTTAAGAACAGTCGTTCTAGCTATTTCGACCCCTCAACTATTTGTAGGATGTAATTTGGCATAAATATAGAGCAAAAACTGGAAATTGTCTCCGTGTATGATACTGGTGCCACCACCCTACTGAGTCGCCGAGAAGAGCACTATCTTCTCCAAGTAGTAGCAGCAAGTGTTGCTTCTCTTACTCCACGTGATTGTCAAAATTATGTCACAGACATGTACTTATTATTACCCACTGCAGTCAATGGCCAACCTCTACATTGACACCATAAAACTTCTGCAAGAGCCCATTGATTGCGTTGTTTCTTTAAGTTTGTTTACATATGAAGGGTCACGGGGAAAAAGGATCAAACTCCACTTTTTGGCCGAATTGAGATAGGTACGCCATCTTGTAGCTTGGGAGGAGTAGAATCGAAGGACTGTTTCACTTTGTGGAAGAAAGATCGCATTCATTCTTTTTAAAGCTAAAACAAATACTGGGCTCCGGGGAAAAAGGATCAGATTCCGTGCGCTCGCAGGGAAGAAAGATCAGTGTCCGATTTAAAGACCCCTTCCCTCGCCTTTGCATGAGTTGTACGGCATCACACCAAAGATTCATCAAGCACAAATGCTTCTACCTCTGAAGATACCAGACAGTTTTCACAATCCCTCCTACCTCGAAGAAGATGACGTCAGTACCAAAAGCTGCTGTAGCATTGGGGAACCTTTACAACGGCCCCATACCCATCAAAACCAGTAAAATCAAATGATTTAAAACACTTGTGTCAGTTTTGTCGTCAACCCCGGTGTTAAAATTTCCTGAGTCACTGTTCAACAGGTTGGGGAATGTAGGAGATGATGACGCCATTTCATATTGCGACGATCCTTTAGATGAATGATTTATTTATTGATTTTTTTGCCTTTTTGCAATTAATGTTTTGTACAAAACTATACATAATTTGGAAAATAATGCCAATTTTTGCCCAACATTTTTCTGGAGGTGACAGTTAGGTACCTACAAACCCTAGTAAATTTACTGAAGTGAATTACGAGATTTTAATAAACAATAGGTAACATGGCGATATAATTTTAGGTATTATGGTGACCGAAACGCGGATATTTGTGGGGAAAAAAGATCAAAGTCCTTACCTTGTTTGAAATTTCTAATTATTTCTGGAAATTATCTTCGACCTACTTAATTTTCTTTCTTATCACTTGAACATAATTAAATTCCTGGTCAGGTGGCCCAAACAGTTCATTTTTTTTATGCATAGCGTCCGTCTGGGAAGACTTCAAACTTTGTTTTTCGATTTTCTCGGAATTAGGAAAAAAGGAGTCTGGTCCTTTTTCCCCGTGACTCTTCATATAATATATAATTTTTGTTGTTCGTATATATTTATACAATAAAGTTTTCACCTGATGTTTCTAGTGTGTGAAATAAAGTTTTCATGCATTCATTTTGTTCAAAAATTGACTTTCCTACTTGGGAATAGAAGGTTTAATTCTATGTGAAAAATGTTCAAACGAAAGTGAAAAAAGTTTAAATGAAAGTGAAAAAAGTTTAGATGAAAGTGAAAAAAGTTTAAACGACAGTGATGTACGTTTAAACGACAGTGATGTAGGTTTAAATGAAAGACAAAAAGGTTTAATTTAAAGTACAAAAGGTTTAACTCATTGTGAAAAAGGTTTAACTAAAAGGTAAAATACTATATATATTTTCTCCGAAATATCGAGGTGAAAGTTTTGGGGCGTTAACCCCATAACCAGACCGCAGATTTCACAACATTTTAAATTGTTAATGTTGACCAAAATCTTTGGCAAACGATATAATTTTTTGTTACAACTTGGTCGCAGTGGAAGGAGTTTGTATATCAACTCATCTAAGACGTCCTACTCTATATTTAAAAAAATCTTTTTGTTATTATAAATGTTTAGGCTTTTTTTGAATCAGTGTCAAAAACTTCAGGAACGGTTTTAGAATGTTCCAAATTGGTTTTAGTAGAAATATTTGTCTCCTTTTTCCAAGCTAATTTTTTTTTTTTTTTTTTTTTTTTTAAAGGAAAATTGGCTAACTAGGAGAGTATCAAGAGTGCTTTCATTCAAAATGGAGATTTATATGAACGCAACATTTTGATAATCCGGTAGTTTTGTAATTGTTTATTCTTGGTTCATCGTGGTAGTGAAGAGCGCATGCGTGGAGAGCGTGAGTCAGAGAGGTAGGACTGGGAGCGAGAGGGTGGAAGTAAGGAGCGGCTTGAGGGGAGGCGGACTTAAGAAAAGAAAACCAGCTCCCCCTCGAGTAAAGGGGGAAACGCCAGGCGATTGAAGGGGGTCATTCGAGGGTCACGCCGGCCGGAGGGTCGAAAGCGAGGGAGGGAGCTAAGAACGCCCGAAAAGGGTCGGAAAAGTCCTACCTTATTCCCGGCGGGCCCTTGAGACCGTGACGTCACTCGATCCTTTTTCTTGGCGGAATCTCCATCGATCCTCGAGGAAGGGGCGCTCAGAGGGGGTGTCCAGGGAAAAGCCGGCCTTTCCCTGAAAGAAAGGGAGCCACACTGCCGACCCTCCGCGCACAAGGGTTTCCCTCTATGTGATTTCGATGACTTTTTCTCTTGTTTAATACGTGGGATAATTTTCTGCATCCCTCCTGTGTCCTCTTTTTTAACTGGTTGTTCCGAGGGCAGGTTTTTTTTCATTTTTAAAAATATTCCGTTTGCGTATGAGCATAGTTATGCATAGTGCGCGGGTGGGAGGGGGTGCGCGTGCGCAGTCGACGCGCAGGCCACGCCCCTTCTCTCATCGATCTCTTCCTCTCTTTGTACGTGTAGAAGAGAGGACCCCTCTTTTCACCCTAGTCAGCAGCCCCCTCCACGCTCCGAGGGAACCTTTCTAATTTCTCCAACCCAATTACCCCACTCCTTCCTTCCTCGCTCCGCCTCCTCCGGCCCTCTCTCTCCCACCTCCTCCGTAAATAAAGGTTGAAGAATGAAGGTGAAGGGGGAGTCAAAAATACGGAAGTGTCCCCCTTTCACTGCGCCACATTCTTGGCACCAGCCGGCCAATTGGTCAGTAGGGAAACTTCTTTCGATTCCGTCGTTCCTTTCTGGCGCCAGCTCCCGAAATCCCCCCCCCCCCCGCGCCACCACAACCTTCCGATGTTCCCCCAAAAAACGCTGCAAATTATTACACAACTAGAGCGACTTTTTGAAGAAAATGAAACAGCAGCCCCAAAACAGGCAAAATGTTCACAATTTTGGTTTATTACTTTCAATAATGAACCTTTGAAATCGACCAAGAAAAAAATGTTAGACCCCCTTAAAATTTGTTGGTTTACGTTTCAAGGTACGTAGAATCCAAAAACGCTGCAAATTATTACACAAAGGTTTATTATTTTTCTACATAGATCACTCGTCTGCAAAGAACACGGCTTTTCCCTAATCAACACCAACCGACATGAAGAAAAACATCGATCGCATTTCGGTCAGCTAAAATTTGAACGGAGATTAGGCCTCTTTTGCGATTCACACTCGTGTTTCTGATTTATCGTAAGTCCAACCCTTAAATTCTCGTAGTGAACGAACGGTTCGTCCAACAGGGCTCCGCGTGGTCTCTGAAAATTCAGTACTATTCTTAAATTGATGGAAAATAATGCCTTTATATCAAATTTTTTTGAGTTAGGGCGTTTTCAAAATTTCAAAATTGATTTTGGAACCCTTAGGAGTGACCTACATCAACCAAAATCTTCGAGGCACAACTAGACCCAAAATGGAGCCCACATACCAAATTTCATCAAAATCGGTCAATGCTAAGTAGGGAAAGTGCCGCGTACGGCGGACGGACGGCCAAATTTTTATTCGATTTTTTTATCCTACGTACCTTGAAACGTAAACCAACAAATTTTGAGGGGGTTTGAACATTTTTTTTCTTGGTCGATTCCGAAGGATTGTCATTGAAAATAATAAACCAAAATCGTAACCTGCCACCACATAATTTGTTTCCACGTTTAACGTACAAAACGAAATAGAAATATTTCCGCCCGTCTGCCTGAGTTCCCAAGGGCTAATTTTGATGAAATTTGCTGCATATGCTCCATTTGGGGTCTAGTTGTGCCCCTAAAATGTTGGTTTCTGTGTCACTTCCAAGGAGGTGGAAAATAGAGTCGGGAACTTCATCATAATAAATGGCCGTTCAAATGGATTGAAGTTTATTGAACTCATTCCTGTTCATCACAATTGTTGGAGACAATTCTCAAATTCAAATATTTCCCGATACCCATGTTGAAAACTAGTACCTACTTGTATAAATTTCTTTAGATTCATCACGGATTTGAATACATGTGTAGCAAGATAGCGGAAAATATTGTGTTAGCTTCTGGATTCTCTGCCTAGGCTGGGTAGATGGCGCATCTCCCCCTTTTTGCCAGTGTTCTATTCAGTCAGTCAAGTTGTGCGGTCAGTCGATTATTAATAAAAAGTTTTTCTCAAATTAAATTCCTGTGTGTTCGAGTTTTCTATCACATCCGGTTGATTTCAGGTTATGGGCGATCGTTCACGCTTTCCACGGGAAATTTAAGTGTTGAATTCGTGTCGGAAAAGTCCGGTTTAGTCGAGTTGTCGAATTTACCTGTGTGTTTGCCGGTTTTCGTGGGCAACATGGCGCTTCAACCCGCCGGAATCAAACCGTTTGATGGTACTGGTTATTCAAACTGGGAATTTCGTGTAAGGTTGCTCCTGGAACAAAACGGAGTGGAAAGAACAATCACGGATGATAGACCGACGGATGCAAAAGTTCTCGAACTCTTTACAGCCCAGGATGTGAAGGCTCGCGGAATAATCGTTCAGTGCCTTGCTGACAACATGCTCGTAATGGCCCGTGAAAAAACCAGCGCCAAGTCTATGTGGGAGTGTTTTAAAAGAACTTTTTCGACCTCGGGAACCGTGGCTCTAGTTCGTCTACAGCGGGATTTTCGAAATTTGGCATTTAATGGGTCAAAACCGCTTCGTGAGTTTTTGCACGAATACGAACAGTTGGTGACGTCACTGAGGGCTGCAGGAGGAAACCTGGAAGACAAAGAAGTGATCACTACTCTACTGGCCATCATGCCTAAAGACTTCGATTCAGTGACAACTGCTATTGACATTTTACTCTCAAAAGAAAGTGATGCGAGGTTGGTGACGCTCGATTTTGTTAAAAATAAATTACTCATGGAAGAATCGCGTCAAGAAGATCGCAAATCGGAGTTGTCAACAATCAAAGATGGCGATCAACAGGTATTTTATTCATCAGGCCGTCGTCGTGGTCGTGTGTCTCGTGGACGCGGGAGGGGTAACTTCGGTCATTCTCGTGGAAGTTCGCAAATGTCTCGGGACACAAAGACAGATGCTAATAATCGAGAGTACTTTCCCTTCAAGTGCTACAAATGTGGCAAGACTGGCCACCGCCGACAGCACTGTGTCCAGCGTCGAGTAAACATGGCAAGCCACGAAGATGAAGAGGAAGTAGTTACCTTCATGACGGCTATCAAGAACTCTAAGGCTACACGAACTTTTGTAAACAAAAACATTGGCATCACGAGCGAATGCACTCGTATTAGTTGGATTGTTGATTCGGGCGCGACAAATCATCTCATATCCTCGGATTTCAGCGTCTTTCTAACAAAATCGAAGCCTGTGAACTGTCAAATTCAGGTCGCGAAGGTTGGTCAATTTGTCAGTGCCGTGCGCCAAGGAGACTTAGCTGTGAGAACAATGGAAGGCCGGGAAATAAAAATTACTGATGTGTTGGTGTGTGAAGGGTTGTCCCACAATCTCCTTTCTATACGAAAATTGGAGGAAAAAGGATGTAAGGTTCTCTTTGGTGATAGTAAGGTTCGTATCTTCTCAAAAGACTGTGTTATTGTGGAAGGATCTCTAATTGGAAATCTATACTACCTTGAGTTTTGCCTGGAATCTCGGAATGCTAATTTGGCTGGTGTGTCCAAGGAATTGCTTCACAGAAGAATGGGTCACTCATCGAAATTTCCATCTGAAGGTCTGTGTGAGATTTGCATTGCAGGTAAGCAGTGTCGTTTGCCTTTTCACAACCTTCCAGAATCTAGGAAACCTAAAAGATTACTAGAGGTGGTAGCCTCGGATGTGTGCTGTGTTAGTCCTCTCGCTCTGGATGTTTATCCATACTTCGTCACGTTTACCGACTTGTTCTCGGACTTTACGTTTGTTTATCTCATGCGTCAGAAGGATGAGGTCTTGGAAAAATTCCGTAAATTTGTCAATCAAGTGGAAGCTAAATTTGGAACTAAATTGGAGCGGATTCGTGTCGATGGAGGAGGAGAGTATACTGGTCACGCATTTCGTGACTAATGTGAGGACAAGGGTATTCATGTTCAGGTAACTATTCCCAGATGTCCTGAAAATAACGGAAATGCTGAACGGAAAAATAGAACTCTTTTAGATAAGGCCAGGTGTATGTTGCTAGATGTGGGCTCTCTAGAGAAAAAGTTTTGGGGTGAAGCTGTTAAAACTGCTGCCTATCTCCATAATCGAACACCACAAGCTCGATTCGGTGGTAAATCCCCTGCTGATATTTGGAATAATGAGAAGCCCATTCTAGATAAATTGAGAGTCTTTGGCTGTAATGCTTACGTGCATATTCCGAAAGAAGATCGTAGAAGTAAATTAGACCCCCGCAGCAGAAAAATGATATTTCTGGGATACATTGATAGCGGATACAGACTTTGGGATCCGGAGAAGAGGAAAATAGTATCGGCGAGGAACGTCATATTTGATGAATCTCGTCCTAGGTCTGTCTCTGATAAGCCATGTAAGCCAGAGGAAACTACTGTAGTGCCACAGGTCGTTGAGGAGGTTGTCGAGCAGTCGCCGCCTGAGGATGAACTCTCAACAGATGGTGAGTCTACATCATCAGAGGACTCTACGTCATCGGATGAGGAGAAAGATCCAGAGATGAAGTCTCCTAAGTTTGGAACACCTTCTGGTGGACCTAGTCCTAAGCGGAAGAGAAAACCGCCTTCTTGGTTGAAGGATTACGTAACATCTGGAAGTTCTGGAGGTCCTAAGAAATGTCTGGATATGAATTCGATGATGGCACTCTCTGCCGGTTGTCTGCCCTCGGAAATACCTCGGAATTTTAAGGAAGCTGTTGCTTCAGGTTGGGAGTCAGCTATTAAAAGTGAGCTGCATTCTCTTGAGAGAAACGGTACATGGGAGGTCGCTGAGAGGCCATCTAACGTGAAGATCATTAGATCCAAATGGGTCTTTCGTAAGAAGTCGGGTGATGTGAGGAAAGCTCGTCTCGTCGCACTCGGATACCAGCAGGAAGATGGGATGGAGGAAATCTACGCGCCAGTCGCCAGGATGGCAACATTGAGACTTCTGCTTGTCATTGCTAACGAGCAAGGAATGCATATTCAGCAGATCGATGTGAAAAATGCCTTTCTGCAATCAAAGCTAAGCTCTCCAACTTATATGGTGCCCCCCGAAGGTCTTGAAAATATACCACCTGGAAAGGTACTGCTCTTGAAGAAGGCACTCTATGGCTTGCGTGAAAGTCCTAAATGCTGGAACGACTGCTTCAATGGACACCTCATTGATCTTGGGTTCAAACGCTCTCGTGCAGATCCGTGTCTCTACTACAATGGAAAAATCTACCTGCTGATCTGGGTCGATGATGTCATAATGTTTTCCAAGTCCACAAGTGATCTTCATCAGTTCAAAACTTTGTTAAAGGAAAAAATTGAGTTTAGAGATGTTTCTGCTGATGAAAAAGAGTTTTGTTTTCTTGGTATTAAGATTGAAAAATCAAATGAAGGTGTCATACGAATCTCCCAAGAGGAACTTATTGAGAAAGTTATTAATCGATTTAATATGGTAAATTGTAAAGAAGCTAAAATTCCTATTGAGCATAAATTGAATTTGATGAAAAGTACCAGTGAACCGTTACCTGATGTACCATATAGAGAACTTTTAGGTTCGTTAATGTACATAATGCTAGGAAGTAGACCTGATCTATGTTTTTCTGTTTCTTATTTTGGTCGCTTTCAAAATTATTTTTCATTAGAGCATTGGAAGCATTTAAAAAATGTTATTAGATATTTAAAAGGTACTAAATATTTAGCTCTTTCTTATAAGCGTTCTTCTGCTATCGCTTGCGTTGAGGCCTATGCTGATTCTGATTTTGCTGCAGACGTTAATGATAGGAAGAGCATTTCTGGATTCACTATTTTCGTGAACAGAAATTTAATAATGTGGTCCTCGAAGAAACAGGATGTAGTAGCTTTGAGCAGCACCGAAGCTGAATACGTAGCCCTTTCAGCCTGTATGACTGAATGTCTTTTCGTTCGAAGTTTGCTGTCCGAAATTTCAAAATTTGTGCAACCTATTGTTGTATTTGAGGACAATCAGGGATGTATTAAGATGTCACAAACAAGTGAAACGAAAAGATCAAAACATATAGATGTCAAACATTACTTTGTTAAAGACATTGTTCAAAGTGGATTGTTTAAGGTTCTTTATGTCAGTTCAGAGCTTCAAATTGCTGATATTATGACTAAGTCATTGTCATGTGGTCGGTTTACTATGCTTAGAGGTAAATTGGGACTTGCCCTGCCTTAAATCTGTCTCCTGTACTTTTTTTCAATCATGTTTTCTGAACAATGTATTATGTTTTTATTGCATTGTTTGCTCACTTGGGAGGGGGTATTGTGTTAGCTTCTGGATTCTCTGCCTAGGCTGGGTAGATGGTGCATCTCCCCCTTTTTGCCAGTGTTCTATTCAGTCAGTCAAGTTGTGCGGTCAGTCGATTATTAATAAAAAGTTTTTCTCAAATTAAATTCCTGTGTGTTCGAGTTTTCTATCACATCCGGTTGATTTCAGAAAATACCATTATGAGTAAGGAATACCATAATACGAGTACTAACCAGTAGGAAAGGATTTCCGACTTCTAATCTAGAAATCAGTTCAAATATTGAGAAAAATCTGAGTTTTTGGAGTTTATTTTGAACAAATGAGGATCTTGTAGTGACTAAAATATCCTTCAAACCATGATAAGACTGTACGAGTACTGGGAATGAATTAAAGTTTGAAAAGAATTGTGGGAATCGCGTAAAAGGCTTGCGGCACTGAGAGCGCCCATCTGTCCTTGGTTTGACACTAAAGGTATCTGTCCGTTGAGGGTTAAGAATCAAACATTCTCTGCCGATGTGACTTGAAGTTGGGACGAATGAAAAGAAAGAAACACGAGTGTGAATCACAATGGATTGATCACCGACAGAAATATACCAAATCTCCGTTAAAAGTTTAGCTGATCAAATGCGATTTTGCTTCCGAATCTATCAAGGTGCGGAAGCTTTGTTTTCACTTTTCAAGAGAAAAAAAACCGTTCACCAAAATCGAAATTTTCACTCGCGTTTTACGTTTCATACCTTCCTGAACAATTTTGATTCCTTGTCTGTCTGTGTGTCTATCTGTCTGACATGGAATCCTTACCACAGGCATAACTTCTACAATTCTCATCCGATTTCGATGGAATTTTCAGGGATTGTGCGGATTGGCGTGGACGACTATCGATTGCCACCTAGGAGAGAAAAGGTGAAGGATGAATGAGGTATTTCAGTCAATTTTAAAGTTTTTTTTTAAAGAGTTTCTGTTTGTCGAGAAAATGTTAAGAAGTAATTAGGGAAGATAATGAAAGTTGAAGATTTGAATGATGTGACGTAGTAAGTGGTTGTGACGTATTAGGTTTCTGACCTTGGAAGGAGACGTTCCACTAATCCCCTGTGGTCTCGAACGTCTCGTGGCCTTGGATACTACAAAATACTACGCACACACGCCCGCGGGGTAGTGCAGGTGCGTTCGTGGAGGCCCGCCTTTTTTTCAAACGTGTGTTCTCTTTATTTAATTTTTCTAACACATGTTATAGTATCAATGGACAAAAAGTTGGAGTATAGAAGTTTTCAATGGTGCTGAATCCAAATTTGAGGTCAAAATTATGAATTTTCGACCCACCGAAATACCCCATTGTACGATTGCTCCCTGCATCGGTCTGTCGAGAGAGATGGAAATGTACGATTGCCACCCAGAACAGGAAACCTTTCCCGCTAGCAATGATACAATAGGGAGTTTCTTATCCCTTATATGAAGTGATCCAAGTGATGACATAGATTCAAATGAAATGGAAAGAGATAATATTCAATTGTTATCTTAAATTATATTTAAATGTTATCTTAAATGATATCTTAAACATTTAATATCTTAAGATAACATATTAAATTTTATCTTAAATGATTCAAATGTTATCCTAAATGATCTTGATGATAATGTTATTTTAAATGTTATCTTAAATGATCTTCAATGTTATCTCAAATGTTATCTTAAATGATAAATGTTATGATAAATGTCATCTTAAATGTTATCTCAAATGTTATCTTAAATGATAAATGTTATCTTAAATGTTATCTTAAATGATTAAATGTTATCTTAAATGATATTCAAATGTTATCAAATGGTATCTTAAATGATAATATTAAATGTTATCTCAAAAGTTATCTTAAATGAAATGATCCAAGTGATGACATAGATCCAAATGAAATGGAAGGAGATAATATTCAAATGTTATCTTAAATGATGATCTTAAATATTATCTTAAATGATATATATTAAATGATTTAAGATATCTTAAATGATCTTAAATATAGCAATGATATCTTAAATGTTATCTTAAATGATATCTCAAATATTATTTATTTAATTGATTTAATATTAATTAATTAAATTATGCTAATTCTAAATGATATCTTAAATAATACAAAAATATTCAAATGTGATCTTAAATGATATCTCAAACGTTATCTGCTGGAAATTAGATTTCTTCAATGAGGAAATCTTTCCCTGTGACGTCATACAGCTCATGTAACCATGAGCCGAGTATCCATGACACATGCTGTATTATTGCATTCGTCTACAAAGCATAATGTATTTTGTTTCTGAATATTTTCTATTATGAAAATATTCTTACATTTTAATGTTCACATTCGCATAACATGTTCTTGCTTATAAGCTTTGAAATTGTGTAACTTCAATGCAGATTACTTTAAGCCGAATCATGTAGCTGGTAACATTGTACGCGGTTCAGTTGTTTTCAGCTGGAACTCGCTTGTTTTTGCTTCAGACGCTTTAGACGATCGCCGGACTTCGCTTTCGGCTCTTGTGTGAATAGCTTGATCCGTGTCTTACAAACTGCTCTCTTTGATTTGCATTTCCAATCTTGTTTCGAGTCATTCAATATCTTATTGAATTAACTATTATCAGTTTGGAATCATATTCGAGTCATTCAATATTCATTGAATAAACTAATCAAATTCAAATCACTGTTTTGTCTACATATTTTCGATTCCCCATCTCCAGACCTTCGTTTCAACGGTGAGTTCGTTTCATAATATATGCTATGCATGATAAATATGGTTATTAGTGTTTGCACCTTACTTAAACTCAGGTCTCTTGGTTAAATTTGGTGAATCGAAATATTCAGAGTATCACTCGTTGAAGCTTACAGCCGATACGATATCGTAGGATCCTGGCTAATCCACGTAAAAATACGAGTAGAATTGTTTTTAAATCCGTGATCCCAGTGAAATGCCCAATTCTAACTTCGATCGTTCGATTTCCGATCCAGAAGGGTCGATAAAGTTCTTTTCCTCGCCATTTTGGATTTTCTCTCATCTCACGGGAATATCGCTCGAGCCGAGTTGTGACGTAAGCATTTCAAATTGGCTGCGATCACAGCTGGGCCCACAACTATGCACCGCCCGTTCATGTCCGATCCACTTCCATGGATCAGCGGGTGATAACGCTAAACTCCGCCCTCCTTCGTGTCTGGATCACCATGGAGGGTGGATGCTATTTAGCTATCGGAATCTTCTTCCTTTCTCTTCTTTCCTATTTTCTCTTACTTCCATCTAGTTCGTGATAACGAATTCGATTTTCGGTTTGTTGTTGTCCTCGTTTGCTTTGATCGAGAATTCCGGCAGAACGACGTTTGCAGTAGGGAAATTCCTTCTTTCAAGGGAAGCTTGTTCCAATTAATCCGAGTTATTTTGTGTTGTGTTGATAGTGATTTGGTGGTTTCGTATGCCAGAGGAATGGCCAGCCTCTGATAGTTTGCTCTGATTCATACACAAACTTGTCAAGTTTCCCGATTAAGAAGATTATCGGGAAATGTTCCTCAGTCTCCAGCGTTGTGAAAACGAAGTTCATTTGTTCTGAGCCCAACAGAACAAATAGAGCGAAGAAATAACGCGATGGTAATTTGTTTTGTGAGTAGTTAAAAACCAGCCCAAGTTGAACGGAAATCAGTCTTAGGTGTGCACATATTTTTAAAATTAATTCTATCAGAATTGACCTCAGACTGATGAGTGCACATTCAGTTTTAGTTCAGCGATAAATAGGGTACCCGGTACTATGCTTTTTGCTTAGATATGTTCCTCATAGTACCTAGCAGCGGTCGTGACAAGCGACGACGGAAATGCTATGGGCCGTTATTTCGATAGGGAATTTTTGGATCGGGCCTAAGAATTCCCACGGAGTTAAAGTCGATAGTCACTTGTGCGATCGTGTTAGTAATCGTAGTATACACTACTTTTACATAAAAACATGATTTAGTGTCTGAATTACGTATTCGATGCTGAGAGATGACAAGTTAATAAAAGGAAACCACCAAGAGAAAAAGAACTTTATCGACGCCTAGGATTCAGTTTGAGAAATCGTAGTTGGGTCTGTTATCAATCGAGTTTTATTCTTTCTGAAAGAGGGATGGACTTGATTAGTTCACATGTACACAAACATGTTAAAACTGAATCGAGACCTTTTGTTTATAATGTCTCATGTCATCCTGTCGCACAGATTGAATAAAGCAGTAGGTTGCAAGTATGTTCAACTAAGTTTTATTCGTTTTTGAATTTTTAGTTTTTCATGTACAAATAGGTGCATGCTGAATAATTTTTAAAAGTGTAGCTTTGTGCTGTTTACACTCAATATTTTGATTTTTCGCTTACACAAGGGTCCGATTAATCGATAATTTGAATGTTATCTTATTTTTCTTTTGAATCAGAATCTGACCTTTGTGAAGCGAATAATTATCGGGGCTTCGAATCTTTTAACACTCCGATGGTCGCGCTGGGATCTGAGAGATCCACTGACGGACTTTGGTCTGTTCCCAGCCAACCCTTCAATGAAGGGGGCTCCCTCTCCCAGTACCTTCTTTTCTTGAGTTGCTTTTGGACTCTGTGTGATCATGGAAGTCAGCGGGTCCTCCCGTGTGGTGCAATCTTCATTCGGATCTGATAGATCCACATGGCCGAGCATGTAAGTTTTTCTAATTTCCCTTTTTTTCTCTTTCTTGTAGTAATTTTACACATTGCATGAAACTATTTCGTTCGCTATAATGTTTTTGCCATTCTAAATTAAATGAAAATAAATTTTTTATATATACTTATATATATATATATAAAAAAAATTTTCCAAGAAATACACCTTTTTCTGCTTGTAAACTATCATTTTCACCAGAAAATAGGTCAATTCTACTTTACTACGTTTTCTAGCTCCTAAAATATAAAAATGGGGGTCATTTTCATTGAAAAACTCCATCACTTCCAGATGGATCTCACAGGACCAGCGCGACCATCTAAGTAACTTTTGGGGCGCGACCTTCGGAGTGTTAACCCCTGAGTCGTTGAACTTTTATTTTCGCTCACTTGCAACTGAAGGTAGTCACTTTATCTCAAAGTTGTTTTACACCAATACCGATTGATGTCAGAGATCGTTGTTGTTAGTCGGGACGAACGTACATCGGATATCGGCCACCAATAGTGCACAATTGAATGGCAAAATTTAAAAATCAGATTCATGACACCAATTTATTAAAACCAATAAAAACTAATAAAAATTCTTAAGGTAACCATTCATGCAATAAAATCATGTCAATTCATTTGTTTACTAATAAAAACATCTGTATAGTTCGACAACCAGATGCCAACAGAAGAACTGAACGCTGGCCGGCAGCTTACAAGAAACTCGTGCGGGATATTTGCATCACTTTTGAGTCACAATGTTTTGGTCCGCAAATTATCCAACAACGCACTAGGTCCCTTTTAATACTAGTATTAACTAAGTATTTATGTGTTTTTGGGTTCTGAGGACCTACAAGCTCTTGTAGCAGTAAGAAACTTCATAGAATAAGTTGGATCCTGTATGAACTATTGACATGTGCAGTACCAAGCTGATTCTGTCTCTGTGGGTTAAAGGTGACTCTTGAGCCCTACTCATCTACGAATCAGAAGATACCAAAATTGAGCAAAAATGACTCCTTCCTCTCCGACGACATCTTCCTTTGATGAAGACTTGGCGAGGCATAATATGCCTTTTGAACATATTATGTTCGACGAAGGCGCTGCCAACGTCGGTGCGGCTGACGAGCCCCACCATGTACCTGATCCTGAGACACTTCGGATTCAGGCTGCCAAGTGGTCTGATGAGGTATTGGTATGGTATCTTGGGGAGCTTAAGCAGCTGATGAAAGTGAGTTTCAACCAACTTATATCTAAGTTAGTAGACCTGAATAATAAGTACACCGAACTGTCCCAGTATTTTTCGGTAGGTCATTCGTTTCAGCCTATATGGCTATTTCTCCTTCATCTGAAGTTGCTTCGTCCCTAACTGCGACTCAGGTTTTGCCAACTTTTAGTACTGTTGATTTAATTTTTGAAACCTTAGTACCTCTTCAGGACTCTGATTTAAACATGGAGGTTGATACACCAGTAGTTGTTCCCACAGCTGGGAACTCAGAATTATTCGCCAAAAAGGACCTTCCTTCTGCTTATTCCATGTTTTAAAAACACATGTTCACTCTGCTCTATGATAGGCATGTGTTCCATCCTTGTGATGAACCCTATAGGACTCGGAAAAATAGTTTTTATCAAGTTTCATTCTTTGAATAAGAGACTTGATTAAGAGGAACATGTTAAATACTGGAAAAGGAATATTGTGAGTTGAATCGACACACAAGATTGCATCTTCTTGTTTGACCCTTCCGAAGTTGCCCCTCAGGCTCTTTCACCAAATAATGTTGGGATTACAAGATGGAAGGTATGATGTTTCATTATTGAATCTCTGTCACCATACTTCCATAACTTAGTCCAGGATCTGACAGATCCCAAAAATATTATGGACAAGTTTCAGAGTGTCTGCAATCCCTTAGCAACATTTCAACTAGAACTTTTGGTAAATGATTTAAACTCCATTCGGTTCGACCCCAAATCAGCTGTCAGGAGTGCTTTGTGAAAGAGAGTTGCCTCTTCTGGGGGTCTCGGAAATCATCAAGGAAGCAGAGGAGGCAAGGGTGGTCAAAGTACTGGTCAAATACTGGTGGTCAAGTTACCACTTTCGTGAATCCGGGTAAATTTATCTCCAAAATCATAATTGTGATTTCCAAGTCCAAAAATGTTCGCAAAAAGTCCTATTGTGTTTATTGTAAGAAGAGGGGGCACTCTGGAGAATCGTGCTTTAGAGCAAACAAAATTTGCTACAATTGTGGCAAATCCGATTCTCATGTCGCTGCTAATTGTTCCTCTTCCACCCCAATCCTCGGAGCCTCAACGACTAAAATCCGTCGTTAACAGCAATGCTACCTCTGCCAAAAAGGCAGGTCCCGTTCGGTATATGACATCCGCGCAGATTGAAAGGCCTAAGCTTTTCAGAATGCCTCTGGGTCAGGCTAGACGCCTAGGGCAACAATTTCGTTCTTATTCGACTCGCTTTTTGCTGTTATAGGTCTGCTGGATGTTCTAGAATCTGAGGACATATTGGGTTCTAAGGGGAGTGAAGAAGAGCAACATGCTGCCACTCTAATTTGGTTAATTTTAGAGCAATTGTCACATCATAGAATTTTTAAATGTGCCAATAATGTTGATAGACGGTCTCACGGTGTTGCAGAGTGGATACATTCATTTTATTAATAATGAACGAGTCTCAAAACTGCAAAATGTACTGCATACACCGGGACTTTCCTCAAATCTCTTCTCCATTCGAAAAATAACCCAAGCTGGAATTAATGTGCTATTTTCCAAAGATAGAGTCCAATTCGTTCAAGTCGCCACTGGCAAGACCATTAAAGAAGGCTATTTTCATAATAACCTTTGGTGGATTGATCTTCCATTAGTGTAGAAAATCCTATGCTGCCTTGTCAGTCTAAACGATTTAAGTTCGATTCGGTTCTGACTTCTCTTGGACAGCCTTGTAGTTCCACGGATTCTTCTAACTTAGAATCTACTTCTGAGAAATTGGGAGGGAGCATTACATCCACTGTAGGTGGCCAACCAGGCACGGACCCTATTCGGCTGGGAGGGAGAATGAGAGAGAAGTCTGAAGGAAAGCCAAATGTAATTGAGAATCCTATTGAATCTAAATCTAAGAAACTTAAATCTGATAATATTGATTTTGAGATTTCGAAATTCGATCATGAGAATTTAAATAATAAGCTTAGCCCATGGCAGGAGACAGGAATCCTCTGGCACTTGCGTTTGAATCATGCTTCTAAATCATATTTGGAGGCGGCCAGAAGGTTCTTGCCTGAACTTAAATATGTTAAATTTACTAATGACTTTTCACGGTATACTTTTGCTTATACTCTTAAAAATAAGAAAGAGGTTCACTTGGCATTCCAACAATGTTTACAAGAAATTAGTTCGCTCACCTCACAAGACAAGAATGTCTTTAGATTGCGTTCCGATCGAGGTCTAGAATTTCAAACTAAGAAAATGAAGAAATTACTAGCGGACAAGGACATTGTCTGAGATCCAAGTCAACTGCACGCCCCACAGTAGAATAGATGTGCAGAAAGAGTAAATCAAGTAATTAAGCATAAGGTCAGAGTAAATTTAAGTTCTCTAAAATGCCTCCGTCATTCTGGGGCCATGCTTTAAATTGTGTAACTTTTGTGTATAATAGAATGCCTCATCCGTCTAATAATTTTATGAGTCCCTTTGAAAAGGCCAGAGGGTATGCTCCTAAAATTAAATTTCTAAGATGATTTGGATGCCTTGTACACTGCGTCGACGTGGGTCAAAAATCTAAATTTGCCCCAAATGCGGAGAAAGGTTTCTTGCTTGAGTGTAATGAAACAGGTTATGTTATATTTTCGGAGCAACATAAAACTCTCGTAAATTCGTGTGACGTTAAGTTTATTGAGTCTATTGTGTACGGTGATATGATTAAAGATTATCCAAAACAGCTTGAACAAATCTTAGATATGGAAGGCAACACAGATCAATGTGAAACAAGTAATGAAAATCAAATTGATAAAGTAGCTTTACAAAAAGAATATGAATATAGAGAATCTGCTTCATATCAAGAAGCTATGGATAGCCCAGACAGGATGTTTTGGGAAGAAGCTATTCATAATGAATTAGTCACTTGAAGAAATAGAAACTTGGGATTTAATTCCTAAGTCGAGCCTACCTCAAGGTACTAAAGTCATTAAGTCTCGTTGGGTTCATAAACGTAAAACTGAGCCGGATGGATCTTATAAGTATAAGAGCCGTCTGGTAATTAAAGGTTTTGCAGATTCGAATGAATACTTAATTTCCGAAATATTTGCGCCTGTCGCACGCCTTGGAGATGTCAGACTTTTTCTGTCAGTTGTAAATCGACTGGGTCTTCATCTCTATCAGTTGGACGTTGCCACCGCTTTTCTTCATGGATCTTTGGAGAAATCGGTATACATGAGTGTTCCTGAAGGTGTTGAAATCTCTCAGCAACTAAAGATGACTCATGTGTGCGCTCTCTAAAGATCACTGTATGGTTTGAAAGTGTCTCCAAATCTTTGGTACAAGAAATTCAGTGGCATCCTGCAGCAGCTAGGATTTGAGGCCTATCCCTTTCAGACTTGCATTTTTAAATGGCAGCAGGGTACGAAGTATGCGTTGCTTATCATTTATGTAGATCTCTTAGCTTCAAATGACAGCAACAAGGCCTGCGACGTAATTAAGGAACTTAAGAAAGAAATTCGAATCAAAAATTTGGGTACTCCTAAAAAGTTCTTGGGTTTTCGAAATAATAAGAAACGAATCTAGGAGGGAGCTATTCATTCACCGAAGAACTGCTATTGAGAGTTTAATTTCCAAATTTCTCCCACTTGACAGTGCTGTTAGTGAGATTCCTATGAATCCAACTACGTGCACACTCACTGGACAAATTAGCTCCACAGAGAACTCAGAGGCATCACCCTGTGTTCCCTATAGGGAAGTGATAGGTTCTTTGTTATATATCCAAAATTGGACTAGACCTGATATTTCCTTTGCCGTGAATTTCATGAGTCGGAAACAGGTTGGATATACTTTTTCAGATTGAAAATGGGTATTAAAAAAATTCTAAAGTACCTTAAAGGAACTATGAATTATGGAATTTCGTTTACTGGTAACACCAATGATCTTGTGGCACATTATGACTCATCATTGGGACTAAACAATCTAAACAGGAAATTCTCTACGGGATTTTCAGTCAAAATTCTTGGGGACTTAGTATCGTGGAAATCTAAGAAACAAAGCCACGTCGCTCTTTCAACTTGTGAAGCCGAGTACATTGTTATGTCAGAGGCCTGCAAGGGACTAGTTAACGTTCGTAGCCTTTGCAACTTCTTGATTGGTCTTGACATTTATCCGAATTTAAAATGTGACTGTTCTCCGGCTACAGCAGTTGCAATGACTAACGATTCCAGAACACTGAAACATGTGGTAAAGCTGTGTATGCACTATGTGCATGAACTATATAAGAATAAAAGAGTAAACATAGAATGGGTTTCTACAAATGATCAACTCGCAGATTGTTTTACTAAAGCTTTGCCACATAACAAATTTGTGCAATTTAGAGAATCTTTGTTAACATGTCTCTAATCTGGTGTTCTGTTTCCCCAAAAAGCAGGTGATGACGAGCCTTGGAACTGAGAACGTCGAATCTCCGACTCTCCTCGTCTCATCTCCACGACATAAATGGAATCTCTGCTTCAGCCTCAGTTGAATTTCGCGCATTATTCAATTAGATAAATTCCATTTCTCAACATGTCATTAGCTTTTCACATGTAAATTCCTTTCGCATCTCATTTGCATTTGCATCTGTATAAATGTAAATTCCTTCGCATCTCATTTGCATTTGCAGTTGTATAAATGTAAATTCACTTGCTTCAATCTTACATTTTTGCTTTGTCGTAAATTCAAAGTCATGAAGATTAACTAGTGTTTGCGAATCCTTGACAAAGTTTGTTGATTTAATCTTCATTAGAGTCACATGTTTACTTTGATAGATTGGATTTTTGTTTTAGAAAAATGCAATAATATTCGTTGTGACCATTGCCTGAAATATGAGCTCAGGCAAAAACAATTTTTACAGAATGTGTTTTATATGAGTCACTTACTCTTGAGCATTTCTGAATAATAATGGGCATGACCCATTTTGAGCATACTATTTGGAAATGGTCGAGGGTTCCCCTTCGTTGAGGCTTCACCTCATTGAAGAGGAGGGAGTGCTGGAAATTAGATTTCTTCAATGAGGAAATCTTTCCCTGTGACGTCATACAGCTCATGTAACCATGAGCCGAGTATCCATGACACATGCTGTATTATTGCATTCGTCTACAAAGCATAATGTATTTTGTTTCTGAATATTTTCTATTATGAAAATATTCTTACATTTTAATGTTCACATTCGCATAACATGTTCTTGCTTATAAGCTTTGAAATTGTGTAACTTCAATGCAGATTACTTTAAGCCGAATCATGTAGCTGGTAACATTGTACGCGGTTCAGTTGTTTTCAGCTGGAACTCGCTTATTTTTGCTTCAGACGCTTTAGACGATCGCCGGACTTCGCTTTCGGCTCTTGTGTGAATAGCTTGATCCGTGTCTTACAAACTGCTCTCTTTGATTTGCATTTCCAATCTTGTTTCGAGTCATTCAATATCTTATTGAATTAACTATTATCAGTTTGGAATCATATTCGAATCATTCAATATTCATTGAATAAACTAATCAAATTCAAATCACTGTTTTGTCTACATATTTTCGATTCCCCATCTCCAGACCTTCGTTTCAACGGTGAGTTCGTTTCATAATATATGCTATGCATGATAAATATGGTTATTAGTGTTTGCACCTTACTTAAACTCAGGTCTCTTGGTTAAATTTGGTGAATCGAAATATTCAGAGTATCACTCGTTGAAGCTTACAGCCGATATTATCTTAAATGACATCTTAAATGTTATCTTAGATAATATCTCAAATGTTATCTTAAATGTAATCTCAAATGTTATCTTAAATGTTATCCTAAATGGTATTCAAATGTTGTCTTAAATAATATTCAAATGTTATCTTAAATGAAGGAGATCATATTCAAATGTTATCTTAAATGGAGATAACATTCAAATGTTATCTTAAATTTTATCTTAAATGATGTTATCTTAAATGCTATCTTAAATGATAGATGATATTTTAAATTATCTTAAATGTTATCGTAAATGATATGTTATCTTAAATGAAATGGAAGGAGATAATATTCAAATGTTATCTTAAATGATGTTATCTTAAATGATGTTATCTCAAATGTTATCTTAAATTTTATCTTAAATGATGTTATCTTAAATGCTATCTTAAATGATAGGTGATATTTTAAATTATCTTAAATGTTATCGTAAATGATATGTTATCTTAAATGAAATGGAAGGAGATAATATTCAAATGTTATCTTAAATGATGTTATCTCAAATGTTATCTTAAATGATTATCTTAAATGAGATAATATTCAAATGTTATCTTAATGATGTTGTTATTCAAATGTTATCTTAAATGTTACCTTAAATGATCAAATGTTATCTTAAATGATAGCAGTGATAAAGTCAATGCTAGCACATAGGTACTACAGAAATAATGTAGTGTATTACATTTCTGGATTTATTGTTAAAAAAAAGAGAAAAATACGAAGAAAAGAATGCTGTTACCTTATTTTATCGGGAAACGAAAAGTTATGCCCTTATACAAGATTCAATGATTTTTATCAATAAGAGTGAGTTGATGAGAGCGTCAAATGACGCTTTTAAAATAGCCGTCATATACCTACCAAATCGACAATGAAAAGTTGTACACCAATAAAGTACTACTAACCATGATATTGCAAACTTGTACGCATTTCAAAGGAACCGTTTTAAAGGTCATCTATCGAATAATAACTGGAGGAAATAGCCGTGAAATTATTCTGATAAAATTTTTCACAGCTATGTCAAACAATTAAGAGTTACCTCCACATCGCTCTATTTCCATAAAGTACTTTGAGAAGATTTTCCTTTTCCGGGAGGCAATCGTAAGTTTTCTGGAGGGCAGTCGGTGGTCGGCCCTTCAAGCCCAGACCCCTCGGGTGGCAATCGTACATCTGATTTTTTGGGTTCGGGTGGCAATCGTACAATTTCTACTGCTCGGGTCGCAATCGATAAAGACCGGTTGTTGTGTAGCTGGTCCCCTATGAAAATCATCAACCCCGGACTGATAATAGCCGCTGCGCATGCGCAAACGTGAAATCCTTGTAACAGCCATAACTTCCACATTTTCTATCTGATTTCAATGAAATTTTCATGCATTATGCAGATTAGGTTGTAGATGGTTCCCAATGAAAATCAAGGCCTTGAAATTGACAGTAGTCTTTGCGCATGTGCAAACGTAAAATCAGCCATAACACTTACATTTTTCATCCGAATTTGATGAAAATTTCTAGGATTGTTCAGATTGGCGTGTAGATGGTCCCCTAGGATAGTGCAATGTAATTAGTGATTGACGTTTTGAGATAAACTACTATGCATCGGATCATCTATACAATCGGGTTATGGATACGAGGAAGCTATGTACCCCACCCACTTGGCAGACGTCCTTTTTGTTTCTTCGTGTAGAGTTTCATGTCACTCAGTTGCGCATCCTTAGCAACCAAGAGCCGAATTTCGTTAAGAATATGAGGGCACCCACAACTCTCGGATGTATTGATGGTTGGTACTTTCTGTTAAATCAAACTTGATAGTGAACCTCGCGCCAAAATATGGTTGGCAGGTACTGATAAAATGATCATCCCCATAATGGAAAATGAGTTAGGTGAATATCAGTGTGGTTTTCGCCGGAATCGCTCGACCATTGACCATATTTTCACTCTTCGCCAGATCCTGGAAAAAACGTACGAGTATAATATTGATCTACACCATCTTTTCATTGACTTCCGTCAGGCATACGATAGTGTGGTACTAGAGAAGCTCTACATAGACCTCGCTGAGCTCGGTGTTCCCAGTAAGCTTGTCCGACTTATTGGCATCACCATGAAGAACGCCAAGGGAAGGGTGAAGGTAATGGGCCTCCTAGGAAAAGAGTTTCCTGTGAGCGTCAGACTGCGACAGGGAGATCCACTCGCAACGACCTTATTCAACTTAACAATGGAATCAGTGATAAGAGGCGTCCGAACAAATCCAGGAGCAACAATCTTTAATAGACTTACTCAACACCTGGCGTACGCAGATGATGTTGACATCTTTGCAAGAAATGCCTCTAGTCTCGTCGGAGCAATGGAAGAATTTGAACGCATGGCCAAACTGAGAGGACTACAAATTAATGAAACTAAGTCCATGTACATGAAAACCTCTAGAGAGCTACCTCCAAGTCACCAAAACACTATAAGAATTAATGATCATAATTTCCCAGTCTGTAATGAGTTCAAATACCTTGGCGCCTTGATAACAAAAGATAATGACGTTACAGTTGAAATTAAAGCACGCATCGCCGCAGGAAAAAGATGTTTCTGGAGCATCCAAGAAGCATTAAAATCCCGTGGCCTGTCAAGAAAAGCCAAGCTGACAATTTACCGAACCATGATAAGACCAGTTGTCGCATACGGCAGTGAGACCTGGGTACTATTTCATAGTAGTGAACGGATGCTCAACTGCTGGGAGAGAAAAATACTCCGTAAAATTTTCGGTCCAGTATGTGAAGGTGGAAGATGGAGAATTCGGCATAACAGAGAATTGAGGGCATGGTACGGACAGCCAGACCTGGTGGCCTTCACACGGAAAGGAAGGCTTAGGTGGCTCGGCCATGTGCAGCGTATGGAGGAAAATAGATATCCCAAGAAGGCCATGAATGGAACGCCAGGTGGTAGAAGGATAAGAGGTAGACCCCGACTGCGTTGGATAGATGACGTAGAGGGGGATCTAAGCCAGCTCCAGATCCGAGATTGGAGGCGAAGAGCATTAGATAGAAAGGACTGGAAGGATATAGTTGGGAAGGCCCTAGTCCTCCAAGGACCGTAGTGCCAAGATAGATGAAGAAGGAGGTACTGATAATGAAAAAAATGTGTTCTTTGCAGGCGCGTGATCTATAAAGAAAAATAATAAACCATTGTGTACTAATTTTCAGCGTTTCTTTTCAGTATCAGTTGCATTCTGTAAGCAGGAAGTGGCAACAGTTGGTCAGCAGGGAAACTTCTTTACACTTCCGATGTTCATTTTTGACGCCAGGTCTGAAAACCCGAAATCCCTTCGTGGTTACAGCTTGTAACACCAATTTCACAAATATGGTTGTTTAGATTTCACTCGCAGCCACTCAGGGGAGGACACGGAGAACCCCCTGCTTTGACCTCTTCAACCTTTCCCCACGCTCCGTAAGGTGATCTATTCACTAGGATTCCAGCTTGGGACAGGTTCAGAGTCGAAGGTCGATCCATTAAATTATTCGAGGGGTGCGGGAGATGAGCCGTTCCGAGGTGGGGCCCGTTCACAGAACAACCTGCCAGCTCTCCACCTGTAACCCTGGTTCATCTCTTTTCCCCTCCATCACGATGATGCTCCTTTGCTTCAGCTGAGTCCTGGTTTATATGCACTCAAAATTCCTGGGAAAATGAAAAAAAAAAGGTACGAAAGTAATAGTCGAGGTTCGTTTCTTTTAGTCGGATCTCGAAATCTGCATTGATAGGGAACAAACAAGTAAGCATTCAGCATCACGAATGACCTCTAGAGGCAGACCAAGCATTAGGAAATAGCACAATTACTATTTTTGAAAATGGTGAAACTCAACGGAGTCGATAGGTTCAAAGTGAATTTACTGACTAGCTTATGATATTAAATTTGACTCTATATTATTTTCAATGGAAAAGAGCTTGATGTAGGTTCAAGGGAACAACTCAAAGAGTAAGGTGGAATGGAAGGGCCTTTACAAGAGACACGGGTTTATAAAAGAGTATCATTTTCTTAGGTCCCGGTGGTTTTCCCAGGTCGTGAATATCTTGCATAGTGATTTGTGTCTTATTAATTTTCTTTTTAACCCTGGAATGTTACCCTTCGTTTAAGCGACGAACGTGTAGTACTGTTTTCTTTAAAGAGCTACAATAGCACGGCCTAAAGTCGTACAGGCTCAGCTATGCTTCTACTAGTTAGTCGTTTACGTGACTATGGAAGGAGCAGCTTTCGAAGGGCACTCAACTCATAGTACCTACCAACCGCAAGGTTAACAATCAGATTATGTTTGAATGAATGTTCCTACCAGCTAAGCATCGTTTCAAACTTGTGGTTCCTCGGAGGCACCCACGTGCTCTGATAAACATGCACCAATTTTATGATTTTTGATCGTGTGAGTGATATCACACATTTCTATAAATTAAACAATATCATAATATTCACTCGCTGGAGATTTTAATACGTGGAAAATTTTGATTCGTCTGACATTTCGATACGTTTGAAATATTAATACATTGGACATTTTGATACATTGGACTTTTCGATACAATCGACATTTTGATATGCTGAATATCTTGAATTGTTGTATACTTTGATGAATTTAGCATTTTGATATTTTGTACATTTTGAAATTTTAGACATTTTTATGTATTGGACATTTTGCAATGTGTCTACATCTTCTACGAAAATTTGCTAAAAGTATGTCAGGCAAACTCCAAGAAGGGCATAACCACGGAATAGGATACCCACGAGGACTCCAGATGTTATGATCCGTTAGGATGGAGACTACACCCAGGCCCCCTTTGATATTGTGCCATGTTTCTTTTTCCTTCAATGTTGGAGCAGAACTCCCTTAAGGAATTCAAGAGGTTGCGTTCATTTGTGGGGAGAAAGCAGCGATCAATCTATCTGAGATGGACAAAGTTGCCAGCTCCCATTACCCGCAGAACAGCCCTTCGGTCCTTCGTATGATCAAACAGGGACGCTGTACGGGGAAGGGGGCGTCTGCCCCCACAGAGCCCGCCATATTTAATGAAGTCTTCATTGAAGGAGCTCAATTCTCGGGCATGAATGCCGCTAGGTTTCGGTCGAGGATCGCTTTGATAAGGGCGTCTTTCAAAGGATCGCGCCAGGGCTGGGAGGCAATTGCGAAGCACGGAGGAAGGGCGTTATTATGAGAAATTTCAACTAGAAGTGACCGTTCAGGAGCGTTGAAAAGGCCGGCGAAGTTCGGATGTCTAGGAGCAAATAACAGTTATATTTCATAAGGACGGGTCCCGAAGTTCGCAGGCCATATCCACTATTACCCGGCCGTACGTAAGAGGGAGTTATTAGGCAAAGTTTAGGTTCCCCCATGCCAAACAAAACCTATTAGTAACAAAAACAAGGAGAAGGGAGGGAAACAACAGTTTCTGGCAGCATTTCACCCTCCGAAGTCAAGTATACGTTTTCTCCGAGCAAGTTAAGTTGGCTTAGAAACCCCTATACTAACTAAAGGGCCTCTTACCGCACCCTTTGTCTAACTCTAGCAGGCCCTTCGTCTCTGCTCCTGTTTCAGAAATTTGTTGGTAACTCCAAGACTCCTCGTGGCCGCAAGGCTTTCCCGAGGGTTGCCACGAGCACTTGGATCCCGCCCCCAGCAGTATCCGATTTCGAGGTCCTGCTCCAAGGGCAGATGTTAAACCGTCACTGAAAGCAGCCAAGTTCCTTGAAAGGATGAGAAATCTATAAGAGTCGAAAATGGGGGATGCATTTTTAAAAAACATATCACCTTGAAAACTTACAATGTAAAAGGTATTGCATTTGAAAATCAATTTCAATTTTTATAGTCGAATGGGACCCTGAGCTCTGTAAGACCAATCGTTCGCTCCTTCTTGAGGGTTGGACCGGAAATCAATCGGAAACACGAGCGTGAATTGTAGATCTTCACTTCCTTTCATAGAAGGAAGTTGACAAAATATCAGGGGATAAATACTACCTTTCAAGCACTCTGTTGACCTTCCTTACCTACCCAAAACTTCTGAACAATTATGTTTTAATGTAGTAAGTAGGTACTTCCAACCAAAATAAACTTAATAGTGATCCTTGTGATCATAACTGGTTGGTAAAGGAATAGTTCATAAAAACTAGAACACGTTTCGAGTACCTATTTTCTAACAACAGTATTGGCCAATGGAAAAACTGAGTTCTGTGCGGATTTATTTGGACAAATGAATTTGCAGCGTTTTCCCACAGAACAAAATTGCTTTCTTGCCTGACACGGTAAATCAACTCTCACGGAACTCCAGTAGAAAGATTCAATTTACTAGGGCAGTTGATGTTTCTTCACCTGTACATGCAGAAATGATGCGATAATATGATGAAGTATTTTTTTACTGAGATTTGATGGATAGTTCCTCGTGGGACCTCAGCCGAAGGAATTATTCCAGGAACGGTTACACTTCTCCAACGAACGCTTCAACCCAAGTCCAGTTCACACTTTGCACTTCATGAACCCAGTTGCATCCATACAAGTTCCCCAAAGTATTCTTCTCATATAAAATACAAGCCTACACGCTGCCACCTCGACATATAAATAGTGCAGCTTCATGGCTTCACGCACCAATCCCAACAGTTTCCACATGGAACCTGATAAGGTTTGGTGTGGAGCTGATGATCGAACTTTTAACGTTGACATTAAAGTGTAACGCTGCAGCCAAAATTGCAAAGTCTGGTGCCATTAGGAGATTCTGCTGCACTGTCAACCGCACCTGCAGCAGTTGTTCAAGCAGTAGCAGTTACTCAAGTGTTACATCAGGAACTGTTGTAGCGGTGATGAAATATTCTTGGAACGTCCTATCTTTTTCTTCGTCCATCCAACCTGCAAAAGTAGACGCACCGTCTGCCAATAACTAGTTAGGAAGCGGTATAACATCTAAATAAACATTACCGTTAGAATTGGTTGCGTGAAATTCAAATTTGAAAGTTTAGTCCGCGCTCTGACTTCGACACCCATGAAATGATCCGTCCTATTCACCTTCAACGGTGGGATGAGAAGTCGTTGAAACGATCAGTGAAAGGTGATGTCTCCTGAGGGTCACTGGAGGGGGTCATCTGGAGTTCCCATGCCCCACCGCGGGGTCATTCGGAGGTCAGAGGGGGCTACTGCCACTGACCAGCTTTCAGCTTTCAACCAGGTAACCCGCCTTTTATCTGAGTTGTTTCAGAGAACACCTGGCAAGAACCAGCCGGATGCTGGGCAGTGTGGACTAACGAATCACAAAATTCTGAGGCTGACAACAATTTCTCGAGCAGCACGATCGAGATACTTGTAAATGTCGAATGGAACATTTGAAAATTTAATGATTCCTTTCTTAAAACGCGGCAAATTATTACAAAAAGGTTTATTATTAGGCTGGCGGGGGGGGGGGGGGTGAAAATCGTGATATCTTAACTGTAGGCGTTATTTTTGACCGACTTCATGCGCGGCGAAGCCGCGCCGAAGGAAGGAGGTATACAGTTCGGTGTGTCATGGGACGATTTTTTTTTTTTTTTTTTGTATGTTCGTACCACTAGCATTTTCTTATTCGGGCACCAATCTGCCTGATTCTTTTTTTAAAGTGTTCTACAAGTATCCATAGTGGTCCCGTTTCAATCAGATTTCATTTTGCTTTGTTAAAAGTATCGAAATTTTGTGAAAATAGTTCAAAAAACGTGGTTTTCGGGTAGATTGTTCCGCATCCTCTCACCCCGCCCGACTCTTCGAAGCCACCCACCCGCTCGTCCCCCCCCCCCCCCGCCATCTGCCACCCGCCCGTCCCCTCCGGCATATTCTCGGACGCCTGCCGCCCCTCAACTTATTCATAGGGGACCACCCTCTCATTCATTGGGGACCATCCTCCCTATTTAGACTGAAACGCTTATTTCTTCAAGATAAAGTGGATTGTGAAGCAAAATTTTAATTTCAAAAAATGATATTGAACTCAATTTTGAAATTACTCAAACATTTCATTGAAAGACGAGTTTCCCGACTGATTGTACATTTTTTGTACATGTTTGTGTACATTCAAATTTAAGGTCCGATTCTAAGCTTCACAAAAAATGAGATGCTTTATGAGGGGGTTTCCGATAACCATCAAATTCCAGTAGACTACCAAGTGGGTCTAGCACATAGCCTTCTCATCATCCAAATCATGTTGCAGCGGGCTAAAATATGAAGTTCTTGTCCGATTCCGATGAAATTGTCAGAGATTGTACGAGTTGGCGTGTAGATGGTCCCCTATGAAAATCATTGCCCCCGGACTGATAGCCGCTGCGCATGTGCAAACGATAATTTCCTTGTAGCAGCCATCATTTCCACATTTTCCATCCGATTTCAAGAAAATTCTCAGAGATCATGCAAATTGGCATATAGATGGCCCCCGATGAAACGGATTGCCAAGGAACTGATAATAGCCACTGCGCATGCGCAAACGTGAATTCCCTGTAAGAGCTATACTTTCTACATTTTCCATCCGATTTTGATGGTATTTTTGGGATTGCGCGGATTTGAGTGTAGATACTCCTCTACGGATATCATCGCCCCCGTGTCACTTACGTTGAGTGAAACAGTTTGGTGCAGGAGGAAGCGAAATAACAATGCGTGTTTTTTCGCTCACCAACAGACTCTAATTGACTTAATGCTTATCCAATGGGACGTCCCCTGGAATGCATGCATTACTAAACAATATTTTTAATAATTTTTTGGACTCACTAATAACTACTTGAAACAATAATACTGTAGGTACAGGTACTAAAATAAAATGTAAAAATTAAACAATAAAGTTACCTACTATATAAAAAACCTCAAAAAGCAATAATTAATTCCACAATAAAAAAAACCATTAGTAATCAAAAAATACAAGTAAAAGATTTAAATAATAAAAATAGCGAAAAATGCAGAAAAAAGGTTAACAGTCGGTAACTCAAGAATACCGACTTTAAACAAAAGTACTTGGTAGTAGGTAAATTACGTAAAATTAAAAAAAAATTTAAATAATAAAAGTCGAAAAAATTAATAAGTTAAAAATTTAAATGAATGATTTAAAAATTTAAACAAAAGTACTCGGTAGTAGGTAAGTTATGTAAAATTAAAATAATTAAAGTCGAAAAAATTAATAAATTAAAAATTAAAACAAATGACTTATAAAATTAAATTTTAGAAATAAATTTAAAAAATCACTAAAAAGTAAAAAATAAACAAATTATGAAAATACTAAAATAGTAAAATAAAAAACTTTTTAACAAAAAAACGGACAGACCTCAAAACTGATGATGGCATCCCACTAAAAAGGAAAAAATAATAACGACAACTTATTCAGATTGGTTGGTAGGTAGGTACGCATTGAAGTCGCCGCCGTGCCATCTGCAGAGACAAACATACACAAGTAGATTCCACTTCCATCTGGTTAGTATTACAACATGGGTCGATAGTGCAAGACAAAACATGAATGAGAGTGGGTACCATTCATTGAGGTAATGCATGTGTTCCAAAACTATTAAGTAGTACGTCACTGCTGTGGTATGAAGGAGGATGAGAGAGAGACAATAAGTGTGAATCTCAGTAAGAATATTTCCTTTGATAACAGCTGAAGACGTCTGCGTCACCAAAAATGGCAGTTGGATAAAAATTCATCATGAGAAGGTTGTTTACTTACTTACCTACCCCTACTCCTGTTTTGTCTTGCACTATCGACGTATGTTGTAATACTAACCAGATGGAAGTGGAATCTACTTGTGTATGTTTGTCTCTGCAGATGGGCACGGCGGCGACTTCAATGCGTACCTACCTACCAACCTATCTGAATAAGTTGTCGTTATTATTTTTTCCTTTTTAGTGGGATGCCATCATCAGTTTTGAGGTCGGTCCGTTTTTTTGTTAAAAAGTTTTTTGTGTCAGCTTTCGTTTGCGAGTATCAGCGTAAGTCTACCATGCTTCCTATTGGCTGGGGCGTTAGTGATTATTCGGTTAACTCTCATTCCCGAAATTTCTGTTTCGAGAACAGACCGGTATCTGAGTTTACCTACGTTTTCCTAGGGTACTGAACTGTACTTAACCAGGCAAGTAGGTTTTTTTTAAGGTGGGTGAGTAGGTAAGTCTGAAAATGTGATTGCTCGTAACCAAGTAAGTATGGAAATTAGACTGCACGTAACCAGGTAACTCGACAATTTTTAAAAAACCATTGAATTTACCATTAAGATGTAATTTGAGGGGCAGTTAGAGCTATCATTTCGGTTTTTGGATACTTTCGTGAAAAAATGGCAGGGTTAAGTATCAATTATTGTGGATTCCTCAATTAGGAATAAAATTCCAAAAAAATGCTCTCCTGTTAAATTCAAATTTTTGTACTTACCTGGTGTTTTTCCCCACGCCAGCCATTTTTCTGTATAGATCACTCGTCTCCAAGAACACAGATTTGCCATTGCTACTACTTACCAACCATATTTTCGCTTCACAATCAAGTTTATTTGGAAGAAATAAACGCTTCACTCTAAATTCGAAAAATTAGGGGGTTGTGGGTGTATTCATTAGGAAATTCAATTTGAGGAAAACAGTACGGCGATTCTCCCTCGTGTTTCTGATTTATCGTGAGTCCAACACTCAAGTTCTCACAGGGAGCAAACGGTTAGTCCTACAGAGCTCATTCGATTCTAAAAATTCAATACTATTTCAAATTGATGAAAAAACAATACCTTTATTTCGAAAGCTTTTTCAACTAGGGCGTTTTGAAAAATGGTCCCTCGTCAAGTGGGGGAATTGGAAGCCCATATATACGAAATCTCATCAAAATAGGTCCATGGTAATTAAGGCAAGTGCCACGTACGGCCAAATTTCTATTAGATTTTTGGATTCTACGTACCTCGAAACGTCGTAAATCCACAAATTTTGAGGGGGGTTCAAAAAAATTTCTTGATCGTTTCTAAAGGATTATTATTGAAAATAATAAACCAGAAATGAGAAGTATGATATCCCTGTGTGTATACATTCAGAATCTATCTGAGTAAATATATTGGACAGCAGAAGTCATTAGGCATACGGAACGATCCAGACTAATTTTTATTTCATTTCCTAGGATGAAATTGTTAGTTTAGGTTATCTTCGTAACCCCCCTCGCTCCCTAAGAATTTATATAGTCCTTACAATTTTAACGAAGAACGTTATTGATAGCTGCTTTTGGTTTATTATTTTCAATAATGAACCTTTGGAATCGACCAAGAAAAAAAAAATTTTTAACACCCCCTCAAAATTTGATGGTTTACGTTTCAAGGTACGTAGAATCCAAAAATCGAATAAAAATTTGGCCGTCCGTCTGCCGTCCGCCGTACGCCGTACGCCGTACGCGGTACTTTTGCCACTCAGCATTGACCGATTTTGATGAAATTTGGTATGTAGGCTCCATTTGGGGTCTAGTTGTGCTCCGAAGATTTTGGTTAATGTAGGTCACTTCTAAGGGTTCCAAAATCAATTTTGAAATTTTGAAAACGCCCTAACTCAGAAAAATTTGATATAAAGGTATTGTTTTTCCTTCAATTTAAGATTCTATAGAATTTTTAAAATTTTTTGAGACCACCCGGAGCTCTGTAGGACAAACCGTTCGCTCACGAGCATTTAAAGTCGTTTTAAAGGACGTACGATAAATCAGAAACACGAGTGTGAATCGCAAAAGAGGCCTAATCTCCGTTCAAATTAAAGCTGACCGAAATGCGATCGATGTTTTTCTTCATGTTGGATCGTTGGTGGCTTTGCAGACGAGAGATCTATATAGAAAAATAAAAAATAATAAACCATTGTGTAATAATTTGCAGCGTTTTTAATGATATCGTCTTCATAAATAAATGTTTTTTGGTATCCATTCATCCTTATTATTTCTTTGATGCCGCACGGCTCGCCACTGCATCCAAACATGGTTTCCAATCGGCCCTGAAATGGAGTTAAATTCGGTCAAACGATTACGTGCAGGTACGGCGGTGCGCTTTTCAACTTGATACCTACCTCTTTTCCTCAGAAATTCAACGAATGCATTCGGTGTAAATTGAGGCCCAATATTTATAATTCTCTTACGAACTTCTTTTAAGGTACCTGATTGTGGTTTCGGATGACTGTTGAATGCTTTTCGTAAATGTGTAATTAGAATTCTCGTTTACAAAAACCAGAAAACTCTTTGTTTTGCTTTTCCTCCCAATTTCTTCGCCAGTTCACCAAGATGAATATTTTGAAATGGTGCTGTTGCTGTTGGAGAAATGGCGAAAGTATCTGCTTTTGGCTGAAACTTGAATTTCAAAATTTGACATTGATGGCAACTATGAACGTAACCCAGTACATGTTTTTCCATCCGAGGATTGAATTTTTCCTTATCGTCGGAAATACTCCCGACGTCTTTGCGACGTAAACATACATAGTACTTGTCGTGAAAACTCCTACTCAATTCTACTAACTTCTACTATTAACTACCATATAATGATGAACAAACACTGAATTACTGAACATTTGAAGAAATGTTGTCCTATATTATATAGATTATTACTTGAGATTACAATGACTGTTAAAATGGCTCTATAAAACTGCTGATTGGCTGCAAGATTAATTCGGAACGACTCACAGTACTGTGAGTATGTGTAATAAATCGAAAAAACGACCGTCTATTAGTATTGGAAAGGAGTGCAAGAACCTACCCCCAGATAGTCTTTGAGCACGTTTAAATAAGTTTCCTGACCTCACAAGCCTCCTACGGATCACTAAAGGGCAAGTTCCGCGAACATTTATGTTAATAACTCATTTCACCGAAAACGCTAACGATGAACTATCTGCTCATTATGAGTGCGGATACCGTCATATCAACAAGTTGGGTCTTATTGCTCTTCATGACGAGTCACGGCATAAGTATGTGCTTTATTCATCTTTTTTAATAATTTTGGTTTATTATTTTCAATAATAAGCCTTTGGAATCGAGCAAGAAAAAAAAATTTTAACCCCCCCTCAAAATTTGATGTTTTACGTTTCAAGGTACGTAGAATCCGAAAATCGAATAAAAAATTTTCCGTCCGTCCGCCGTACGCCGTCCGCCGTACGCCGTCCGCCGTACGCCGTACGCGGCACTTTTCTTAGCAACACTGGACCGATTTGGTTCAAATTTGGTATATGGGCTCCATTTGGGGTCTAGTTGTGCCGCGAAGCTTTTGGTTGGTGTAGGTCACTTCTAAGGGGTGAAAATTAAGGGTTGAAATTTTCAAGAGTGCCCTAGCTCGAAAACTTTCGAAATAAAGGTATCGTTTTTTCACCAATTTTAAATAAAACAGAATTTTTAAAAATTTTTGAGACCACCCGGAGCTCTGTAGGACAAACCGTTCGGTCCCTACGAGTATTAGAAGGTTTTCTTTCGATAAAACAGAATCATGAGTGTGAATCGCAAAAGAGGTTTAATCGCCGTTCAAATTTTATCTGACTAAAATGCGATCGCTGTTCATTTCTTCGATTTGTATACAGTTTTGCCTTCTGCGTAACCAGTAATCAAATTTCCATATCAAGCTTTCTATTTTTCGAATCGAGTGTGAAGCGTTTAGTTCTTTCTAATAAACTTAATTGTGAAGGTGTGAAGCCATTATAGTGTGGTAGGTAGTACCTACCAATAGTTGGTAGGTAAAACAATGTTTGTAGGTAAAAAACGCTGCAAATCATTGCTCACTGATCAGATCACTGATCAGCTGAGTGAGCTCCGAAGCCATTTTCAATGCTATTGAATGGAAGTGCTCTTCCAGGCGTCTCCAGCATTCGAGGAGATCTTCTTCACTCCTCACATCACTGATCAGCTGAGTGAGCTCCAAAGCCATTTTCAATCCTATTGAATGGAAGTGCTCTTCCAGGCGTCTCCAGCATTTGAGGAGATCTTCTTCACTCTTCAGATCACTGATCAGCTGAGTGAGCTCCGAAGCCATTTTCAATCCTATTGAACGCAGGAGCTGAAATTTGAGAGGGAAGGTCAAGGGAGAATACAGATGGTGGTAGGTGCTATTGATGGAGAACCAGTGATCTATACAGAAGGATGATCTATACAGAAAATAATAAACCTTTGAGCAATGATTTGCAGCGTTTTTGAAGTATGAATTTCCCCTAAGCACTCGATAAAATCGTCACAATAATAATTCCTACTTTTTTTCTTAAACCTTAACATTAAATAGTGAATTTCTCAAAAAGAGGAGAAATGAGGAATTAGAGCACTTGATGAATGTTTTCTGGCACTATCCCTTGACTCAATCCCGTTGAAATTTGCCGCGACTAGCCGCGACTTTTTTTTCTATGAAATTTTCAATACGAATAGAAAGCTTTTAGAAAAATTAAAGTCGCGGGAAAGCGTGGAGAGGAAAAAAACCACATCCTCGCATTTTTAATATCAACAGAATAGAACAGAAAAGATTATAAAGTCATCAACCAGTATCTGATTAGGGATAACTTCATTGACACGACAACCATCCACAAAACTGATAACTAATGCTGTACCATGCACATCTAACGCTATGGAACTGAGTTGTGGAAGCGCTCTCTCCAGCATCAGCAGCGCTAATGACAGTGACGATTTAGATTCATCATTCAGTGTAATGCACTTCTAAAGACATCTAATTATTACCTATGTTTCGGTACCTAAACTTTTGTGAAATGTTACTTTTGTTTTGAATTTAAAATTTCAATATTTTTGGGTGATTCTCAAACTACGGGACAATTTGGAGTTGGAAATTTCAAAATATTTTACCTTCTCAATTTCCCCTAAATTTTTTTAAACTACCTTCGGGAGTCTAATATAAAGGTGTTCAGATGTGTGAGCATGCATGATAACCCTTATGTTGCTCAAAATTTGATTTTATAAATTTCATCGGTCGTGACAATGAGGCGAAAACTATGGGACAAACTTTAGTAACATTTTGCATGTATATTAACCGTATGATGGACAGATTTCAAGCATATTGTGGTTCAATATCTATTTTTAAACAATTGTGAATGAAAACAATTACCGTGAAACGTTATCACTGGCAGAGAAAAATTCGGGAATAATGAAAAGGTGACTCTGGGACAGGCCACGACAATGAGATTTGAGGTACATATCGATTGATTATGCACATGAATAGATCGATTTATAGATCAACTAGGGTGGTGTCATGTAGGCGTGATACCACAAAAACAACTACAAAAAGGTTTTTTGAGAAAAGTTGAACAGAAAATTTTTTATTAACAAAGGACATAAATTGTACCGTAGTTTGAGAATCACCCTTTTAATAAACTCCTTGTAATATTATTTATTGTGCAATTTTCTTTCCTTAAAATATGAAGTAGTATGAAATCCATGATCAGAGCAACTTTCTCTAACAGAACACTCCACAAATTGATTTTTCCGTTGATGGGTGAATGGAGTGACCATGTTTTTGATGTAGTTTTTGGAGTCTAATATTCAATTTATTATTGTCGTTTGGTACATGTTTCGGCAAATACAGCGTTGCCTTCATCAGCCTAAAAAAATTTTTTTTTATATAATTAGATTAAATAAGTTATAAACTACAACTAGGTATTTAAATTTAAAAGAACTAAAAATATATAATACATGTAATGTAAATATATACGCAATGTACATTTTTATTCTACTGCATAGCAGCTTTGTCAATTTTTAGGTAACGAAAAATTGACAAAGCTGCTATGCAGTAGAATAAAAATGTACATTGCGTATATATTTACATTACATGTATTATATATTTTTAGTTCTTTTAAATTTAAATACCTAGTTGTAGTTTATAACTTATTTAATCTAATTATATAAAAAAAAATTTTTTTTAGGCTGATGAAGGCAACGCTGTATTTGCCGAAACATGTACCAAACGACAATAATAAATTGAATATTAGACTCCAAAAACTACATCAAATTGATTTTTGATCACTTGATCCATAAACTCACAGTACTGTGCGACTGCGGGAATTTTATATCTGCCACGTCACATGACACCTCGGCCGATTTTCATGTTTTTCTCTTGAAAGTGATTTCCCGATCATCTGATGAGGTAGTTGTCGAAATCTCGAATTAGGCAAATTCAGCTAATCCGACGCTGACAGTACTCTTTCCATTGTTAACGAACAGTTCGAAGGGAAAGCCAAAGCCAAGAATTTCGTTAAGATTCATGAGTTTGGGTCACAATAACGCTGACATTTACTTGCTGTTGCCACATTTTGTCAAGGAATTCCGTTTGGTCCTGTTATTTATTCTATCTCCGAAACGCGATCAGATGGTCCCATTTTACTAACTGAATCCAACTACCTCCCATCTATACCCTTTTATGCTGAGGAGGATGGGAAATACTAATGTTATTCAGCGGGGTGACCAGGAGCCTGGAAACCACAAAATTCCATCCAACTCACTAGGTGATACGAACGTGTTTTCCTAGTTGGAATGTAGAAACGGGACAACGAAGTGCGATGCATTCCTAGTCAACCAAATATGTAGGTACCTACCAACTGATAGAACTGTCAAACTGATGGCACTCCTGTTATTCAGAAGGCGGATGAGTTTCAGAGTTACACGAGAAGTTCATTAACCTCGGTTTTTCAGTCATTTGTACCCCAAATACCGACACGCTGCAAATTATTGCACAAAGGATTATTATTTTTCTATATAGATCACTAGTCTGCTGAGAACACGACTTTACCATTGTCACCATCTACCAACCCCCGATACTACCAATTTGGAAGAAATAACGCTTCACACTCAGTTCGAAGAGACAGGGAGTTGAGGTTGCCCTAATTATTACGAAATTCGATTACTGTTGTACTGGGTTCTAAGGAAGCAAAACTGAATACAATTCGACGAAACGAACAACGATCGGATTTTGGTCGGCTAAAATTTGAACGGAGATTAGGCCTCTTTTGCGATTCGCGATCGTGTTTCTGATTTATCGAAAATCCGACCATTAAGTTCTCGTAGAGAGCGAACGGTCTGTCGTACAGAGTCCCGGGTGGTCTCTAAAAATTCTTACCCCTTAGAAGTGACTGACATCGACCAGGAGCTTCGGGGCACAACTTGACCCCAAATGGAGCTCATATTCCAAATTTAATCAAAATCGGTCCACGGGAAAGTGCTGCGTACGGCGGACGGAAGTGAACATTTTTAATTCTATTTTTGGATTCTACCTACCTTGAAACGTGAACCATCGACAATTATTATCTACGTACCGTATTGGAGAATCCGTCGTAACCAGCAAGTCGAGTACAGGAGGCGAGCGCTTTCGATGTAAAGACATCATCTTCAGGCCGTACTCTCTCGACGGCCTGAAGATGATGTCTTTACATCGAAAGCGCTCGCCTCCTGTACTCGACTTGCTGGTTACGACGGATTCTCCAATACGGTACGTAGATAATAATTGTATTCTTATAACTAGCGGAACTAACCCCATTCATTTAATACCAGTAAACCATCTAATTTTCAGAGGAGGTTAAACATTTTATATTCTTGGTCGATTCCAATGGTTCATTATTGAAAATAATAAACCAAAAACGCTGCAAATTATTACACAATGGTTTATTATTTTTCTATATAGATCACTCGTCTACAAAATCACCAACCATCCAATATGAAGAAAAAATCAAAAAAAATAAATAAATAAATAAATCAAAAAAAAAAAAAAAAATCAAAATCACCAACCATTGATCGCATTTTGGTCAGCTCTAATTTGAACGGAGATTAGGCCTCTTTTGCGATTCACACTCGTGTTTTGATTTATTTATATATATATATTTCAATATAAACCCTTAAATTTTCGTAGGGAGCGAACGGTTTGTCCTACAGAGCTCCGCGTGGTCTCAAAAATTCTATAGAATCCTAAATTGAAGGAAAAACAATACCTTTATATCAAAACTTTTTGAGTTAGGGCGTTTTAAAAATTTCAAAATTGATTTTGGAACCCTTAGAAGTGACCTACATCAACCAAAAGCTTCAGGGCACAACTAGACCCCAAATGGAGCCTACATACCAAATTTCATCAAAATCGGTCAAAAGTGCCACTACGGCACCGCCACGGTGCCACGGTGGTGCCTGTACGGCGGACGGCGGACGGCGTACGGCGGACGGCGGACGGACGGCCAAATTTTTATTCGATTTTTGGATTCTACGTACCTTGAAACGTAAACCATCAAATTTTGAGGGGTGTTAAAATTTTTTTTTCTTGGTCGATTCCAAAGGTTCATTATTGAAAATAATAAACCAAAAGGAAGAGACGATCATCGTCCGTAATGTGGAAAGCGCGAGATATATTGTTGAACACCGTTATCAAAAATTTGAAAACATAAATTTTGATTGATGTATTCCATGCTTCGACGGCACCAGTAACAGTCACAAGCTCGGACCACAGTGATAAGGCTTTTGGCAAATAAAACTGATGGTGTTGTGGTTCATGAGTACGGTGTAGCCTTCTAGAGTACGTATGTATTTGTTTTATTTATATAATACCATCGAAATTGCAATTATTGGCAGTTATAGGATGTGCAAATTTAAAAAACTCTCCGAAAATTTGTATTTATGAATATATGAAAATTATCACCCAGAACTGATTGAAGTCAGTGCGCCTGCGCAAAGGTGAGTTCCTTGTAAAAGTCGTAAACTCTACATTTCCGGTCTAATTTGGATGACATTTTCTGGACCCCCTTGTAGATGGTTTACCACGGCCCCTAGATTCACTGTAGTCAGTGCGCATGCGCTAACGTACATTGGAGTGGATTTTCCATCCGATTGCGAAGAAATATTCAGATATTGTGGGGGTTGCATTGTCTCCTATGAGGGTAGTGGAAGGTACTTAGAGATTGATGTTTCGAGATTAAACACTATGCATCAGATCATCTATACAATCGGGTTATGGATACGAGGAAGCTATGTGCCACATCCACTTGGCAGACGTTTTTTCTCTTATTGATGATGTTCCGTCATCAGTTTTGAGGGCAGTCCTATTGGTTTATTATTTTCAATAATGAACCTTTGGAATCGACCAAGAAAAAAAAAATGTTAACACCCCCTCAAAATTTGATGGTTTACGTTTCAAGGTACGTAGATTCCAAAAATCGAATAAAAATTTGGCCGTCCGTCCGCCGTACGCCGTACGCCGTACGCCGTACGCGGCACTTTTGCCACTTAGCATTGACCGATTTTGATGAAATTTGGTATGTAGGCTCCATTTGGGGTCTAGTTGTGCCCCGAAGATTATGGTTGATGTAGGTCACTTCTAAGGGTTCAAAAATGAATTTTGAAAACGCCCTAACTCAAAAAATTTGATATAAAGGTTTTTCCTTCAATTTAAGATTCTATGGAATTTTTAGAATTTTTTGAGACCACGCGGAGCTCTGTAGGACAAACCATTCGCTCCCTACGAAAATTTATGGGTTTATATTGAATTATATATATATATAAATCCAAACACGAGTGTGAATCGCAAAAGAGGCCTAATCTCCGTTCAAATTAGAGCTGACCAAAATGCGATCAATGGTTGGTGATTTTTATTTTTTTTTTATTTTTTTATTTATTTTTTTTTTTTTTGATTTTTTTTTTATTTTTTTTTTTTTCTTCATATTGGATGGTTGGTGATTTTGTAGACGAGTGATCTATATGAAAATAATAAACCGTTGTGTAATAATTTGCAGCGTTTTTTCGTCAAAAAGATTCTTATCTTACTGTAGCTCCCGAATCTACCAAGGTAGCGGAAGCATTGTTTAAACTTCTCATGGTTGAAAAGAAAATGTTCTCCAAAACAGATTTGGTTCCTTGTCTATCTATTTGTGTGTTTAGGACGTCCCACAGTAAGACTTGGGCGTCCTTATGCGATCGATCTGGGGTGAAGGAGGACAACCCTCAACAGAAAAAAAAATAACCACACAGTAATCCGTTTTAGACCATTCTGAATCCAAATCTGCGAAAAAAACCATAGGTGTATGTCTGTGTGTGTGTGTGTGTATGTGTGTGTGTGTGTGTGTGTGTGTGTGTAACAAAATCTTGTGTACTCTGCTCAGGCCTTAGTTCTCAACCGATTTTCGTGGTTCTTTTTTTCTTCGACGCGGAAAACTATCTAGTTGTGCACTACGGCGCCGGAATTTCGAATTTCTTCTTTTAAGGGGGGGAAAGGGGGGGGGGGTTAATGCTTAAAAACCGTACGTTTGCGGGCATAATCTTATAAACTCTGCCCAGGCCTCAATTTCCAACCGATTTGTGTGTTTCTTTTTTTTGTTTGACTAAAATAACTTCCAAGTTGTACATGATTTCACCAGAGTACCAAAATTTGCAAGAGGAGGGGATGGGTGGGGTGATAATATTCACAAAATATCCAATTTTTCAATATTTCGGTTCCTCTACTGCTTACTAATTGTATCCAAGCTTTGAAATTGAGGAAAAATTCTCATTATACCTTAGGAATTGCATGAGTTACTTTCTGTACCACCATGGAAATAAAAGTGGTGCCACCATGGTTCCAGGGCACCGTAAACCTCATATTTCTTGGGTTTTTTGGTGTTTCACCTTGAATACGGATGTGACATTCGACGGACTGCCTACTAAACCTAATAGATGAAAGTTCAATGTTACGACGTATTTACGCTTTGGTGCCAGACTGGCACCATTGGTGAGTGGAAGGGGGGGGGGGGGGGGGTGTGAACTCGAATTCGCATGTTGGGTGTCGTAGATCATGGATTTTAAAATGCTCTTCAGATTCGAGGCTATCATGCCGCTAGAAGTGTTATGGTTTATAATGGTGGGGGGGGGTGTCACTATTTCTTCCCTAAAGTAATAAATAAATTACATCGAGAGAAACAGTCTTATCGCTTAACAACTGGTCAAACTGATCCAATACTTATCGAATGGGACGTCCCCTGGAATGCATGCATTACTAAACAATATGTTTTTCATGTAATCCTTGTAACGGGTAATTAATAGGTATACGAAGTTGTTGTCCGATTTCGATGAAATTTTCAAGGACTGTGCGAGTTAGCGTGTAGACGGTCACCTATGAAAATCACAACCGCCGGACTTATAGCTGTTGCTGCGCATGCGCAAACGTGAATTTCTTTTAACAGCCATAATTTCCACATTTTTAATCCAATTTTGATGAAATTTTCAGGGATTATGCAGATGGGGGTGCAAATAATTACCCATGAAAATCATTGCTCCCAGACCGATAGTAGCCACTGCGCATGCGCAAACAATTTTGGTTCCTGTCTGTGTGTCTGTCACGAAATTCTTGCCACAGCCATAACTTCTACATTTCTCCCCGAATTCGATGAAACCTTAAGGGTACAAGGAAATTTTCCCCGAGAGTACAATTTCCCGTAAAACGTATTTACCGTTTTCTCGGGTTGTAATCAACTGATCACCTTGATTTTTTTCAAATATTGTCGAGCATCTTATGCTCTATAACTGGTGCAAAGGATGATTTCGTACAACCCTTGAGGAAAGAAAGGCGGATTTTTGAAAAAACCATCAAAATCAGGGCTCTAACCCAACAAAACGGACCACATTTTTATCTTGTTGTCGGGAAAAATACGCCAATCCCTATGCACAGTTGGTGTATAAGATACTGACGTACAAGTAAAAAAAAAGAACAAGGAGATAAGTCCAGTATAACTCAACAAAATAGAACACGAGTGCTAGAAAACGCGATTTTTCAGGAAACACGATTTTCTGAAATTAAACAATGTTCATCTCATGACGTCATCATACGGTTTCCTAACGCTTCCAACTTGCTCCAAGGTGACTCGATTTGATGAAAACAAAGAAGAAGAAGAAGCTAAATCTCTTGTTTCGTTGTTTACTCGTCTTTTTCTATGTTTATGTCTCGTTTTGTGCCGTGAAATCCGTTCGTTTTGTGCTGTGCTGAATCGTCTTGGAAATGCGGAAGGTCCAGCGTATGGCGCCAGACTCTACTAGCGCAAAACCTGACACAGGTCGGTTTGCGTATTTATTTGACCCACTTCTCGTTCAAATTTTTTCATGATTTTTTTTTTAATTGGTCCGTGATTATATGCACATTAACAAAAAATTATTTTTAAAAAATCGAATTTTTACTCGGAAAAATCTCCTTGTACCCTTAAGAGATAAGTATATAAGTCACTATAAGTCCCTATAGACCCCTATAAGGGCAGTACTTAGCGATTGATGTTTTCATATAAGTTACATATCATCGGATAATCTATATGATCGGGTCATGGATAATAGGATGCTATGTGCCACACCTACATGGCGGAAGTTTTTTCAATTATTTTTCACTGTCGATATTTGCCTTTTGCGTCGGAAAAAATCGATCGCTGAGCTGACGGAATTTACCGCACAGCGCTATTCTGCACAAAGATATACAGCAGAATACTTAAATTTCATAGTATCGGGCTTGAGGGGTGTTAGGATCACCTTGTAGGTATTGTGGTCTATCGTTGCTGGTACTGTGGCATGTTTTGCGAGTAATTATATCAGAGGGGTCCACAAAACTGACATTCAGCGGAGATGGAGAGGGTTTGAGAGCGGAACGACGCCACCCTTGCAGGACATCAATCCGGGTTAACCCTCTCCGGGACACGAGGGCCGCGCTGACTCCGCCCGGGCTCTGCGTCCTTAAACGTTGACATTTTCTCCCTTCACGAAAGAGCCGCGAGCGGGCGAGGGTTAATTTCTGTCAATTAGCCCGGCTCCTGGGATCCTCGCATCAATTCGGGATAACTTTTCATCGGACGTCCCCTTCGGGAGGCTCGCGCTGACGTGGGGACAGCCGGCAGCTTCTGTCACCGGTTCCGCGGTTTCGGACCCCTCGGAGCTTCCGGATCCACGAATTATTCCTCCCTCCACGCCATCACTACTTTCTGCTGCTTCCCACCGGTTGTGGCGCAGCGGTTGTCTCGTAGTGAATTCGTAGTCGCCTCCAGGGCTGCCAGTACAAACCAGACTGGGAAATGTTCCTTCTGTGAAATCCTGAGAATATCAAGCAGCCTCCAGACCATAAGTTTAGGTTCGAGCTAACTGAGTTGACCTCAAAGAGGAGGAAGGAAGTGCCCACAAATTTAAAATAATTCGTAACTAATATTCATAGAAAACACACACATTTATCACAACCAGACTTACATCAAACTATAAAAGGTAAAATAAGTAAGTTAAGTAAAGTAAACAACCATTTCAGGTTGGATTTTCGTCGGACTGCCATTTCTGGCGTCGCGGACGTCATCAGCTGTCTTCCAAAGGGAAAATCAGAATTTGTTCTGGTGATTTCGCTCATGGCTTCTTATTGCCTACCACCCTGGGTTGGGACGAAGGGGGCGTTGAGAGCCCCGGTCGCACAGAAAAGTACGTTACCGGCTATGAGATTTGAACCCACTACCCCCGCAGAAGTCGGTCCGAATTTCACCGGCAAAAAACGATCGCCCCAGCGACCGTGGCTACACCAGACCCCAAACTATATAGGGTGTCCCAGAATTAACTCATCCATCCCGACTTATTTATTCTCAATTTTTAGTACACCCCCATCTTATGCGATTTGTCTGGGGTGTAGTTGGACAACGTTCAACAAAAAAAAATAAATAAATAAGTAATCACATACTCATCCGTTTTAGACCATTTCGAATCCAAATCCACGAAGAAACCGTAAATGGATCTCTGTATGTGTGTATGTGGAAAAATCTTGTGTATTCTACCCAGGCCTCAATTTCCAACTGAATTGCTCATTTCTTTTGGTTTATTATATTCAATAATAAACCTTTGGAATTGATAAAGTAACCCCCCTCCCCTAAAAATTTGTTGGTTAACGTTACGTAGATATTCTAAGTTATGTAGAATCTAAAAATCAAATAAAATTTGGCCGTCCGTCCGCCGTCAACCGTACACGGCACTTTCCTTAGTTTCCATGGACCGATTCTCATGAAATTTGGTATGTAGGCTCCATTTGGAGTCTAGTTGTACCCCGAAGGTTTTGGTCGATGTAGGTCACTTGTAAGGGTTGAAATTTTCAACTCGCCCATGCTCAAAAAATGTCGATATTAAGGTATTGTTCTTTCTTTAATTTAAGGTAGTAGTAAATTATTAGAATCGAATGAGACCAACTGTTCGCTCCCTATGAGAATATAAACGTTGGGCTAACGAAAAATCGGAAACACGAGTGTGAATCGCAAAAGAGGTCTAATCTCCATTGAAATTTTAGCTAACCAAAATACGATTGCTGTTTGTTTCTTCGAGTTGTGCTCAGTTTAAAATATTATCCTGTTATGTTTTAACTGTTATTTATTCAAAATATTATTATTATTCTTATCTTTTTTCTAGCAGCAGAGGTATATACCTGGTACTCTCGCTTGCTAGAACTTTTTTATTATTATATGTTCAGTTATCTAGTTATAATCAACCTGTGATCTTGGACCGACTGTGATTTTTATACCTCGTCTGTGATATTGGGAATGACTATGATTATGTTTATTTATATACCTATATATGTGTGTGTGTGTAGCCGCTGTGATAAATGCTTTTGGGAGTTGGTCCGGGGTTCCTGGCCAGCCTGGGGGCGGCCCCCTTGGTGCTTCTTGGGGATGGGTGGTTTGCCTCTATGGTAGACCGCGCTGTTCGTCAGGGCTGCCTCTCCAGAAATGGATTGGCAGCCCCGGGAGCCGCCATGGTGGGTGGGTCCGGGCCGGTCGGGACGCCCCGGCCGGCGCGGTGGCGTTCCACACATGCCTTAGTTCCTGGACTGACCGATCACATAAGTTCCTAATCCACATATGTTCCTGCTTCACGTCTTTTTATTTATCTTTATCACAGTGTGAAATGCGTTTTATTTTCTTCAAGATATATACCTTAAATTTTAGATTATAACCTACTGAATTTTGACGATTGTTCTGTACTTATCGTATGGTAACAATAAAAAAAGATATTGAAAAAAAAAAGAAGTTTTGTGTCCTTAGCAACCAGTCCTCAAATTTCCTAATGGAGGCACCCGGAACTCCCTATTTCTTGGCATCAAGAGTGAGTGCAATATACTATTCTAAATTGCAGAAAACAATAAGTTTTAATCACAAGTTCTCGAAATTTTTGAAAATCTCAATCCCTATTTTTCACTATTCGGATTTGGCTGACGGTAACCTAAAATTTCAGGACACAACTAAATCCCAAATGAAGCCCACATACAAGATTTAATATATTTTGGGTTCATGGTAACCGATGAAAGCGCCACGGTTGGTCGAAATTTTCCGTTTGTTTTTTAGGTTTTATGTCCCTTGAAACGCAAATTTTGAGGTAGTTGCAATAGGGTGTGCGCCTTGGTTGGAAAAACTGTTTACTGTCATTTTTAATCTAAGGTAGACCTCATTCTGAGAATTTCGGTACCAACTGCGACCTTCTAGCGTGTGTAAATCTTTTCCTATGAATTTTTAAAGTTTCGACCGTTTATGACGTCACAGTGGGCTGGGGGGTCCCGCCCAGGCGAGAGGGGCGCGTGACGTCATAAACGGTCGAAACTTTGAAAAATCATAGAAACAGATCTACTCATGCTAGAAGGTCGCGGTTGGTGCCAAAATTCTCAGGATGTAGTCCACTTTCGAATAAAAATCTAAAAAAAATCAAGGCGCACACCCCATTTATGGTCTTGCTCAATTTCAAAGGTTCAGTATTGAAAGCAATATACCAAAGCGTATCGTCATTCATGTCACTAATATTATACTTAGATAACGTAGCAATCAAGTGTTCTCTACAATCCCAAAGTTCCTCCTTAAGGCGGTCTCTGGGCGGTTCTGGGATAGTCTAATCTCTTGATGCCCCCTCCCCCCCCCCCCGGTCTGAAGGAGCAGCATTGCCACCCGTCTCCTACAGGGCTCCGCGTGGCCTCAAAAAATTCTAAACTATCTTAAATTGATGGAAAAACAATACCTTTATATCCAAATTTTTTTGTGTTAGGGCGTTTTCAAAATTTCAAACTTCATTTTTCAACCCTTAGAAGTGACCTCCATCAACAAAAATCTTTGGAAATGAAGCCTAAATTCCAAATTTCATCAAAATCGGTCAATGCTAAGTGCCGCGTACGGCGTACGGACGGCCCAATTTTTATTCGATTTTTGGATTCTACGTAACTTGAAAAGTAAACCAACAAATTTTGAGGGGGGGTTAAAAATCTTTTTCTTGGTCGATTCCAAAGGTTCACTACTGAAAATAAAAACCAAAATAGCCACGGGGGTCATCGAAATCGACCTATGTTTGCCAGAAAAAAGGAGGAAAACGCGTTCACTGACTGAGACCCCCTCAAGATTTAACAAGGATATGACTCTTCTCCGTCGGTACAATGTTATATAAATTGGAACCTAATTTTAATTTCCAAAAACCACATGAGCTATCATAGTTCATTACTGTACTTTTCTGTAGTTTTTCGGCTCAATTGCAATTTTCTGGAAACAGTGGAATCGATAGATATTCAAGGGTGGAGTTTAGATTTTGATGATTATGGAATAATAACGTCGCTAATGTTCGTTATATCGTCCCTGTTATTCATGCGATTGTATCACAGATCCCTGATCCGAAGGATATAGTAGGTTATACCAACTCTTCATAATATCTGCTTGTCACTGCTGTATAAGAGCACGTCGTGGGCACAAATACTCGTTAATTAAATCTATCAAAGAGTGATCAGAAACAGAGTTTAATAACAGGCAAAGTTTGAAAGACCAACAAGTGTAGAGGAGGAACAGATGAGCTACAACTACAACATACGACCTCCTCCAGGGAAGTTGGACGGCGGTTTGGAGGCGGTCGGGTGAAGAGGAATAAGAGAAGTGGACGTGAGAGAATGGAAGAGGAAGAAGAGCGGGTTGAAGTGTACGAGCGAAGTGCTGGGACAGTGGAGGGGAAGGTTATATAGTAGAGTAGTTCAAGGGCCATAACTACTAACTCAATTAATTTCCGTGATGTTGAATGTGTCAAAATTGGGTAAAGTAGATTGTGGGGTAGACCAGAGAGGGAGAGTTCGAGGCCTCGAGTGAAGTGAGTCGGGAGGGAGGGTACAAGACAGAATTATATACGCTGTAGTACTGCTATGTAGTTGTGTGTCGGGGAGGGAAGCTTTACTTCATCATTCTTCCCCCTTTCCACTACCGTAGTTTCCCCCGTTGTTTAGTCTCATCTCTCCTTGGCAACCAGAGCTTCTCAAAGTTGGTTCGGTACCTTATTATTTGTGTTCAAGGCATTGACGTATCATAGAAGTCCGAACTCATTGAAATTTCCGCGAATTATATCCGGGTCACGGTCTGATGGTCCTCTAAGAATTTTATTCACTTCGAACTGATGGTAACTTTGCGCAATCGCAAAGGAAATTTCGTCTCCTAGAATAAGCATAATTTCCATAACGATCTTTCTGGTTAAATATTTCGGGATTGTGAGGGTTGGGCCTTGGTTGGTCCTTCTCACTTATTGAATACCTCTAAATGTCTAGTGATAGTGCGGTCGGGTCAGCAAGGACTTGAGAAACTTGTAGAGACTTTTAGGTTTGTTCGAGAATCCCAGAACACCCCAGAAAATGCATTGCCAGGATATTCATTAAATGTCCTCGAATCGACGAAAGAAAATAAATATCAGGAACATCCACTGGTAAGCGCAGATACTGTGTTTGGACGAGATGGAAATCTGTAAAACACATTGTTTAGTAATGTTTTCCATTTAATGAAAGGTAAAACTTTCAATTCCAACCAGTGAGTTATAGGACATTAATGAGTTATTTTAATATTGTTACGACTCAGGTGTAGGTCTCAATTTTACGAAGTAAACTAGTAAGAACAACTCACTTGGTTGGAGTACGAATTAAGAATGACAAATTATTTAGCAACGTAATTTTGATGTAAACACAATAGAAGTAGCTAGGATGTATCACTCGACAACCTGTGATCCCAACACCACTCCCCTACCTCTATGAAGGCTGTTGGATAGCTTGATGTTAGGGTGCCAGCTTATCAGCGTGGACCACTCTTTTACGATGGTTTGTAGTCACTATACGAAAAATGACATCTGAAATTTTCTTGATGACTGTACAGGGTCCTACCCAGGGGGACTGCAGCTTCGTTGTTACTCCAACCCTTGGTCGAGGCCAGTGGTAGCATACCCTATCGCTTCTTAGAATCGGGGTAGCTCTGAGCGCACATCGTAGCGTCGTTTTGTCCCACGAAATGCTTGTTGAATGTGCTGAAGGGCAGTTTCATGAGCCTCCTCCAAGTGTTCCCTGAGGCGCTGTCCGTATTGCGTTGTAGTCATAGCTTCAGGGACCGACCCTGTCTGCAAGTGTAAAGGGAGTGTCACTTCTCGTCCCAAAGCTAGACTAGCAGGCGAGAATCCTGTTGCTGAATGCTCAGACGCTCGGTAGGCCAACAACACCCATGACAAGCGCTCATCCCAGTCCTCCTGTTGGTCGTCCACCATCTTGGCCAACATCCCAACTAGAGTTTGGTTTAACCTTTCTACCTGACCATTACTCTGAGGATGCATTGGGGTTGTTCTGGTCTTGTGGATGTTGAGGAGTTTACACATTTCCTTAAACACTTCCGATTCAAACATCCTTCCTTGATCCGAGTTTAACTCCCGAGGAACACCAAATCGAGCCACTACATTCTCCACTAAGCCCCTGGCAATTGTTTCCGCTCTCATGTCTAGGACTGCATACGCCTCTGGCCACTTAGTGACTACGACGTCAGAGACTACGACGATGTATTGGTTCCCTGCTTTAGTTCCATGTAACCGTCCCAGAACGTCAATGAAGAGTCGCTCAAACGGGACACCGGTGCAGTATGACTGTAGAGGCAATTTCTTCGCCTTCCACAAGTATCACATGATGCACAAGCCACATTTTAAATCGCTGGGATGGCTTAAAATATCTGACCGGAAAAAGCTACAAATTGCCATCATGATGTTTAAAGTACTAAAATTCAAAAGACCCGAGTATCTCCACGAGCAATTTGTTTTAATGTCCAGTGTCCACTCTAGAGACACGAGAAATAAGGATAACCTTATGCAGATCCCTATTCATAGGACTGCAATCCTGAATCTTTCCTTCAATATACAAGGTATAAAAATTTTTAATGAGCAGATGGATATGTTTGATGTAAACAAAACAACGGAAACTTTTAGAAAAGAGATGATAAAAATGTTATTAGATGAATATTAAATAATTATAAGCAATAGTATATAGTAATAATGATAATAGTAATAATGATGTATTAAAAATCCAAATCTTATTTATTTTAGTACAGAAGTGTATTTTTGGTTTATTATTTTCAATAATAAGCCTTTGGAATCGAGCAAGAAAAAAAAATTTTTAACCCCCCCTCAAAATTTGATGTTTTACGTTTCAATGTACGTGGAATCCGAAAATCGAATAAAAAAATTTCCGTCCGTCCGCCGTACGCCGTACGCCGTACGCCGTCCGCCGTCCGCCGTCCGCCGTACGCGGCACTTTTCTTAGCAACACTGGACCGATTTGGTTCAAATTTGGTATATGGGCTCCATTTGGGGTCTAGTTGTGCCGCGAAGCTTTTGGTTGATGTAGGTCACTTCTAAGGGGTGAAAATTAAGGGTTGAAATTTTCAAGAGTGCCCTAGCTCGAAAACTCTCGAAGTAAAGGTATCGTTTTTTCACCAATTTTAAATAGTACAGAATTTTAAAAAATTTTTGAGACCACCCGGAGCTCTGTAGGACAAACCGTTCGGTCCCTACGAGTATTTGAAGGTTTTCCTTCGATAAAACAGAATCATGAGTGTGAATCGCAAAAGAGGTCTAATCGCCGTTCAAATTTTAACTGAGTAAAATGCGATCGCTGTTCATTTCTTCGAGTTGTATTCAGTTTTGCCTTCTGCGTAACCAGTAATCAAATTTCCATATCAAGCTTTCTATTTTTCGAATCGAGTGTGAAGTGTTTAGTTCTTTCTAATAAACTTGATTGTGAAGGTGTGAAGCCATTATAGTGTGGTAGGTAGTACCTACCAATAGTTGGTAGGTAAAAAAAAAATTGGTAGAAAAAACAATGTTTGTAGGTAAAAAACGCTGCAAATCATTGCTCACTGATCAGATCACTGATCAGCTGAGTGAGCTCCGAAGCCATTTTCAATGCTATTGAATGGAAGTGCTCTTCCAGGCGTCTCCAGCATTCGAGGAGATCTTCTTCACTCCTCACATCACTGATCAGCTGAGTGAGCTCCGAAGCCATTTTCAATCCTATTGAATGGAGGTGCTCTTCCAGGCGTCTCCAGCATTCGAGGAGATCTTCTTCACTCCTCACATCACTGATCAGCTGAGTGAGCTCGAAAGCCATTTTCAATCCTATTGAATGGAAGTGCTCTTCCAGGCGTCTCCAGCATTCGAGGAGATCTTCTTCACTCTTCTGATCACTGATCAGCTGAGTGAGCTCCGAAGCCATTTTCAATCCTATTGAACGCAGGAGCTGAAATTTGAGAGGGAAGGTCAAGGGAGAATACAGATGGTGGTAGGTGCTATTGATGGAGAACCAGTGATCTATGCAGAAGGATGATCTATACATAAAATAATAAACCTTTGAGCAATGATTTGCAGCGTTTTTTCTTTCTAAATTACGATTGTAAGAGGATTTGTTTTGTATATTTGTAGCAAAGAATGAGCCTTATGGCCCTATCCTACCCTGGTGGTTAAATAAACCAATCTCTCTCTCTCTCTCTCTCTCTCTCTCTCTCTCTCTCTCTCTCTCTCTCTCTCTCTCTTTCTTTCTCTCTCTCTCTCTCTCTCTCTCTCTAGTAAGTAGAAGCGATGTACTATTTGATTTCTGTTATATTGTAATATCTTTTGTAGACCTGAATTGGATTTTAAGTAGCTGTAACATTTTTTTTCTGTGCATTGTGGAAGAGGGCTCTCTAGCCCTAACATTTGTACAGATTTGAAAATAAACGAGTCAATCAATCAATCAATCAATCTCTCTCTCTAAACTTACTTACTTATAAATCAAAAAATGTTTAAAAAACTCTTGTTAATTCGTTAATTTTGCCACATTTTACATATAGCCTATCAGTAATGAGTGATTTGAATTTTGAAAATAGATTTAAGCTCCAAAGAGCACTAATCTAAACCTGAAGTTCGATGACAGATTTCACGATAAATATAAAATGTTAGAAATTCTGAAAATTGAAGATATGTTGAATTTTAACATATAGTCTTTAATGAACCGCATCGTTCTGTTTAAAAAGCCTATTTATTTGTATGAAAAGTATAAAATGGTTTCTGATGTACATAATTTAAATACTAGAAATAGTTTACTTACTTTTCGGCTACCTTTAACTAAGAACAAAATATATCATGATTCGTTTTTATGTTACAGCATTAAACTATACAATGGCAACATGTGAAGGAAGTCCAAAGTCACAAATCATTTAAAGAGACTTTAAAGAAACATTTATTTATAAAATATTGAATTTAGCACTTCTAGCACTTATTATTTTTTGTTTAAGATAAAACTGACATTTATTTCAATTTAATTTACGTAGACTGTAAGTATACGATTTTAATATAAAAATCTGGTTAGATGAAAGTGTGGTCGTGTACGACCAAATCTTGCTAGATTTTTAAATAAATCGTTATCAAATCAAATCTCTCTCTCTCTCTCTCTCTCTCTCTCTCTCTCTCTCTCTCTCTCTCTCTCTCTCTCTCCCTCTCTCTCTCTGTCGAGGGTTGTTCTAATCTACCGTAGATCAATCGAATAAGGACGCCCTAGTATTACTGAGGACTTCTTTTTGTTGGAAAACAGGTGTGTAAGTACTTTAGTGGGAGGAGTGGCGAAACTGGGAATGTAGGTACGTAACTGAGGGAGATCCCAGAGGACTTGTGTGAAGGTGCTCGAGGATTCGCTCTTCCGAGTGACCAGAATTCGTTGGTTTTCGAACGAGAAATATCCGTCCTTTCCCTCATCCAAGGGCCGATCCGTCACCCTCAGGACTGTCGATATGATGCGCCACCCTCTTCTTGAACTGCTCTCGCCTGAAAATTGCATTTACGTGTCTACTTTGCATAGCAGTCCGCTTCCTCGTTTCCACTGCCGTCCGACCGCCAACATCAGTCCTTCCGCTCTTGTTCGATTTTCGTCAGACCCCGATAAATAATGGAATGTTTGCCCCCCGAAGCTCAACAGGTGACAGCGTTCAATATTCATTACGACGATGTTTGGATTGTGTGCATTTATATACCCGCCACTTGCGATCAATACTTTTAACTCTGTGATCTCTATCATCACAGAGTTAGATTAGTTTAAAAAATAATCATTCTGATTGAAGTTTCAATTCAACCGGAAATAGATTCAGAATTAGTAGTAATGGTGTATGTATTAGTATGAAAAATTCTCGTCCGTCCGATCCACTAGGTCCCTCAACGTAGTTTCACCCTGAAACTCTTGGTTACTTTCTGAGAGATGATGAATGGGAAATTACATTCAAAATGCTCCAGCTCCAAAATGTGCATTAACATTTTTTTCATCATTTAAAATATCCAATTGTTAGAATCGAGTGAGACAATCAGCTTCGAAGGACCAACCGATCGTTCCCTGTAAGGGGGAAAAACTGCTCACCAATAGTAGGTTCTAGTTTTACAGCTCCCTGCTAGGATGCAGAAGTAGAGGCACATACTCGTCCCATTTACGATAACAGGCTCTATAGTTTATAATTACAACAGTGTGCACCTCTTTGATCTTTGAAGACCACATAGAGGCGAACCAAACAAATAAATAGTAAACCATTGTGAGAAAATCTGCAAAATCAATCGGTGATAACGAAACTTCGATGTCAATGGAAAATGTGCACATCATGGCCCAGCAGGGATGTGGCCTAGAATTTCCCTGAGGGTGTAGTTCGTTATCCGCCTCCATTTTGTTCTCTCTTTTGCAAGCACACCCGACCACCTTTTTCATTTTTTGAGGAGTGTTCCGTAAACTAGATTTCATCTTCTTGAGCGCAATCGTGACGAATTATAATTTTTGATTGGTTAAGATTGGGAAATTAGGTGTTGAAAAAAGTGGGGGCGAATACCGAACTATTTCTCTAGTGAAAAAGTTCGGTATGCGCCCCCACATAGTTAATAATGGAAAACACAACATTTTTGGTTTAAATAATTCATTTATTAATATGATTATTACTTCTGTCACATATTGTGGTGTTGTACCTATTATTCTATGGTTGGGTCATACAAATTCTTGATGCAGTCCAAAAAATGCTCAAATGGATCTATGCCCATTGACTTCACACATCTCCTCCACAAAAATTCGCACAAGTGTGAATGAAGACTGGTGAAACCAACCTCTTAACCTTAACCTCTTAACTTTCGATCAAAGTTATTCTCTGCCTCACCAGTTATCTCTCCCAAGAAAACGTCCCAGGCCGAATCAATGCAATTCGGTCGTGGGGGCGGTTATCGAACTATTTCTCTAGGGAAATAGTTCGGTATACGCCCCCCACTTTTTTCAATGTCTAGTTTCATTGCTTGGAGTATTTGAAAACATAAGTGCGGTATATTATTCATACAGTAAATGAAATCTAGTTTACGGAACACTTCTCAAAAATTGAAAAAGGAGGTCGGGTGTGCTTGCAAAAGAGAGAACAAAATGCGGGCGGATAACGAACTACACCCTTTCCCTGACGTATTCCCTGCGTGTCGTAAGAGGCGACTTAAAGGGAAAATATATGAAAACTGCTGCAACCTGACTCGGAGTTATTAATCCGTCTCAGGAAGCAGCAGTCCTTTCCAAAGATCAGGACTCTGAAGCGATGGCAGGGTTTGCTTGGGAACTACAAAGTATCCACTCCACCAAGCTAGGGTGCTGTGGGCAAATTCGTCGCTCACCACAATCATCAATTGGCACAGACCTTTGGCATGGAACGGATTACACGAATCGGAATATTGAACGTCAGACCACTCGTGGAACTTGGTAAGCTAAGTAACGTTGCCAGGGAGATGGAAAAATATAAGACTGACCTGATGGGTCTCAGTGAGGTACGATGGAAGGAATTTGGACAAATAAGGACCAGAGAAGGACTTAAATTCCAGTACTCAGGACCTGCTGATGACAATCCAGAGCACAGTAATGGAATTGGCATTCCAATAGGCAAATCCTTTGAAAGAAATCTGTTAGACTGGAAATCTAAAGTTCGGTGCTGCGCACCTACAAATGCTTCAGAGTTGGAGATGAAGGAAGACTTCTACTGAAATTTCAACAGAATAACAGACTCCAAACCCAAGGGAGACTCAAGGGAGAGTAATGCAAAATTATATTGCAATAATGAAGTGTGCGTTTTTCGGCGACGGGCTCCCATCGCCCCCCTCGTCCCAACCCAGGGCGGTGAAGCAATAGGAAGCCATAAGCGAAATCATCAGAACAAATTTCGATCTTCCTTTTGGAAGGCAGCTGATGATGTCCGCGACGCCAGGAATGGCAGTCTCACCAAAATCCAACCTGAAATTTACTTTACTTACTTACTTAATCTATCTCCTAATAATATAGCATATAGGGGTCGGGGTCAAATTAATACAACTTTAAACAGTTTTATCCGACACTTCAGAAAGGTCTAAAACGTCAAACGTGGGTGAATATTTTGATTTTACCGGACAAATCAATTTCTAATCGTTGAAAAGCCTAAACATGACCAATAAACGCTGGAAATGATTACACAACGGCTTAACATTTTTCTGTAAAATTCACAATCCAAATACTTTCTAAGGGCCAGTGGTAGGTCGGAGAGATGGGATGGGAGGTGGAGAGGCTATAAGGACCCACGTGTTTACATAAATCTTACAATAAAGGGGTATTAAACATTTGTTGATCGTCTGGGTGGTATCATTCGTATCTGGAAAATTAACTCTATCTTAAATTAAGAAAAAAACGTCATGGAACATTCATTAGTTAGGTAATCAATTGTCCTAATTTAGCAAACGGTAAGTCCCTCTGAGCTCTGGGAGCGGTTTAAAAAAAACCTGTATTTACAAAGCTTCCGAGCTAGGGCGTTATGCAAATGTTTTCCCCCAATTTTACGACGATGAACAAAAGCTTGGGGGGTCAACTATACCTCAAATGGAGCCAATATACCAATTTTCATCAAAATCGGTCCAAGGAAACTGAACGAAGTGCCGGGAATGGCAGACGAACAGAAAATGTTTTGTTCGATTTTTGGATTCTACATGCCTTGAAATATACTTGAACCATCAAATTTTGAGGGCGGTTAGAAATTTGTATTCTAGCTTGAATCCAAAGGTGCATTATTGAAAATAATGAACCCAAATGAGTGCACATAACCAAGTTGCGCATATTCACCTCTACGAACACACAATCAACACGCGAAACAGGTACTCTAGATTATACGAATAATTATATCCCCCACAATCTAATTTGTAGTTCAGGTTCTTAATGGATCTGTCATAGGTCATTCAAGGAGGGGTTCTTTGTTTTGTTGGATTCAACAGTCTCTTTTCAAGGGAGGTCAAAAGGGCTTCGGAACTGCAGAAGGTCCCGTTAGCGGATAGGGGACATTGTGCCCGTGCCCCCTCATCTTTTGTAATCGAATCACTCGTGGTCCCCTCTCAGAATGAGAAGTCAATGTATATATCTAATAAATTCCACGTGAAGTATCGTAGATCCAGCCCAGCTGAGGGTATCAACGTATGAACGGTTCTGTCAAGAGTGCGGAACTGGTCCATTCGGGGTAGGTAGCAGTCATTTTGGTTTTTGGTTTATTATTTTCAGTAATAAACCTTTGGAATCGACCAAGAAAAAAAAAATTTAACACCCCCTCAAAATTTGATGGTTTACGTTTCAAGGTACGTAGAATCCAAAAATCTAATAAGAATTTGGCCATCCGTCCGCCGTACGCCGTTCGCCGTACGCGGCACTTTTGCCACTTAGCATTGACCGATTTTGATGAAATTTGGTATGTAGGCTCCATTTGGGTCTAGTTGTGCCCCGAAGCTTTTGGTTGATGTAGGTCAGTTCTAAGGGTTCCAAAATCAATTTTGAAATTTTGAAAACGCAATAACTCAAAAAATTTCGATGTAAAGGTATTGTTTTTCCTTCAATTTAGGATTTTATAGAATTTTTAGAATTTTTTGAGACCATGCGGAGCTCTGTAGGACAAACCGTTCGCTCCCTACGAAAATTTAAGGGTTTAAATTGAGATATATATACATATAAATCGAAACACGAGTGTGAATCGCAAAAGAGGCCTAATCTCCGTTCAAATTAGAGCTGACCGAAATGCGATCGATGGTTGGTGATTTGGATTTTTTTTTTGATTTTTTAATATATTTTTTTTGATTTTTTTTTTTTTTTTTTTTTTTGATTTTTTTTCGATTTTTTTTTCATATTGGAAGGTTGGTGATTTTGTAGACGAGTGATATATATAGAAAAAATTATTACACAAAGGTTTATTGTTTTTCTATATAGAACACTCGTCTGCAAAGAACACGGCTTTGCCATTGTTACCACCAACCAACTTGAAGAAAAACATCGATCGCATTTCGGTCAGCTAAAATTTGAACGGAGATTTGGCCTCTTTTGCGATTCACACTCGTGTTTCAAATTTTTTGAGTTAGCGCGTTTTCAAAATTTCAACCCTTATTTTTCGACCCTTAGAAGTGACCTACATCAACCAAAATCTCCGGGGCACAACTAGACCCCAAATGGAGCCTACATACCAAATTTCATCAAAATCGGTCGATGCTAAGTGGCGAAAGTGCCGCGTACGGCAGACGGCCGGAAAATTTTTTATTCGATTATCGGATTCTACGTACCTTGAAACGTAAAACATTAAATTTTGATTTTTCTTCTTGGTCGATTCCAAAGGTTCGTTATTGAAAATAATAAACCAAAAGTAAAAACTGAACTCGTGGGTGCTGCTCACTAATGTTAGTTATTTCACTCGGTACATGGTATATATTACTGATTTATAGATAAGTCGAGATTTTTGATTAGTGACACCTTTCCTCCTCTAGTTTTTGGGTTTTACGAGGTTTTGAGCTCAGGATCAATTCAGATCTGTGTGCCCCCCCAAACGCACGGTGAAGTCATCCCAAATAAATCCCTCTTCGGAAAAGATATTCGTAAACTGGAGAGAGGCGATCCGAAATGCAGGGCAGATACTGGTATGAAACGTGGAAGCAATGTCCGATGAAAATTCACTTTGGCCCTGCACACTTCTGCCAGCTTAACACACTTTATTAGTAGGGCTTAGCTCACCGGGTACTCAAATGAATAAACAAATTCAAGCGGAGCTTGTGACACGTATCTGGGAAGCGGCGGGCACCGCCTGCCCCCTTTCGCGACCAACTGCTAACGAATTCTCCGCTGATAGCTTGGGATTTTCCAGGGAGTGTACCGAACTGAAATAGTGCGCTTTGTGTCCAAGCTTTATCCGTAGCGTCGGGATTAGTAGTGTTTCATACGGCATTACGCTTGATTGGATGCGCTTTCGGGGTTTTCGTTTCGCGGGGGAGGAAAATACCTCTACCTTTTCAATAGGGCCAAATCAATTTTACCTCTAGTTGTTCGTTGTTTAGTTCAGCTGCCTACTTTTGCCTCCCCGTCTGCTCCATGTGCTCCTAACATCCTGAAAGCTCGTCAGATCCGCTCTTTTATTTTATTGTCGTTGTCAGTGACTGCCACCAATCACACACAATCACAAACAATATCGACAGCATCAACGTAACGTATATTTATGTAGTGTATACATTATATATATATTTATATATAACATGTATTATATATCGATACCTTAAAGCGTAAAGGCATCCATGTCCATCCATCTTCCACATTTTTTTCAATTTTTAGAATAACTCAAATTCAATATAACTGTTATTTGACCTTCTTGAAGATTATAGCTTGAATTTTTTGTAAAAGAAAATAAAGGTGTTAGTGTAATATGCCATCATTTTAGGAATTGTGCACTGGTGAAAATTTCTTTTGCGTTTTTCTCAAAACTCAGTTTTTGGACATATCCCCTTTGGGCTTTGGTATCGATATATGTGAGGTTGGGAGGGTGAGATTGTATCACACGCCGAGTGACCAGGGCAAGAAGCCAAACAGGTCATGCATTCTACTTGCTGTCAAAGTTATCGGAGGAACATGGAGCTGCGGGCCTAGTGGGCTAAGATAAGAGAATAAATACGATGGAGCTAAAGGGAATGGCACCCGACACCAAGTTCCAGGACATGACCTTGTCATGCAGCGAAAAAGTGCACGCGAGTTGGGCATCTTGGCAAGTGTACTCCGTGGAATCACCACCCGCGTCACTCTCGGCTCAAACCTATTGTCTAAGTTTTTTTTCTTGCTCGATTCCAAAGGTTCATTATTGAAAATAATAAACCAATAGAACGACTGACGAAACGTTCATTTCTACTAATGTATTTAGACCACAATTAAGGTAGAGTTGGTAATTTTCCGGGAGTGATGAAATCCCGTAACCTTCATGTCAAATCGAGGTTCTACTCAACCTTTCAGCTTATTTTTTTTTTCAGAAATGTATTTTAATACTTTGAACAATGAAAATACGTTATACACACTTGGGGTAAACGCATACGATTTGGAATATTGAAGAAAAATACCATTTTTGAACCGTAGGATGAATTTGGTCAACTTGCTGCTGTAATTGAAAAATCACAAATCCCTAGGTCAAAAAGTTTCGGCTGGACCTCACGAACATTTGGAAAAAAATAATGACTTCTTCGATGTAGAAGAAAAAGGGACATATTTACGTACCAGAAAATGTGGTTCTCAGGAAACGCGATTTTCTGAAAATCAGCGTGAGAAGGGGGTTCAGTCACTTATCAGAATTCCAACTATTAAAATCTTCGTCTTCTTCTTGGTCTTTCAAGTTTTAGTTATTAAATGACACGGATATTCCATAGCAACCTTATCAGAGCAATAATCACCATCAGCATCTATCATGGTTACCTTATTTTTTGTTGTGATTTCGCCGTATATTGTATTTTCGTTGTACTCTCGCTCTCTCTTCTGATTTTTACGATGACCCGTTCAGTTCAATTGTTCAAAAAATCGAAGAAAATGCCTCCACGAAGATATCGTCGGATTGAAATACTTGAAGTTCGATCCGAAAAAGTCATCGACAACGAAGACATTCTTGTGCCCTCATCAAGCTTACGCTTCTCCTTTAGAAACCCTCAACCGAATGAACTCAAGAATTTACAAAAGAATGAAAGAAATGGAAGAATGAAGAAAGCAAAAGCAGCGTGTAGACTAGAGGAAATGCTGAAAATGAAAAAGAAGGTGACGATCGATTTTCATACGGAACAAGGCTCCACTAGCTGCCCTTCCTCTCTGATTTTTTTTACCTACTTCCCCTTGATATTTTTTCCTTATTTTTGCAATCTATTCCCCATCTAATGAATTTTAATAAACATTTTTTCCTAATAATCAATTTTTGGCGTGTTTTTTCGCCAACTACCCTTAAAAACCTTTGATCGAAGATAACACCACATGGATTTACCATATTTAGTATGATAGTGAAAATATTGTTCCTCACAACTCATACTCGGTGGTTCGACAGTACCTGACGGACCGATCGTTTATGGTCACCACGCAAAATGAGCATTCCACTAGAAGACGAATGAAGGCATCGGCTCCTCAAGGCTGTGTTTGGGTTCCCTTTACCCAATTTACTACTACTATATCCCACTACCGTCGACTGCAGAAGCCTTTTCAGGATAGTAAGCTGACTACCTGGTTTATGCCATATATGCCACGTAGACCAAATAGAAGCGACAAGAAAACTCCAAGAGCTCCTAATGGTACTCGGAGAACGGTGGGCGAAGTGGAATGTCGAAATCAATTCATCTAAATTCTTCGTAGTTCATATACTTACAATTTTAAATGTGACGAACCACATTTATACTACGCTAGATATCCCACTCCAAATGCGACAGACCACAAATAATCTAGGTATTTTTGTAGATTAGCGCTCAATATTCGGTACACATATCACCGAACTCATTAAGAAAGTTCGCAATCGAGTATCTTGTCTGAAGTCATAATTGGATAGCAAAAATGTTAAAGTGGGGAACAAAATAGTAATAAATCAGGTTGTGGGATGTGGCATCAAAATCATGAAACTGGTTTAGGATGGCAGGTGCCTCAAGAATTCTCCATCTTCACTTCTGAATTAATGGTCATTCCACTGGTATGTCCAGGAAGAAGGACTTGGGAGTACCGTCATCTTCACAGATAGCAAAATCTCAGTGAAAGCACTAGAAAACGCTTACGAATCGAAATCGATGAGTTTTGTGATAGCAGACATCCTCGAGAACTTGTTGCAGGGTGAAGAATCGGGCGTGGAGATTTCGATCACGTGCTCATGCTGGTGTGAAGGGTAACGAAATAGCTGATGAAATGGCTCGGAGGGCACTGAACGAAGCCCCTATGCTGATAATTCTAGTCCCAAAGGATGGCTTACAAAGATATGCTGGAGTGGAGGCAAGAAGTGGCTGGAAAATTGGATATGAAAAGATAAACATATTGTTTATTAATGCATGCATTCAGAGGACGTCCCATAAGATGAGCATTAGGTCAATTTAAAGTTATAAAACTGTTTCACTTGATGTGATAATTTTTTTAGAATTTTAGGCAACAAATAGTGGTCACCCCCCCCCCCCCTTCAGTCTTATTCATCATCATAACATTTCTAGAGGCATGGGAGCCTCGCATTTGAAGAGCATTTTAAAATCCATGATCTACAACGCCCAACATGCGAATTCGAGTCACCCCCCCCCCCCTATCACAATGGTGCCAGTCTGGCACGAAAGCGGTTATACGTCATAACGTTGAACTTTCATCTGTTTAGGTAGCCCCTATTATTTCACATCTGTATTCAAGATGAAACAAACAAAAACCCACGAAGTGGTTTCTGGAGTCCTGGCACCATGGTGGCACCACTATTAGCATGGTGGCACAGAGAATGATTGATGGTAATCCGGAGGTGAAATTGAGAATATTTTTCCTCAATTTCAAAGCTGGGGTACAATTAGTAATCAGTAAAGGAACCAAAATATTGAAAAATTGGATATTTTGTGAATATTACCCCACCACTCTCCCCCTCGCCATGCTAATTTTGATAGGTACTCTGGTAAAATAGTGTGCAAGTTGTAAAATTTCTGAAAAGAAACATTTCGCTAGGAAATTGAGGTCAGGGCAGATTATGCCCGCAAACACACGTTTTTGGTTTATTATTTTCAATAATGAACCTTTGGAATCGACCAAGAAAAACAACCCCCCCCCCCCTCCCCCTCAAAATTTCTTGGTTTACGTTTCAATGTACATAGTCCAAAAATCGAATAAAAATTTGCCCGTCCGTCCGCCGTACGCGGCACTTTCCTTAGTTACTATGGACTGATTTTGATGAAATTTGGTACATAGGCTCGATTTGGGGTCTAGCTGTGCCCCAAAGCTTTTGATGTCAGTCATTTCTAAGGGGTGAAATGTTGATATATATGTTGATATATATTGTTTTTCCATCAGTTTAAGATTGTATTGAATTTTTAGAATAGAATGCGACCATCCGGAGCTCTGTAGGACCAATCGTTCGGTTCCTATGAAAACTTAAGGGTTGGGCTTACGAAAAATCAGAAACGCCATCTCCTAGAGGAAGGAGAACTTTGCGTTATTCCAAAATTGAACCAGGGCGGGACGCAGTCCCTAAAATTAGAAACGCGATTGTAAATCGCAAGAGAGGCCTAATCTCTTTTTATTTTTAGCTGACCAAAGATGGCTGTTCGTTTCTTTGAGTTGTATTCAGGTTTGCGTCCTTAGCAACCATTTTTTTGAAAATTGAGTGTGAAGCGTGTATTTCATTAAATGATTAAGTGAAGCGAAATTAGGTTAGTAGGTAGTGACAATGGCAAAGTTGTGTTCTTTGCAGGCGAGTGATCTATCGGAAAAATAATAAACCTTTGTGTAATAATTTCCAGCGTTTTAACATTTAGCTCAGCTGTCCAAAATTTCAAAGTGATCTGAGTTCATCTCAAACAAATAGAGAGTTCATCTCTAATTGCCGATTTCGCGAAAAAATGTAATTGATTAAATTTGTTCCTGTTCTCTTGGAATTAATCAATTATTTGTCAAAAACATGTCCAGCCCATATGTATACTTATTATTCTAAGCTTTTGCAATCGTGAGCACATGCAGTAAGGGATGACTCCGCCAGGAGAGGGCTGGGAAGAAGGTTGGGTCTCTAGAAGGCAAACAGGTACTACAAGACTTGTTCGCCAAAGAACTAGAGAGAACCTACTTCCTACAGGTATGAACTGTTGCTCTGAATATCATTAGAATCTTCGGTTAACTCATGAAAGCATCTGACGCATAATATGCTTGTAACAAATACACGCAATCAGATTATGAATTCACGGATCCTTCAAGAGTTGAGTGATATTCATTTTAATGCTGTACAATGAGAAACATTCCGTGTCCTATTCTTCGTCAACAATGCGCGCTTTTCCTGTATGGGGAACATTGTCACAATAGGAACGCGTATCGGCACCTTCCGAGAAGGTGGGCGTAATTCACAGTCATTCCTCAACGCCGAGGAAATCCTCAAAGAGGCGATGAGGAACCGTCGCATGCTCTCGCAGCCGCTATTCGCATGCCGTCGCTATTCACAGTCGTCATGTCGAGGAAATCCTTGAGGAGTTCCTCGAGTCATCGACCATTTCCTCAACGTCGTATTCACAATCCTAACTCGACGTTGAGGAAATCCTTGAAATCGGCTCAAAAGGAGCAGAATATCGAGGTACGTGAAAAGGTCCCTCAAGGAGTTCCTCAACACTTTTTTTTGTCAACTATCTGGTTGGGTTACATACTTTTTTCCAATCTTCTGTAGTCAGAATCCGTACAAAATGCTTTAATAATCATAATTGGGAGGGCGTCGGTGGTCTAGTGAACAGTGTACCCGACTGCGGTTATAAGATAAGAACCGTCTTGCGGGGATGCGAGTTCGAATCTGGTCGCTAGCAGAAAGTTTTCTGTCTATTAGACGATCGGCAATCTCTCGTTCCAACCCAGGGCGGTGATGTTGGGGAAGACATGAGCGAAATCATCAGAACAAATTCTGATCTCCCCTTAGGGAGACAGCTGATGACGTCCGCGACGCCAAGAATGGCAGTCGGACGAAAATTCAACCTGAAATGGTTGCTTACTTTACTTTACTTTACTTTACTAATCATAATTGAAGGCCTTGCTCAAAAAACGAGCTATATGCATTTTTCACAATTTTTTGGGAATCAAAAAAGTTTCAGAAATTCTTGCTTCAACATTTTAAAAATTTAAGTATACTACAATTAACTATGACTAAGGACGGAAAGGAACCATATACTTATGATTTGATTTTTAAAAATAATTTACTCGAAGCGCAGCAAGCAATTGAAGTTTGCAGATAGCTCGTTTTCCCAACCAATAGTTTTCCAAATGCCTATTTTCATCACTAGTTTGTTAAAAAATGTTCTCCTATAACTTTCCAACCACATTATAAGAATCATCAATATCATCGGACTTTTCTACATAAAAATTCCATCATTGTTTAGGAACATAAATATGAGGGGTCGAATAACGAGCTAAATAGGCAAATAGCGAGGTAAAAAGAGGTAAACATAGCTCATTATGAGTTTAATTGTTGAAAAGTGGAGGTTGTTTGTGTATGGCGTTCTGTAATATTCTTGTTGTTTTGTAATTGAGCAATTTTAGTACTATTTATTTTGTATGTTTTGTAGTTTATCAGGTTGTTGGTAGTTAAGTAATTTAATTCCTAGAGTTGTTTTGCATTGTTTTTATTATGAGAGCTTCAAATTTATGGAGGTTGTTAAAATCACACACGTACACACGTACGGTACACACGTTCTATTTAAGTTTATAAGAAACCGTAACTCCGGCTCTTAGCTTTGTGCTTCAGCCGTAATATGTTTATTGGATGTTTTTTTATTGTAACATACCTGTTATTATGGAATGAAGCATTTCATCAATCAATCATAGCTCATTATTCAACCCAATAACGTGTTCGAGTTGTCAAGCTATCTACCAGATGGTGCGATTTTTTACATTTATAACTATTGGAGGGCTAGCGGCTCCTCACAAATGAAGCAGTACATTTTTCTGACCCCAAAACTGTAGGATGTCAGTAGATAATTAAACGTTGTATGCGAAACTGTTCGTTTGTATTTAGAGCAATAATAAACGTGAGTGTTTGCAACATCGAGATCGGAAAAACAGATAAAACATATCACATATTACAGGAGAAGTTATGAATGCTTGATCGTATTCTTGTTTCTCGTTTGCAGACAATCTTCGGTGATTTGTTCTAACAGTACTCACTTCCCAATTCGCAGTCCGGGAGGATGTGTTGAGTCATCAAAAATTAACTTCCCTCGACCGGGGATCGATCTCCTATCATTCCGATTCTGAATCGGAGCTCCTACCACTTGAGCTAAGGAAGTGAATGGACAGAAATGCGAAGAGGTCGCTGATCACAACATCCCCCCCCCCCCCGTTTGGAAATCTTAGGTACTCCGTTACCTAGTCAGGGAGGTGAGAGGCAGCTTTGGCCGGCGTTTTCCAACCCAGTGAGAACGCGCTATTTTTGACTGGCTTCGGAGTTTTTTTGGTTATTTTTCCTTATTGACGGGGCGGGGGATCTGCTGACCTCATCGTTTGTCCGAATAGGCGGTGGCTCGACTCGTGTCTTCGGATGGAGTTGTTTTGATGACCTAATCTTAATGAATTATTGTTTCTCTGAAAAATGCTGAGGAGACCATCCGGGTCCTACTGACTGAGCCACATTGTTGAATCGTCAAAAATTAACTTCCCTCGACCGGTGATCGATCTCCTATCATTCCGATTCTGAATCGGAGCTCCTACCACTTGAGCTAAGGAAGCGAATGGACAGAAATGCGAAGAGGTTGCTGATCACAACAGATGCAATGTAGAGGTTTTCTGGAATCACTACGATACTTTTCAATGTTCAGATTGTCAGCGGTCCGAACGTGATATTGTTTGAAGGCACAGTCCATGATTCGAGAATTTTCAAAATCAGCACAATCAGACCTTGAGAAAAGCTATCGATCAATTAGGTCATATTCTAATCCACCTCAACTAATCACCAGCAGAAGTCGCACAAACAAAAAACCAACTGACTTAAATAGAAACCACAGAGTACCGGAGACAAGAGAAACAAAAATAACAAACCCACATGCAAGTATAACCTCACAAAACTACTATAACCTCAGTGATGTTTTGCCGCGGGGAAATTCCTCGTTTTCTTCTCTTCAAACGGGAAAATTCCCCGTTTCCTTCCTTCAAACTAGGGAAAAACAAGCTAAAAGTGCTGCCAACTGCTGGTTGAGAAACTGCTCAAGGCCCAGATCGAAGAGTTCCTCATCTGAACTAGGAATACCAAAATTCGAGGAGTTCCTTATCTCTCTGAGGAGTTCCTCAACGCTTCCTTGAGCAATGACTGTGAAGAAGTAATCCGTTTCCCTCGAGAAATATCGCATGACACACGTCGGTACGTCGCGGCAAAACCACTTGATTACGATTTCGCTGAACTGTGACGAACCAGTTCGGGATCCGCTAGTGGTGCACACCTGTAGATCCTCACCAGCCCGCTCGCCGTTTATCGCTGTGAGCTTGATCGGCGGTGACCCATCGGACAACCTCAGGAACCAACTTGCTCGGACTAGAAGAAGAAGATACGGACTAGAAGAAGAAGATGAATTGAAAATAAAAATTGAAAGAAGAAAAATTGAATTGAATAACATTATAGGACTGAGCTTTAGGTGTTTTTCCGAGTACACGGAGTATCTTTCCACTTAACACGTACCATGTAAACAATTAGTTCAATTGTTAATAAGCAACAAAAACAACAATTGTTAACAATTATTCCTCAAAAAAATATATTAATAATATTATCATTTTTATAACTTTATAATGTATTTCCACATTTAATAATTTCATAATACATTTCATAATAATTCGGAATGATAATTGGTGCCACAATATGTCATTTATTTATTTATTTATGTCAATACAAACATTCAAAATGAAAGCTCGTCTTCTCCATACAAATGAAACATTATTGAGAGGCAATGCCCGTAGCGCCCCACAAGAGTAAAAACCAACCATTCAAAATGTATGGCTAATACAGGCAAATATACCATACTTATACAAATATACCATGCTTACCATACTTATATCAAAACAAAAAATAATAGTAAAAAAATTAATAAATTAAGGTAACAAATACTTCTTATTATATTGTCCACCTCCCCTGCTCATTCGCACTATCCAAAAAAATACGTTTCTCTTATTATATTCTTCATTACATTATAATGAACGAGAACACAACGATGGAGTTTTTAGAGTAGCATCAATAACAGATGTAACACGCACAGCACATATTCAGGACTCTCACTCAGGACTCGTTTCGAATTTTTGGTGAAAGTGGGCCTAAGATTGATGTTTTGAGATTAGCTACAATGCAATGGACCATCTATGAAATCGGTCTAAAAATACGGGAAAGCTATGTGCCACTCCCACTTGCAAACTTTTTTGGAAAGGTCCACGTCCGCCTCCCCTTCTCGTAACCCTTCTCATGCGTCTTTTCACGGGACGGCACGGCGCTCGTAATGTCGTTGAGTGGTGAAGAGACGAGAGGGAGTTAGGAGCATTAAGAAGTAGTTTAATCAACTGTGCTAACACAGTTTAAAACCAGACGGGTCATCCGATCGTCTCGGATTACCTTCAGTTCCCGTGACTAATTAACAAAGAAGCCCGGGATGGGGAATCTAGAAAGGCTCGGACCACCTTCATTCTATTTGCTCTGCCAGCTCCCACTCTGAAACGTAACGTAAATGGACGGGGGCATCCTGTTTGTAGATAAATATTGGTTCTCAAGAGGAAATTAAGCACCAGGTAAGTCCAAGGATTTGGTTCTTTTGTTATCCTCCGTGGTCTTTTAATTTATTCTTGGGATTAAAAGTGTTTCGTTGGAAACCTTGTACTCTTCTCCCTCCTTCTTTTCAGTTGATTACTTTCGATGATGAACCTTTGTTACGTAGAATCCGAAAAATTATTTTAAAAGTTTCTTTCGTGCAGCGTGAGCGGATGAGCGAGTTTTCAAAGTTCTCATTTTGGCTTCAGAAACTTCATAAAAATACTCTACTCGTCTCCCCGGAATCAGGATCGGTTTCACCATACCGGATTAACTAGATTTGATCCTCACTGAGGATTAAGGGCCGCGTTATCACGGTTCATCTAGGCATTTCATGACTTAAACCACCTTGATTTAAACCACTCTTCCAGGTGGTTTCACCAACCAAACCTGCTTCACCCGCTATTGAACCCACCAGTTTGCGAGTTATCTTATTCAGTAATCCAAATTAATAATTAATTTTTTTTATAATTGACCAAAAAAATTTTGGTGTTTTTAATAGCGCTGATGTATATGACGAAGAGGGCGTATTCGCTAATCATAACTCGACATTATCACACGACTTTCATTGCTCTACAATAGAATTACGAATGAATTTCACTTATCAAACATTACTAGGCCGACCTCCCTTTGCGGGGTTCTCCCGAACTGCCTGTCTACCTCTCGATACATCGATACACCCGTCCAGTATCGATAGCTGATTCAATAGGCTTCTCGTTCATTCGATCCATCGAAAAGCCGATTCAGAGATCTTATTATATTTCGGTAGCACCTAATTTGAATACTGGCGATGCCGCCGACATATACTTTGCTTCACAATAGTAATCCTGTTATTGACAATTCTAGGTTTTGAATTAACTGTACGTACTTGAGTGAATCAATATCACATGGGTAAGAGTCTACTCGATGTGTACTCCACAGTTTACTAAACTTCCAATAATGACTTCACTGATTAATGAAGTTTGGACGGGAATGGTCGATCGAGCGAATTCGAGTGTTCTTTGGTAGCGAAACTTTGAGGTCGAAACAGAAGTTTCCTGCTTACCTACGCAACTCACAGGTTCCATCATGAATGATCAATGGAATTTGAGATGATGATTTGGGATGTGAGGCGAACGTGTTGAGCTTATCAAAACGCAACCTCCACTCCTTCCACATTATTTCTCTCTGCTAGCTATTAACTGTTTCATCTCAGTTATTAATGTATATCGATAGGTACATTATATTGAAGATAGATAGATAGATATAATGTTTATTTGTAGAGGTCATTGACCGTTACAAGAGTTCGTTCAAAAACTTCCGTGAACAAAATAAATGTATACTGGCATTATATCAAGTAAATATATGAAAAAAGAAAATTTATAATAAATACTTCATTATAGCACATAAGAAAATAATTGTATAAATCGACAGTCTATTGGTGGCAAAACAATTCACTCATTTGCAGAGAAGGCACGCAGCATCAGAGATTGGGCCACGAAATTGTAGACTGCGAAAGCCTTAGCATTGTCTTCACCCACGTCCAGGATATCACAAAGAACCGATTCCAGCTCGCTGGTACTCATGCTTCCAAGGGGTTTCCCCGGTTTTATGTAAAACGAAAGGTAATGGCGCCGATATGGTTCATACAGCGGGCATAGCAGAACCCAATGCATCACATTCTCTACAGCTCGCATATTGCAGTGCATACATGGCATCGTGCCATCTATTGTTTACGCCACTCTCTTATGGTAAAAGCGGGTAATATCCTTCGACGCAAGGCGCATCTGTACCAAGAGCCTTTCCACATGAATGTTCCTCTGGTTCCCCAAATAGTGCTGTCTTCCTCCAAACTCGACTATCTGTCTGTAGAGCGAACTGAATGCAGAATCGCAAGTCCTCTGAACATCAAGGGACCAACAATGGTTGATGTACCGCTGCATTAGGCCATTAAGTTCCACGCCCAGCCTGTCAGAGGTCATGTCTTCCAAGAGATCCGCCGCTCCAATCGCTAACAGTGAGGATTTTATTTTGGGAACCAATTGTACCTTGCATCATTATTTGACCCATCAGCATCCGACCTCATCAACTCCTTCAAGCAGACTCTCGACCACCTCCCACTGCTCATCTTCAAAATCTTAGCTAGATATTTGAGCGCACGTGAAAAAATGTGGGCGCTAAGACGAATTCGTCCACACTCAAGCCTAAGGTAGTGTCCAGGGGTGTTTCTCGGCAAACACAATTGGGATTTTAGGAAAGCTGACTGGACAACTTCAACTTCTTCTCCGCACCATATACCCCAGACCTCCGCCGCATACAGCAGGACCGACTCGACCATGGTCTCAAAAAGTTAAGTCTTGGCATCCCATGACACTACTCTACCCCTCCAGAAGATTTCTCTAGTACAGCCCATCGCCATTTTGCTCTTGGATATTACCTGCTCCGCCTGCACTTTGAACTGACCTGAGCTTGAGAGGGTAACTCCCAAATACTGGAATTGGCGCACATATTCCAAGGAGACCCCTCCACAGATTATGGGTCTCATCCTTCTCATTCTTCCACGGCAGAAGACTATAACTTTGGTTTTTTTTGTGATTAATGGTTAACTTGTTCACATCACAGTATTCCTTAAAAGCATTAATTTTCCGCTGAGCGTCTGGCGGCGAGTCCATTATATTGAACTGTATTGATATATTATCAATTTAAACAGTATGATACCTAATTATTTTATGAGTATTTTTTATGAATAAAATATTTTGAATTACTATTGATTTACTCAGAACAACGTTATTTTATGAGAATTTTGCTCGCGCACTGGCTCCGGTAAAAAACCTCACGCCCGTCTGCAGAGAATTACACCTTGAAGAGGTCGTCAATCGAGTAGTGGGAGGGCGGAGATTATGTCGAGCTCGAGTCGTATATTTGTGAACCTCCGAACCACTCGGCATCCAGGGTTATTGTGGATCAGCGTGATGCAACTGAACACATAGAGGCTGGGAATGGTTGAACAACTGAAGTACCCCCTGCAGCTTGACAGCGTGACAGCCATGCCTACTACATTTTTCATCCGAAATTGATGACATTTTCAGGGATTGTTTAGATTAGCGTGCAGATGGTCCCCTATGAACAGCATCGACCCCGGACTGATGGTAGCTACTGCTCATGCGCAAACTTGAATCCCTATACCATCCATAACATCTACATTTATTTACATAGTATTATATTATTATTTATTTACATAGTTGTCCCCTTGTTTAAAAATGGTGATAAAACTAACATGGGCAATTACAGGCCAATATCCTTGACTTTGGCCTTGTCCAAAATCCTGGAAAAGTGTATAAAATCCAGATTATTGGATTTTATTCATAAACATGAAATTATTTCTAAAAATTAGTATGGTTTCCAAGAGTGCATTAGTACGGAACATGCGTTGTTCAATTTGAATCACTTAGTGTCTGAGAAACTTGATCAAAATAATTATGTACTAGGAATATTTTTGGATATAAGTAAAGCTTTCGGTTCGGTGAATCATTCTTTGTTGTTCGATAAACTGTATAAAGACGGCGTGCGGGGTGTTGCTCTTGAGTTAATAAAATCGTACCTGTTTGGACGTAAACAACGTACTAGAGTTAGTTATGTGTTGAGTGAGCAGAGAGAGGTTGTTTGTGGGGTACCGCAGGGTACCGTACTTGGACCCCTTTTGTTTCTTCTCTACACTAATGAAATAATGGAAATAAAAACAGAGGGTAATATTTTCGGGTTCGCCGATGATATAGCGATGAATTTTTGGGGCAAGGATTACGGTGATTTACTGCGTAGGGCCAGTTTTGACCTGAGTATGGTTAAGCAGTGGTTGGACAGAAATATGCTTTGCCTTAATGTTTCAAAGGCTTCGATTCTTAAATTTTCAATTTCTAATGTTCCCACCCCCAGTACTGAAGGAGTGAGGCTTCACGACTACTCATGTTCCATGCAAGATATCAAGTGTAACTGCGACATTTTACCATTTTCTGACACCTGTAAGTATCTGGGAGTGTGGTTTGATAATAATTTAAAGTTTTAACACCATATAAGTTCCCTGATTACTCGTTTGAAAAAGCTGCTTTATGTATTCAAAGTTGTTCGTGATTTTTTACCGAAGTATTTGCTGCGATCGGTTTACATGGCTTTGGCTGGTTCCATTATTAATTATGGTATCGTGGTGTGGGGTGGGGCTTGTACAACTCACTTGAAACCTCTACAAATTGTCCAGAATGCTTTAATTAAAGTGATATTATGTAAACCTATGCGCTATCCTACTGTGCTACTCTATAAAAACTTTAATGTATTGAAGATTAAGCAGTGCTTCCTACTATCCTCTTGTTTGAGAGTATTTGAATCTGGTTTATGTAGCTCACTTATGTCAAATTTACCACATTCTAGAACTGCTAGCAACAGCAACGTAAGGTTACCTTTGAATAGAACTGAATTTCATAATCGGAGCTCTTTTGTGCAGGCCATTAAATTCTTTTACTATAATAACATTAACCTTATGGATTTTACCAGTGTGAAACATTTTAAGAAGTTTTTATTATCAAGATGTATTTTTTTCTCTCAATAGCTTATTCTGTAAATTTTAATTTTCTTATTTTTTGAATAGATGGCATAGTACAGTGCTCTACCGGCTGGATGATTTTAGGCTCTGCCAGTTTACACAAGTTCCTTTGAACTTGTTAACTGGCAGGCGTATGTTTATTTACAACAAGTATTTGTATTTATTTTCTTATATATTTTTCTCATATGCCAATAAATAAATAAATTTACCTCTCGAATTCGATGACATTTTAAGGGATTGTGGGGGTTGACGTCTAGATGGTCCCCTATGAGGGCAGTGCAAGGTTCTAAGAAGTTGATGTTTTGAGATAAACTACTATGCATCGGATCATCTATATAATCGGGTTATGGATACGAGGAAGCTACGTGCCACACCCACTTGGCGGACTTACAGTGCGGACGCACAGTGCGGTGAGCATGTGTGAAACATCGGAAAAACGACCGTCGATGAGTATTGGAAAGGAGTGCAAGAACCTATCCCCAGATAGTCTTTGAGCACGTTTAAATAGGTTTCCTGACCTCACAAGCCTCTTACGGATCACCAAAGGGCAAGTTCCGCGATCATTTATGTTAACAACTCATTCCACCACAACGCCAACGATGAACTACCTGCTCATTATGAGTGCGGATACCGTCATACCAGGAAGTTCGGTCTTATTGCTCTTCATGACGAGTCACAGCAGAGGTATTGTGCTTTATTCACGTTTTTTATGATTTTTGAAGTATTAATTTCCCCTAAGCACTCGGTAAATTCGTCACAACAATAATTCCCAATTTTGGTTTATTATTTTCAATAATGAACCTTTGGAATCGACCTAGAAAAAAAACGTTTCAACACCCCCTCAAAATTTGTTGGTTTACGTTTCAACGTAACTAGAATCCAAAAACGCTGCAAATTATTACACAATGGTTTATTATTTTTCTATATAGATCACTCGTCTACAAAATCACCAACCATCCAATATGAAAGAAAAAAAAAATCAAAAAAAAAAATCAAAAAAAAATTTAAAAAAAAATCAAAATCACCAACTATTGATTACATTTCGATAAGCTCTAATTTGAACGGAGATTAGGCCTCTTTTGCGATTCACACTCGTGTTTTGATTTATATATATATATTTCAAAATAAACACTTAAATTTTCGTAGGAAGCGAACGGTTTGTCCTACAGAGCTCCGCGTGGTCTCAAAAAATTCTAAAAATTCTATAGAATCTTAAATTGAAGGAAAAACAATACCTTTATATCGAAATTTTTTGAGTTAAGGCGTTTTCAAAATTTCAAAATTGATTTTGGAACCCTTAGAAGTGACCTACCTCAACCAAAAGCTTCGGGGCACAACTAGACCCCAAATGGAGAATACATACCAAATTTCATCAAAATCGGTCAATGCTAAGTGGGGAAATGGCCGCGTACGGCGGACGGACTGCCAAATTTTCATCCGATTTTTGGATTCTACGCACCTTGAAACGTAAACCAACAAATTTTGAGGGGGTGTTAAACAATTTTTTTTTCTTGGCCGATTCCAAAGGTTCATTATAGAAAATAATTTATTTTTTATTCTTATTTTCTTTTTTTTTTCTTTTTTTTTTTTTGATTTGTTTTATTGCATCAAGTTACAACTTATAAGCAACATTCTTCTGATACATACTGTACGTTGATAAAACTAAGATAATTCACTTAGTTCTTATTGTCCTGAAATTTGCACTTCATGATGGTCACACTAAGTGGATTAGATTGTGTGGCTTGGTTCTCTTAAGTCCTCTAAGCAGATCATCTGTGTTGAGTAGCTGGATGACATCCTCATTTACATGATCTTGGAGCCCCATAAGGTAATTCATGTCTTGGCTGCGAATGACCTCATTGGCAGATTCTTTCTTCAGCTCGTAGTGAAGTCTGTCATTTCTAAAGTATCTGTATGCATCAACGCAGCATCGCAGTACATTATTCTGGAAGCGCTGAATTATGTCTCGATTGCTCTGGGCAGTGCACCCCCACAGTTGTGCACCGTAAGTCCAGACGGGCTTTAGGACTTGCTTGTACAGTATAAGCTTATTGTGGACAGCAATTTTGACCGTCGGCCCATCAGCCAGTATATTGGTTTATTATTTTCAATAATGAACCTTTGGAATCGACCAAGAAAAAAAAATTTTAACACCCCCTCAAAATTTCAAGGTACGTAGAATCCAAAAACCGAATAAAACGCTGCAAATTATTACACAATGGTTTATTATTTTTTATTTTTCTATATGGATCACTCGTCTGCAAAGCCACCAACCATCCAACATGAAGAAAAAACATCGATCGCATTTCGGTCAGCTTTAATTTGAACGGAGATTAGGCCTCTTTTGCGATTCACACTCGTGTTTCTGATTTATCGCACGTCCATACTTTAAATTCTCGTAGTGAGCGAACGGTTTGTCCTTCAGAGCTCCGGGTGGTCTCAAAAAATTTTAAAAATTCTATAGAATCTTAAATTGAAGGAAAAACAATACCTTTATATCGAAATTTTTTGAGTTAGTGCGTTTTCAAAATTTCAAAATTGATTTTGGAACCTTTAGAAGTGACCTACCTCAACCAAAATCTTCAGGGCACAACTAGACCCCAGAAGGAGCCTACATACCAAATTTCATCAAAATCGGTCCATGCTAAGTGGCAAAAGTGCCGCAGACGGCGGACGGACGGCCAAATTTTGGTTTATTATTTTCAATAATGAACCTTTGGAATCGACCAAGAAAAAAAAAATTTTAACACCCCCTCAAAATTTGATGGTTTACGTTTCAAGGTACGTAGAATCCAAAAATCGAATAAAAATTTGGCCGTCCGTCCGCCGTACGCGGCACTTTCCCCACTTAGCATTGACCAATTTTGATGAAATTTGGTATGTAGGCTCCATTTGGGGTCTAGTTGTGCCCCGAAGCTTTTGGTTTATGTAGGTCACTTCTAAGGGTTCCAAAATCAATTTTGAAATTTTGAAAACGCCCTAACTCAAAAAATGTCGATATAAAGGTATTGTTTTTCCTTCAATTTTGGATTCTATAGAATTTTTAGAATTTTTTGAGACCACCCGGAGCTCTGTAGGACAAACCGTTCGCTCCCTACAAAAATTTAAGGGTTTATATTGAAATATATATATATATATAAATCAAAACACTAGTGTGAATCGCAAAAGAGGCCTAATCTCCGTTCAAATTATAGCTGACCGAAATGCGATCGATGTTTTTCTTCATGTTGGATGGTTGGTGGCTTTGCAGACGAGTGATCTACATAGAAAAATAATAAACCATTGTGTAAAAATTTGCAGCGTTTTTTTTCTGAATTTCATCAAAAGCTCAGCTTTTTTCTTCTTAACGTGAGACCTTAGTTTGGCATCCAGCGTCATTCCAAGATATTTCGCTTCATTGGCATACGGTATCACCTTGTTATCGAGGAAGGCTGGCACATGTTGATCCTCTTATTCGTGAAATCAACATGCACTGACTTAGTCTCATTCATTCTAACTCTCCATCTCACTGTCCAATCATGAATGCGGGAGATACAGAAATTTAGTTTGGTAACTGATTCACTGTTAGTTTCCCCAGTCGCTATAATTGCAGTATTGAAAATAATAAACCAAAAGGATATTCATGTCAGCCCTTATGTTTGCTTGTGAAAGGTACACTCCCCGCTTACCCCGACGCACCTAAGCTTTGAAGATTTCTTAGAAAATTCGCTCATTAACTCATGCTGCAGAATGGATTTTTTTTTTTTTAATAACTGACAGTAATTAATTAATGCACTCGTTTGAAGACGGAGCAACACGGTAATTAATGATGAGAATGAGAAGTACTTGAGAGCCTGGAGGGGGAGGGGGGGCCTCTCGAAGATGATTTGGCGCGGTGGGTGAAGAGGGGGGGCAGCCGAATTTATTGATTAGAAGGACAGGATGGAGTGAAGAGGAGAAAGCAGGGAAAGGGATGAAAAGGAAAGGGTTGAAGGAGGGGGGGGGGGGTATAAGAAATTTGCCTCACTGGGCCCGTGGAGGCGGCGGGGTAAGAAAGTATCGACCCCAGGAATACGAGGGGGTCGGCGAGGCAAGGCAAGATTAATCGTCCTGAACCCCCCGCCGTCTTCCCTTGAAACCTTCCTTCCTTGCTCTGTATGGGGTAAAGCTCTTCAACCCCCGCCGCACTCACTCCTGGCCCTTCTTCCCTTTCACGGACCCTTCCTCCCCGACCTTCCTTCCTCGTCCCAGAGAGCCCAAGTAGAATTAATTCTAAGGGCGCTCCTCCGGGGTGCTGCTTCCAAGGAAACCGAGGGTCGATATTCCTTGGTCTCCTCCGCGACCCCGATACAAATACACTTTCCTCTCGAATGTCCCAGAGACGTACGAAATTATGCCACTTCATCTGCCACGTAAACCAGTTTTTCAAGGAAATTGAGTACCGCGTGAATGAAACGTATTGCTCAGTAAAGCATCCATTCCAGGGGACGTCCCACTGGATAAGCACTAGGTGAATATAAATGTTTGGGTTTATTATTTTCAATAAAGAACCTTTGGAATCGACCAAGGAAAAAGAAATTGTCACCCCCCCATCAAAATTTGTTGGTTTACGTTTCATGGTGCGTAGAATCCGAAAATCGAATACAAATTGGGCCGTCCGTCCGCCGTACGCGTCACTTTCCCCACTTAGCATTGACCGATTTTGATGAAATTTGATGAGATTTTGATGAAATGGCAGCAGCCATCTATGCCCGTCACAATTCTGCCCTGAACCTACTGGAAGCCGTGAAGGATGACCAGTATGGCTAGAGCCACACTTTAACCTGGAACAGCGAGGTTATCGTCGAGACCTCTTGGTGGTAACACCAAGAGGAGCCTTCATTATTGATGTCTCAGTGGTCTCTGGCACCAGCCAGAGATCACTCGCAGACATCAATGCTTGGAGCAACTATCATCTGGAGAGGGATATGGCATGGCAACTCAGCCAAGAATCTGATTCGGGCTGGTTACCCACAGTTTATCCTGGAGTGGGTGACCACCCGAGTCCTTACAGGAGGATCATTCATCTGGTCTAAATTCAGGGCTACGGCTAGAGCAAGTGGGCCCCGTGGGACTTGGAGCTGAACTCGAACCCCATGGGGAGGAGAAGAGTCAGTCGACTCTTCCCATCAGTCGATGGCATAGCCAGAAGAGGCACAATCCTCCCTCCATCATTTGTGGGATGTCCCCCATTGACCCCAATGTACGAGGTCGGATCTCGGACCCTGATACCAAGCAGCCAGATGGACATGACTGCTGAGTGCTAAAAGTGCTGATACAATGCTGTGATGTAAATATTTATGTACAATACCAAGCTCCATTTGGGGTCTAGTTGTTCCCCGAAGATTTTGGTTGATGTAGGTCACTTCTAAGGGTCGACAAAATAAGGTTTGAAATTTTGAAAACGCCCTGAAATTTTCATCTTGTGACGACCCTACATTTTATACGGGACAAACCAATCGGTTTGTTCCCGATTTGTTGGAGCTACGCCTTTAGAGATATCCGATTCATAGAGATATGAATCGATATCCTCTTCAGGCTGGCTGATTAATCTAATCACTGGTTTGAAGGGGTAGGGTCGTCACACCCTCCTCTAACTAATTATGAACAGTAAGGTGAATTTCAATCTGGAATTCATCCTATATTGTTACGTGGTAGCAGAGCGTGGTTTGGTGGAAATGCACTGAATTTATTTCATCATTTCCCCTCCACTTTTTCTTGGGTATTCCAGAAGGAATTACCCAAAGAGAATTCCAAAAAAAATCTCTATACTATTAAATTATATTAAATTCATTCCCTTATTATACTTCGCCAATCCGGCAATTAAATTCATTCATTTCGCCAATCCGGCAATTAAACTCATTCCCTTGTTAGGCTTTGCCAATCTGGCATTTTATTAATTTCAATTACGTTTTTCTTTTATATAAACCTTTTCTAAGTTTGCCTTTTCAATCATTACACTTGAATGTTTCGCCGTTCGTATTCTTTATTTAGTTTGCTTTCTCCTCAGTCCCATTGATTTATTCTTTTATGTATAATGGCCCATTCGTGGCATAAATGACCCATTCGTGGCATCCTTCTTCTTCTTTTTGAATAGTACCATTACGATGGAGGAATCCCCTTGAAGCTTCCAGACGTCCTTTCCTGGACTTCATACTATTTTTCAGTCCCTTTGACTTTTTTCAAACATACTTCTGTTTGAAACCCAGAAGTATGTTTTAGGGAGAGGAGTGTGACGACCCTACATTTTATACGGGACAAACCAATTGGTTTGTTCCCGATTTGTTGGAGCTACGCCTTTAGAGATATCCGATTCATAGAGATATGAATCGATATCCTCTTCAGGCCGGCTGATTAATCTAATCTCTGGTTTGAAGGGGTAGGGTCGTCACACCCTCCTCTGACTAATTATGAACAATAAGGTGAATTTCAATCTGAAAATCATCCTAGATTGTTACAATATAAAGCTATTATTTTTCTATCAATTTAAGACAGTATAGAATTTTTCGAGACCACGCGGAGCTCTGTAGGACAAACCGTTCGCTCCCTACGAGAATTTAAGGGTCGGACGTACGATAAATCGGAAACACGAGTGTGAATCTCAAAAGAGGCCTAATCTCCGTTCCAATTATAGCTGACCGAAATGAAATCGATGTTTTTCTTCATGGTTTTCTACACTCTGCCCAGGCCTCAATTTCCAACCGATTTGCGTGTTTCTTTTTTTGTTTGACTCAAATAACTTCCGAGTTGTACATGATTTTATCAGAGTACCAAAATTCGCAAGGGGAGGGGGTGAGTGGGGGGATAATATTCACAAAATATCCGATTTTTCAATATTTCGGTTCCTTTGCTGCTTACTAATTGTACCGTTCGCTCCCTACGAAAATTTAAGGGTTTATATTGAAATATATGGTATATATATGAATCAAAACACTATTGTGAATCGCAAAAGAGGCCTAATCTCCGTTCAAATTAGAGCTGACCGAAATGCGATCAATGGTTGGTGATATTTTGTTTTTTTTTTGAATTTTTTTATTTTTTATTATTATTTTTTTTTCCTTCATATTGGATGGTTGGTGATTTTGTAGACGAGTGATCTATATAGAAAAATAATAAACCATTGTGTAATAATTTGCAGCGTTTTTGTCCACAATTGGGCGTTTTCAAAATTTCAAACTTAATTTTGGTTTATTATTTCCAATAATAAACCTTTGGAATCGACCAAGAAAAAAAAATTTTAACACCCCCTCAAAATTTGATGGTTTACGTTTCGAGGCACGTAGGATCCAAAAATCGAATAAAAACGCTGCAAATTATTACACAACGGTTTATTATTTTTATATAGATCACTCGTCTACAAAATCACCAACCATCCAATATGAAGAAAAAAATCAAAAAAAAATAAATAAATAAATAAATAAAAAACAAAATAAAAAAAAAATAAAATAAAAAATTTTAAAAAAATCAAAATCACCAACCATCGATCGCTTTTCGGTCAGCTCTAATTTGAACGGAGATTAGGCCTCTTTTGCGATTCACACTCGTGTTTTGATTTTTATATATATATATATATATTTCAATATAAACCCTTAAATTTACGTAGGGAGCGAACGGTTTGTCCTACAGAGCTCCGCGTGGTCTCAAAAAATTCTAAAAATTCCATAGAATCCAAAATTGAAGGAAAAACAATACCTTTATATCGAAATTTTTTGAGTTAGGGCGTTTTCAAAATTTCAAAATTGATTTTGGAACCCTTAGGAGTGACCTACATCAACCAAAAGCTTCGGGGCACAACTAGACCCCAAATGGAGCCTACATAGTCTAGTTGCATACATAGTCTCCCTACGAGAATTTAAGGGTTTATATTGAAATATATACAGGGTGTCTACCATTTGGATGGACCAAACTTCAAGGATCGATTCTACAACTAATTTGCAACAAAAAATGTCTCCTAGCAATTTTTTCTTAACCCACTCAAAATTCTTTTTTTTCCACTTTAAAGTTTTTATTCGTATTTTCGACCTTGCAGCACTAAAATGGTCATAACTCCCTTATTTTTCATGCTACTTCGAATCTGAGTACACCGTTGGATAGAACATTAAATTTCCTATCCATTTAGTGGGAAACCCAGTTTCTTAAAGCCATTTGTAAAAGTAAAAAAATAAATCAAAGTCAACATTTATAATTTTTTCCGTAAATCGACATTTTTCAGGCTAACGATTCCCCCGTTAAAAATACCGCTATCGTGGTGCACTCAACGGGAAAAACTACCCCAAGATCTCACCTTTCCAACGGTATGTCAGTTTTAAGGTCTAAGAGGAAAGTTTCTTTGAAAAAATTGAGTTTTATGCGAAAAAGCGAGCATTCTTAGGCATATTCCGCTAGAGAGTCGACCAAGTATTATTGCCTTCACTTTTCAAGGATAGCAATAAAAAGTCCACCAAATTACATTTCCACTCGTATTTTACGTTTTGGACCTTCCTGAACAATTTTGGTACCGTGTCTGTCCATCTGACAGTCGATCTGTCTGTCTGAAAGTCCTTGCAGATGGCAAATGCAATACGAAGCTACTGTCCGATTTCGATGTAATTTTCGGCGATGTTCTCCATGAAAATCAAAGTCAAAGCACTAAATTTTCAAAATCAAATTCAAAAATTTTAATTTTTTTAGAAATTACCATTTTTTAGGTTTATAGTTAACCTGAAATAAGTTGTGCTACCGCGGGTCACTCAACGGGAAAACCGTTCAATTTGATTTTAAAAATGGAACTAAAATTAAATTAAAGAATAGTTGGCAGAAAAAAATTGTCATTGTAACGTTGGTAGAAAGTGTTGGTAGGTACAATGATTTGTATTGTAAAAAAAAAGTATTATTGTCAATGAAACTCTTCAAGTTATTCTTGTGCTACAAAAAATCAATTTCATGACGTTTATTCTAATTAAACGAAAAATTAAATTAAACGATTCTTATCGTAGAAAAGATGTGATCCCGGGTTAGTGTTGGCCGTTGAGTGGCCCACGATAGCACAACTTATTCCAGGTTAACAATAAACCTAAAAAATGGTAATATCTAAAAAAATTAAAATTTTTGAATTTGATTTTGAAAATTTAGTGCTTTGACTTTGATTTTCATGGAGAACATCGCCGAAAATTACATCGAAATCGGACAGTAGCTTCGTATTGCTTTTGCCATCTGCAAGGACTTTCAGACAGACAGATCGACTGTCAGATGGACAGACACGGTACCAAAATTGTTCAGGAAGGTCCAAAACGTAAAATACGAGTGGAAATGTAATTTGGTGGACTTTTTATTGCAATCCTTGAAAAGTGAAGGCAATAATACTTGGTCGACTCTCTAGCGGAATATGCCTAAGAATGCTCGTTTTTTCGCATAAAACTCAATTTTTTCAAAGAAACTTTCCTCATAGACCTTAAAACTAACATACCGTTGGAAAGATGAGATCTTGGGGTAGTTTTTCCCGTTGAGTGCACCACGATAGCGGTATTTTTAACGGGGGAATCGTTAGCCTGAAAAATGTCGATTTTCGGAAAAAATTATAAATGTTGACTTTGATTTATTTTTTTACTTTTACAAATGGCTTTAAGAAACTGGGTTTCCCACTAAATGGATAGGAAATTTAATGTTCTATCCAACGGTGTACTCAGATTCGAAGTAGCATGAAAAATAAGGGAGTTATGACCATTTTAGTGCTGCAAGGTCGAAAATACGAATAAAAACTTTAAAGTGGAAAAAAAAGAATTTTGAGTGGGTTAAGAAAAAATTGCTAGGAGACATTTTTTGTTGCAAATTAGTTGTAGAATTGATCCTTGAAGTTTGGTCCATCCAAATGGTAGACACCCTGTATATATAAATCAAAACACGAGTGTGAATCGCAAAAGAGGCCTAATCTCCGTTCAAATTAGAGCTGACCGAAAAGCGATCGATGGTTGGTGATTTTGATTTTTTTTAAAAATTTTTTTTTTTATTTTGTTTTTTATTTATTTATTTATTTATTTTTTTTTTTTTTGATTTTTTTCTTCATATTGGATGGTTGGTGATTTTGTAGACGAGTGATCTATATAAAAATAATAAACCGTTGTGTAATAATTTGCAGCGTTTTTCACGCTGTATTTTGTGGAAATGAAGGGGGTGTAACCTTTTCGTGAAACACCCTGTATATGTGTCACCGCACGATAAATTGAGTAATTTCCTAGCGAATTTCACACTGCATGAATGGATTTTAATTCGATTATGACCACGATTATGATCTTTACCATTATAATTAGTAAACGTAACTGATCACAAAAAACTATACGCATTTTTTCAACCCCAGAATGTACTCCTCGTCAGGTTCGAAGCAGAGATGATTCGCGAGGAACGTGTGAAACAATGTCGACCCACCGACTCGTGAAACTCGGGCGAAGCTGATGATTCTGATGCAAATGTACTCGTCGGGCTGCGAGGAACATCGAGTTTTCTCACCCTCCGCAGAAGTTGTAATGATGATACACAATAAGACGCAGGCTGCCTGACAGGTCATTAGACTTCCTCACAGACACACGAGTCTCCCCGCGTCAGATATTGGCTCGAATAGGTCTGCCGTTGGGCGAAGTTAGTTCAACTTAGAGGGCCCCGTCGAGTTCCATTTCGCTGCTCTTGTCAGTCCCTTTATGTAGACTATTTCAATAATGGCTCTATGTTTGCGGGGGGAAATGTCAGTAATTAGACATCAATTCAGTTAAACGACTCGCGGTCCCGGAAATTCACAAAGTTCGGCCCTTTCACGTTTAATCAATGGGCGAGGGAAGGGAAAAAGCTGGAGAAATGACGTGGTTTTGTGGTGTCCCGAGTACATTCACGGATTTTCCAACAAAGAATCGCCGCAATTTCGGATGACTGGATTCGCGCGAGGTCGTATTTCTTTAAACTGCCTACCAATCGCTTTCTACGCACCCACGTATTTGATTGTATAATTGTGCAGGAATCGAGCTCACCGCGAAGGGTTAGTGCACAGTAAACTCCTCCCCACATAAAATATTCGGGAGCCATCCAGGTAAATGCACAGTGGTTTATCATTACTTTCCTCAACCCAGCTAAAATGCGATAGGAAAGTATGTTAATCCCGTTCCTCTTTTAAGATGCAAATCGAAATTTTCGAGGAGCATGATTCCAAAAGATACTAAATCAATTTTGGTCAAACGTAAGAAAAACGCGAAAAAACATAGCGACCTGAAAAACGTGCTATAAACCAATGATTTTTTGGTTTATTATTTTCAATAATGAACCTTTGGAATCGACCAAGAAAATTTTTTTTTTTGACATCCTCTCAAAATTTGTTGGTTTACGTTTCGAGATACGTAGAATCCAAAAACGCTGCGAATTATTACACATTGGTTTATTTTTTTAAATTTTTTTCTACACAGGGTGTCTACACTTTCGATGGGCACAACTTCAGGGTTCGATTCTGCAATGTATTTCCAACAAAAAATGTTTGTTAGCAATTTTCTCTTAACCCACTCAAAATTCCTTTTTTTTCACTTTAAAGTTTTTTTTCGCGTTTTCGACCTCACGGCACTGATATGGACATAACTTCCCTTATTTCTCCTGAAAATTCAAATCTGACTACACAGTTAAAAAGAGCGCTAAATTACCAAGCTACCTAGTGCAAAATCAAAATTTTCAGCAATAAAATAGTTTCAAAAATCAAGTCAAAAAGTGAACTTTAAAATTTTTTTTGAAACTTGACTTTCTTCGACCAACATTTTCACTGTAAATCCCTGCCCATTTCGATGGGCGCTCTTCGGAGAAAACATGCTCAAATTGTCAGCTTTCCAACGGTCTATCAATGTTTCTGTTCAACTTTCAAAAAGAAAGAGTAAATGAAGTTTGAATGTCAAAAAACGTGTGTTTTACAAACAAATCCAGTGTTTCAAGCCGGTTTATGGTCCCCCTCGATCTCAAAATGGCTTGACGATTTGGTATCATTTTCTATACAATTATTTACGCTGAATCCAATAGTGATACTTCCGAATGATTCCGACAGCTAGAAAGTGGATTTTTCGAAGAAAACCTTCGTTTTTTGTACATAAAATTCGCATCGTACATAAAGTAACACCTTTCTACTCGATAAAAACACCGAATTTCTAGCTGATTAAAGTTTTTGTTGAGTAGAAAGGTATTACTTTATGATATCTTCCATATCTACGAATAATGCGTATTTTATGTACGAAAACCGAAGGTTTTCTTCGAAAAATCCAATTTCTAGCAGTCGGAATCATTCGGAAGTATCACCATTGGATTCAGCGTAAATAATTACATAGAAAATGATACCAAAATCGTCAAGCCATTTTGTGATCGAGGGGAACCATGAACCGGCTTGAAACACTGGATTTGCTTGTAAAAGACACGTTTTTTGACATTCAAACTTCTTTTAAAACAGAAGAAACTTCTTTTGAACAGAAAAATTGATAGACCGTTGGGAAGGTGACAATTTGAATATGTTTTCTCCGAAGAGCGCCCATCGAAATGGGCAGGGATTCACAGTGAAAACGTTGATTGAAGAAAGTCAAGTTTCAAAAAAAATTTTGAAGTTCGCGTTTTGACTTGATTTTTTGATACTATGTTATTGCTGAAAAATTTTGATTTTGCTTAAGATAGCTTGGTAATTTAACGCTCTTTTTAACGGTGTAGTCAGATTTGAATTTTCAGGAGAAATAAGGGAAGTTATGACCATATCAGTGCCGTGAGGTCGAAAACGCGAAAAAAACTTTAAAGTGAAAAAAAAGGAATTTTAAATGGGTTAAGAGAAAATTGGAACCTACATACCAAATTTCATCAAAATCGGTCAATGCTAAGTGGCAAAAGTGCCGCGTACGGCGGACGGCCAAATTTTTATTCGATTTTTGGATTCTACGTACCTTGAAACGTAAACCATCAAATTTTGAGGGGGTGTTAAAATTTTTTTGGTTTATTATTTTCAATAATCAATTTTTTCTTCTTGGTCGATTCCAAAGGTTCATTATTGAAAATAATAAACCAAAATCGAATAAAAATTTGGCCGTCCGTCCGCCGTACGAGGCACTTTCCCCTTTTAGCATTACCCGATTTTGATGAAATTTGGTATGTAGGCTCTACTTGGGGTCTAGTTCTCCGAAGCTTTTTGTTGATGTAGGTCACTTCTCAGGGTCTAAAAATGAATTTTGAAATTTTGAAAACGCCCTAACTCAAAAAATTTTGATATAATGGTATTGTTTTCCCATCAATTTAAGATAGTATAGAATTTTTAGAATTTTTTGAGACCACGCGGAGCCCTGTAGGACAAACCGTTCGCTCACTACGAGAATTTGAAGTTTAGACGTACGATAAATCAGAAACACGAGTGTGAATCGCAAAAGAGGCCTAATCTCCGTTCAAATTTTAGCTGACCGAAATGCGATCGATGTTTTTCTTCATGTTGGATGGTTGGTGGCTTTGCTGACGAGTGATCTATATAGAAAAATAAAAAATAATAAACCATTGTGTAATAATTTGCAGCGTTTTTTGTTCGACGCGGAAAACTATCTAGTTGTGCACTACGTCACCGGAATTTAGAATTTTGCTTTTTAAGGGGGGAAGGGGGGGTTAATGCTCAAAAAACGTGCGTTTTTGGGCCTAATCTTGTGTACTCTGCCCAGGCCTCAATTTTGAACCAATTTTCATGGTTATTTTGGTTTATTATTTTCAATAATGAACCTTTGGAATCGACCAAGAAAAAAAACGCTGCAAATCATTGCTCAAAGGTTTATTATTTTCTGTATAGATCATCCTTCTGTATAGATCACTGGTTCTCCATCAATAGCACCTACCACCATCTGTATTCTCCCTTGACCTTCCCTCTCAAATTTCAGCTCCTGCGTTCAATAGGATTGAAAATGGGTTCGGAGCTCACTCAGCTGATCAGTGATCAGAAGAGTGAAGAAGATCTCCTCGAATGCTGGAGACGCCTGGAAGAGCACTTCCATTCAATAGGATTGAAAATGGCTTTCGAGCTCACTCAGCTGATTAGTGATGTGAGGAGTGAAGAAGATCTCCTCGAATGCTGGAGACGCCTGGAAGAGCACCTCCATTCAATAGGATTGAAAATGGCTTTGGAGCTCACTCAGCTGATCAGTGATGTGAGGAGTGAAGAAGATATCCTCGAATGCTGGAGACGCCTGGAAGAGCACTTCCATTCAATAGCATTGAAAATGGCTTCGGAGCTCACTCAGCTGATCAGTGATCTGATCAGTGAGCAATGATTTGCAGCGTTTTTTACCTACAAACATTGTTTTTACCTACCAATTTTTTTTTCCTACCTACTATTGGTAGGTACTACCTACCACACTATAATGGCTTCACACCTTCACAATCAAGTTTATTAGAAAGAACTAAACGCTTCACACTCGATTCGAAAAATAGAAAGCTTGATATGGAAATTTGATTACTGGTTACGCAGAAGGCAAAACTGTATACAAATCGAAGAAATGAACAGCGATCGCATTTTAGTCAGATAAAATTTGAACGGCGATTAGACCTCTTTTGCGATTCACACTCATGATTCTGTTTTATCGAAGGAAAACCTTCAAATGCTCGTAGGGACCGAACGGTTTGTCCTACAGAGCTCCGGGTGGTCTCAAAAATTTTTAAAAATTCTGTACTATTTAAAATTGGTGAAAAAACGATACCTTTATTTCGAGAGTTTTCGAGCTAGGGCACTCTTGAAAATTTCAACCCTTAATTTTCACCCCTTAGAAGTGACCTACATCAACCAAAAGCTTCGCGGCACAACTAGACCTCAAATGGAGCCCATATACCAAATTTGAACCAAATCGGTACAGTGCTGCTAAGAAAAGTGCCGCGTACGGCGTACGGCGGACGGACGGAAAATTTTTTATTCGATTTTCGGATTCTACGTACCTTGAAACGTAAAACATCAAATTTTGAGGGAGGGTTAAAATTTTTTTTTCTTGCTCGATTCCAAAGGCTTATTATTGAAAATAATAAACCAAAAATTGTTTAACACCCCCTCAAAATTTGTTGGTTTACGTTTCAAGGTGCGTAGAATCCAAAAATCGAATAAAAATTTGGCAGTCCGTCCGCCGTACGCGGCCATTTCCCCACTTAGCATTGACCGATTTTGATGAAATTTGGTATGTAGGCTCTATTTGGGGTCTAGTTGTGCCCCGAAGAAGGAATCATAGTAGTTCTAGCTTGTTAGAGGGTAGACGGCATAGACCCCCGCCGCCAAATCGTATTGAAAAACAACTTCCTAAGGCTGTGGGGAATCAACCTCCAAACCTCTGCCTGTAATCCATCAGGACCACACGCAGTCTTGGTTGGTTCAGATATCCGGAGTTCATCCTTCGCGGCACAACTAGACCCCAAATGGAGCCCATATACCAAATTTGAACCAAATCGGTCCAGTGTTGCTAAGAAAAGTGCCGCGTACGGCGTACGGCGGACGGACGGAAATTTTTTTATTCGATTTTCTGATTCTACGTACCTTGAAACGTAAATCATCAAATTTTGAGGGGGGGTTAAATTTTTTTTTTCTTGCTCTATTCCAAAGGCTTATTATTGAAAATAATAAATCAAAATTCTTAACACCCCCTCAAAATTTGATGGTTTACGTTTCAAGGTACGTAGAATCCAAAAATCTAATAACAATAATTGTTATTCGATTTTTGGATTCTACGTACCTTGGCCAAATTATTTGGCCGTCCGCCTTACGCCGTACGCGGCACTTTTGCCACTTAGCATTGACCAATTTTGATGAAATTTGGTATGTAGGCTCCATTTGGAGTCTAGTTGTGCCCCGAAGATTTTGGTTTATGTAGGTCACTTCTAAGGGTTCCAAAATCAATTTTGAAATTTTGAAAACGCCCTAACTCAACAAATTTCGATTTAAAGGTATTGTTTTTCCTTAAATTTAAGATTCTATAGAATTTTTAGAATTTCATGAGACCATCCGGAGCTCTGTTGGACAATTCGTTCGCTCACTACGAGAATTTAAAGTTTGGACGTACGATAACTCAGAAACGCGAGTGTGAATCGCAAAAGAGGCCTAATCTCCGTTCAAATTAAAGCCGACCGAAATGCAATCGATGTTGGTTTATTATTTTCAATAATGAACCTTTGGAATCGACCAAGAAAAAAAATTTAACACCCCCTCAAAATTTGATGGTTTACGTTTCAAGGTAGGTACGTAGAATTCGCGCCTACGTAGAAGTCGCACCGCAGTACGTAGAAGTCGCTCAGTTTCTGGAACAATGCAAGAGACAAACGTCGAAGCTTTTGTAGAACTGTCGCACTCAGTGAACCGGCAGCACAAAACGTCGCTGTCACCAAGATTGAAAAACGTGTAGTTATGGACTGCAAGTTTCACTTTAAAATAAGCTATGCTAGCCTGTAATTTGTGGGAGAAGCTGGACCGTCATGACATCGACCCACGAACAGCGAATTTCTTCGTACCCAGCTTTGATTGTATCGTGCTCTCTTCCTTGTCGGGCCGTTTTTGTTTGTCAAGTGTCTTTCATGGTGCTCATCACTGACGCTGCCATTTTTGAACTTGAAGCATTCATCTAACTGATCCTTTCTCGGCTGAAAGAGGCTCAAGTTTTTGGAAGAGCGCCAATAGTTAACTGAGCGGAGTCATGGCGTTTTCTCCGCAGGAATTGTGGTATTTTTCGTAAAACACGATTTATATGATAATCGAGCTATGGAAACTTTTCTATGAACTAGTCCAGGTTTTCCATGTGATCCACCAGGGCAGGATTATGAGCAGCAGCTTTCTTAATTTGTGACGTTCGACTCACCCTCCTGATTTGAAGTTCCAGCGAGGGCGTTGCCGGCTGTCCTTGGTTTGCTGAACTCGATGATCCCATCTGACTGCATTTTTCTAACCACGTCCAACAGTGGACAATTTCAAACCGAAAGGTATTCAGGCATGGGTCTGTCCGCCTGCAGGCACTGGACGTACAATGTGTGCGCAAGCGAACACTTCATCTGTACGTCCGCCTGCAGGTGGTTAACTGATATTGTATGTTGCTCGGTGATTTTGGCCGGACGTTCGCCTGTTGAGGCGACGGCCTGCAGGCAAATCGTGTAGTGTATGGGGCGCTTTAGTTGCGCCATTAAACTTCGAATTGACCAGTTTCTTGCAGGAGAGTGTAAAGCTCTTCGAAACCGACGAGATTTAGGATTCATCGTAGGAGCAACTATGTACCGTCTGATCCAATTTTCTTCGAAAATTCTAGAATCATTGATAGAATGAGTGATTTTGGAAAAAGTCTATTCAATACATTCGATTCTTCGTTTGAGCGAAATGGGTGGAAGTTTCAAGTAACTAGTAAAGCTTTCCTACAGATCAAATATATACAACATGCTATAATTCACAAAACCCACCTTTTCAATAAGCTGTAATTCAAGTAGAGGGACGCCTTGGTTTTCAAAGGAAGAATTACGAACGATTCATTGATAAGCTGTGGAGATACATTGCGCATTTATCCAAAAAGCGCCTGATTAACTAAAATCGAGAACGGAACAAGAGGACAAGAGCTAAATCAATGCAAAGACTTCAAAAACTTACCGGCTCCTCCATGTTATCGTGCTCTTTGTCGTCCTTGCAGTACTAATCAGCTGAGTTTTTTTTAATGATTTTTATTGGCGTCGTAAAATTGTTACATTCAGTCTTAAGTAGATATTACTTACTATACCGGGTGTCCCAGAAGTTATGGTCCACCCTTTTTATCTCCGTTGTTTTGAGGGGTAGACAAAAACTTCAAGCGATAACCCCCCTTAATTTTTTACGAGGAATTCAACTATCACACTTTCGCGCATTGCGCACTTGCGCAATCGTGCGCAACGCACACCAACTTTGTTATTTCAAATGGGAACCCCTATTTTTAATTGCAGATTCGGATTTTACGTGAAATTTCATGAATTTTAGACCCCTCAATCGAGTTTTTTGGTTGCGCACAACCCGTCCAGTGAGCGCGCAAACATGCGCAACCCCTGGATTGCACCAAAATTGAGATGGTGATAGACCCTAAGTGTGATACATGTTTTTTCATTAATTTTCGACACTGAATCACGTGGTGGTATCCATTTTCGGATTTTACTGAAATTTTTCGAAACGGCGGCCAAAAAATGAGTAGTTTTTAATACAGGGTGTTCGCAAATTCGTGCACAACGCACACCAACTTTGTTATTTCAAATGGGAACCACATTTTTTATTGCAGATTCGAATTCTGCGTCAAATTTCATGAACAATTCACCCCTTGAACGAATTTTTTCATCGCGCACAACATGCTTTAGCGCTATTTTTCCACCCCGAATCAGGGCATGATATCCGTTTTATTATTCAACTTGATTTTATGGCGACTATTGCCGGAATAATCAATTTTTCTAATCAAAACTCATCATTTATCGGTCATTCAACTCTCAGTGTGAATCGAGTAATAATTTAAAAATAATTAGTAATTGAAAATGGTTACTCAAAGAAATCGCGACTTGAAACATTTGAGAGCAAGCAGGCATTTAGGGGTTTATTCCTTGATTTATTGTTTACATTGGAATAAGTGGATAGTTGCCTAATAAAAAACATATTGTTTAGTAATGCATGCATTCCAGGGGACGTCCCATTGGATAAGTATTGGATCAGTTTAACCAGTTGGTAAGCAATAAAACTGTTTCATTCGATGTAATTTATCTATTACTTTAGGCAAGAAATACTGACCCCCCCCCCTATTATCCACCATAACATTCCTAGCGGCATGGGAGCCTCGAATCTGAAGAGCATTTTGAAATCCATGATCTACGATACCCAACATGCGAATTCGAGTTCACCCCCCCCCCCCCCCCCCATCACCACCACCACCAGCGCCAGTCTGGCACCAAAGCGGAAATACGTCGTAACATTGATCCTTCATCTGTTAGTTTTAGTAGGCAGTCCGTCGAAGTTCACATCCGTATACAAGGTGAAACACCAAAAAAAAAAAAAAAAACCACGAAATGTGCGGTTTATGGTTTCCTGGCACCATGGTGGCACCACTATTAGTTCCATGGCGGTACAGAGAATAATTCATGAAAATCCGGAGGTATAATGAGAATTTTTCCTCAATTTCAAAGCTTGGATACAATTAGTGAGCAGTAACGGAACCGAAATATTGAAAAATCGGATATTTTGTGAATATTATCCCCCCACTCACCCCCTCCCCTTGCGAATTTTGGTATTCTGGTAAAATCAAGTACAACTCGGAAGTTAATTGAGTCAAACAAAAAAAGAAACACGCAAATCGGTTGGAAATTGAGGCCTGGGCAGTGTTTACAAGATTATACCCGCAAACGCACGTTTTTTAAGCATTAACCCCCCCTTTCCCCCCTTAAAAAGCAAAATTCAAAATTCCGGCGCCGTAGTGCACAACTAGATAGTATTCCGCGTCAAACAAAAAAAGAACCACGAAAATCGGTTGAGAACTAAGGCCTAGGCAGAGTACACAAGATTATGCCCAAAAACGCACGTTTTTCGAGCATTAACCCCCCCTTTTCCCCCCTTAAAAGGCAAAATTCGAAATTCCGGCGACGTAGTGCACAACTAGATAGTTTTCCGCGACGAACAAAAAAAGAACCACGAAAATCGGTTGAGAACCAAGGCCTGGGCAGAGTACACAAGATATTGTTACACACACACATACACACATACACACACACATACACACACACACACACAGACATACACCTATGGGTTTTTTCACGGATTTGGATTCAGAATGGTCTAAAACGGATTACTGTGTGGTTATTTTTTTTTTCTGTTGAGTGTTGTCCAACTTCACCCCAGATCGATCGCATAAGGACGCCCAAGTCTTACTGTGGGACGTCCTAATGAGATACTTTGAAGCTGGTATCGACATGTCATCCCTCCGCTAGTCAGATTCTGACGACAAAACAGGCTCAACTACCTATTTTTCTGCCGCCGTTTCGGAAAATTTCAGTAAAATCCGAAAATGGATACCACCACGTGATTCAGCGTCGAAAATTAATGAAAAAACATGTATCACACTTAGGGTCTACCTCCATCTCAATTTTGGCGCTATCCAGGGGTTGCGCAAGTTTGCGCGCTCACTGGACAGGTTGTGCGCAACCAAAAAACTCAGTTGAGGGGTCTAAAATTCATGAAATTTTGCGTAGAATCCGAATCAGCAATAAAAAATAGGGGTTCCTATTTGAAATAACAAAGTTAGTGTGCGTTGCGCACGATTGCGCGAGTGCGCAATGCGCGAAAGTGTGATAGTTAAATTCCTCGTAAAAAATTAAGGGGGGTTATCGCTTGAAGTTTTTGTCTACCCCTCAAAACAACGGAGATAAAAAGGGTGGACCATAACTTCTGGGACACCCGGTATATTTGTGTTGGAATGGAAGACATTATTATAAATTATATTATAAATGATTATTATAAATTATTATAAATTATTTACAATAGTCTAACATATTACCTATATTAGAAAATTTCTAAAATACACTTTTATAATGTTTTATTGTATTTCATTTAATTTAATTATTTTTTTTTAATACAAAATTTAGACAGTTCTCGTTTCCGGACAACCGGCACTATTATTTATTTTAATTTTTTTTGTAGAGTCGTTTTTTGTTTCAAAAGAATCAATCCCTGTTTCCAAGGACCGGCACTATTTTCTTTTATTTTTTTTTTTTTTCATTCATTTTCATTAGTGTTGGTTCATGTTGCCAATCACCAGCACTTCATTTTTTTCCCTTCTTTTCTATGAGTTGGCCCTCGTTTCACGATAACTGGCATTCTCTTTTGTACGTACGAGTACTTTCTTTTTTGACCGACTTCAATCGCGGAGGAGCCGTCCTGAAGGAAGGAGGTATACAATTCGATGTGTCATGGGACGACGATTTTTTTTTTTTTTTATGTATGTTTGTACCACAAGCATTTTCTTATTCGGGCACCAATCTGCCTGATTCTTTTTGAAATGTGTTCTACAAGTATCCATAGTGGTCTCGTTTCAATCGGATTTCGTTTTGCTTTGTTAAAAGTGTCGAAAATTTGTGAAAATAGTTCAAGAAACGTGGTTTTCGTTGACTTCGGGAAGATAGTTCTGTGTCCTATCCCCCCGCCCGACTCCTCGAAGCCACCCGCCCGCCCGCCCGTCCCCTCCGGCATATTCTCGGACGCCTGCCGCTCCTCAACAAAGTCAAGGGGGACCACCCTCTCATTCATTGGGGACCATCCTCCCTATTTAGAGTGAAACGCTCATTTCTTCAAGATAAACTGGATTGTGAAGCAGAAATTTAATTTCAAAAGATGATATTGAAGTCAATATCATGAAATTATATTAAATTATATATCATATGAAATTAACTTTAACATTTCAAATTTCAAATATGAAAAAATTTGAAATTTCAGAATTAATTGAAAGACGAGTTTCCCGACTGATTGATTTACAGACCGTTTGTGTAAATTCAAATTAAAGGTCCTAAAATAAAATATAAAAATTAAACAATGAAGTTGCCTACTAGGTACTTCAAAAAAATTTAGAAAAAAAGGTAAACAGTCGGTAACTTAAAGAATACCGACTTTAAACAAAAGTACTTGGTAGTAGGTAAGTTACGTAAAATTAAAATGATAAAAGTCGAAAAAATGAATAAGTTAAAAATTAAAACGAATGATTTAAAAATTTAAACAAAAGTACTCGGTAGTAAGTAAGTTATGTAAAATTAAAATAATAAAAGTCGAAAAAATTAATAAGTTAAAAATTAAGACGAATGATTTAAAAAATTAAATTTTAAAAATCACTAAAAAGTAAATAATAAAAATACAAAAATAGTAAAATAGAAACCTTTTGGTTTATTATTTTCAATAATGAACCTTTGGAATCGACCAAGAAAAACGCTGCAAATTATTACACAACGGTTTATTATTTTTATATAGATCACTCGTCTACAAAATCACCATCCATCCAATATGAAGAAAAAAATATGAAAAAAAAAATCAAAAAAATTTTTTTTTTAAATAAAAAAAAAATCAAAATTACCAACCATCGATCGCATTTTGGTCAGCTAAAATTTGAACGGAGATTAGGCCTCTTTTGCGATTCACACTCGTGTTTTGATTTATATATATATATATTTCAATATAAACCCTTAAATTTTCGTAGGGAGCGAACGGTTTGTCCTACAGAGCTCCGCGTGGTCTCAAAAAATTCTAAAAATTCCATAGAATCTTAAATTGAAGGAAAAACAATACCTTTATATCAAAATTTTTTGAGTTAGGGCGTTTTCAAAATTTCAAAATTGATTTTGGAACCCTTAGGAGTGACCTACATCAACCAAAAGCTTCGGGGCACAACTAGACCCCAAATGGAGCCTACATACCAAATTTCATCAAAATCGGTCAATGCTAAGTGGCAAAAGTGCCGCGTACGGCGGACGGCGTACGGCGGACGGACGGCCAAATTTTTATTCTCGATTTTTGGATTCTACGTACCTTGAAACGTAAACCATCAAATTTTGAGGGGGTGTTAAAATTTTTTTTTCTTGGTCGATTCCAAAGGTTCATTATTGAAAATAATAAACCAAAAAAATTTTAACACCCCCTCAAAATTTGATGGTTTACGTTTCAAGGTACGTAGAATCCAAAAATCGAATGAAAATTTGGCCGTCCGTCCGCCGTACCTATGCCGTACTAGTGATGCGACATCGATGGAAAACATGGATGTTTCTCAACATCGATATTTTTGAAATCCACCATCGATGTCAAGTGGAAACATCGACCAAAAACATCGATGTTTCTCGACATCGATGTTTCACAACATCGATGTGCCCGATCTACATACAGTTACATAATGATAAATATTCGATAGCGTTTGGCTGTAGGTACCTACTCAATTTCTACCCTAGTACATCTTCCAAATGAATATTTAAAGCAGTAAAAAAAATAAATAATAAATTAAAAAAATACGTGAGTGAATAACCAAAGTATACATTGTTCATTATTTTCATAGCACTTGCCCAGGTGTTTTTTTTTTTTTTTTTTAAATAGGAAAGCATTGAAAGGAAGGAATTGCAAATTAATGATAAACCTTGTTTATTAAAGAATTTTCAAAAAGTAGAACGACACATGAACAAAAACATATGGTACATAATATTTCCAAAACTCAAACATTCATTCAGGTTCACGTTTTTCCATTTTACATGTAATAATTCATCGCGATTCGTATTTTAACGCTTGTTTAAACCATTATTTTAATGTGTAAACTATTAAGAAAACTAATGGGAACAACAAATGAGAAAATTACGACACTGATTGAAACATCGATAAGAAACATCGATGTTGTGAAAACATCGCCATCCAAACATCGATGTTAGAAACATCGATATTTATTGAAAAACATCGATGTTTTGAAAACATCGATGTCGATGTCGCATCACTACGCCGTACGCCGTACGGCACTTTTGCCACTTAGCATTGACCGATTTTGATGAAATTTGGTATGTAGGCTCCATTTGGGGTCTAGTTGTGCCCCGAAGCTTTTGGTTGATGTAGGTCACTTCTAAGGGTTCCAAAATCAATTTTGAAATTTTGAAAACGCCCTAACTCAAAAAATTTTGATATAAAGGTATTGTTTTTCCTTCAATTTAAGATTCTATAGAATTTTTAGAATTTTTTGAGAACACGCGGAGCTCTGTAGGACTAACCGTTCGCTCCCTACGAAAATTTAAGGGTTTATGTTGAAATATATATATATAAATCAAAACACGAGTGTGAATCGCAAAAGAGGCCTAATCTCCGTTCAAATTAGAGCTGACCGAAGTGCGAGATTTTGATTTGGTGATTTTGATTTTTTTTTTTTTTTTTTTCCTTCTCTTCATAGGTATTGGGTGGTTGGTGATTTTGTAGACGAGTGATCTATATAGAAAAATAATAAACCATTGTGTAATAATTTGCAGCGTTTTTACAAAAAAACGGACCGACCTCAAAACTGATGATGGCATCCCACTAAAAAGGAAAAAATAATAATGACAACTTATTCAGATAGGTTGGTAGGTAGGTATGCATTGAAGTCGCCGCCGTGCCCATCTGTAGAGACAAACATACTTCCTTCTGGTTAGTATTACCACATGCGTCGATAGTGCAATTCAAAACAGGAATGAGAATGGGTACCTATCATTGAGGTAATAAATGCGTTCCAAAAGTATTAGGTAGTAGGTCACTGCTGTTGTATGAAGGAGGATGAGAGAGTGGCAATAAGTGTGAATCTCAGTAAGAATATTTCCTTTGATAACAGCTGAAGACGTCTGCGTCACAAGAAATGGCAGTTGGATAAAAATTCAACATGAGAAGGTTGTTTACTGACTTACCTACCCTTACTCCTGTCTTCATCTGAAGCTAGCGCAGAGTCCAGAATGAATGGTTTCTGAATGTCAAGTTTCGCTATTCCTTCCAGAAGGCGGGATCTGGTTTCGCCATAACGTGCTCTGCCGTTTTTGTTATATCAGGGCAAGCAGAGCATTCGACGTCATCGGACAATCCAATGTTGTTGAGGCACTAGTTGGTGAGGAGATGATTTGTTCTTAGACGGGAGATACAGGAGAATACCTTGGGTTTATTAGTGATAGATTTGAACCAGGCGCATTTTGTGGGTTTTGGGAATAGCGCTTTGTGCCTCTCTCCAGAGGGGTGATTCTTATGGAAACTCTCCCATGCTTTTATGAGTTGTCGATGGAATGTATTTCGAAGGTCCGAATAAGGGAACACTGGGGGATCGAATATACGCTGTGGAATATGTATACTCTCAGCAGCTTTTTTGTCGGCGACCTCATTTCCTATTATTCCTTCAAGTCTTCTTATTCAGAGGAACCTTGTTCAGCTGAGTTATAGCATGTTAAAAACCAGGTGAGTTATAGCATGTTGGTTTTTGAATTGAATTATATCCTGTTGGCAACACTGTCCATAACTTCCGTAGGAGTCGTTTTTCGAGAGACTGACTTCTCTAGTCAATCCGGAATAAGGGAAACTTGAAAATATAATGATATACTTATGATATTGATATACTATCCTGAGCACCTCTGGGCTTGAACACATCGAAAATGCCTGAAAACATTCCCCAAACGCAAACGTTTGTTTTACACAAACTGAAGGAAGCCAAAATGACTTCATGATACATTCCTGACATTTGAAAAGTATTTCGTTACTACCAGGAGGGAAAGCAAGATTCTTTTCATGAAAACTCATCCCATATCTCTTCATTTCACTTCATATTTGCCGGTATTATAGGCGCTACGTTATCGAATCGGTGTTGGTGCCAGAAACTGCAGGCAGATGGCTCTCGCTTGGTTTGTGGGGGATGCAGGGTCCACTGGACCGTCCGGTTTCCTGACATGGGCCTCCCATCTGTCGGCGGGATGAGGAACCTCCGCAGTCCATCTCTCGTTGGGACGGGGTGGAAGCAGCAGTTACCGACCACCAGCATCCACTTTACCGCATCCCCGTCTGGGACCGCTCCTGTCCACCCTACCGCTCACCACGACTTTGATGCCGATCCCAGCCCATAGAGTGCTCTGGTGCTGAACCATCACGTTTCGGGTGATCCCTCGTTCCATAAAATAATTATGGTTACAAATGTAAATAACAAAGCAATCTTATGAATAAACCAATCGGTTCCAAACGGAAAGGACCTAGAGCCAATTCACGAAGAGAGTTCTAATAAAGAGTTATGTACCTATATCTTTTTTTTCAGATTTGCAACAAGTATAATTTAACCCGCGTCTCTTCCGAGTTTTTATCTTTCATAGGAGTATCTGACACTGACAAGTGGTCTGGCCGGACTATATTCCCTCACAAGCGGTTACTAGCACTTTGGGATGTCTCATTCATATTTAAAATGCTCGACCTAATTAAATTGTTGAAAAAAAACACAGGTTAAACCTTTACTACGAGTACATTAGTTTTTGAGTTAGGGCTTTTTGAACATTTCGACTTAGAAGTGACTGACAATAATAACCAAAATCTTCTAGGCACAACTACCTACCAATGAGATGAACCTCGAGAATCGAGCAAGAAAAGAAATGATTTACCCCCCCCCCCCCCCACCCCACACCCTCAAAATTTTATGGTTTTCGTTATGTTTACTTCCTTCCTAAGAAAAAATGTCCTAACTCCATTTTTTATGTTTTGAGAAAAACGAGGTCTTTCGAACAGCTTGGTATTTTCCGCCCCGTTCAAGCTAGAATTGCCCTGCTTGCGCCATTTTGTTCAGAATTTATTTCTTCATCTAGTTTGTCAGCATTGGAATGTTAGAGCAATCATATTATACGTTTGCGATGAATTCTATCAGATTCCCCAGGAGTTAGGACTTTCTAACATAGGAGAATGCCTTTTAGGACAGCATGACCCAGAACAATGCCAGAATGAAACGTCCTATCTCCCACCAAAAAGAACACATTCTTTAGTCTGTTTTCTAGGTGTTACAAGATTTGAATTCATTAAACTTTAATTTAAATTTTTTTACATAAGTACAGGAAGACATCAAGTTAAAGTTTTTGGTATTTCGAAGGTACATTTTAAAAACTATATATCCTAAATGAGCAACATTTTTATTAATTGAGCCTTATAAATTTCAATGGGTAGGTAACCAGTCTTGTCGGATGAATAACACCCAAAAATTAGTTCGCTCTTTAGAGATCGTAACACTTTTGGAAAAGTTATAACAAAATATCGTAATAAACTCATGAATTACAAAGAATATTAACTCAGGGCTGACTAGGTTGTTCAAAATTCACATTCCAAGTGAATAGTAACTAAGAATTACATAAATTAATTGAAAAGCAAAATGAAATAATTATTTGCAATGGAGTTGAAAGGCTAGGTATGACTTAGTTTAAAAATCAGACTTCAAGTTACTAATAATTGGTATGGTAACCAGGAATCACATTAATTTGAAAACAAAATGAAATAATTACTCTATCAATGAAGTTGGCAACTAAACTCAAAATTTGATGTGACTGCTACATTTTAAGCCAGAGCTGTTAAAGCCAGTGTTTAAGAAAAGAAAAGAAAGTTGAGAAAAAGAATTAATCGTTGAGAGATGGATCTTCAATGTTGACGGGAATCGACTCCCAAAATGTTAGGCGACTGGCAGGAATGATACCATTTAATTTCATAATCTTTTCTCTCTATAGTGATTCCCCTTTGGCATTCCCTATTTTCTGGTTTTGGGCCCGATTTTGATGTAGCAGCTATTAAGTAATCCAGCTCCTGATAGGGGTCAGTGAAATTATTTTTGAAGTAAAGAACATTTTCCCCTTTTTCAAAGAGCACGCTTACAAAATCGTGCATCATTGGCCTCGGATGGAGCTTCCTGAGCTTTGCAGCCGACTTGAAATCTTTTATATTAAGAAGGTTTTCCAACTTTATTTCTTGTTCATCAGTTTTGCCTGAATTGGCATCTTTCACTGCACAGGAAAAGTCAGCGAAATCAAAATTTTTTTCTTTCTAGTCATCGACAGTTCTACCTCTGATGACAGTTCTGGAATGAGTCGGCTGACATAAACGTATGCCCAGTCTCAAAATATTTCAGTTCCAATCTCCACAGATTGGAACTGAAATCTCTCTCAGCTCCAATCCGCAACCATGATAGGCACAGATTTGGACACGAGCTCTCCAAACTTGTTGCACGTTTGAGTAAAACTAGTGCAAAGAGGGTAGGTACACTAGGTTAAAAAGTCCGATCCGAACCGCTTAGGACAAACATTCGAACGTCGTACTAAGACAAGTACACAAAGAATACAAGCAGAAGGGACTTTTGGTTTATTATTTTCAATAATCAACCTTTGGAATCGACCATGAAAATTTTTTTTAAACACCCCCTCAAGATTTGATGGTTTATGTTTCAAGGTACGTAGAATCCAAAAATCGAATAAAAATTAGGCCGTCCGTCCGCCGTACGCCGTAGCATTGACCGATTTTGATGAAATTTGGTATGTAGGCTCCATTTCGGGTCTAGTTGTGCCCCGAAGATTTTGGTTGATGTAGGTCACGTCTAAGGATTCCAAAATGAATTTTGAAAACGCGTTAACTCAAAAAATTTCGATATAAAGGTATTGTTTTTTCTTCAATTTAAGATTCTATAGAATTTTTAAAAATTTTTGAGACCACCCGGAGCTCTGTAGGACAAACTTCGCTCTCTACGAGAATTTAAGGTTTGGACGTACGATAAATCGGAAACACGAGTGTGAATCGCTAAAGAGGCCTAATCTCCGTTCAAATTATCGCTGACCGAAATACGATCGATGTTTTCCTTCATGTTGGATGGTTGGTGGCTTTGCAGACGAGTGATCTATAGAAAAATATAAAACCATTGTATAATAATTTTCAGCGTTTTTAATCCAGCACTAACGCCAAAAATGTCAATAGGTCGAATGTCGTAGTTTGATTTTCACGCACTTCCGTTGGAGTAAGGACTTTCTAACTTAGCCCAGTCGATAGATCTCGTCGAAATCTATAGGAAACCGCCCTTAGCTCAAAAAGCTAAAAAATGGAGTTAGGACTTTCTTTCTTAGGACGGCAGTAGAGTCCGGAATCGAATTTTAAAAAACCGTCCGTCCGCCGTCCACCGTACTTGATATTTCCTTAGGTACCATTGACCGAATTTGATTGAATTTGGGATACCGGCACCATTTGGGGCCTAGTTGTGCTGCGAAGCTTTTGGTTGGTGTCAATCACTTCTAAGAGCCAAGACAGCCAAGTGAATGCGGCACTTAGCTTCCTTGTAACCATAACCCGATAACATGGAGAAGTGAACTTCTTCCTTACGCAGTTCTTTACAGGAAATGAACTTTTTATGCCTATTTGCATAAAATTGGGAAGGTCTCTGCCCCAACATGTTTACACTGCCAGGACAAAGATGATGATGATGTGCTCCACAACTTCTTCACATGCTCCAAATGGGCGCCTGAAAGAAACCAGCTGATGGCAGACCTGGAGTTAGCTCCCCAGAGTTCAACACCAGAGGCTGTTGTCAGCAGGATGCTGGACGGTGAAAGGAGCTGGACTGCTGTGGCAGAGTACACAGAAAGCATCCTGACAAGGAAGATACTCTTAGAACGATAAAGAGAGAGGAGGGAGCATCTGGTCCGCCCCCTCACCCAGAACTGATTAAACGCCCCAGGACTCAGCCCAAATTAATTTGTAAAATGGTTCCGGGCTGAGTTGCAACGTGGGAGAAAAGGAGGTTTTTTTTTAGTGAGTTTGAATCCCACGAAACCTGAAGAGGCGGACCCTTCCAGGTATCTTACGAGATCCAACTCCACCTATGGATCTTCAAGATTTTCTCACCTGCCTGCCGAAAAAAACAATAACCCGATTGTACAGAGGATCCAATGCATATTAGATTATCTCGAAACATCAATCTCCAAATACCTTGCAGTACCCTCATAGGGGACCATCAGATGGTCCCCGAAATTGTGTAGAATCTACACCCCATTCGTAGAAGTCTGATAAGAAATGTAGAAGTTGTGGCTGTTACAAGGAATTCACGTTTGCGCTCACTGTCAATTTCGGGGCTGTTATTTTCATAGGGAACCATCTACATCCCGATCCGCACAATCCCTGAAAATTTCATCCAAATCGGACAATACCTTCGTATAGTTATGCCCGTTACAAGGATTTCATTACAGACAGAGAGACAGACACGGAACCAAAAATGTTCAGGGAGGTCTCAAACTTGAAACGAGAGTGGAAATTTTGATTTTGGAGAACTTTTTTTTCTCAACGTTGAAAAGTGAAAACAAAGCTTCCGCTACTTTGGTAAACTCGGAAGCAATAGGGGTTGTAATTTCCAAATCACCTGGCTGGCTTTGAAACTCTCGACATTAAGGTTTTTTTCATAAATTTAAAATATAATTGAATTTTTTGAATCAATCAGACCAACCAGAGCTCTGTTCAAAAATCACCGTTCGAATTGTATCTGATCAGATGCGATCGTAGTTCGTTTCTTTCAACAAGTTTGGTGTTGTACTCAGCTGTGCTCCTTGGCAACCAGTAATCAAATTTCGTAATGAAGGCACCCACAGCTCTCGGATAGCGAAGTTATTGCTAGTAGATTGGTAGTTTTCATGAAAAAGCCAAGTTCTGTACAGTGAAATAATAAACCATTGTGTAATAATTTAGAGCGTTTTTTATTCGGTTTCGGATTCTACGTTCCTTGAAACGTAAACCATCAAATTCTGAAGGAGCGGAGAGGGGAGGGGGGGTTAAAATTGATTTTTCTCGCTCGATTCCAATTGATGATTATTGAAAATTATAAACCAAAAAAACTACATGTCGTGCGGTGAATTCAAGTCGGTTCTCGCGATTGAAAAAATCCGTTTAGCGGAAGAAGTTACAAAGAACTTCTTGGTGCAGTAAAGAATTTTCAAAAAAAGGAAAAGTAAAAGAAGAGTCAGGAAATTGTTAAAGTTCCGATTGGGGGCCATCGAGACACAATCGGACATCTATTCACCGCCTCAATAAGGTAGGTATTTCAGTAAATTAAAAAAAAAAATCGAAAGAGTAGGCTCAGGATTAACGATTATTGGGTCTGTTCGTCGAGAAAATGGTAAGAAGAAATTACACAAAGCAAATTGGGTGACGTTCAGGGACGCTCGCCTACAGGCGTTCAGGGAGGCCAAACGTGGGATCTCTTTCATTCATTTTTCTACCACATGTTGTTGTAAAATTCGGCAAAAGTTGGAATTTTAAGGTTTTTAATGGTGCTGAATCCAAATTTGTGGTAAAAAACTGGAATTTCCGACCCACCGAAGTACCCCATTTTACCAAAAACTAAAGGGGTGCGTATTTGATCTTTATTGTCTCTAAAAAAGAGGATGTAGTGGTAGAGGAGGGGGGGGGGGGGGGTTGAGTACGTCAAGTCACCATGTTAAACTCGTAAATAATAATAAATTTATTCCTCCAGCATTTTATATTAGCTCTTCGGAAATTATGAGACAGAAGGCACCCAATGGAGGGGATGCGTATTTTCATTTTTATTAACTCCATAAAAAGGGTAGGTATGGGTCGCCGAAACAGTTTACGACTTGTTCCGGACTTTATGACCCTCTTGAGGTCAGCCGTAGGAGGAAGTTGTGTTGGTTGACCGAACCTTTTGAGTTGATGCATAACATGAATACGCAAGCTTATCTACATGATAAGAAGTACCGTTCATCGCATTCTAGTTAGCATAACTATCAAATTGACCCTAAGTAGCAGTTGAAACATAAGAATAATTACTCTTGGTACTGGCAGTAATGTTCCGGTCTTACAGGTGCAGGAAGGTTTTGATAATGATAAAAAAACGACCCTTTGGAATCGAGCAAGCAAAAAAATTCCACCAGGTGGGCGTGGCACATAGCTTCCTCGTATCCATAACCCCATCGTATAGATGATCCGATGCATTGTAGCTAATCTCAAAATCCCTTTGAAATTGTTCAGGAAGGCCTAATACGTAAAACGTGAGTGGAAAATTTGATTTTTGATTACATTTTTTTTTTCAATTTTTTTTTTTTTTTTTAACTCCCCTCAAGACAAAATGTCTTTGGTGACGGAGGGGGCACGCCATAAAACAAAATAAATAAATAAAACAAATATAATGGGGACGACGCCCAGGACTCACCCGACGCCGGCCCTAGGGATGAGGGATGATGAGGAAGGTGGGGGTGGGAGAGATGGATGAAGGGAAGTGCCTCTATAAAATGACCACCAGTTTAAATATGAGCCGAGCAGTACGCGGCGGGTGACACCACGGAGTACACCTACTGAGATGCCCAACTCGCGCAACTCCGTGGCACTTTTCCCGCACCACACTCCGCGCCACGACAAGGTTGCAGCCATCACCCTGATGTTGTTGGGTGCCACTCCTTTTAGCTCCGACACTGCTTGCCGTAAATCATCTCTATCATACTTTCTTATCTTAGCCCGCCTGGTCTGCTCCATGTCCATGCTGCCATTAACAACCTGGACATCCAGGATAATGCAAGACCTGTCGGGCTTGACGGCAACAATGTCAGGCTTCTTGCCCTGGTCACTTGGCATGTGGTATAATCTCTCCCTTTCAACATCCCAGCCGCTGGATGACAAGGCACCTGCTATCTGCTTGGCAACCGCATCATGACGTAGGATGCGGCCCCCATGAGTTTGTGGACACTGCTGCACCACATGATACAGGTGTTCATTTCCACTCCGACAGGCACGGCAAAGGGTATCTGTCACCCCACGACTACCCCTTGAACACCGTACCGCTGTTGGCAGTGTTGCCACGCGGATGGCGTGGAAGTTCTGGTAGTCCCGGGCCCTAATGCCCTCCGAAGCCCAATCCACCCATTGGGATGAGATAAGGCTTTCGGAGCACTGTCGGAGTTCTTTACCATCTACTGACTCATGCAGGGCAGCAGCGAACTCAGCAGATGAACTGGGTTTTGGAGCAGATGGTGTTGCTCGGTCGCACCATGCTAACTGCTGCCTGACAAAATCAAGACCAGCAGCAACACGGGGGACCTCCCAGCTCGACCCCTGAAGGGCTAGCAGGCGCTGGCGGCGAAGAGAAGGGATACATGCGGAGAGAGACACAATGCCAAGCCCACCGGATTTGACCGGTGCATGGATATAGGCACTTGGGACACCAGGTGGGAACCTCAGCCAAGAGCGCACAGCAGAGCGGACTTCTCGATCTAATTCCTGCAGCCTCCCCTCAGTAAGCCTATCGAAGACTAACCCGTAGGTTAGCTTCGGCAGTAAGTACGTGCGGAGGAGGCGCAGCCTCTGCTGTGGCTTCAATGGAGCCTTGGTGATGCGGGCTAGTGCCCTACCAAGGTCCACACGGCTGGCAGTAATGGTGGCCACCCCCATGAAGTCGACTCCAAGGTACCGCCAGACCTCCAACACAGATCGAGAAGGAATGGGGGCTTGTCCTATGACAAAACCCCCATCCACAACCTTCACTATATGTTGGCGACCCGACGGGACCAAGGAAACTGACCCACATTTATCGGGGTTGACCACGAGTCCACACCTGGATAGCTGCTTAGCAAATGCATTGAGGGCAATCTGCAAGCCCTCGCGGGTTTCTGCGAGTAGGATAACATCATCGGCAAAGGCCAATGCTCCTACTCGCACCCCAGGGGCGAGATCAAACCCTACTTCTGTGGGCAGCTTACCCAAGGCCGTATCCACGACCAGGTTAAAGAGGAGTGGTGATAGGGGATCCCCCTGGCGTACCCCACGCCCTATCCGTACATCCCCTGACACCTCACCTCCTGCCTCGAGGACCGTCACACCTTCATGGTACAGACAGGCCACATACTCAATTAATCGAGATGGGGCCCCAACACCACGAAGGCAATCGGTCAGGGCAAGGTGACTGACTGTGTCAAAGGCCTTAGCGACGTCCAGAGCGGCGAGGTGGAGTTGCCGGCGTTTAATACAAGCCAGCGAGATGACAGTTTGGAGAACTGTAAGGTTCTCCGCTGTGCCAACCGCTGGCCGAAAAGCTCTCTGGACGTCACCAATGACACCAGCCACCGAAAAAAGTGAAAAGTGAAAGAGTGAAAATATACTTACCTGCAGACTCTACCTTTGACTCTACCTTTGCAGATTCGGGAGCAAAAATGTGCAACCCCCCCTCAATGATCCCCTTCGATGGTTTACTTTTCAAGGTATGTAGAACCCGAAAATCGAACAAGCTTTTTCCCGTCCGTCCGCCGTACGGACGCTTTGCCCTTTTCTACTGAACCGATTTTGATGACATTTTGAATATCGGCTCCATTGGGAGTCTAGTCGTGCCCCCTAAGGTTTTGATTATTGTCAGTCAGTTCTACGTGGTTAAAAGTGAGGAGAAATACTTTCAGAACGCTCGAAAACTTTTAAAATTCAGTTATTGTTTTTTCATGAATTAAAAATAGTTGCGATTTTAGCATATTTCCAAGGAATACGCTATTGCAATAGACTCAACCTTTTTAGGATGTCCCACAGTAAGACTTGGGCGTCCTTATGCGATCGATCTGGGGTGAAAGAGGACAACACTCAACAGAGAAAAAATAACCACACAGTAATCCGTTTTAGACCATTCTGAATCCAAATCCGCAAAAAAAAAACCATAGGTGTATGTCTGTGTGTGACAAAATCTTGTATCGTCTGCACAGGCCTTAGTTCTCAACCGATTTTCCTGGTTCTTTTTTCGTTCAACGCGGAAAACTATCTAGTTGTGCACTACATCGCCAGAATTTCGAATTTTGTGTTTTAAGGGGGAAAAGGGGGGGGGGTTAATGCTCAAAAAACGTGCGTTTGCGGGCATAATCTTGTAAACTCTGCCCAGGCCTCAATTTCCGACCGGTTTGCGTGTTTCGTTTTTTGTTTGACTCAAATAACTTTCGAGTTGTACATGATTTCACCAGAGTATCATAATTCGCAAGGGGAGGGGGCAAGTGGGGTGACAATTTCACAAAATATCCGATTTTTCAATATTTCGGTTCCTTTACTGCTTACTAATTGTACCCAAGCTTTGAAATTGAGGAAAAATTCTCATTATACCTCCGGATTTTCATAAATTATTCTCTGTGCCACCATGGAACTAATAGTGGAGCCACCATGGTGCCAGGGCACCATAAACTGCATATTTCTTTTTTTTTTTTTGTTTTTTTTTGTTTTTTTGTGTGTTTCACCTTGAACACGGATGTGAACCTCGACGGACTGCCTACTGAAACTAATAGATAAAAGTTCAATGCTACGACGTATTTCCGCTTTGGTGTTGGTCTGGTGGAAGGGGGGGGGGTGACTTGAATTCGCATGTTGGATGATCATGGATTTTAAAATGCTCTTCAAATTCGAGGCTCCCATGCCGCTAGAAATTTTATGGTGGATAAGGGAGAGGGGGGGCACTATTTCTTGCCTAAAGTAATAAATAAATTACATCGAGTGAAACAGTTTTATCGCTTACCAACTGGTTAAACTGATCTATTGCGTATCCAATGGTACGTCCCCTGGAATGCATGCATTACTATACAACATGTTTAGAATGGACTTTCTTGAATTTTTTTGAGAATTCAATGACATCACCTGATCTAAGGGACCAACCGATCATGCGGAAAAACCACCTAACCGCCTAATCTAATCACTTATTTGTCCGTTTCAACACTTCGGCCGGGACATGTGCCTTTTAGGCATGCTTGGTTCACATTTCTGTCGCTTGGGGCGTTTCTACTGCAACGGGTCCTCTCTCGTCCTATAGGACTATTCTATAGAATAGTCAGCTGGCTATCTAGTGTGGAGGAGGAAACATCGGGGATCGACGTTTTCCCCCCATTTCGCGTTAAGTTAAATTTTACCAGAACATACCCTGCCTTTTTGGCATACATACAGCGTACATCCCGCTGTGTGTACACGGATTTCCTGTTTTTCAAGCATGTGTCCCTCTAAGTGTAGTACGAATTGTATGATTTTTAGGCATACATCCTTTTCAAAGAGGGTTCAATGGTGAAAAGGCATGTGTCCCTCTAAGAGTGAGCACATCTTTCATGCCTGAAAAGCAGATGTACCGTCTAATGAAATTATTCTATTAGCGAATTTTCGAAGAAACTTTCAATATTTTCAATATCATCCTTTTTTTCAGTCATTATTTGAAGTAGAAAATCAATGCCAGATATTTTGGTGATGTTTTTGGTTTGGGTTCCTAATTTCAAATTCGCATGCTTGAAAGGCATACATCCCTCTAAGAGTACGTAGCAAAATCACGAGAGGTCCCTTGGTGTGTAGGTTTAGTGAATGCTTTACAGGCAGGTATCCCTCCGAACCGTAATTTTATTCATGTCCGGCCGAAGTGTTGAGCTGAGCACACAAATGCGGTATTTGCCGAAATCTGACCAAAATGTTCGCCGAACTTCGCATGTGTGTGGTGTATGCTCGGTGTTCGCCGAATACCAAACATTCGGGTGCTACGCTTCTTGTCGTTTTTGGTTTATTATTGTCAATAATGAACCTTTGGAGTCGACAAAGAAAGAAAATTGTCTAACCCCCCCTAAAAATTCAATGTTTTACGTTTCAAGGTACCTACGTAGAATCCGAAAATCGAATAAAAAGTTGTCCGTCCGTACGCCGTACGCGGCACTTACCTTAAATACCATGGACCGATTTTGATGAAATTTGGTTTGTAGGCTCTATTTGGGGTCTAGTTGCGCCCCGAAGCTTTTGGTTGATGTAGGTCACTTCTAAGGCTTGAAATTTTGAAAACGCCCTAACTCGAAAAGCTTTGATATAAAGGTATTGTTTTTCCATCAATTTAAGATAGTATAGAATTTTTAGAATTTTTCGAGACCACGCGGAGCACTGTAGGACAAACCGTTCGCTCCCTACGAGAATTTAAGGGTAGGACTTACGATAAATCAGAAACACGAGTGTGAATCGCAAAAGAGGCCTAATCTCCGTTCAAATTTTAGCTGACCGAAATGCGATCGATGTTTTTCTTCATGTTGGTTGGTGGTAACAATGGCAAAGCCGTGTTCTTCGCAGTCGAGTTATCTATATAGAAAAATAATAAACTTTTGTGTAATAATTTGCAGCGTTTTAGAATCGAATGAGACCTCCCAGAGCTCTGTAGAATCAATCAATCGCTCCCAATGAGAACTTGAGGGTTGGATTTACGATAAATCATAAATACGATTGTGATTCGCAAGAAGCCCAATCTTCGTTCAAATTTCAACTGGGAAAAATGCGATCGTTGTTGGTTTCTTCGAGTTGTGCACACTTTTGCGTCCTTACCAGTAATCGAATTTCCTAATGAAGCACCCACAACTCTTCATTTCTTCGAACTGAGTATGAAGCGTATATTTCTTCCAAATAAACTAGATTGTGAAGTAGGTATTAGTAGATAGGTAGTACTAAGGTTAAGGTCGGCGTCGGGTGAGTCCTTGGTGTCCACCCCATTGATTTTTTTTTTTTTTTTAATTATTTTTCCACAATTTTGTGCCTCCTCCGTTTTTAGGGGAGTTTAATAAAGAAAAAAGTTTATTAAAGAGAAAAAAAGTAGTGACAATGGCATAGCCGTGTTCTTTGCAGTCAAGTGATTTGTATAGAAATGATAAACCTTTGTGTAATAATTTGCAGCGTTTTTTGCCTACGAAGACGAATTACGAATTACGACTGAGGGGGACGAAGTACGTCCGCCTCACACATTCGAGTACTGCGATGTCGATCATCGTTTAGTGGGACAGTTTCCTCCATTTTGTGTTCTATTTGGCGATAGGCAGCTCTAGTTTTGTCAGTAGGTATTCGAAATCCTCGAAGGACATTAGGCTGATGTTTAGTATTTCAAATGTTTATACTTCAATCGAGCAAAATTCTGTATAATGTATTATTCTATATAATCATCCGTATAATTCATGTATATTCTGTATAATGTATTACTCGTTTTTCCCTAGCCATAAAGATCATAAAACATTACCATGCTCCATTTTTTATTGCCATCCACCATCTACTCTGCCTTTTATCTACCTACTATCCCGCAAAGCATGAAAATTGTCCATGTCCGAGAGGAGCACCATGCTCGGCGAATCACGCATGTCTGTGGCAAGGTGCTCGTGGTTCGGCAAATTGCGAGCAAAGTAACTAGATGTTTGCCGAACATTCACTATTTGGTGAATAACGCATCGAAAGCGTTTATTCACGATCAAAACTTGCCAACTCTACTATTGTTATTGCACGATGACAATGAGTTACTTACGAGTCAGGATCGCTAATTTTTCGATTGAAACAAATCAAAAGCAATTGAATAGAAATGAACCCTTGAGTACGATAACTTACTATAGTATACTTTACAGAGTGGACCCAGTAATCATTGGTGAATTCGGCTATAGATGCAGTTCATCCGCCCCCTAAAAGTTCTGCAGGCAAAGATAAAGACAATCTTCTTCCAGTACCAATCAATGTAGTTGCTACAACAGAAAATACAGTTCAAACATTATTTTTACGGTGAAGCTACAGCGAAAAAGTCCCTAAAACAATTGTGAAGGGAGATTTCTCAAATGTGCAACAAGAAAAACATTTTTACTCTCATTTGGTTCATCAATTTCATTATAAAACCTACGGAGAATAATCGGAACTAAACACGCGACCAACAGCCTGGAAAATTCTGCACTATGGGTTCTTTAAACCCAATCATTACCTGCCTCGGTCCCTGGAAGGGGTGGTAGAAGCCGTGTTCTTCGAAGGCGGTTGATCTTTAACGGAAATTTATCTACAGGCGTTTACTTTGATCGTCAATATTGATATTATACATATGATATAGAATAACACTACAATACTGGGTGTGACCCAGTTCGCCTCCTCGTGGTGCACCCTGGGTAACGCAAAACGAACTGGACTGCAGATATCATCATCATCTGCATTCTATGATGTGTCATCGTATTGAAACGTCGATCCATAGTAGCACACAAGGCCACCTTATCACTGAGTACTGCTCCCTACTGTCATATCACACGAATTTCTGCATTCCAACAAACTTAGTGCTGTGAAGTCCTCGAAAACCTCCTTAATAAAGCCGAAATATCTCAAGTTGTCTACAAACGATTATTCTTCTAATTTCCGTATTTTCATGAAGGGCTGCTACTCCTATATGGACGATAAGCTACGAAAACGAATTACCATTCATGTATCTCACCGAACTGTTTATTGAAGACTTTCCATGTTATGTCAATCTTCAGTGTCTGACTCATCTGGACCCAACTGCTCAGCGCTCACAATCAATTTTCACGGTCGATCTCGATAAGTTCTACTTTCCTACCTAATCACCATAAAACACTAAGGGAATACAGAGAATCTACGGTTGTGAACACGTAAGTACTATTCAAAAGCGTAAGTTCTATTCGTCTCGATGAATATATACCGTATTGTGATCTATTATAGTGCTACAAACTGATGATAGGTATTCTACAGGATTGAAATTGTTCATCTATTACCTCATATCATGCACCACGTAAAACCCCAACTTTCAGAGCCCACCTACAAATTCCGAGTAGTTTCGAATCAACCGTTCATCCCAACCTATTTCAGCAAATTTTCGACAATTTAAATATTCCAATAGCAGTAGATCAATAAATCTGTAGGACCAGTGTTCTTCGCAGATGGGTGATCTTCACTTGATTTTTCTTCTTTCTTGTATGAGTTCTTCCGTGCCTGCTCCCAAGTGACTCTAGGTGCTAACTTTAATATTCGTTATTGATAATTTACATATGATAAAGAATAGCACTATAATATTATTGGGGTGTGACCCAGTTCGCCTCCTCGTGGTGCACCCTGGGTAACGCAAAACGAACTGGACTGCAGATATCATCATCTGCATTCTATGATGTGTCATCGTACTGAAACGTCGATCCATAGTAGCACACAAGGCCACCTTATCACTGAGTACTGCTCCCTACTGTCATATTACACGAATTTCTGCATTCCAATAAACTTAGTGCTGTGGTGTCCTCGAGAACCTGCTTAATGCAGCCGAATTATTTCAAGTTGTCTACAAAAGATTATTCTTTTAATTTCCGTATTTTCCTGAAGGGCTGCTACTCCTATATGAACGATAAGCTACGAAAACGAATTACCATTCATGTATCTCACCGAACTGTTTATTGAAGACTTTCCATGTTATGTCAATCTGTAGTGTCTGACTCACCTGGAACCAACTGCTCAGCGCTCACAATCAATTTTCACGGTCGATCTCGATAAGTTCTACTTCCCTACCTAATCACCATAAAACACTGAGGACTACAGAGAATCTACAGTTGTGAACACGTAAGTACTATTCAAAAACGTAAGTACTGTTCGTCACGATAAATATATACCGTATTGTGATCTATTATAGTTCTACAAACTGATGATAGGTATTCTACAGGATTGAAATTGTTCATCCATTACCTCATATCACGCACCACATAAAACCCCAACTTTCAGAGCCCACCTACAACTTCCGAGTTGTTTCGAATCAACCGTTCATCCCAACCTATTTCAGCAAATTTTCGACAATTTAAATATTCCAATAGCAGTAGATCAATAAATCTGTAGGACCAGTGTTCTTCGCAGATGGGTGATCTTCACTTGATTTTTCTTCTTTCTTGTACGAGTTCTTCCGTGCCTGCTCCCAAGTGACTCTAGGTGCTAACTTTAATATTCGTTATTGATAATTTACATATGATAAAGAATAGCACTATAATATTATTGGGGTGTGACCCAGTTCGCCTCCTCGTGGTGCACCCTGGGTAACGCAAAACGAACTGGACTGCAGATATCATCATCTGCATTCTATGATGTGTCATCGTACTGAAACGTCGATCCATAGTAGCACACAAGGCCACCTTATCACTGAGTACTGCTCCCTACTGTCATATTACACGAATTTCTGCATTCCAATAAACTTAGTGCTGTGGTGTCCTCGAGAACCTGCTTAATGCAGCCGAATTATTTCAAGTTGTCTACAAAAGATTATTCTTTTAATTTCCGTATTTTCCTGAAGGGCTGCTACTCCTATATGAACGATAAGCTACGAAAACGAATCACCATTCATGTATCTCATCGAACTGTTTATTGAAGACTTTCCATGTTATGTCGATCTGTAGTGTCTGACTCATCTGGACCCAACTGCTCAGCGCTCACAATCAATTTTCACGGTCGATCTCGATAAGTTCTACTTCCCTACCTAATCACCATAAAACACTGAGGACTACAGAGAATCTACGGTTGTGGACACGCAAGTACTATTCAAAAACGTAAGTACAATTCGTCTCGATAAATATATACCGTATTGTGATCTATTATAGTTCTACAAACTGATGATAGGTATTCTACAGGATTGAAATTGTTCATCTATTACCTCATATCACGCATCACATAAAACCCCAACATTCAGAGCCCACCTACAAATTCCGAGTAGTTTCGAATCAACCGTTCTTCCTAACTTATTTCAGCTAATTTCCGACAATTTAAATATTCCAAAAGCAGTAGGTCAATAAATCAGTAGAACCAGTGTTCTTCGCAGATGGGTGATCTTCACATAATTTTTCTTCTTTCTCGTATGAGTTCTTCCGTGCCTGCTCCCAAGTGACTATAAGCGCTTACTTCAATATTCGTTATTGATAATTTACATATGATAAAGAATAACACTATAATATTTTTGGGGTGTGACCCAGTTCGCCTCCTCGTGGTGCACCCTGGGTAACGCAAAACGAACTGGACTGCAGATATCATCATCTGCATTCTATGATTTGTCATCGTATTGAAACGTCGATCCATAGTAGCACACAAGGCCACCTTATCACTGAGTACTGCTCCCTACTGTCATATTACACGAATTTCTGCATTCCAATAAACTTAGTGCTGTGGTGTCCTCGAGAACCTGCTTAATGCAGCCGAATTATCTCAAGTTGTCTACAAACGATTATTCTTTTAACTTCCGTCTTTTCATGAAGGGCTGCTACTCCTATATGAAAGATAGGCTACGAAAACGAATCACCATTCATGTATCTCACCGAACTGTTTATTGAAGACTTTCCATGTTATGTCAATCTGTAGTGTCTCACTCACCTGGACCCAACTGCTTAGCGCTCACAATTTATTTTCACGGTCGATCTCGATAAGTTCTACTTCCCTACCTAATCACCATAAAACACTGAGGACTACAGAGAATCAACGGGTTTGAACACGTAAGTACTATTCAAAAACGTAAGTACAATTCGTCTCGAATAATATATACCGTATTGTGATCTATTATAGTTCTACAAACTGATGATAGGTATTCTACAGGATTGAAATTGTTCATCTATTACCTCATATCACACACCACATAAAAGCCCAACTTTCAGAGCCCACCTACGAATTCCGAGTAAATTCGAATCAACCGTTCATCCCAACCTATTTCAGCTAATTTTTGACAATTTAGATATTCCAATCGCAGTAGATCAATAAATCAGTAGAACCAATGTTCTTCACAGACAGGTGATCTTCACAGGATTATTCTTCTTTCTTGTATGAGTTCTTCCGTGCCTGCTCCCAAGTGACTATAGGCGCTTACGTTAATATTCGTTATTGATAATTTACATATGATAAAGAATAACACTATAATATTATTGGGGTGTGACCCAGTTCGCCTCCTCGTGGTGCACCCTGGGTAACGCAAAACGAACTGGACTGCAGATATCATCATCTGCATTCTACGATGTGTCATCGTACTGAAACGTCGATCCATAGTAGCACACAAGGCCACCTTATCACTGAGGTCGGCTCCCTACTGTCATATTACACGAATTTCTGCATTCCAATAAACTTAGTGCTGTGGTGTCCTCGAGAACCTGCTTAATGCAGCCGAATTATCTCAAGTTGTCTACAAACGATTATACTTTTAATTTCCGTATTTTCCTGAAGGGCTGCTACTCCTATATGAACGATAAGCTACGAAAACGAATCACCATTCATGTATCTCATCGAACTGCTTATTGAAGACTTTCCATGTTATGTCAATCTTCAGTGTCTGACTCATCTGGACCCAACTGCTCAGCGCTCACAATCAATTTTCACGGTCGATCTCGATAAGTTCTACTTCCCTACCTAATCACCATAAAACACTGAGGACTACAGAGAATCTACGGTTTTGGACACGTGAGTACTATTCAAAAACGTAAGTACTATTCGTCTCGATAAATATATACCGTATTGTGATCTATTATAGTTCTACAAACTGATGATAGGTATTCTACAGGATTGAAATTGTTCATCTATTACCTCATATCACGCATCACATGAAACCCCAACATTCAGAGCCCACCAACGAATTCCGAGTAGTTTCGAATCAACCGTTCTTCCCAACCTATTTCAGCTAATTTTCGACAATTTAAATATTGCAATAGCCGTAGATCAATAAATCAGTAGAACCAATGTTCTTCACAGACGGCTGATCTTCACAAGATTTTTATTCATTCTCGTAAGAGTTCTTCCGTGCCTGCTCCCAAGTGACTATAGGCGTTTGCTTTAATCTCCGTTATTGATAATTTACATATGATATAGAATAACACTATAATATTTTTGGGGTGTGACCCAGTTCGCCTCCTCGTGGTGCACCCTGGGTAACGCAAAACGAACTGGACTGCAGATGTCATCATCATCTGCATTCTATGATGTGTCATCGTATTGAAACGTCGATCCATAGTAGCACACAAGGCCACCTTATCACTGAGTACTGCTCCCTACTGTCATATCACACAAATTTCTGCATTCCAATAAACTTAGTGCTGTGGTGTCCTCGAGAACCCTTAAATGCAGCCGAAATATCTCAAGTTGTCTACAAACGATTATTCTTTTAATTTCCGTATTTTCTTGAAGGGCTGCTACTCCTATATGAACGATAAGCTACGAAAACGAATTACCATGCATGTATCTCACCGAACTGTTTATTGAAGACTTTCCATGTTATGTCAATCTGTGGTGTCTGACTCACCTGGACCCAACTGCTCAGCGCTCACAATCAATTTTCATGGTCGATCTCGATAAGTTCTACTTTCCTACCTAATCACCATAAAACACTGAGGACTACAGAGAATCTACAGTTGTGAACACGTAAGTACTATTCGAAATTGTAAGTACTGTTCGTCACGATAAATATATACCGTATTGTGATCTATTATAGTTCTACAAACTGATGATAGGTATTCTACAGGATTGAAATTGTTCATCTATTACCTCATATCACGCATCACATAAAACCCCAACATTCAGAGCCCACCAACGAATTCCGAGTAGTTTCGAATCAACCGTTCATCCCAACCTATTTTAGCTAATTTTCGACAATTTAGATGTTCCAATGGCAGTAGATCAATAAATCAGTAGAACCAATGTTCTTCACAGACGGGTGATCTTCACAGGATTTTTCTTCTTTCTAGTATGAGTTCTTCCGTGCCTGCTCCCAAGTGACTATAGGCGCTTACTTTAATATTCGTTATTGATAATTTACATATGATAAAGAATAACACTATAATATTTTTGGGGTGTGACCCAGTTCGCCTCCTCGTGGTGCACCCTGGGTAACGCAAAACGAACTGGACTGCAGATATCATCATCATCTGCATTCTATGATGTGTCATCGTATTGAAACGTCGATCCATAGTAGCACACAAGGCCACCTTATCACTGAGTACTGCTCCCTACTGTCATATCACACGAATTTCTGCATTCCAATAAACTTAGTGCTGTGGTGTCCTCGAGCACCTGCTTAATGCAGCCGAATTATCTCAAGTTGTCTACAAACGACTATTCTTTTAATTTCCGTCTTTTCATGAAGGGCTGCTACTCCTACATGAAAGATAAGCTACGAAAACGAATTACCATTCATGTATCTCACCGAACTGTTTATTGAAGACTTTCCATGTTATGTCAATCTGTAGTGTCTGACTCACCTGGACCCAACTGCACAGCGCTCACAATCAATTTTCACGGTTGATCTCGATAAGTTCTACTTCCCTACCTAATCACCATAAAACACTGAGGACTACAGAGAATCTACAGTTGTGAACACGTAAGTACTATTCGAAAACGTAAGTACTATTCGTCACGATAAAAATATACCGTATTGTGATCTATTATAGTTCTACAAACTGATGATAGGTATTCTACAGGATTGAAATTGTTCATCCATTACCTCATATCACGCACCACGTAAAACCCCAACTTTTAGAGCTCACCTACAACTTCCGAGTAGTTTCGAATCAACCGTTCATCCCAACCTATTTCAGCTAATTTTCGACAATTTAAATATTGCAATAGCCGTAGATCAATAAATCAGTAGAACCAATGTTCTTCACAGACAGGTGATCTTCACAGGAATTTTCTTCATTCTTGTAAGAGTTCTTCCGTGCCTGCTCCCAAGTGACTATAGGCGTTTGCTTTAATCTTCGTTATTGATAGTTTACATATGATATAGAATAACACTATAATATTTTGGGGGTGTGACCCAGTTCGCCTCCTCGTGGTGCACCCTGGGTAACGCAAAACGAACTGGACTGAAGATATCATCATCATCTGCATTCTATGATGTGTCATCGTATTGAAACGTCGATCCATAGTAGCACACAAGGCCACCTTATCACTGAGTACTGCTCCCTACTGTCATATCACACAAATTTCTGCATTCCAATAAACTTAGTGCTGTGGTGTCCTCGAGAACCTGCTCAATGCAGCCGAAATATCTCAAGTTGTCTACAAACGATTATTCTTTTAATTTCCGTATTTTCTTGAAGGGCTGCTACTCCTATATGAACGATAAGCTACGAAAACGAATTACCATTCATGTATCTCACCGAACTGTTTATTGAAGACTTTCCATGTTATGTCAATCTGTAGTGTCTGACTCACCTGGACCCAACTGCTCAGCGCTCACAATCAATTTTCACGGTCGATCTCGATAAGTTCTACTTTCCTTCCTAATCACCATAAAACACTGAGGACTACAGAGAATCTACAGTTGTGAACACGTAAGTACTATTCGAAATTGTAAGTACTGTTCGTCACGATAAATATATACTGTATTGTGATCTATTATACTTCTACAAACTGATGATAGGTATTCTACAGGATTGAAATTGTTCATCCATTACCTCATATCACGCACCACATAAAACCCCAACTTTCAGAGCCCACCTACAAATTCCGAGTAGTTTCGAATCAACCGTTCTTCCTAACTTATTTCAGCTAATTTCCGACAATTCAAATATTCCAAAAGCAGTAGGTCAATAAATCAGTAGAACCAGTGTTCTTCGCAGATGGGTGATGTTCACATAATTTTTCTTCTTTCTCGTATGAGTTCTTCCGTGCCTGCTCCCAAGTGACTATAAGCGCTTACTTCAATATTCGTTATTGAAAATTTACATATGATAAAGAATAACACTATAATATTTTTGGGGTGTGACCCAGTTCGCCTCCTCGTGGTGCACCCTGGGTAACGCAAAACGAACTGGACTGCAGATATCATCATCTGCATTCTATGATTTGTCATCGTATTGAAACGTCGATCCATAGTAGCACACAAGGCCACCTTATCACTGAGTACTGCTCCCTACTGTCATATTACACGAATTTCTGCATTCCAATAAACTTAGTGCTGTGGTGTCCTCGAGAACCTGCTTAATGCAGCCGAATTATCTCAAGTTGTCTACAAACGATTATTCTTTTAATTTCCGTCTTTTCACGAAGGGCTGCTACTCCTATATGAAAGATAAGCTACGAAAACGAATCACCATTCATGTATCTCACCGAACTGTTTATTGAAGACTTTCCATGTTATGTCAATCTGTGGTGTCTGACTCACCTGGACCCAACTGCTTAGCGCTCACAATTTATTTTCACGGTCGATCTCGATAAGTTCTACTTCCCTACCTAATCACCATAAAACACTGAGGACTACAGAGAATCAACGGGTTTGAACACGTAAGTACTATTCAAAAACGTAAGTACAATTCGTCTCGAATAATATATACCGTATTGTGATCTATTATAGTTCTACAAACTGATGATAGGTATTCTACAGGATTGAAATTGTTCATCTATTACCTCATATCACGCACCACATAAAACCCCAACTTTCAGAGCCCACCTACGAATTCCGAGTAAATTCGAATCAACCGTTCATCCCAACCTATTTCAGCTAATTTTTGACAATTTAGATATTCCAATCGCAGTAGATCAACAAATCAGTAGAACCAATGTTCTTCACAGACGGGTGATCTTCACAGGATTATTCTTCTTTCTTGTATGAGTTCTTCCGTGCCTGCTCCCAAGTGACTATAGGCGCTTACGTTAATATTCGTTATTGATAATTTACATATGATAAAGAATAACACTATAATATTATTGGGGTGTGACCCAGTTCGCCTCCTCGTGGTGCACCCTGGGTAACGCAAAACGAACTGGACTGCAGATATCATCATCTGCATTCTACGATGTGTCATCGTATTGAAACGTCGATCCATAGTAGCACACAAGGCCACCTTATCACTGAGTACTGCTCCCTACTGTCATATTACACGAATTTCTGCATTCCAATAAACTTAGTGCTGTGGTGTCCTCGAGAACCTGCTTAATGCAGCCGAATTATCTCAAGTTGTCTACAAACGATTATTCTTTTAATTTCCGTATTTTCCTGAAGGGCTGCTACTCCTATATGAACGATAAGCTACGAAAACGAATCACCATTCATGTATCTCACCGAACTGTTTATTGAAGACTTTCCATAATATGTCAATCTTCAGTGTCTGACTCACCTGGACCCAACTGCTCAGCGCTCACAATCAATTTTCACGGTCGATCTCGATAAGTTCTACTTTCCTACCTAATCACCATAAAACACTGAGGACTACAGAGAATCTACAGTTGTGAACACGTAAGTACTATTCGAAATTGTAAGTACTGTTCGTCACGATAAATATATACCGTATTGTTATCTATTATAGTTCTACAAACTGATGATAGGTATTCTACAGGATTGAAATTGTTCATCTATTACCTCATATCACGCATCACATAAAACCCCAACATTCAGAGCCCACCAACGAATTCCGAGTAGTTTCGAATCAACCGTTCTTCCCAACCTATTTCAGCTAATTTTCGACAATTTAAATATTGCCATAGCCGTAGATCAATAAATCAGTAGAACCAATGTTCTTCACAGACGGGTGATCTTCACAAGATTTTTATTCATTCTCGTAAGAGTTCTTCCGTGCCTGCTCCCAAGTGACTATAAGCGTTTCCTTTAATCTTCGTTTTTGATAGTTTTCATATGATATAGAATAACACTATAATATTTTTGGGGTGTGACCCAGTTCGCCTCCTCGTGGTGCACCCTGGGTAACACAGAACGAACTGGACTGCAGATATCATCATCATCTGCATTCTATGATGTGTCATCGTATTGAAACGTCGATCCATAGTAGCACACAAGGCCACCTTATCACTGAGGTCTGCTCCCTACTGTCATATCACACGAATTTCTGCATTCCAATAAACTTAGTGCTGTGGTGTCCTCGAAAACCTCCTTAATGCAGCCGAATTATCTCAAGTTGTCTTCAAACGATTATTCTTTTAATTTTCGTATTTTCCCGAAGGGCTGCTACTCCTATATGAACGATAAGCTACGAAAACGAATTACCATTCATGTATCTCACCGAACTGTTAATTGAAGACTTTCCATGTTATGTCAATCTGTGGTGTCTGACTCACCTGGACCCAACTGCTCAGCGCTCACAATCAATTTTCATGGTCGATCTCGATAAGTTCTACTTTCCTACCTAATCACCATAAAACACTGAGGACTACAGAGAATCTACAGTTGTGAACACGTAAGTACTATTCGAAATTGTAAGTACTGTTCGTCACGATAAATATATACCGTATTGTGATCTATTATAGTTCTACAAACTGATGATAGGTATTCTACAGGATTGAAATTGTTCATCTATTACCTCATATCACGCATCACATAAAACCCCAACATTCAGAGCCCACCAACGAATTCCGAGTAGTTTCGAATCAACCGTTCATCCCAACCTATTTTAGCTAATTTTCGACAATTTAGATATTCCAATGGCAGTAGATCAATAAATCAGTAGAACCAATGTTCTTCACAGACGGGTGATCTTCACAGGATTTTTCTTCTTTCTAGTATGAGTTCTTCCGTGCCTGCTCCCAAGTGACTATAGGCGCTTACTTTAATATTCGTTATTGATAATTTACATATGATAAAGAATATCACTATAATATTTTTGGGGTGTGACCCAGTTCGCCTCCTCGTGGTGCACCCTGGGTAACGCAAAATGAACTGGACTGCAGATATCATCATCTGCATTCTATGATGTGTCATCGTATTGAAACGTCGATCCATAGTAGCACACAAGGCCACCTTATCACTGAGGTCTGCTCCCTACTGTCATATCACACGAATTTCTGCATTCCAATAAACTTAGTGCTGTGGTGTCCTCGAAAACCTCCTTAATGCAGCCGAATTATCTCAAGTTGTCTACAAACGACTATTCTTTTAATTTCCGTCTTTTCATGAAGGGCTGCTACTCCTACATGAAAGATAAGCTACGAAAACGAATTACCATTCATGTATCTCACCGAACTGTATATTGAAGACTTTCCATGTTATGTCAATCTGTAGTGTCTGACTCACCTGGACCCAACTGCACAACGCTCACAATCAATTTTCACGGTTGATCTCGATAAGTTCTACTTCCCTACCTAATCACCATAAAACACTGAGGACTACAGAGAATCTACAGTTGTGAACACGTAAGTACTATTCGAAATTGTAAGTACTGTTCGTCACGATAAATATATACCGTATTGTGATCTATTATAGTTCTACAAACTGATGATAGGTATTCTACAGGATTGAAATTGTTCATCTATTACCTCATATCACGCATCACATAAAACCCCAACTTTTAGAGCTCACCTACAACTTCCGAGTAGTTTCGAATCAACCGTTCATCCCAACCTATTTCAGCTAATTTTCGACAATTTAAATATTGCAATAGCCGTAGATCAATAAATCAGTAGAACCAATGTTCTTCACAGACAGGTGATCTTCACAGGAATTTTCTTCATTCTTGTAAGAGTTCTTCCGTGCCTGCTCCCAAGTGACTATAGGCGCTTACTTTAATATTCGTTATTGATAATTTACATATGATAAAGAATTACACTACAATATTTTTGGGGTGTGACCCAGTTCGCCTCCTCGTGGTTCACCCTGGGTAACGCAAAACGAACTGGACTGCAGATATCATCATCTGCATTCTATGATGTGTCATCGTATTAAAACGTCGATCCATAGTAGCACACAAGGCCACCTTATCACTGAGTACTGCTCCCTACTGTCATATCACACGAATTTCTGCATTCCAATAAACTTAGTGCTGTGGTGTCCTCGAGAACCTGCTCAATGCAGCCGAATTATCTCAAGTTGTCTAGAAACGATCATTCTTTTAATTTCCGTATTTTCCTGAAGGGCTGCTACTCCTATATGAACGATAAGCTACGAAAACGAATCACCATTCATGTATCTCATCGAACTGTTTATTGAAGACTTTCCATGTTATGTCAATCTGTAGTGTCTGACTCACCTGAACCCAACTGCTCAGCGCTCACAATCAATTTTCACGGTCGATCTCGATAAGTTCTACTTTCCTACCTAATCACCATAAAACACTGAGGACTACAGAGAATCTACAGTTGTGAACACGTAAGTACTAATCGAAAACGTAAGTACTATTCGTGATGATAAATGTATACCGTATTGTGATCTATTATAGTTCTACAAACTGATGATAGGTATTCTACAGGATTGAAATTGTTCATCCATTACCTCATATCACGCACCACATAAAACCCCAACTTTCAGAGCCCACCTACAACTTCCGAGTAGTTTCGAATCAACCGTTCTTCCCAACCTATTTCAGCTAATTTTCGACAATTTAAATATTGCAATAGCCGTAGATCAATAAATCAGTGGAACCAATGTTCTTCACAGACGGGTGATCTTCACAAGATTTTTCTTCATTCTCGTAAGAGTTCTTCCGTGCCTGCTCCCAAGTGACTATAAGCGTTTCCTTTAATCTTCGTTATTGATAGTTTTCATATGATATAGAATAACACTATAATATTTTTGGGGTGTGACCCAGTTCGCCTCCTTGTGGTGCACCCTGGGTAACGCAAAACGAACTGGACTGCAGATATCATCATCGTCTGCATTCTATGATGTGTCATCGTATTGAAACGTCGATCCATAGTAGCACACAAGGCCACCTTATCACTGAGTTCTCATTACTGAGCTCCCTACTGTCATATCACACGAATTTCTGCATTCCAATAAACTTAGTGCTGTGGTGTCCTCGAGAACCTGCTTAATGCAGCCGAATTATCTCAAGTTGTCTAGAAACGATCATACTTTTAATTTCCGTATTTTCCTGAAGGGCTGCTACTCCTATATGAACGATAAGCTACGAAAACGAATTACCATTCATGTATCTCATCGAACTGTTTATTGAAGACTTTCCATGTTATGTCAATCTTCAGTGTCTGACTCATCTGGACCCAACTGCTCAGCGCTCACAATCAATTTTCACGGTCGATCTCGATAAGTTCTACTTTCCTACCTAATCACCATAAAACACTAAGGGTGTACAATCTACGGTTGTGAACACGTAAGTACTATTCAAAAGCGTAAGTACTATTCGTCTCGATGAATATATACCGTATTGTGATCTATTATAGTTCTACAAACTGATGATAGGTATTCTACAGGATTGAAATTGTTCATCCATTACCTCATATCACGCACCACATAAAACCCCAACTTTCAGAGCCCACCTACAACTTCCGAGTTGTTTCGAATCAACCGTTCATCCCAACCTATTTCAGCTAATTTTCGACAATTTAAATATTGCAATAGCCGTAGATCAATAAATCAGTAGAACCAATGTTCTTCACAGACACGTGATCTTCACAGGATTAAAAATATTCCAATTTAAAATATTCCAATAGCAGTAGATCAATAAATCTGTAGGACCAGTGTTCTTCGCAGATGGGTGATCTTCACTTGATTTTTCTTCTTTCTTGTATGAGTTCTTCCGTGCCTGCTCCCAAGTGACTATAGGAGCTAACTTTAATATTCGTTATTGATAATTTACATATGATAAAGAATAACACTATAATATTTTTGGGGTGTGACCCAGTTCGCCTCCTCGTGGTGCACCCTGGGTAACGCAAAACGAACTGGACTGCAGATATTATCATCATCTGCATCCTATGATGTGTCATCGTATTGAAACGTCGATCCATAGTAGCACACAAGGCCACCTTATCACTGAGTACTGCTCCCTACTGTCATATCACACGAATTTCTGCATTCCAATAAACTTAGTGCTGTGGTGTCCTCGAGAACCTGCTTAATGCAGCCGAATTATTTCAAGTTGTCTACAAAAGATTATTCTTTTAATTTCCGTATTTTCCTGAAGGGCTGCTACTCCTACATGAAAGATAAGCTACGAAAACGAATTACCATTCATGTATCTCACCGAACTGTATATTGAAGACTTTCCATGTTATGTCAATCTGTAGTGTCTGACTCACCTGGACCCAACTGCACAACGCTCACAATCAATTTTCACGGTTGATCTCGATAAGTTCTACTTCCCTACCTAATCACCATAAAACACTGAGGACTACAGAGAATCTACAGTTGTGAACACGTAAGTACTATTCGAAATTGTAAGTACTGTTCGTCACGATAAATATATACCGTATTGTGATCTATTATAGTTCTACAAACTGATGATAGGTATTCTACAGGATTGAAATTGTTCATCTATTACCTCATATCACGCATCACATAAAACCCCAACTTTTAGAGCTCACCTACAACTTCCGAGTAGTTTCGAATCAACCGTTCATCCCAACCTATTTCAGCTAATTTTCGACAATTTAAATATTGCAATAGCCGTAGATCAATAAATCAGTAGAACCAATGTTCTTCACAGACAGGTGATCTTCACAGGAATTTTCTTCATTCTTGTAAGAGTTCTTCCGTGCCTGCTCCCAAGTGACTATAGGCGCTTACTTTAATATTCGTTATTGATAATTTACATATGATAAAGAATTACACTACAATATTTTTGGGGTGTGACCCAGTTCGCCTCCTCGTGGTTCACCCTGGGTAACGCAAAACGAACTGGACTGCAGATATCATCATCTGCATTCTATGATGTGTCATCGTATTAAAACGTCGATCCATAGTAGCACACAAGGCCACCTTATCACTGAGTACTGCTCCCTACTGTCATATCACACGAATTTCTGCATTCCAATAAACTTAGTGCTGTGGTGTCCTCGAGAACCTGCTCAATGCAGCCGAATTATCTCAAGTTGTCTAGAAACGATCATTCTTTTAATTTCCGTATTTTCCTGAAGGGCTGCTACTCCTATATGAACGATAAGCTACGAAAACGAATCACCATTCATGTATCTCATCGAACTGTTTATTGAAGACTTTCCATGTTATGTCAATCTGTAGTGTCTGACTCACCTGAACCCAACTGCTCAGCGCTCACAATCAATTTTCACGGTCGATCTCGATAAGTTCTACTTTCCTACCTAATCACCATAAAACACTGAGGACTACAGAGAATCTACAGTTGTGAACACGTAAGTACTAATCGAAAACGTAAGTACTATTCGTGATGATAAATGTATACCGTATTGTGATCTATTATAGTTCTACAAACTGATGATAGGTATTCTACAGGATTGAAATTGTTCATCCATTACCTCATATCACGCACCACATAAAACCCCAACTTTCAGAGCCCACCTACAACTTCCGAGTAGTTTCGAATCAACCGTTCTTCCCAACCTATTTCAGCTAATTTTCGACAATTTAAATATTGCAATAGCCGTAGATCAATAAATCAGTGGAACCAATGTTCTTCACAGACGGGTGATCTTCACAAGATTTTTCTTCATTCTCGTAAGAGTTCTTCCGTGCCTGCTCCCAAGTGACTATAAGCGTTTCCTTTAATCTTCGTTATTGATAGTTTTCATATGATATAGAATAACACTATAATATTTTTGGGGTGTGACCCAGTTCGCCTCCTTGTGGTGCACCCTGGGTAACGCAAAACGAACTGGACTGCAGATATCATCATCGTCTGCATTCTATGATGTGTCATCGTATTGAAACGTCGATCCATAGTAGCACACAAGGCCACCTTATCACTGAGTTCTCATTACTGAGCTCCCTACTGTCATATCACACGAATTTCTGCATTCCAATAAACTTAGTGCTGTGGTGTCCTCGAGAACCTGCTTAATGCAGCCGAATTATCTCAAGTTGTCTAGAAACGATCATACTTTTAATTTCCGTATTTTCCTGAAGGGCTGCTACTCCTATATGAACGATAAGCTACGAAAACGAATTACCATTCATGTATCTCATCGAACTGTTTATTGAAGACTTTCCATGTTATGTCAATCTTCAGTGTCTGACTCATCTGGACCCAACTGCTCAGCGCTCACAATCAATTTTCACGGTCGATCTCGATAAGTTCTACTTTCCTACCTAATCACCATAAAACACTAAGGGTGTACAATCTACGGTTGTGAACACGTAAGTACTATTCAAAAGCGTAAGTACTATTCGTCTCGATGAATATATACCGTATTGTGATCTATTATAGTTCTACAAACTGATGATAGGTATTCTACAGGATTGAAATTGTTCATCCATTACCTCATATCACGCACCACATAAAACCCCAACTTTCAGAGCCCACCTACAACTTCCGAGTTGTTTCGAATCAACCGTTCATCCCAACCTATTTCAGCTAATTTTCGACAATTTAAATATTGCAATAGCCGTAGATCAATAAATCAGTAGAACCAATGTTCTTCACAGACACGTGATCTTCACAGGATTAAAAATATTCCAATTTAAAATATTCCAATAGCAGTAGATCAATAAATCTGTAGGACCAGTGTTCTTCGCAGATGGGTGATCTTCACTTGATTTTTCTTCTTTCTTGTATGAGTTCTTCCGTGCCTGCTCCCAAGTGACTATAGGAGCTAACTTTAATATTCGTTATTGATAATTTACATATGATAAAGAATAACACTATAATATTTTTGGGGTGTGACCCAGTTCGCCTCCTCGTGGTGCACCCTGGGTAACGCAAAACGAACTGGACTGCAGATATTATCATCATCTGCATCCTATGATGTGTCATCGTATTGAAACGTCGATCCATAGTAGCACACAAGGCCACCTTATCACTGAGTACTGCTCCCTACTGTCATATCACACGAATTTCTGCATTCCAATAAACTTAGTGCTGTGGTGTCCTCGAGAACCTGCTTAATGCAGCCGAATTATTTCAAGTTGTCTACAAAAGATTATTCTTTTAATTTCCGTATTTTCCTGAAGGGCTGCTACTTCTATATGAACGATAAGCTACGAAAACGAATCACCATTCATGTATCTCATCGAACTGTTTATTGAAGACTTTCCATGTTATGTCAATCTTCAGTGTCTGACTCATCTGGACCCAACTGCTCAGCGCTCACAATCAATTTTCACGGTCGATCTCGATAAGTTCTACTTCCCTACCTATTCACCATAAAACACTGAGGACTACAGAGAATCTACGGTTGTGAACACGTAAGTACTATTCAAAAGCGTAAGTACTATTCGTCTCGATGAATATATACCGTATTGTGATCTATTATAGTTCTACAAACTGATGATAGGTATTCTACAGGATTGAAATTGTTCATCTATTACCTCATATCACGCACCACATAAAACCCCAACTTTCAGAGCCCACCAACGAATTCCGAGTAGTTTCGAATCAACCGTTCTTCCCAACCTATTTCAGCTAATTTTCGACAATTTATATATTGCAATAGCCGTAGATCAATAAATCAGTGGAACCAATGTTCTTCACAGACGGGTGATCTTCACAAGATTTTTCTTCATTCTTGTAAGAGTTCTTCCGTGCCTGCTCCCAAGTGACTATAGGCGTTTGCTTTAATCTTCGTTATTGATAGTTTACATATGATATAGAATAACACTATAATATTTTTGGGGTGTGACCCAGTTCGCCTCCTCGTGGTGCACCCTGGGTAACGCAAAACGAACTGGACTGCAGATATCATCATCATCTGCATTGTATGATGTGTCATCGTATTGAAACGTCGATCCATAGTAGCACACAAGGCCACCTTATCACTGAGGTCTGCTCCCTACTGTCATATCACACGAATTTCTGCATTCCAATAAACTTAGTGCTGTGGTGTCCTCGAGAACCTCCTTAATGCAGCCGAAATATCTCAAGTTGTCTACAAACGATTATTCTTTTAATTTTCGTATTTTCATGAAGGGCTGCTACTCCTATATGAAAAATAAGCTACGAAAACGAATTACCATTCATGTATCTCATCGAACTGTTTATTGAAGACTTTCCATGTTAGGTCAATCTTTAGTGTCTGACTCATCTGGACCCAACTGTTCAGCGCTCGCAATCAATTTTCACGGTCGATCTCGATAAGTTCTACTTTCCTACCTAATCACTATAAAACACTGAGGACTACAGAGAATCTACGGTTGTGAACACGTAAGTACTATTCAAAAACGTAAGTACTATTTGTCTCGATAAATATGTACCGTATTGTGATCTATTATAGTTCTACAAACTGATGATAGGTATTCTACAGGATTGAAATTGTTCATCCATTACCTCATATCACGCACCACATAAAACCCCAACTTTCAGAGCCCACCTATAAATTCCGAGTAGTTTCGAATCAACCGTTCTTCCCAACCCATTTCAGCTAATTTTCGACAATTTAAATGTTCCAATAGCCGTAGATCAATAAATCAAAAGAACCAATTTTCTTCACAGGATTTTTCTTCATTCTTGTAAGAGTTCTTCCGTGCCTGCTCCCAAGTGACTATAGGCGTTTCCTTTAATCTTCGTTATTGATAGTTCACATAATATGTAAACTATCAATAACGAAGATTGAAGGAAATACATAATATTTTATACATAGAATATACTATATATAATATTCTATACATAATATTCTATACATAGAATATACATAATATTCTATATCATATTATGGTATAGAATAACACTATAATATTTTTGGGGTGTCACCCAGTTCGCCTAGTACCTAATCACCACAAATCACTGAGGACTACAGAGAATCTACGGTTGTGAACACGTATGTACTATTCACCTCGCTAAATATATACCTTTATCGTGATCTATAGTTCTCTAAACTGATAATTGGTATTCTACAGGATTAGAATATTCCATTTACTACCACGTTATCACGCAACACTTAAATCCCTGACTTCTACAGTCCACATAAAACTCCCGTTTAGTTTCGAATGTATCTTTCTTCCCAACGTATTTCAGCGAATTTTCGAGAATTTAATAGTTGCAGTTGCCACAAATCAATATACGAAGATAACAAAAATATAATCATCGAGGGAGTCGATTCCACATTATTCCATATCTAATTTTCAAGTTCTCTATTCCATGCCTGCTCCCAAGGGCATTCTTGGTCGATTCCATAGGTTCATTATTGAAAATTGTAGACCAAAAATCGTAGGAATAAGGCGTAGTGTAATTATTTGCAGTATTTTTTATTCGTGTTTTGGATTCTACATACATTTTCTCTACCTGCTCGATTCAAAAGGTTCATTTTCCGTAATGATAAAAAAATTAGATCACGAGTATTGTAGAATTAGTTTCAACTTCCTTCACCATGATGCAACGTAATCAACAATGTGACAAAAGTCAGAAAGCTAAAGTTATCAGCCAGTCTACTTGGCAGAGTGCACGATGACACCTGAAATTTGATGATTCATAAGTTTTAATTAATTCAATAGAATAATAGGTAATACCTTGCTCTATCCGGAGAATATGAGGTCTCCTTTGGGGAGAAACTGACTGGCAATAGCAGGTGTAATTTGAAGTTACTTTTTGATAAATAAAGTAAATTTTCTCCTCTCATGGGTGATGGACTGAGATTGGCAACGAAAGAAACATAAGCAAGTTCAAATATTTTGGAGAAGCTGTTAGGAGGAAATATCAGATCGTGGTAAATGAGTTATGTACAATAAAATTTATAAAAAATGTAGAACCACTTTACGGTGTGTATATTGTGTGCATAATTGAATGTAGACGTTCCTTAGATACTAATTAACAAATAAAAATCAACAACATTGGATAAGTCTTGAAAAATTTTATTTGATTTAGTGGGTGTTTGAGAACGACGAAGAATCTTGGCTGGAGTTACACGTTTGATTATGATGAAATTCCATGTCTGATTAACTGAATTGCCGTGTTCGCTTGGATGGTGTGTTCCACTTCTTGGGCTTGCTGAATGTCAAATGCTTTCCGGTCATCTCCTCGGCCATGCTGAATATCAAGTGCTTTCCGGTCCTCTTCTTGGTCATGCTGAATGTCAAGCGTGTTCTGGTCATCTTGAGTGTCAAACTTGTTCTTGTCCTCTTCCTGATCATGATGTTAAAGAAGATTAGATAAGTGGAAGGTTAAATAAGCTTAAAAACAGACACACCACGAAACAGGCAAAAGCCATGACGATAAAGGAAAATAGGGCATCCTCTTCTTCGTAATCATCGAGTTCGCCCATTTTGCTAGAGGATCTGCTGAAAAGGATGATTAGAAAACGATTCATTAATGTGCCCACTCGAAACGTTGAATCGCGTGAATAGAGTGTAAAAGGTGACTGAACTCCTCTTTTGCACTTTTTTGATACGATTCAACCTTACAGCTTTCGACACAAGTGGCGATAATTGTGATAATAAAACAATAGGTTATAATAGTACTCTTACACGATGGTTGATAGGTACTTGTGCATTACCCCTCTCCATCACATAATGAATCTGTTGGTTGGTAATCGTTGAGCGAAGAAAATCACTCTGGAGAGTACAGTGGTTTGGAGGATGGTGTGAAGAGAGGGTAAAAATGCATAAGTACCTCTCTCGGGTGTGAATCAACTCCACTGAAAATGGCATCCATCGCTCTATATTGGCTCCGCTGATCACTAAAAATCATCAACCTCCGATTTGAACGTACGAGTAGTTACTTCACGAAAACCTGAAGATAAGAAAAATTATGCCTTTTCATTCTAGAAGTTTATTCCTAGTGATTTTTCAGTGTAAAGCCATCAGATATATCGTTTTGAGGTCAAGGAATATTTTAAAACCAATGGTTACGGTTTCGTTGAGACATACTTTTGTGCTGGGTGGTCAAAATTACGTATTCAATACTCTTCGTTAATCATTTACTTGTCCATCATGTTAGGTTCTTCATTTGAGCCTTTAAACCAAATAATCAAAAGATGAGGATGAGCGGACTCAATACATCACAATAAATACACATTTCATGGAGTTGATTCTTTGATTGAGATTTAATTGGGATTCGATTGCTGAACTAAACTTATCTTACTAATCCCATAACTGCGGAGGGGTTGGAAGGGGAAGGGGTTAATGATGGTTATGAAAGGAAAGAGACGTTTGGGACTGATGGTTGCGGCTGCAGTGGCCTAAACCCATACAAAGATCTGTTAAGGTGCTTTTTACTTATTTTAGAGTGTATAGTCCAGTCGTGGTGTTCCAATATTTGACCTCAATCCAGGTTTTCATTAACTTTCTTTCATTGTTTCAAACTTCTTTAGATTAGATGTACACAGCTCAATCTGTTGATAGGTTATCTGCATCATTATGGATTGATTGAGGTACGTTTTTCCATTAAGTTTGGCGAATGGATTATTAGTATCTAGCTCAGTTATCTAGCATAGTAGGGGACAATGGGGAGTCCACTGCGGCTTCAACAATCAGCTTCCAAGGACGTCTTCAAGGGAGGAGCGAGGAAAGGATGGGCGAAGAGAATGAACTGGGTTTGGTTGAACAGGCATGGAGTCAGCTACTTATCTAAACTAATTATATTTTCACTACTCATATATCGTGGTGGGGGTGGAGAAAACCGGAGGGGTATCATGCGCTAGATCCTATCATAACCAAGGAAGTGGAAGAGGGGTGACTTCCTTTTAAGGGCTAGAGGAATCAGAATACCAATTAGGTTCATTCAAATCAGAAAACGTGTCACCGATAGGGGATAGTGTTCTAGAAATTATATTAGAACTGCTATAAAGAGGACATGAGGAATATCGTCCAAAGGGATTTGTGTAGGATATGTTTTGGATCAGGATCTACCAGCTCAGACCTGTTCTCCTAATCTAGGTAAACCCAAGAGTCATCTAATCCGAATTTTTCGGGCCAACATAGGGTGTATGATTGGTCTTTGCTGCCAATCACTCGACCGACTGCAGTTTTGGAATGGCATGCTCCCCACGTGTTTTGGGAATCGGACTAACTCTCCCATGACGTCAGGACTTACTCAGTTTTTGACGTTCTCCCAAGGCTAACCTGAAGAGGGGTTTCAATAAGTTTTCCCTAAACTTGGATGACCGATGAGTTTGAGTGGAGGGTGTTATGCTTCTGGAGCGATCGAAGAAAGACGACCTCGAAATTGGCAATGTGGTTGGTACGTCGAGCGGGCACGATCTGTAATGTGTTTCTAACGAAACCTCGAGCTGATCGTTGCATCCGGGGCAATGTGTTTGGCAAGGTCCTGATAATGCTCAATCGCATTGATATCTCACTATGGCCGTCAAGTTTGTCGTAACAAACGTCATGGAAGTTACGGCTGACCAAGTGCTAACTACAACCTACAAAAATACGTGTTTAATAGTCAATTGTATAATTTTGTATTAGTTTCAAATTAAGAAAGCGGTCAGTGTTGAGTGACAATTTGCTGCTGTGAAGAAAAGAGATCCAATCGCCAGTTGCACTGATCTCGATTGCATCGTCTTCTTCATCAAGGTACCGTCCCAAACGTAGTACTGATATTGTCCCAAACGTGTCGTGTTTTCCTCACATGTCGTCCCGAACACAAACCGCCCGAGTAGGATCCTCTCTCCATTTACGGGAGTCACCTTCACCCATTTCTTGGCAGTCTTTTGACGGCACCGACGGCCGTTAGGCTTTTTTGGTCTTGCTACCAGCATTCATGATAAGAATTCCTGAGGAAATTAATATGGCAGTTTTCCATTCACATCACCGAATCTGAGACGTTATTTACACGAAATTTATTTTCAAAGCGCCCCCGACCGTTCGTATAAGAGCCACCTCGTTGGTGGTTTGAGAATATAAGGGGAAAAACGCTGCAAATTATTACACAATGGTTTATTATTTTTTATTTTTCTATATAGATCACTCGTCTACAAAGCCACCAACCATCCAACATGAAGAAAAACATCGATCGCATTTCGGTCAGCTTTAATTTGAACGGCGATTAGGCCTCTTTTGCGATTCACACTCGTGTTTCTGATTTATCGTCCATCGAAACTTTAAATTCTCGTAGTGAGCGAACGGTTTGTCTTACAGAGCTCCGGGTGGTCTCAAAAATCTCTTAAAATTCTATAGAATCCTAAATTGAAGGAAAAACAATATCTTTATATCAAAATGTTTTGAGTTAGGGCGTTTTCAAAATTTCAAAATCGATTTTGGAACCCTTAGAAGTGACCTACATCAACCAAAATCTTTGGGGCACAACTAGACCCCAAATGGAGCCTACATACCAAATTTCATCAAAATCGGTCGATGCTAAGTGGCAAAAGTGCCGCGTACGGCGTACGGCGGACGGACGGCCAAATTTTTATTCGATTTTTTGGTTTATTATTTTCAATAATGAACCTTTGGAATCGACCAAGAAAAAAAAAATTTTAACATTCCTCAAAATTTGATGGTTTACGTTTCAAGGTACGTAGAATCCAAAAATCGAATAAAAATTTGGCCGTCCGTCCGCCGTACGCCGTACGCGGCACTTTTGCCACTTAGCATTGACCGATTTTGATGAAATTTGGTATGTAGGCTCTATTTGGGGTCTAGTTGTGCCCCGAAGCTTTTGGTTGATGTAGGTCACTCCTAAGGGTTCCAAAATCAATTTTGAAATTTTGAAAACGCCCTAACTCAAAAAATTTTGATATAAAGGTATTGTTTTTCCTTCAAATTAGGATTCTATAGAATTTTTAGAATTTTTTGAGACCACGCGGAGCTCTGTAGGACAAACCGTTCGCTCCCTACGAAAATTTAAGGGTTTATATTGAAATATATATATATAAATCCAAACACGAGTGTGAATCGCAAAAGAGGCCTAATCTCCGTTCAAATTAGAGCTGACCGAAATGCAATCAATGGTTGATGATTTTTTTTTTTTTTTTTTTTTTTTTGATTTTTCTCTTCATATTGGATGGTTGGTGATTTTGTAGACGAGTGATCTATATAAAAATAATAAACCGTTGTGTAATAATTTGCAGCGTTTTGGATTCTATGTACCTTGAAACGTAAACCATCAAATTTTGAGGGGGTGTTAAAATTTTTTTTCTTGGTCAATTCCAAAGGTTCATTATTGAAAATAATAAACCAATAGGATGATTTACTAAAATGTTGATTTTACAACGAGAATTTTGGTGAGAAAGCCACCTTAAGTGTCCAACTATTGAGCCCGTTACCCTACCACTGACCGGACTGTGATTGGGTGGTAGTCTGTCACTGTTTCCAGTATATTTGTTTAGGAATCATAGTAGTTCGAGCTTGTAAGGAGGTAGACGGCATAGACCCTCGGCGCAAAATGGTGTTGAAAAATAACTTCCTCAGGCTATAGGGAACCACCCTCCAAACCTCTGCCTGTAATTCATCAGAACCACGGGCAGCCTTGGTTGGTTCAGATACCCGGATTTCATCTTCCGTTATTGCCATCCATTGGATCCGTTATGGTCCATTGGTTGATCGTGGGGATGAGGACTTCTGCTATTCATTCGCTGGATGGAGCCGGCCACTGTCTTGCCTTGTATTGCCCACTGTTGCCCAGTATTGCCTTGTTGAGTGTGCTACCTCTCTGTCTCAGCTCGATAGTAATAGACACTCCCAGACCCCATTCAGGACGCAGTTTTACGTCATACCCGGGACGGTGGGGAAGCTGACGGAGTGAGGAACGTCTTCCATATCATTATATTCCGGACAGGTGCAAGACAAATCCGTATCAGCTCTTTGAATCAGTCCTAGACCAAAACCATTCCCCAAAATCTATGATATCCCTTCCTTACTGATCCATGATGTAAGTAGTGTTCATTAGAATTAAAGTATTTCGGTGAAACTTCATAAAATAAAATAAAAACACAGCTTTTCATCAGAACACAGAAATATAATTTTGAATCATACATAATATTCAACAAATGATAAATAAGAGAGGCGTAAGTACAACAAGTAGTATTATATAGTAGAAAACATCTTAGTCTTGCAAATCTAAACACTATCTACGCACGAAAAAAATAGAATACGCAATAAATATACTTACCAAAGCACGTCGCCCGTACAATTAACTGTCCCTACCTTATCATATCCTCCTGGTAGCCTCTAGACTGGTCCCATCCAATCGATCCCCCCATGTCGGTTCAGTTTCCCTACTTGATTAGATGATTATCCTTTTGGTTAAATGAACCCAAGTTTAATCATTCAGACCACAACCAGTACAGTCCATGGAAATTTCGAAGAAATCGGATGGACTTCTATGCAAATTCGACCTTGAAAGTTGAACATTTGCACATGCTGAGGGCTACTATCATTACCTAGGGGTTCATCCACCCGCACAATCCAAAAAAGTTTACCGACGTTCGTATGTAACTTTAGATTTAGATTAAGATTTATTGGCAAAAAAACATCAAACACAAAGTGCATTTTCTTTTAAAAATAAAGCACCGTAAGAGATAAAGTAAAATAAATGGTAGGTACTTCAAAATACAAAAAAGGAAAACAGATATTGTTCACCGAAGAATAGGTTCCAGGGAACTTGTGCTCTTCGGAGGAGTTCAAACAGGTAATTTTTACTTAGAAATAATAATATTGCTTACAGGTGGCTATAAACTTATAGTGTAGGAATTGCGTTCCACAAAAAGTTCATAAAAGTTGAAGAGAGAAACAAAACGTTTTAAAGTTACCGAGTTATATACAGTTATTTAATACTTTTTTAAAGATGCTGTAAAATGAAAATATACTAATTTCTTTTTGAGAAAAGTTTTAAGGGCAACTACATAAGAATTTCTCTTATAAAACTCGCTATTTATTTTTGGTAGAAGGATCCTAGAATTATTGTAGTTACGAGTAACTGTTGAAACAGAAAAATGCTTAGGATCCATGCCAGTACCAAACACATCTACACAAGACTGAAAACGGAAAATTTGATTTATCTTTTTAACTTTAAAGTTTTTATACAACAGTGATGACGGATACCTTGAGCTTTTATTCAAAATAATTCTCAATAAAGTATTTTGTATGGTTTGCACTTTTTTAATGACGGATTTACAGGCTTTGCCCCAAAGAATAATGCCGTATTTAATAATGGAAAAGGCCAAACCGTAATAAATAATTTAAAGTCGACTTATTAGAAGAAACTTAAGAGACTCTTTGAAAACGTAGAACAATTTGCGCAATCTTATAATTAGTGCATCAATTTGTTTCTTAAAACTCAGATGATTGTCGACTAGTTTTTCCAAATATTTACATTCATTACTAAGTGGAAGCGGAATACAACTACAATTGGCATGGCTCTCCAAGCAAGCATGATTCAAATGTTATTTTGCTTCACAGTTTGATGGAAAGCTTTTGTTTCCAATTGAAAAACGGAGAACGGAAGTTTTATCTACATTTAGTCGTAATTTGTTTAAATCAAACCAATACTTGATTCGGAAAACATCATAGTTAATAGTGCTAATCAAATCATCGTAATTTTCACCCCACAAAATAATTGAAGGGAACCAGCCCATCCGAAACCACTAGTGAGTACAATTCCCTTACGCCGACCTCCTTCTCGACCTGCAAGTCGCCTCAAAAGGAAACGCCACTCGGATGACCTTTATATTATATTATGTTACTAAATACCACAGAGTACTGGAGACAAGTTAGCTAAATACACCCTTCGTTCGTTAATTGTTTTTGTATTATAATTATGTGCCCTTATTTATGTAGGAGTTAATCTCCACTAGATACTCATGCATAAGAGCTGGTTACTGAACTAGTACTTTTTCTTCTTTTGTTTTTTGTTGTTGTTACAAGTGAATCACTTTTGTGCTAAAGATCGTTATTTTCCTATTGTATAAGGCACCGCTTAAGAATTTACCTTGTTAATAAGATAAAAACTTCTAAAAATTTGGATTTTTTCAAGCACATCCATTTCTTTTCTTAATTATGTTAACTTCATTGTATTCAATACATTACAGTTAGGAACATTCGTTATTGTACCTCACTATACATGATATTGCATATGGAACCAGTAATGTTCCTACATAAAGTTATTCAGGGCGGAGGACGGAGTGCTATTTGGTTTCCAGGCGTCGCTGCGGTCCTTGAGGAGCGAGGTTTTCTTGCAACTCGAAATGCTGATGTTGCGATGGTTCAACATCGAACCATAAATACGGTGTTACGATTGTGTGATCTGGAGTTCACGGATCTGGTCCCGGTGAAGGACTGAGTTCCTTACCTACATGATGTGCATGTGTTGAGTCTGAGCACTCTGATCTGTTGAAGCAAGATTAAGTTAATTTGGGTGGCACTAGCTGATCCCTACAGCCCAGAGGCATACTGCCACATAGGCCTTATAAGTGAAAGCTACGGTGGTACGTGCAGCACTACCTACTTCCTTATGAGCAAAATGAGAAAATTCTACATAATTTAAACTAAAGTATAAGAATTTATAAGGAAAACGATTGAATTTACTCAACTCTATACAAAGTATTTTGAATGTTCCTGTTCTTTGAGTAAACAATCTACATGACTATATAGTGCCTATATACGAGTACTGAAAGAGAACGGTGATTTACCAAAGAAAGTCTGAACTAATCGAAATTTTGCTTTAAGTAAGTGTAATATTTTCCATTGTATTACTGTAATTGATCATAATTAAAATAAAGTGAGTTTATAAAGAACCTAGTTTGATTTTGTTGCTCAAATTATAAATCATGACACCTGTTGACTACTGATACAAATCCCATGTCACTAGCACCCATGTCATGTGCACTAGCAGACCTATGTCGACTTCTGAAGAAATATTTTTTCCCCCAGTCGACTAGTGCAAAATTAGACTTTGGAAAACCCCTTTTTTACCCTATAAGGGTCAAATTTTAACGAAATTGCCGAATTGCATGGGAGAGGGTTTTGTGTCTAATTTGAGCCGGTAATAACTTGGAAAAACTAAATTTGTAGGTAGAAATTTCCTTAACAGTCGAAATTTCCTTAACTTGTCGACTACTAGTGCGTTTACCTTATAGTGAATATTCCTATAAACCAATTGAAACAGACACACAAAAAATGACATGGGGTCAAAATTGTTTTGAAAGATCTAAAACGCAAAATGAAAGTGGGAGCGTTTATTTTGAGGTTTTTTTCGTATCAAGTTTTTATTTTCAAAATTTTATATTGAAAAATACCAGGAACTGCCAAATTGTACTACTAAATAACTACTAAATCTTCGTCTTTCTGAATGTTGCAAGGCAAGGACAGTTTATTTGGTACCAGAAATAACAGGTTCCTGAGTTTCGCTTGTACCGGTTTCTCAGTTTCGGGGGTCTCAGTCGGTCGCCGTTCGTTCTTAGCATTTCGCGAAATTGAAGGCGCAAAAACTTAAAAAGTTGTACCAAGCATAATTTGAAATTTTAACGTATTTTAGAAATTCATTGGTGCACGGCCCTAGGGAGTTAAAAAACCGAAATATTGCCGCCGGAATCATCAAAATCGAACAATAATTGCCAGAGAAAAACGCTGCAAATTATTACGCAATGGTTTATTATTTTTGTATATAGATCACTCGTCTGCAAAGCCACCAACCATCCACCATGAAGAAAAACATCGATCGCATTTCGGTCACCTTTAATTTGAACGGAGATTAGGCCTCTTTTGCGATTCACACTCGTGTTTCTGATTCATCGTACGAACAACCCTTAAATTCTCGTAAGGAGCGAACGGTTTGTCCTACAGAGCTCCGCGTGGTCTCTAAAAATTCTATACTATCTTAAATTGATGGAAAAAGAATACCTTTATATAAACATTTTTTGAGTTAGAGCTTTTCAAAATTTCAAACCTTATTTTGTCGACCCTTAGAATTAACCTACATCAACCAAAATTTTCGGGGCACAACTAGACCCCAAATGGAGCCTACATGCCAAATTTCATCAAAATCGGTCAATGCTAAGTGGGGAAAGTGCCGCGAACGGCGGACGGACGGCCAAATTTTTATTCGATTTTTGGATTCTACGTATCTTGGAACGTAAACCGACAAATATTGAGGGGGTGTTGAACAATTTTTTTCTTGGTCGATTCTAAAGGTATATTATTGAAAATAATAAACCAAAATGGGAAAAACAACTGAATAAACGGTTTTTCAATGGCAATTATTGTTCGATTTTGATGATTCCAGCGGCAATATTTCAGTTTTTCAATTCCCAAGGCCCAAGCACTAATGAATTCCTAAAATTCTTTACAATTTCAAATTTATAAATTACAAAATGTAATTTAAATTAAATTAAATAAATTAAATTAAATAAAAAAATTTAAATTAAATTAAATAAATTAAATTAAATAAAAAAAATTAAATTAAATTTAAATTAAATTAAATTTAATTTAATTTAATGTAATGTAATTTATAAATTACAACTTTTTGAGTTTTTGCGACTTCGATTTGGCGAAATACCGACCTGACACGAGGAACGAATGTCGACCGACTGAGACCCTCTTAAATTCTTTGAACTAACTGGTTAAGTATGACATGAATTTTGGAGTAAGTATACCTAAAATGTCTGATGAATGAAAGTCTATGAAGGGAGTCACAATCAGTTGGGCAGTTTCAGGGCACTTTCTAGTTTCACTACCGAAAAGCTTCTCAAGTTACTCTTTTCTCTAAAGTTACTTAAAGCTTCTAGGTTACTCACCTACTTATTGGGCGAACCTTACCATGGGTAGTTCAAAGACTGCTTAGAATCAGTTTAAATTGACTTTAAATATTCGCTCATAGGTCAGGAGAACTTTTCGATCCACGAATGGACGGCGAACCTGGAGAATGGGATGGCTTGGGGCCTGCCGAGAGTTGCTCCCCTTGTTGCCCTCCCCCTACGGACCACCGGACTTACAGAACACGGCTCCCTTCGGCTTAATCGGCTCTTCCTCAGCAACTAACTATAGACTTTGATGAATAAATAATCGGGGCAAGAAGATGCCGTGGATTCCGAGGGGCCATTTGAGCAGGAAAAGGGGGAGCCGAAACGATTCACGTCTTACTTGGACTCGGAAGGAACTTGCGGTGGGGGTTGAAGTCTGACCAGTGCAGAGCGCATCATCCCGATCAAGGGACGACTAAGCGGCCCTTGTGTAATTAGCCACTCAGCCACGACCTCTAAGTCTAATTGAAATGCCATTGCTGGGGGTTCTTCCGAGAGTCCGACTATTATCTAATATTCATATTCGAGGAGTTTAGAGGGGGAATGTTTATGGAAAGGGGTTCCGATTTACTACTGCACGGTACTGTAAAAAGCTTTGATTTCAACCAGCTCACGGGAGGTGGAGAGGCGCCCAATTTTAATTTGATTCTACAATACGAGTTTGTGGTGAGAGATCTCTCGAACTATTTGATGCTAAGGCTATTTATTGCTAGTGATTAAAGTCAGTTGAATAAACAATCAATTTTTTACATTCTGTCACCGTTCTATCTTAGGGGGAATAACGGTCAGAACCCCCAAAAAATATATTAATAATAATATTTTTAAAAAGTCTGCCAAGTGGGTGTGGCACATAGCTTCCTCGTATCCATAACCCGATTATATAAATGATCTGATGCAAGTTTATCTCAAAACAACAATCTTTAAGTACCTTTCACTACCCTCATAGGGGACCATCCACTCGCTAATCTGGTCAATCCTAGAAAATTTCATCAAATTCGGATGAAAAATGTAAATGTTATGGCCGTTACAAGGAAATTCCCGTTTGCGCATGCGCAGTGGCTACTGTCATTTCGAAGGTGGTGATTTTCATAGAGGACCATCTGAATACTAACATCTGAACTGTAACATCCCTGAAAATTTCATTGAAATCGGACGGAAAATGTAGTAGTTATGGCTGTTATAAGGAATTCACGTTTGCGCAAGCGCAGCGGTTACTATCAGTCCGGGGGTGATGGTCTTTGTAGGGGACCATCTACAACCCAATCTGCAGAAACCCTCAAAATTTCATCGAAATCAGGTAGGAAATGTGGAAGTTATGGTCGGTTTTTTTTTTTTTTTTTTCCAAATCTCCCCTCAAAGACAAAATGTCTTTTTTGACGGAGGGGGCACGCCATAAAACGAAATAAATAAATAAATAAAATATAATGGAGAGGACGCCCAGGACTCACCCGACGCCGGCCCTAGGGATGAGGGAAGATGAGGAAGGTGGGGGTGGGAGAGAAGGATGAAGGGAAGTGCCTCTATAAAACGACCACCAGGAAATTCATGTTTGCGCATGCGCAGTGGCTACTATCAGTCGGAAGGTGATGATTTTCATAGAGGAGCATTTAAATACTAATCTGTAACATCCCTCAAAATTTCATCGAAATCGGATCTTTGTATTCGCGAAAGAAGTGAAAAAAAAAATGTCCTCCAAAATCAAAATTTCCACTTGCTTTTTGCGTTTTAGAGCTTCCCGAACAATTTTGGTTCCGTGTCTGTCTGTCTGTCGGTCTGTCGGTCTGTCTGTGGTCAATCCTTGTCCCGGGCAAAACTATACTAACCTGTGGTCCGATTTTGATGAAATTTTCAGGGATTGTACGGGTTAGGTCCTAGACGGTCCCCTATCAATTTCAGCACCTTCGGACCAATAGGAGCGAGTGCGCATGCGCAAACGTGAATTTCCTGGAACCTCGGTTTCTCGGTTTCTAATGAACCGATTTTGCTCAAATTTGGAGGTTAGTTAGGGACCAACTTCTAAGAGACACCCTATAAGTTTCAATCAAATTGGTAAAGCAATAGCCGCTGCGCATGCGCGAACTTTAAATTTATTGTTACAACCAAAACTCCGCAACTATTCAACCAATTTCGATGAAATTTTCAGGGATTGTGTGGGTTAGGTCCTAGACGGACCCGATCCCGCATATTATCGCCAATATTTTGGTATTCAATAACTCTTTGAATCATAATTTTTTCGCCAACTGATTCTATACGTCCATGTTACAATGAGTGAGGAAGCTATACTGCCCACCCAACTTGGCAGACGTTTTTTTTTTCGTCCTTGAAAAGTGAAAACAAAGCTTCCGCTACCTTGGTAGACTCGGAAGCAAAATGAAACAATAAGTCGAAAATTAGAAGATCCTTCTTGAAGAAGCATGTTTGAGCAGAATTGCAACCAATTACGTTGAGTGCCATAAAGCATGCAAAAATTGAACTTCTTAGAGCTCTTGATAAACAACAGGAAGAGGCCCGGGCACAAGAAAGACGTATACTGGAGCAGAGGGAGCAGTTGATGCGAAATCTTGAAACTGGGAGTGGAAGCTCAAGAGCATCCAGGAAGTCTGAAACTTCAAGAGAAGAATATCGACTGAGAATGTACTAATTTACCTACCTAAGGTACCTTTTTTTCCAAAAATATTTATTAAATATATATATTTTAAATAACATTGATTTATTTCCCGTTTTTCAGGTCGCTATGGTTTTTTTGCATTTTTATCACGTTTGACCAACATCGATATCGATACCTCAAAGCACAAAGGTGCTATGTCCAAAAATGGAGTTTTGAGAAAAACGCAAAAGAAATTATCACCAATGCACAATTCCTAAAATAATTGCTTATTACATTAAACTCTTTAATTCCTCAATAAATTTTCAAGCTATTATCGTCAAGAAAACTCAATAATAGTTTTCATGAATTTGAGTTTTTCTGAAATTAAAAACTATAAAAAATGTGCAAGGTGTCTTTAAGGCATCGATATAGTACCTTTTGAAATGAAGCACCTCAAATGTTAAAATATAGTCCGAAATCGAAGTAAATTTTTTTTCTCATTTTAAACCACCCTATTACTCGCACATTTCATTTGAGTTGATTTTAAGAACACTAGTTAGCTGTTTAAGTCAAGACTCTACATTTGCTCATCAGGAATACTCTTGAAAATAAATCTACAGAAACGCGTAAAAAGTCTGGCAACACTGGGTAATATAAACTAAGTTTTAGATATTGATGAATTATTTATTTGATTTAATGCCCTATATAAAGTTTTTGGAAATCACAAAAATTTAAAAAAAGACTTTTTTCGCCTCTTTTCATATGCGCCAACCCTAACTTGGGTAGAGAGAAAACGAAATGGAGATGTACACTTCGAGAACCACCCTCGATTCACGGACTTTTGTGTTGCGAACGGGTCTAATTAACCAAAACTCAAAGCTAAAAACCTCTTGAGCTTCGTTTACTCTCAACTCCGTATGAGGAAGTTCGGCACGAAAACAGAGGTTGATGAGGGGGGGGGGGGGGGACGACTGATCCGTTCCATGTAGTAGAAATAGGAGGGGTCGTCTTCGACATGGGGTCGTTTTATTATGGGGTGAGGAGGTTTGCAAATCGGAGGGCGGTGCGGGGGACTGGGAGGGCTATCCAGCTCCCTCTCCTTGCTCCGGCTCATGAATGGAGACCCTCTGCTTCTAATGACTAATACCCCCCCCCCTTCGTAAGAACACCCCTTGGCTGAGTAGTTATCCGCCTGAACTACATTTTACTAGAGCGAAGTACCGCGTAAGGGGATAATCGATTTTCTTATCTAACCAAGAAAACGCAGCCCCTGAGATGAGATCGGAACCCAAAAATTCTTAAGGAGAGATCACAATGAGGAATTTCACCGAATTCTGTTTGAATTTTTCCTGAATAGTTAATGGTGTGGGATAGATGAAAATCGGGTTAATTTCGGAAAATAAGTCTCCTGCTATTTTTGGGGGACAATCAAAATTTATGATTTCAAAAAATAACCGGGAAACCCCCCGGCCTCTTCAACGTGAAGCGGAAACGCTCGCTGATTGGCTGTTCGGATCGCCGTCTTCTCCCAGTGTTGCCCGATGGTACGACGAAATCGTGTTATCTAAGAGGAAAGTTACCAAACAAAAACAGGGAAACCTAATTTTCCCCATCTTGCTTTATTTATTTTATTTATTTTTTTTTTCTTCAGTTTTTTAGATTTCGAACTCTACTGGTTTTGTAAAATGTTGCATCTGAGGACTATATTTCACGATCTCAGCGCTTCAAGCGGCCGTACATGAACTATATGAAGTTGACGTCATCCTCCCGGTTTTTTTATACGTTATATTTTCTACACTGTTTTGTTTATTCGTAAAGTAGGCTTTTCGAGGTGCTGAATCCGATTTCGGTGTCAGAAATAGGAAATACCGACATGGTGAAATTCCTCATTGAGTTGGGGTGGCAGAATTGCATTACCTTGCGCCACTGTGCCCGATTCAGTATGAGCCGGGAAGTGGTAAACGTGAAAAACGGGTTTTGACTATCTAGATAGATATACTATAATTAATAGAAATGTCTATTTTTATTTCAGTTATTTTCACCATGGTTCCTACTGTATACAGGGTGTCTACAAAATAGATCTCATTCCTTGAAAAAGTCGATTCTACATCTAATCGGCAATTTTGGTTTATTATTTTCAATAAAAAAAAACCTTTGGAATTGACCAAGAAGAAAAATGTTTAAACCCCTCCCCCCTCAAAATTTGTTGGTTTACGCTTCAAGGTACGTAGAATCCCAAAATCAAATAAAAATTTGGCCGTCCGTGCGCTGTACGCGGCACTTCTCCCACTTAGCATTGATCGATTTTGATGAAATTTGGTATGTAGGCTCCATTTGGGGTCTAGTTGTGCCCCGGAGATTTTGGTTGATGTCACTCACTTCTAAGGGGTGAAAATTAAGGGCTGACATTTTGAAAACGCCCTAGCTCAAAAAAAGTGACCTACATCAACCAAAATCTTCGGGGCACAACTAGACCCCAAATGGAGCCTACATACCAAATTTCATCAAAATCGGTGAATGCTAAGTGGCAAAAGTGCCGCGTACGGTGGACCGACGGAAAATTTTTCATTCGATTTTCGGATTCTAAGTAGCTTGAAACGTGAACTGACAAATTCTGAAGGGGGTAAAAATTTTTTTTTTCTTGGTCGATTCCAAAGGTTCATCATTGAAAATAATTAACCAAAATCGGTTAAATTATTTCTTATGAAATTTGTTCATTTACTCGTGATCCACGAATGGGACTTTTAAATGTATCGATTATTACGAATACTCGCGTAATTATGCATTCCGCTGTAACGTTTCCCAATTTTTCCTTGATGAGAGTAGTAGATCGATTTGAGAATGGGCAATCGAATTTATGGCACGTGGAGTGGATGCAAAGTGACCTCATTGCTCAGGTACTTAGTAAGATTAAGAAAGTTGGCCTCGTACTCGTAAGATCAAAGATGGACAAGAGCTCAGAGTAGTATTAACTCGGCCCTGCGTCAGCTGGGTGGATTTCATCATAGAGTTGAAACTGTGTGAATAATTCACGTTCCGGCTCATAGTTTCAGAACAACTTGTGCTGAGGCAGTGGATCCCCGAGTCGGCGGGGGTCTGAGAACCAATTTAGATTGTCTCATAAGTTGGGAAGCGCCAGAGGTTTCTTAGGCCACTCCCCACCCAGTTTGAATTGCATAAGTTTGATGAACGGTCAGCCCGGGCTCCACCTCATGAGGTTCCCTCTATTTGACAGTTATCGGAGGTGAGATACTTTACCAAAGGTAGGGGGTTGGATAGCGGCTCGAAAATTTCCAAGTTTTCGGCCTTACAAACACAATTCTACTCGTTGCAATCCAAAATCAAACTGGACATTTTGTTTAGACAAACATAAATTGTATCTAGGTGAATAGAGTTTCCACGTTTCCCAACAATATTTTCCGTCTTAAACTTATTACTGTTCGGTATAATATTCAGCGTGAAATTTCCAATGATAATAAAATATCTCATAACTGAAGGAGCGACAAAACGTTTGACACAATGACGGTTCAATAAAGAATGAATATTTTGTTTTATTTTTCAACAATGTATCCAAAAATCCAAAAATTGAATACAAAATATGTCCGCCGTCCGACGTACACCGTAAGCGGCACTTCGTCCAGTTCCCATTGACTCTATAACGGAGTATCGGTACAACGGAGTTTAATTGTGCCCCGAAGCTTTTGGTTATCTTCTGAAGGATGAAAAATGGGAGTTGAAATTTTCAAAGTGTCTCAGCTCAAAAGCTTCTGGTAAAGGTACAGACCTTGTTCGTGTCAATTGAAGTAGTATTTAATTTTTAGAATCGAATAAGACCACCCAGTGATCTGTAGGACCAACCGTTTACTCGCTATGAGGACTTGAAGTTGGGACGAACGAAAAGTAAAAACACGAGTGTGAATGTTAACTAAAGTAGGCCACAATGTGGAGATGTCATCTCCGTTCGAAGTTTAGCTGATCAAATGCGATATAATTGCTTTCTTCAAAAAGAGTTTTATGTCAATGAGTTGGGCTTCCTTAGCATCAAAAACCAAATACAAGAAAATATGGTTAGTAGGTGCTGATAATGGAAAAGACTTGTTCTTTCCATGCTAATGATCTATACTCAAAAATTATAAACCATTCTGTAATAATTTTCAGCGTTATTGGTAATTAATTCAATAATAACGGCCTCACTACTTCCACATGAAAATTCATATTTATGAAGTGGCATTACAATAACCTACGATTAAGAAGTGACCTAAAAGCTGCAGGGCACAATTAGACCCCAAATGGAGCCTACACACCAAATTTCAACAAAATTGGTCAATGCTAAGTGAGGAAAGTGCCGCGTACTGCGGATGGACGGAAAATTTTGGTTTATTATTTTCAATAATGAACCTTTGGAATCAACCAAGAAAAAAATTTTTTCAACCCCCCTCAAAATTTGTTCGTTTACGTTTCAAGGTACGTAGAATCCAAAAATCGAATAAACATTTGGTCGTCCGTCTGCCGTACGCGGCACTTTCCCCACTTAGCATTGACCGATTTTTATGAAATTTGGTATGTAGGCTTCATTTGGGATCTAGTTGTACCCCAAAGATTTCGGTTGATGTAGGTCACTTCTAAGGGTTGAAAGATGAATTTTGACATTTTTAAAACACCCTAACTCAAAAAATTTTGATATAAAGGTATTGTTTCTCGATCAATTTAAGATAGTATTGAATTTTTAGAGACCACGCGGAGCCCTGTAGGACAAGTCGTTCGCTCCCTACGAAAATTTAAGGGTTGGACGTACGATAAATCAAACACACGAGTGTGAATCGCAGGAGGGGCTCAATCTCCGTTCAAATTACAGCTGACCGAAATACAATCGATGTTTTTCTTCATGGTGGATGGTTGGTGGCTTTGCAGACGAGTGATCTACATAGAAAAATAATAAACCATTGTGTAATGATTTGCAGCGTTTTATTCGGTTTTTGGATGAGGGGGGTTACAAAAGTTTTTTTCTTGGTCGATTCCAAAGGTTCATTATTGAAAGTAATAAACCAAAACGATTAAAACAATTTACTGAGAATTTGCTAATCAACTTTTTCATGTTGCATGATGTTGTGGGGTATTTGGCACTAAATTGGGTCAAATGTACGAATAAAATGAAGGTAAAAACGCTGCAAATTATTACACAACGGTTTATTTTTGCTTCCTCACTACCGAAGGTAGGGAAGCTTTGTATTCGTGAAAGAAGTGAAAAAAAATGTCCTCCAAAATCAAAATTTCCACTTGCTTTTTGCGTTTTAGAGCTTCCCGAACAATTTTGGTTCCGTGTCTGTCTGTCTGTCGGTCTGTCGGTCTGTCTATGGTCAATCCTTGTCCCGGGCAAAACTATACTAACCTGTGGTCCGATTTTGATGAAATTTTCAGGGATTGTGCGGGTTAGGTCCTAGACGGTCCCCTATCAATTTCAGCACCTTCGGACCAATAGGAGCGAGTGCGCATGCGCAAACGTGAATTTCCTGGAACCTCGGTTTCTCGGTTTCTAATGAACCGATTTTGCTCAAATTTGGAGGTTAGTTAGGGACCAACTTCTAGGAGACACCCTATAAGTTTCAATCAAATTGGTCAAGCAATAGCCGCTGCGCATGCGCGAACTTTAAATTTATTGTTACAACCAAAACTCCGCAACTATTCAACCAATTTCGATGAAATTTTCAGGGATTGTGTGGGTTAGGTCCTAGACGGACCCGATCCCGCATATTATCGCCAATATTTTGGTATTCAATAACTCTTTGAATCATAATTTTTTCGCCAACTGATTCTATACGTCCATGTTACAACGAGTGAGGAAGCTATACTGCCCACCCAACTTGGCTGACGTTTTTTCAATATAGATCACTCGTCTGGACTCGGGCGGGCGGCCAAATTATTATTCCATTTTTGGATTCTACGTACCTTGAAACGTGAACCAACAAATTTTGAGGCGGTATTAAAAATTTTTTTTTTTTTTTGGTCGATTCCAAAGGTTTAATATTGAAAATAATAAACCAAAATACTCCCAAAACAACGGGTTGAAAAAATTCGGCGAAAACGTTTGTTTTCCAAATTATAATTCCATTTTCATTCAATCAGGTCCAGAGGATTTTGTTCGCTCGGAAGATGTGAGAAGCGGTTAGGGGAAGCCGTTCCACATCATATTATTGGAATTGAGAAGCCTGCGATGCAGCCGGGCAGCTTCCCTTGGAGCACGAGGTCAAATCTCCATTGGCCTCTTCCGATCATTTAAAATGATAATACCCAGGGGTTACTAGGTGAGAAGAGGATGTTTAATGCATGCGCATCTCCCGGCCGTTGGACCAGTTCGAGATTTGTGTTTGAAAAGAGCGGACAAAGATCCTCACGTGAAAAACGAGCGGTTATTTTTTTCCCCCTTTCTTTCGCGTGGTCAAGCGAGCCTGTTATGTAAATCCGAAATCGAAAAGGGGTTGTGTTAGGAGGTAGAAAAATAATAGGAGATGACCACGTGGTGGACACAGCATCCTGAGGACCAGTTTGGCGGGTTCTGAGGGGTGGGTCCAGGTGGCGGACAGAGGCTCCCTCTACCCTCGGCATTCGACGGTCCAACTTCACCACATCTCGTGTTCTCCTCGCCACCTAGCAATGTCCAGCATCTCCGTCGACTTCGCGAAACATCCCAGAATTCCGAGATTAAACTGTCATCTCAGTTGACTCCTGAGGACTGAATACTCATCAAGGAAGGAATGAATCTCTGGAGCAGACAGTTCGCTGCACCGCCGACATGACCTGCTATAAGCTCACCTGCCCAATCTCGGTGAGTAAAGGACTTTTCAACCCTATTTTGAGACCATCGCGATTCTCTTTCACTTATTTAATACATCTCAATTTTACGTTGAGAAATATTCAACATTTAACAGCCCACGTTTTGCTTCCGAGTCTACCAAGGTAGCAGAACTATCAGTTTTTAGTTTTCAAGGATGAAAACAATGTCTTCTTCTCGCGTGTTACTTTTTAGATCTTCCTGAACAATTTTGGTTTCGTGTCTCTCTGTCTGACAGTCGATCAGTGTGACTGCAAACGCTTGTAACGAGCAAAACTATAGTAGGTACGAATTGGCGTGTAGATGGTCCCCTACAAAAATCATATCATATCGATCTATCTATACGATCTATCTCGTATTATCTACTATGCATGAGATTTTCGGCACAATCATTTATGGATACGAGAAAGCTATGTGCCACACCCACTTGTAAGGGTTTTTATTGTATTCTACCACCTATTGGCGTAATTTATTGGTGGCGGGTAGAGGGGGAATATTGATATCGGTCTTAACAACTCTGTTCTGCTTCAGGACATACGCTTTTCCGACTTGTTGACCCCTAAAACAGATTTGTCTCGTGAAATAGCCTATACATATAAGTACTGGGGACCTACACTTTTGTTTAACTATAATCATTTCCCAAACAACACTGAGCTGAAGTCACACTGCTTTAAAAGCGCTGCAAATCATTACACAAAGGTTTATAATTTTTCTATACAGATCACTCGTCTGCAAAGAACACGGCTTTGCCATTGTCACTACCTACCAACCATATTTTCGCTTCACAATCAAATTTAATTAGAAAAAATAAACGCTTCTCATTAAATTTGATGAAATAAGGAGTTGTCGGTGTCTTCATTAGGATGTTTAATCACTGGTAGCCAAGAACGCAAAACTGAGTACAACTCGAAGAAACGAACTGCGATTGCATTTCGGTCAGCTGTAATTTGAGCGGAGATTAGGCCCCTACTGTGATTCGCAGTCGAGTTTCTGATTTATCATAAGTCCGACCCTTAAATTCTTGTAGGGAGCGAACTGTTTGTCCTACAGGGCTCCGCGTGGTCTCAAAAAATTCTAAAAATTCTATACTATCTTAAATTGATGGAAAAACAATACTGTATATCAAAATTGTTTGAGTTAGGGCGTTTTCAAAATTTCAACACTTAGAAGTGACCTACATCTACCAAAATCTTCGGGGCACAACTAGAACCCATATGGAGCCCTTATACCAAATTTCATCAAAATCGGTCCATGGGAACTGAGCAAATTGCCGCGTACGGCGGACGGACGGCAAAATTTTTATCCGATCTTCGGATTCTAAGTAATCTTGAAACGTAAATCGACGAATTTTGAAGGGGGTTAATGTTTTTTCTCTTGGTCGATTCTAAAGGTTCATTATTTAAAATAATCAACCAAAATATGATGTTTGAAGTATGAAAGGGGTTGCCTAATAAGGCACGTTTGCTCTAGAATCTACTTCTAGAATAAGTTTTGTACGCTCAACCCGATGTCTACAATATACTGGAAGTAATTAAAGCCATGAAAAGCACAAAACAGCATGTACCATAATGAACGAATTTAAATAGGCCATACTGAAAAAGTTTCCACAATTTTTCCAATTGTTTGCTGAAAGACGGTGGGCAGCCCTCATAATTTACGACCTAAAGGCTTGACTGGAGAGAAATCATGGATACTTCAGCTCTTTCTTAGTAAAGATTGGAAAAGCCACTGACCCAGAGTGCAGATACCGTGAGATAGAAGAGGATGATGCCTGCCACTCCTTTTTCACATGCCCACAATAGGAACATCGCAGAAGAGGTCAGTGGAACACTGAGTCTATCATAAATGAGATGATTAGGAACAATTTGGGCTGGGACGCAATAGCAGTATTTGTCACAGCCGTCCTCAAAGCAAAAAAAAACTGGATGAAAGATGGAAGGGAGGAGAAGAGATGGAGAGACTGAATAGATCTCGGACTAGAGAGCAGAAGTAGAAGCAGCCTCTAGGCAAAGAAAAAGATCTCATTCTGAAGTAATACTGTACAAGTGGTTAAGGGGTGAGTCCTATGCAGAGGGAGTGGAGTTTTAGTTAGTATGTCGAAGCCGGTCCAACACTGTTGGAGTGAAACTTCTCCTTCACTTTCCCCACTCCCGAAAAAATAAATGAATAAACGATAATGAACGACTTCAAATAGGCCACACTGAAGAAGTTTCCACAATTTTTCAAATTGTTTTGGAAAGAAAAGGTTCGCACACAATAAATTTGTAGGTGGAATTTGTATGGAAGTTACTATTCAAGTAGCAAGAAGTTCAAATACACCTTATATTGATGGTGAACAATTCAAAATAAATTTGTAGACAAATCGATGTAGTAGTGGATTCTAAAGATGCAAACCCATGCATTGAAATTTCCCCCGACAACACAATTTCCCGTAGAACGTATGTGCCGTTTTCTCGGGTTGTAATCAACCGATCACCTTGATTTTTTTCAAATATTGTCGAGCATCTTATGCTCTATAACTGGTGCAAAGGATAATTTCGTACAACGCTTGAGGAGAGAAAGGCGGATTTTTGAAAAAACCATCAAAATCAGGGCTCTAACCCACCAAAACGGACCACATTTTTATCTTGTTGTTGGGAAAAATACGCCAATCCCTATGCACAGTTGGTGTATAAGATACTGACGTACAAGTAAAAAAAAAGAACAAGGAGATAAGTCCAGTATAACTCAACGAAATGGAACACGAGTGCTAGAAAACGTGATTTTTCAGGAACACGATTTTCTGAAATTAAACAATGTTCATCTCATTACGTCATCATTCGGTTTCCTAACGCTTCCAACTTGCTCCAAGGTGACTCGCTTTGATGAAAACAAAGAAGAAGAAGAAGTTAAATCTCTTGTTTCGTTGTTTACTCGTCTTAATCTATGTTTATGTCTCGTTTTGTGCCGTGAAATCCGTTCGTTTTGTGCTGTGCTGAATCGTCTTGAAAATGCCGCGATCGCAACGAATCTTCAAAAAAAGAAAACTATTCATCCTGGAAGGTATCCTGTACGTACTCCAGCGATATCCCCTCAAGATGAACCGCTGTTAGCTTCCGATATTCCTGAGTCGGCGGGGCCATCGTCGAAACCCCTCTCCTGCAGTGGCTTCGAGACCGTCTTCATCCGACACTTCGACTTCGGTTAGTTCCGCTGAGAGAAAATTTGTTTCTTCGCTGAAAGCATTGGACCAGGAAAGGCTAGCCTATGCTACAATCTCAACTCAAGCAAGGACGAAGGAAGAAAGAATGAAAAGGACCCTAGCGATGAGGAGATTAGAAGATCAGTACGCTGAGGAGGAAGAGGCGGACGGTCCAGTGTATGGCGCCGGACTCTACTAGCGCAAACCCTGACACAGGTCGGTTTGCGTATTTATTTGACCCACTTCTCGTTCAAATTTTTCCTTGATTTTTTTTAATTGGTCCGTGATTATATGCACATTAATAAAAAATTATTTTAAAAAAATCGAATTTTCACTCGAAAAAATCTCTTTGTACCGTTAAAAGAATAAGTATGACAATAGATTTTCACGAAGAATTCTTTGTGCCACCATGCAGAAAACGAGGAGAAAATGGTGTCACCATGGTGCCAGGACACCGGAAATCGCGTCGCTTTTTGGGTATTTCGCCTTGAATTCGACGGTGATCTTCGTCTGACTTCTAGTACTTCATAATGGAGACTAAAACCAACAGATAGGTCTCAAAAGATACCACCAACTCAGGCTACCGACGTGATGCTGGACTCACACCCGTAGGAGGGGGTGTAAATGCCATTCGCCACGCGATGGAAGGTGGTATTCACGTGTTGGTTCCCGGTTCCCGTGAAATCACCGCCGGGCGGCCCGGGAGATTTTCTGGATTGGTGACCACTCAAGAGCGGTATCGCAGGTCCTGATAATTTTCCGGGTTTGGCCGTTGGTGAACCACTTGAGGGGGTGAAGCAATAAGTAGCTATGAGCGAAATCGTTAGAACCAATAATTGGTTCTAATGTTCTGAATTATTCTGATTATTCTGATGTTCCTTTTGTAAGACAGCTGATGACGTTCGCGACGCCCAGAATGGTAGTTTGACGATAATTCAACCTGAGATGGTTGTTTACTTCACTCTTACTTATTTTACATGTTGAGTATTTTTGATCATGGATTTCCAAGCACTATACCCAGTTATGGACCTCTCATGAGGCCAAATATTTTTCGATGCTCCCCCAATGAATTTTACAATAATATTGGGTAAAACTTATTAATGATCCCGTCAGTGTTATTTATTTTGCTTCCGAGTCAGCCAAGGAAGCGGAAGCTTTGTTTTCAGTTTTCAAGGTTAAAAAAACATTTCTTCAAAATCAAAATCTCCTCTCGCGTTTTACGTTTCAGACCTACCTGAACAATTGAGGTTCCGTGTCTGTGTGTCTGTCTGTCTGTCATAACGTTATGGCCACAGTCATAACTTCCACATTTTCCATCCGAGGTCGATGAAAATTTCATTGTAGATGGTCCCCTTTGAAAATCATCACCCCCGGATTGATAGTAGCCGCTGCGCATGCGCAAACGTGAAATCCTTGCCACAGCCATACCTTCTACATGTCCCACTCGATTTCGATGAAATTTTCGGGGATTATGCGGGTTGGCGTGTTGATGGGCCCCTAAGAAAATCATTGCCCCCAGACTGACAGTAGCTGCTGCGCATGTGCAAACGTATATTTCCTTGTTACAGCCATAACTCATACATTTCAGCCATTTCGCATCTGATTTCGAAGAAATTTCCAGGAATTATGTGAGTTGGGGTGGAGATGGCCCCCTATGAAAATCATGGCTTCCAAATTGAAAGTATTTTTTGCGCATGCGCAAACGTGAAATCAACGTCGAACAGCCATAACTTCTACGTATTTTCCATCCGAATTAGAAGAAATGTTCATAGATTGTCTGGGTTAACGTGTAAATGGTCCCCTATGAGGGTAGTGAAAGGTACTCAGAGATTGATGTTTTGAGATTAACTACTATGCATTGGATCATCTATACAGTCGGGTTATAGATACGAGGAAGCTATGTGCCACAACCACTTGGCAGACGTTATTATTTGTTGTGGCTTTCCGGAGGAAATAAATGTTTTTCATTCAAAGGTACGGCTTTAATCATGTAGTATTAATATTATCGGACACCTACGATTTTTGAGGCTCTGTTTCTACTGGTACTTATGTGAGGACGGTCTCATAAAAATGTCAGTCTTCTAATTCAATAAATAGAGAAAACACAAAAGAAAAGAAAAATCATCGTTTTTGCTCTTTGAAAAACATTTCTACCTAAAATGCTCTCTGATTATGATAAAATTCAAAGGATTTTGATTTATCATTTTCAATAATGAACCTTTGGAATGGACCAAGAAAAAAAGTTGTTTAACCGCCCTCAAAATTTGTTGGTTTACGTTTCAAGGTATATGGGCTCTCTTCTTGGTATATGGGCTCCATTTGGGGTCTAGTTGTGCCCCGAACCGTTTGGTTAATATCAGTCTAAGGATCGAAAATTAAGAGTTGAAATGTTCAATAGTGCCCCAGCTCGAAAACTGTCGAAATAAATGTATAGTTTTTTACCAATTTGAAATAGTACTGAATTTTTAGAATTTTTTGAGACCACCCGGAAATCTTTAGGACAAACCGTTCGCTCTCTATTAGAACTTAAGGGCAAATCTGAAACAAGAGTGTGAATCGCAAAATTGGTCTAATGTCCGTTCAAATTTTAGCTGACCAAAATGTATTCGAAAGAACATCAGAGTTAAAGTATTCTAGAGTTACCACTTTTGGGGTTCCCACGTTAACAGAGATGTCTAGCGCCATATGTGAACCCTTCCTGTGCATCTGTATAATGATATCGTACGTGATAGTAGTTAAGTCCTGAGCAGTGTATTTGTAATGCAAGCGTATATTGAATTTCACGCGTAATTTTCGTCATCGGTAGTGCAGTGAATGACGTTGAGGAAGGTCAGGGAGAGGCCCTCATCTACGCTTCATTATACTCGCATTAATACCCCCCAGCCCCATCCTTCCATCTCACTCGCTCCCTCACATCAGAACTCTCTCACTCTCGCCAGGGCTCCCCTCCAGCACCTGCACTCTCTTCAGACGGGACAACCTCCCCCTTCGACGACCGCCTTCCCTCTTTGCTCCGCCCAAATCACTATTTATTTATTCTACGTCTCCCGTTCAGCTTTGTAGACTTCATTATTTGGTTTGTTCGGGGCTGCCGGTCATCGTCGGCTGAACATCTTGAGATCTCACTCGAAAATTTATTACCTTCTGAATTTATGTCACAAACAAACATACTGTTTAGTAATGCGTGCATTCCAGGGGGCGGGCCAATGGATAAGGATTAGTTCAATTTTTACCAGTAAGCGACAAAATATACATTTTATAAATATACCATTGTACTACACGAAACACTTCCACTCAATGTTATTTAGTCGGTATTTGAGTCAGAAATAGTGGACCCCCCCAGCCACAATCACATTCCTAGCGACATGTTTTTTGAACATTTAAACGAATTTGAACATCATTTTAAAATCCAAGATCTACGATACCCAAAATTTTCGAGCACCCCCCCTCCTCACACTCGCCTTCACACCAACAATACCAGTTTGACACCACAGCGGCAATACTCGGGGGTCCGGTGTGGCCGTGGTTACTGCAGCGCGCGTACTTTGGTGACGGGATTCGGAGCAACTTCTGCGGGGGTCGTGTGTGGGGGTCGTGGGCTCGAGTCTCGCCGCCGATATTCGTTCTTTCGTGCTCCATCGCCCCCTCGTCATAACCAAGGGCAGGGCGGTGAGGCAATGGGAAGCCATGAGCGAAATCATCAGAACAAATTCTGATCTTCCCTTTGGAAGACAGCTGATGACGTCCGCGACGCCAGGAATGGGAGTCGGACGAAAATCAAACCTGGAATGGTTGTTTACTTTACTTTTCACTCGTAACATTGAATTTTCATCTGTTAGTTTTGTAAATTTCGACACTTCGGTGGATTAATATGCAACTAAGAAGTCGTCTGAGTTGAACAAAAACATATTGTTTAATGTTTAGTAATGGATGCATTCCAGGGGACGTCCCATCGGATAAGGATTAGTTCAATTTCAACCAGTAAGCGATAAAGTAGGCAGTCCGTTGAAGATCACATCCGTATTCAAGGTTAAACACCCTAAAACCCACGAAGTACTTGGTATCTGGTGTCCTAGCGCCATGGTGGCACTATCAATTTGTTCCATGGTGGCAGAAAAAATAGTTCAAGAAAATCCAGAAGTGTATTGATTATGTTTCCTGAATTTCAAAGCTTGGGTTCCTTTAGTAAGCCTTAAAAAGAACAGAAATATGGAAAAACCGCGTATTTTATGAATATTATCCCTCCCACTCGCCCACTTCCTATTCGAATTTTGATTCTCTGGTGCCGTAATGTGCAACTGAGAAGTTGTTTGATTTAAACAAATAAAAATGCTGCAAATTATTACACAAAGGTTTATTATTTTTCCAAATATTATGTACCAAATTTCTCACTCATACCCCTTACACACAAATTTTGAAATTCCGGCGATGTACTGTACAATTAGCTAGAATTCTGCGTCTAACAAAAAAAGAACCACTTAAAACCAGTATCAAATTAAGGCCTGGGCAGAGCATACAAGATTATGCTCGATTATGTTTTTAAAGCTTTAAACCCTCCTTTTCCCTCTTTAAAGGCGAAGTTCGAAACTCTGGCGACCTTGTGCACAATAGATAGATAGATTTCCGAAAATAAACTGAAATTGTATAGGATGGGACGACTTGAAAATGGGATAGGAGGTTGACAGAACTACCAAGTACCTTTCCAAATATGGGGAAAATGGAATAATTAGGTAATGGAAGTGCCAAGTGTGTGTGGCACATAGCTCATTACATGTTCACATCGCACATAATGCCATCTTCAACATGATTCAAATTAAAGGTATGATTGTGAGCTTTAGAACTCGAGCCAAGTGACGGTAACAGGATCAGTAACTGTATCAGGTGTAACTGGATCAGTACAGACACTGGTCCACAGCAGGGAAACTGCACCACAGTACAGTAACTGAGTCGGATTACAGAGATTGGTCCATCTAACTGGAACTCAGTACGAAAACAGATCGAAAAACGGGGAAACTAATTTCAAAAATAAATTGACGAACACTAAAAGGTGAAAAAATAATAATAATAATAGGTACCTATCACTGAGGTAAGACATGATGCGTTCCAAAACTATTAAGTAAAACGTCATAGCTGTGGTATGACGGAAGATATGATTGTGACAGAAGTGTGAATCTCCCGAGGAATTGTTGGTATTCCAACACACCATCTTTTGATTGGATCTATCTTCAACTGACTACTATTGAACAAACACACCCCAAAGAACACAAAAATACTTGATATATCAAAAATATGTATCACATACCTACACCCACACTTCTTGTACTTGACATTTTGGTATATCAAGTAGGTATAAGAAGTGTTCTGTAGTGCACGGAAGTCACAAGTACGACTATCGAGATGATGATGTGGGTTTGTATGATGTGCGAAGAATAAGCGAATATGCGAAGAATGAAGAATGTAGGTAGAAAACGAACGTAGAACTTCACAAGTAAGTTTCTGTCTACAGATGGGCACAGCGGCGACTTCATTGCTTACCTACCTACGTTGTAATTATTATTTTCTTCTTTTTAGTGGTTTGCCACTATCAGTTTTGAAGTTCATCTGTTTTTAAGGTTTTCATTATAATGTTTTTTAATTACATATTTATTTATATTATATAGGATTTTGTTTTCATAGGAAAAACGTACATGCTTTTTCCACGTTTGTATTGGTTTCCAGCTGAGAATCCTTTTTCTAGTTTTATGGAAATCTTCTTGTCAAAGATAATTAATTATGTTTTAGATTTTTTGAGAAATATCGATTCCTGTACTCGTCAGTTAGTGACAATAACTGGATCTTCATGTTGTAGCGTCAGTTTCCTTCACTTAGTTTCAACTCACTCAAAGGCCTAAAATCTACAAAATGAAGCTTCTCCTTCAACTTCGATTGAAGATTGAAACACACGAACTTGAATTCGACACAAATTTGAAATAACAATAACTGGTACTCTTGACGCAATAACAATAACTGGATTGATTGAAATAACAATAACTGGAACTACTTGCACATTGGAGTGCCCTTGACGATTGGTTCTTTGCCATGACGAACGTAGCCCCCTTGACGATGACTATCACTGAAATTGCCTTTGCTATAACTGAGGTAAAATCACATCATCAGTTTCATTTATCCAAAATCATACAAATTATTCAAGAATTAGTAGCGTAATGGAGTTTATATCGTTCAAAAAATATAAATTTGCATGTATTAGAATAGAAGTTTACACGAGCAAAAGAAAGAACTTGCTGATAAGGCCTTGAGCCTGACGATTACTAGTGATTTTACTCTAGGAACGGTTGTCTATTTCTCACTTTTAGTCCTTCACAAGAATTACCAGTTTCCGGTTTCATCCTCCAGATGGCGCCGCCCCCGTTTGTTGTTTTCACCAACATCTTCATTCGAGCGGCAGAGGAGTATCCGAGTGTCTTCCCCCAGTCTTCTTAGTAACTTCATTATCCTATCGATTTTTCAGAAGGGTTCTCCCTCTCGGCGAAGCAAGAATTATCCGGTGGTGCGAACATTGCTTAGTTTCTGCGGATGTTTCATGTAGTTAGGATGGGAATCCAGTATTATTGAATACGATCGCGTCCATGTTTCGATATGTGGCGTAATATGACATTGATAGGAAACTGGATACCGTCAATCCCAATTTTGACTTAGTATTTTCAATACCGAACAAACTTTTGGGGTCGAGTGTTGACAAAAATGGCTTTGTATGTTGTTGGAGAACATGAAAGGGGCATCTGGGATTCAAAAATAAATATAAAAAATCATTGGTAATTAAATTAAAAATGAACTTACCTATACGGATATTTCAATTTTTCGAGCCTCCACACTATGTAAAAGTAACAAATTTTTTTTAAAGTTGAGTAAACAACCATCTCAGCCTAACTGCCATTCCTGACGTCATCAGCTCTTTTCCAAAGGGAAGATCAGAATTGGTTCTGGTGATTTCGCTAATAGCTACTTATTGCTTCACCCCCTTAAGTGAAGCGAGGTTCACCAACGGCTCAACCCGAAAAATTGTCAGGACCTGCAATACCGCCCTCGAGCGGTCACCAATCCAGATAATCACCCGAGCCGACTGGCCTTCGGTGATCTCACGGGAACCGTTTCATCAAACCAGCTAGCGGCCGTTGATTTCCCCTACCATTTCTTCTTACCATATTCTTACCATTGAGACACGTGTGGATGTGGAGAGTGGAACATTTCTTAATACATATTTTTCAACAATTCATGCGTTCCAGGAATCGTCCCTCACATTTTTATGATGATTTCCTAATGGATGTACGATTACAACATTTCTAGTATCAAGACAGCCCCGAAACTGAATACTACTACACTGCCCTCCTTAGTTAAAACGTCCTATGTCCATTTTTCAAGTTTCGAGAAAATCGCGTTTCAATTTCGGCCTCTGCGCCACCCAAACCATTGAAGCTTGAGATTTCGTTTTTTGACCATCACCTCAAGCTGACCAAAACGAAATCTCAAGCTTCAATGGTTTGGGTGGCGCAGAAGCCGAAACTAAAACGCGATTTTCTCGAAACTTGAAAAATGGACATAGGACGTTTTTACTAAGGAGGGTAGTACAGTACTCATACAACGAAGCTGAATACTGCTCATCCTACTATCTACTAGGTAGTCAATTCGCAAATTCGAGTAAATATCTCCTACTCGGTACCATTGGTGGCAGTCCGGCACCATGACGAAACTCCATGGTATCATCGGGCAAGTACCTACGTATTGATTTTCAAATCAACTAGATGATGGGCCAAACAACTGGATGACGTTTCTAGTAGGCAGTATGGCGACACCATGGCAGTATAGCCTACCCTGGCAGTATGGCGACACCACTCCTCAATGACACCGTGACCCGCAGAATATTTCATCAAAATCGGTCATATAGTCTAAGTTGGTTTTGTATAGGAGTCCTCGAGCTATAGGCTTTCTGATCTCTCTCACACTCTCACTCTCTCTCTCTCTCTATCTCCTCACTTCTGAGAAGCGCCGCGTATGGAGGACAGACTTGAATTTTATTATTCAATTTTCGGATTCTATGTACCTCAAAATATAATCCATCAAAATTTGAAGGAGGGGGAGGTGTAAACTTTTTTCAAAGCTCGATTCAAGAAGTTCAATATTAAACATAATAAATCAAAATTTACAGTTTAAAATATAAAAAACGCTGCAAATTATTACTCGGAGGTATATTATTTTTCTATATAGATCACTCGTCTGCAAAGAACACGGCTTTGCCATTGTTACCACCAACCAACATAAAGAAAAACATCGATCGCATTTCGGTCATCTAAAATTTGAACGGAGATTAGGCCTCTTTTGCGATTCACACTCGTGTTTCTGATTTATCCTACGTCCAACCCTTAAATTCTCGTAGGGAGTGAACGGTTTGTCGTACAGGGCTCCGCGTGGTCTCAAAAAATTCTAAAAGTTCTATACGATCTTAAATTGATGGAAAAACAACACCTTTATATACAACTTTGTTGAGTTAGGGCGTTTTCAACATTTCAACCCTAATTTTTCAACCCTTAGAAGTGACCTACATCTTTGGGGCACAACAAGACCCCAAATGGAGCCTACAAACCAAATTTCATCAAAATCGGTCAATGCTAAGTGGGGAAAGTGGGCGGACAGGCGGGAAATTTTGTATTAGATTTTAGAATTCTACGTACCTTGAAACGTAAACCAACAAATTTTGAGGAGGGGAGGGTTAACAAAATGTTTTTCTTCTTCCAAACGTTCATTATTGAAAATAATAAACCAAAAGGCATCTTACTTACAAAGGTCACACTAAAATTTGCATGAAACGTAGAAAAATCGAACAGACCGATTCTACAGTGGTGTTTGAGGAATTCGTATCCTGCCCATCACATTACTTTCCTTTCCACCTTTAGGTGGGTCGAGTATAGTGAATGTAGAGTGAGGGATCTGGAGAAACACGCACGGCAGACTAACCCATATATGACAAGGGGTGAGAATTAGCCTCTCCCGCGCCGTCCACAAACAACCCCTGCAGCTCAACACCTCCAGCCTGGACTGCCCTAATGTAAATAATTGTTACAACGCAAGAAGCCGAGCTTTGGGATTTGTTTTGGTTCCGCCCAGAGAATCACCGCACACTTGGTGTTTCGGCACGTGAATGCTGCACATTTTGAGCACTCAAGTCCTCAAATTGAGTTCATTTAGGAGTTCCTAACCAAGGAATTCTTACCTTTGAAAAAAAAAGACGGAAAAATCATACTAAATTGACCGTCAATTAAATTCGCTGGATTTTTAGTATGTTATTTCATTAGGATGATCAAAACTCGAAAAACCGACAGTTGGTACCTACAGGGTTGTTAAATTAGAAAACTTAATGTACTTTAAGGAGGGATGATGTTACTACCTGCTTATTATTAGTATTATAGTATATGCCGTGCTAAGCCAGAAAGTCGTATCTTGACTTCACCCAACTTTCGGAAATCGACCCAATGTGTTTCGTGGCGAAATAACTCTTTCACGGGATTATTTTTCCTACTTTTACCACAAGTAAAGGTTTTTCTTCAAGGAAATTAGTAGTCGAATCGATTTCTGGAGTCAAAATTAAACATTTTTGAGTGTAAATTGTCAAAAAACGATGATACGAGTTTACGCTCTTGCAAACCCGAAGTTACGACTATTCTGTTCCGAATACGCAACCATGAGACTTTGGAATGCTAAGTAAATTTTAATTCCTGAAACTTAACAATTATCTTTAAAACAAGAAACCATTTCACCTTAATTATTTTGTCATCCTTCTTGGCTCAAAGACAATCGTATTTCGTATCAGTGTTCAGAGTGTAAGAAAAAACAGCTAAATCAATAAAAATAAACTTTTATTCACGTAAAGTCACCTCTGAATTCCAAGTTTTCAGAGGCAAAAAGTCATGCGATCATGCCGATTCAGAATGCAAGAAGTCGTATCGTCGAAATACTATAACTATCAGGGTCAAGATACGAGTTTTCTTCTTCTGAATCGCTCTGATACGGCTAGTTTCTTAGCAGAATCAAGCTAACACGCCTTAAAACGAAAATCGGAAGGCCTGTTAGAAGCATTTCTAGTAGAGATACGACTCTAAAACCCCGAAAATCGATAGAAATCGACCCCTAAAACCCCCGGGTACCAATAACTCAATTTGGTAAAATTTTCACGTTACGACTTTCTGGCTTAGCACGACAATATTCCATTCCCTCCCACTCTTTTCATTCTTCCGCAAAGTTTTAGCTAGATGAAGGCGACGATATTTCGTCGAAACATGTACCAATATGTATGTAATTGAAAAACAGACTCTAACTCTTAGGTAATAAATTTAAGTTCCACTGCAGTGCTCTGTAATAACCTTAAGAAGTCTCAATATGAGGTACTTATTTTTAAAGTCATGAAGTCATTGAATCATCATCATTAAAGAGCAACTGAGGAGAGCCAAGAGCGGTGTGGTTCCCTTCTGCTGAATCTCGACACGCCATTATTTTTTCATTCAAAACAGTTCACTCGTGTGGTTCTTTTTTGAGAAACAGATAAGGCCATTCTGGATTCAATAACTTCTTCTAATTCAAATTTCGGAGGGAACAATAGTTCCTTTTTGCTGAAAGAGTAGACCTAGCCCTTCTCACAGTGTTCCCAAGCCATTTTGGTTTATTATTTTCAATAATGAACCTTTGGAATCGACCAAGAGAAAAAAATTTTTAACACCCCCTCAAAATTTGTTGGTTACCGTTTCAAGGTACGTAGAATCCAAAAATCGAATAAAAATTTGGCCGTGGCTACTTGTGCCCCAAAGATTTTGGTTGATGTAGGTCACTTCCAAGGGTCAAAAAATGAATTTTGAAATTTTGAAAACGCCCTAACTAGGCGCTAGGTATTGTTTTTTCTTCAATTTAAGATTCTATACAATTTTTAAAATTTTTTGAGACCACGCGGAGCTCTGTGGGACAAACCGTTCGCTCCGTACAAGAATTTAAGTGTTGGTCGTACGATGAATCAGAAACACGAGTGTGAATCGCAAAAGAGGCCTAATCTCCGTTCAAATTAAAGCTGACCGAAATGCGATCGATGCTTTTCTTCATGTTGGATGGTTGGTGGCTTTGCAGACGAGTGATCAATACAGAAAAACAATAAACCATTGTGTAATAATTTGCAGCGTTTTTTGTGGTTGGTTCCCTTCTGGTTAATGCCGTCTTTTAGAATCTGATGTTTCTCCTTTCAGAATTAATAATTTTGAAGTCATGAAATAAAGAGTTTCGTGAGTCTTCGTCATTTTTAACTGAAGGTGACTTTCACCTGAATTCCGTTATTTTATTTTTTTCTTTCGTGTTTCGTTTTCTTACCTTTTTGTGTACCTTTTTCCAGATGGCGGAATGGACCTGATGACTGATTTTTAGATCTACCAGAAAGGGTGATACAAAACTCAGCAGCTCCAAAGTAATCCGTAAGACTGGATTCTTGATTTTCTCTTCTAAGTACGCCTGTATTACGATTTTCGGTACACCTTGACGATCAACTCGAATGGATACTTGCGCTGATACAATAACCCAGCAGTTCCAAGGTAATATAGTTGTTTCTCTATCAAGGACGCTTTTACTCTTCTATTCCGATTCTCACTGTTTCTATACGCTACGCAACACATCTGTGTCGTTACATAGAATAATTGTCCCATTCAAATCGAAGAGTTGTATCAGATCTTTGAGGTATTCTTGCAAAGACTAAAGACGTTAGAAAGAGGTCGACCTACCTTAGACTTTGAAGGGATGGAAATAGTTTTACGGCGAATAGAACGACACTTCCTAATTAATACTGTTTGATAATGAATTGATCTTCGTGAAAATACAGCTATATTTGTGTAATAACAGCACCTAGGGGGACTTAAAAGAATTTGTCCAAAGATTATTACCGAACGTCCCAACTATTCTAATAGATGCAATACTAGGATTTGCCCTGTTGTCATTGAAAAATTTTCCCTTATTCGGTGTCAACAGTGAAATAAAAACGCTGCAAATTATTACACGATGGTTCATTATTTTACTGTATAGATTACCCGTCTGCGTAGAACTCGGCTTTTCATGCCATATCATGAATAAAGATGAGTATGATATCTTCCATGTTACATGACGGGATAATGTGTGTCATCGATGCTCGCTAGTATCCTGTTACCTAGTTACCATTGTTACCTGTCGAAGAAATTTGAAGTAATTCATGGCTGAACTCCTTGTATTGCACAAATAAACATCTTCATTCATTCATACTCACATCCTGACGTCTCCAGTTCTCTAAAATACCACCAGTTCACTGGTCCTCTCGTTGAAATTCGTCCGGTATTTCGTTAGCTTCGTGGATCAAAATTTCAGTGATTTACTTCTCGCCCGCTTGGCAGGCTATCTGATCTCTGAGCTCTCAACGTGTTTTTCAGATGGCGACCGAATTCAGCTCTGAATGACCAGGGATGTGAGATGGACAACGAGAGAAGATGGTAGGAACTTCATATTCAATGGAAACTCATCAACATTCCTACTTCTATGTAGAAAACTACTGTGAACAACGTTGTACCACCAGATACCAATGAATACAACATTCAACAGTTTTTCGTGAATTCCGTATCTTTGATATTCCCAAGTTGAGTTGACCTGAAATTGGAGTGGTCACTTGAGTCAACTGTACTGTCAACTCACTAACACAAAAATATCATCGTTGTTGGTAGCACTGCTTATCGTTCAAAATTGGTTCACACAGTGAAGTTATTGGGCTACTTTTTTGATGACGACACGAATTTTTTTTTTTTAATGTTAGGTAGCGATGTTGATAGCTCTGCATCTCGTTCAAAATTGGTTTACACTGCGAAGTTATCTGGTTATTTTTTTGATGACGTCACGAACTAACTTTTTGAATATATTAATTACGACGAAAATGTAGAATTTGATTGATACTGGGTAGAACTGGCTAATAGGTATCAAAAATCAAAAATTTTTCGACTTTTTTATTTTTATTTAATTCTGCAAGTTTTGCCAGACAGTTTGGTATATAAAAATATTAAATTTGAACAGTGGAAAACGGAGATATGAATTTTCAAAGATTGAGGAGTCAAACACTGTTCCCGCTCCAGGAGCTGCAATGTTCATAGTTTCTAAATTTCTGTACAACCGGAGAATGGGAGAAGGCGAAAACTAAGCACAAAATGTATTTATACGTATCAGTAAGTGATATGAACCTTACCTAAGCGGTAAAAACAGTGACTGATAAGAATCATAGACACCTAAGGAATAATCAGACCTCATTTGCTATTTCTTCAACATGAAATAACTACGAACTATGGATCAAATACCTCGAAAAACGGCAACCTTTCACAAATCGTGGTTTTTCTCCAAACCGGAAAACCCCTGTTTTTCGTCACTTAGGTACCTGTTTCTCAGCAACCAATAGGGCTGGCAACTTGATTTTTTCTTATACAGGGTGTCCAAGTAACTACGCTCCCCCCACTTATTTTCTCTAATAGTGTAAGAAAAAAAATCGGATTAACGCTATTCTTCATTATTTTTTGCGTAGAATTCAAAAATGACAAAATTGTGCAGTGCGCAATCGCGCAACCATGCGCAATCATGATCAACTTTGTTTTTTCAAATGAGAACCCCCATTTTTTATTGCAGATTCGGATTCTACGTCAAATTTTATGAACATTTTACTTGGACAACTTTTTTTTTTGGACGCGCGCAACCCGCACAGCGAGCGCTCAAAGATGCGCAACCCAGGGATTGCGCCACAGTTGAGATGAAGGTAGACCTCAAGTGCGGCACATCACTTAGCAGTGTTTTTCTACGCTGAATCGCGTGGTGGTGTCCCTTTCTTGATTTGATTTCATTTTACCTCATTTACAGCCAAAAAAGTCAATTTTTGAGGAGGAAATCATCGATTTTCTTACGAAGGGTAATGAATCATTATAATAAAATGTAAAAAAAAATTAAATGTTTAAAATTGTAAAATAACGGGAAACTACTACATAATTATCGCAAAATTTAATTTTTTTTTTACATTTTATTAGGATGATCATTACCCTTTGTAAGAAAATCGATGATTTCCTTCTCAAAAATTGACTTTTTTGGCTGTAAATCAGGTAAAATGGAATCGAATCAAGAAAGGGACATCAACACGCGATTCAGCGTGGAAAAACAGTGCTAAGTGATGTGCCGCACTTGAGGTCTACCTTCATCTCAACTGTGGCGCAATCCCTGGGTTGCGCATCTTTGAGCGCTCGCTGAGCGGGCTGCGCGCCTCCAAAAAAAGAAGTTGTCGAAGTAAAATGTTCATAAAATTTGACGTAGAATCCGAATATGCAATAAAAAATGGGGGTTCTCATTTGAAAAAACAAAGTTGATCATGATTGCGCACGGTTGCGCGATTGCGCACTGCGCAATTTTGTCATTTTTTAATTCTACGCAAAACATTATGAAGAATAGCGTTAATCCGATTTTTTTTCTCACACTATTAGAGAAAATAAGTGGGGGGAGCGTAGTTACTTGGACACCCTGTATATTGTCGAGAGGTGTTTATTACAGTCACTGAACAAGTTTGGACGAAAAACTCCTAACAGAATCATGGCTAGAATTAAAAAATCATAAACATAAAAAATATGAAAAAAACGCTGCAAATTATTACACAATGGTTTATTATTTTTCTATATAGATCACTCGTCTACAAAATCACCAACCATCCAATATGAAGGAAAAAAAAGAAAAAAAAGAAAAATTTAAAAAAAAAATCAAAATCACCAAATATTGATTACATTTCGATCAGCTCTAATTTGAACGGAGATTAGGCCTCTTTTGCGATTCACACTCGTGTTTAGATTTATACATATATATATTTCAAAATAAACACTTAAATTTTCGTAGGAAGCGAATGGTTTGTCCTACAGAGCTCCGCTGGTCTCAAAAAATTCTAAAAATTCTATAGAATCTCAAATTGAAGGAAAAACAATATATCGAAATTTTTTGAGTTAGGGCGTTTTCAAAATTTCAAAATTGATTTTGGAAACCTTAGAAGTGACCTACCTCAACCAAAAGCTTCGGGGCACAACTAGACCCCAAATGGAGCCTACATACCAAATTTCATCAAAATCGGTCAATGCTAAGTGGCAAAAGTGCCGCGTACGGCGTACGGCGGACGGACGACCAAATTTTTATTCGATTTTTGGATTCTTCGTACCTTGAAACGTAAACCATCAAATTTTGAGGGGGTGTTAAAATTTTTTTTTTCTTGGTCGATTCCAAAGGTTCATTATTGAAAATAATAAACCAAAAACTGTTTTGCTATATTGTCTCTAGATAAAATAACATTTTCGCAACAGAGTTGAAACTCGCTCAGTGGTTATATGAAGAGTAGATAAAGAATTAAAAAAAAGTATGAAGATATCATGAATATATCCAGAGAAACAGGTACATGAAAAAGTATTAGATTAGTACCGACTCATGAACCCCCTTAAGATGTTATAAAAAGCTGCGAATGTTGAAACTTGTATGCCTATTACTCAGTACTACCAGCAGTAATTCAATCTTGCATTTTTTTCAATGGTCAAACATTTAAAAAATTGATAAGTGACGTCATCAGAAAAATATTTGTATAACTCCAATGTGTGAATCAATTTTGGCGATAAGTGTTTTTAACGATGTATTTTTTCGTTGATATTTTTGTGTTAGTGGCTGCACGGTTGGTTCAAGCGATCCAATTATACTGCTGAACTATCTTAAAGATTTTGTTTCAGGAGTAGCATAGGATGGTAAATTTACCTTCGAACACAAAAATAAGGAGACACTGATGATGCAGAACCCAACAAATATTACAAAGAAAACCTTGTGTAAATCGATAATGGTTCGCCATCCTGCGAAGATCTCCGCTACTTACTTATGAAATGCAATATTCATAACATCGAAGACCGCTACTCTGTGATTTTTTGAAGAAAATAAAGAAAGGCGGGTTCGTTAGCCACATTTTTAACGACTCTGAGGGGTCAAAATGTCAAAAATAAGGTGAAAAAAACGTTTAAAGGAATTTAAAGGTTTTTAGTGAAAATTTCCGTCTTACCCATAATAACATACATGATATATTAGGAATCTGCAAAGGGTTACCAGCATGTTTTGGATGAGGTACAACTCCAGAAACTAAACATTTTCAAAAAATGGCCCGTGGAGAGGCGCGGAGTATTTATAGAGGTTTTTGATAGTTTTCGGTGAATGTAATATCTTGATGCTGTACGATATATTCAGAATGTGCGTGAAATTTCTAATGAGAATACTTATTTTATAAAGTAAATGAATTATCAAATTAAAAAATGGCTGAAAATCGGTTAAAGTATTCATTTTAGAATCCTTTCAGTTTCTCATGTTACACGAATGAGACGTTTTTGATTCCAAGCTTTCAAGGTATTTTCTTCAATATTCTTTATTGCACCATGTATAACTTATTAACAATATTACTTTTAAAATATGGACAAATATCACTGAGTTTTGTTGATTATGGTGGATGTTTCACTTCACTGATTCACAAGACTTGTCCTGAGCTTACTTAGTAAGCCAGGTCAAGTGGTTTGGTACGCTTCAATCTTCTGATGATATCACCTGTATCATGGAGTTGGACAGCTTCCTCGTTCATGTGACATCTTAGCCGCTGTAGGTGTCTCACAGCTTGTCGCTTTATAGCATCGTTTATTGTTTCGATCCGAAGCTCATGATGGAGACGTTCGTTTCGAAAGTACCATGGTGCATTGACCACCGTTCTTAGCACATTGTTCTGGAATCTTTGGATGATTTCTCGATTTTACTGAGAATTTTCAAGGTAGCGGAATTTTAACTTCTTTGGGATGACAAAAAAAAGTTCTCTGAAACCGAAATTGTGAAATCAAAATTTCCAAAAAATTTTAGTTTGAGTCTGTCAGTGTCCGCTAATCTTAACGGCCAAATCTAGACAAATTTGAGTCCGATTTTCAAGGGTTTACAGGGTTTGCAGGGACTTAGGTCGGAATCCCTATAAATTTCATCGTTCTCTAATGAACAAATTTGGAAGGTAGAGGTACTATCCGAGAAGTGGGCCAATCCTCTCTCTCAAGTGACCTGCTGGTTATGCGTTAAAACTCAAATTGCTGTGGTCCGAGCGGTGTCGATGAGACTTCGCGGACGCAGAAGGAGCGTGCGTTGCCTAGAATTAGAAGACTAATGCCCTAATGCCAATAATATTGGCAGGTTATATTATAACCTTCAGCGATCTCGTGTCAGAGATTTAACATTAATTCTTATTCCCTCCGCATGCTGCAGACCTAGCAAGCCCTTATTTAACCAAGTTCAAAAACGCAGCAAATTATTACACAATGGTTTATTATTTTTTATTTTTCTATGTAAATCACACGTCTGCAAAGCCACCAACCATCCAATATGAAGAAAAACATCGATCGTATTTCGGTCAGCTATAATTTGAACGGAGATTAGGCCCCTTTTGCGATTCACACTCGTGTTTCTGATTTATCGTACGAACAAACTTCAAAATCTCGTAGTGAGCGAACGGTTTGTCCTACAGGGCTCCGGGTGGTCTCAAAAAATTCTAAAAATTCTATAGAATCTTAAATTGAAGGAAAAACAATACCTTTATGTCAAAATTTTTTGAGTTAGGGCGTTTTCAAAATTTCAAAATTGATTTTGGAACCTTTGGAAGTGACCAACATCAACCAAAATCTTCGGGGCACAATACCATTATTGAAAATAATAAATGTGATTGCGGATACGCAGTAGGATCCCTGGAATATATTTTTATGGTGTGCCCAATATATTATATTGGGCACACCATGAAAATATATAAAAAATATTTTTTTTGTTAGCAATAACGTGGCGTAATTGGATTATTATTGCTATGCTGTCGAACATAATTTTCCTCTTAATCTTCCTCCTCTCATATTATGAAAGGGAGAGGAAAATTATGTTCGACAGCATAGCAATAAAAATTCAATTACGCCACGTTATTGCTAACAAAAACGCTGCAAATGATTACAAAACGGTTTATTATTTTTATATAGATCACTCGTCTACAAAATCACCAGCCATCCAATATGAAGAAAAAAAAAAAAAATAAAAAAAATAAAAAAAATAAAATAAAAATAAAAATCACCAACCATCGATCGCATTTTGGTCAGCTCTAATTTGAACGGAGATTAGGCCTCTTTTGCGATTCACACTCGTGTTTTGATTTATATATATATATATTTCAATATAAACCCTTAAATTTTCGTAGGGAACGAACGGTTTGTCCTATAGAGCTCCGCGTGGTCTCAAAAAATTCTAAAAATTCTATAGAATCTTAAATTGAAGGAAAAACAATACCTTTATATCGAAATTTTTTGAGTTAGGGCGTTTTCAAAATTTCAAAATTGATTTTGGAACCCTTAGGAGTGACCTACCTCAACCAAAAGCTTCGGGGCACAACTAGACCCCAAATGGAGCTCACATACCAAATTTCATCAAAATCGGTCAATGCTAAGTGGCAAAAGTGCCGCGTACGGCGTACGGCGGACGGACGGCCAAATTTTTATTCGATTTTTGGATTCTTCGTACCTTGAAACGTAAACCATCAAATTTTGAGGGGGTGTTAAAATTTTTTTTCTTGGTCGATTCCAAAGGTTCATTATTGAAAATAATAAACCAAAACGCTGAAGCGTGGGAGGATGTGTTGAAATTCGTAGACCACAGTACCATTATTATTTAACACTGTCATGTACTATATCATCTAAATGTTGGACACATAATGGTAGAAACAACAATAACATAAGAATAACAATAAAATATGTAATCAAGACACTCGGTATAAGTACAAGCACTCATTATTCATAAGAACCAGTTAGCATAGTTAAAAATTTTGTTAAAAAAAATGTTAAAATTTAATATTAAGTATACTCATGGCTGTATGCTGTATTAAACCATGCCAATAAAGGATTAAAAAACCTTCAGCAGTTATATTAGTTAGATTTCAAATTAGTAAATTCAAAATTCAACTAACGTCCACATCAAAATTTGTCAGTGAACTCACCCGCTTGGAACATCTACGTAATATGAATATGATTGAACTCTGCTTTCATGGAAAAATTTGCCAGTTTCGCTATAGCGCTACGGCAGTCAGATACTATTTTTGATTTTCTACTTTCTACAAACATTAACTTGTAAAAACGTGATTAACTATAAAAATTGAAAAATTATAGATGTAGCATAATGTACATATATATATGTAGATAGTGAACTTAATTTTATAACGCCTGTAAGTATACCTACTGTAAATAAAGCCAATAAAACTGAAAAAAAAACATCTGCCAAGTTGGGTGGGCAGTATAGCTTCCTCACTCATTGTAACATGGACGTATAGAATCAGTTGGCGAAAAAATTATGATTCTTTATTTAGCGGTCCACCGTCTAGGACCTAACCCACACAATCCCTGAAAATTTCATCGAAATTGGTTGAATAGTTGCGGAGTTTTGGTTGTAACAATAAATTTAAAGTTCGCGCATGCGCAGCGGCTATTGCTTGACCAATTTGATTGAAACTTATAGGGTGTCTCTTAGAAGTTAGTCCCTGACTAACCTCCAAATTTGAGCAAAATCGGTTCATTAGAAACCGATAAACCGAGGTTCCAGGAAATTCACGTTTGCGCATGCGCACTCGCTCCTATTGATCCGAAGGTGCTGAAATTGATAGGGGACCGTCTAGGACCTAACCCGCACAATCCCTGAAAATTTCATCAAAATCGGACCACAGGTTAGTATAGTTTTGCCCGGGACAAGGATTGACCACAGACAGACCGACAGACAGACAGACAGACAGACACGGAACCAAAATTGTTCGGGAAGCTCTAAAACGCAAAAAGCAAGTGGAAATTTTGATTTTGGAGGACATTTTTTTTTTTCACTTCTTTCACGAATACAAAGCTTCCCTGAGTGAGGAAGCAAAAATTAAACAAATATAAATGTATCAAGGAGAACACTATTTCTACGACCCTAACAAAATTAATGTGGCGGGCGGGAGGGCGGATTTCCCAATTACAAACCTCGAAATGTCCGCAGGGTAATTATAACCCGCAAATTGTTGAGTTTTTGCACAAGTAATCCGACGGGGAGATGAATGTGCAGATGTGGGAGGGTGGAGGCCCCTTCATGTCAGTAGGGCGAGAGAAGCAAGCCCTGCGCTCGTTAGGATGTTCCTGTCAACCATCCGCCTAAGAGCCCTTTTTTGGTAAAATAACACGCATTATAAAGAAACTATTGGGCACATAGCTTCCTCGTAATCAATTAAATTGCGTAGCTTATAGTCAAAACAATTCACTAATATCTTCCCAATTTAATGTAATTCATAAGGGATCTAAACTTCTGTAGTGCTGCTGTGTACTGAATATACTACCCCCCCCCCCTCCCCCCACAACATCGTCCAGTTATCGGAACCCCCATCATGTAGCATCCCACTTTGAGAGTAGGGATGGTTTCCCGGGAGTGATGAAATCCTGTACCCTTCATGTCCCTAAATCTCAGATTCTACTCAACCTTTCAGCTCAATTTTGGTTTATTATTTTCAACAATGAACATTTGGAATCGACCGAAAAAAAATTTAACCCCCTCAAAATTTGTTGGTTTACGTTTCAAGGTACGTAGAATCCAAAAACGCTGCAAATTATTACACAAAGGTTTATTATTTTTCTATATAGATCACTCGACTGCAAAGAACACGGCTTTGCCATTGTTACCACCAACCAACTTGACGAAATCCATCAATCTCATTTCGGTCATTTTGAACAGAGATTCGGCCTCTTTTGCGATTCACACTCGTGTTTCTGATTTATCGTAAGTCCAACCCTTAAATTCTCGTGAGAAACGAACGGTTTGTCCTACAGAGCTCCAGGTGGTCTCAAAAAATTCTATACTATCTAAAATTGATGGAAAAACAATATCTTTATATCAACATTTTTTGTGTTAGGGCGTTTCGAAATTTCAGCCCCTATTTTTCAACCCTCAGAAGTGACCTACATCAACCAAAATCTTCGGGGCACAACTAGACCCCAAATGGAGCCTACACACCAAATTTCATCAAAATCTGTCAATGCTAAGTTAAGTGGGGAAAGTGCCGCGGACGGCGGACGGACGACCAAATTTTTATTCGATTTTTGGATTCTACGTACCTTGAAACGTAAACCAACAAATTTTGAGGGGGGGGGGGGTCAAAAAAAATTTGTTGATCGATTCCAAAGGTTCTTTATTGAAAAAAATTAACCAAAACGGAAAATAACGTTTTTAGAGATACTTTGCTTCCGAGTCCACCAAGGTAGCGGAAGCTTTGTTTTCACTTTTCAAGGTTGAAAAAAAAAAATTGTTCTCCAAAATCAAATTTTCCACTCTCGTTTTACGTTTTAGACCTTCCTCTACAATTTTGGCTCCGTGACAGTGTGTCTGTGTGTCTGTCTGTCATGAAATCCTTGCCACTTCTACATTTCTCATCCGATTTCGAAGACATTTTCAAGATTATAGTCTAGCAGGATTTTAGTCACGCTGGGGTTCTAGTCTAACAGGATCGTAGCCAGGTTGAGGTTATAGTACCGCAAGGTTATAGTTTCAGGAGGTTATAGTCCCGGGACGGTGGATTATAGTCTAGCAGGATTGAAGTCTCAGGTGAGTTATAGTCTCGCAAGCTTGTAGTCTCAGGTTAATTATAGTCTAGCAGGATTGTAGTCTGGCAGGAGGGTAGTCTCAGGAGAGTTATAGTCTAGCAAGATTGTAGTCTCTGGTTAATTATAGTCTAGCAGGATTGTAGTGACGCTGGGGTTCTAGTCTAGCAGGATCGTAGCCAGGTTGAGGTTATAGTACCGCAAGATTATAGTTTCAGGAGGTTATAGTGTTCGGGACGGTGGATTATAGTCTAGCAGGATTGAAGTCTGGCAGGAGGGTAGTCTCAGGAGAGTTATAGTCTAGGAAGATTGTAGTCTCTGGTTAATTATAGTCTAGCAGGATTGTAGTGACGCTGGGGTTCTAGTCTAGCAGGATCGTAGCCAGGTTGAGGTTATAGTACCGCAAGGTTATAGTTTCAGGAGGTTATAGTGTTCGCGACGGTGGATTATAGTCTAGCAGGATTGTAGTCTGGCAGGAGGGTAGTCTCAGGAGAGTTATAGTCTAGCAAGATTGTAGTCTCAGGTTAATTATAGTCTAGCAGGATTGTAGTCTGGCAGGAGGGTAGTCTCAGGAGAGTTATAGTCTAGCAAGATTGTAGTCTCTGGTTAATTATAGTCTAGCAGGATTGTAGTGACGCTGGGGTTCTAGTCTAGCAGGATCGTAGCCAGGTTGAGGTTATAGTACCGCAAGATTATAGTTTCAGGAGGTTATAGTGTTCGGGACGGTGGATTATAGTCTAGCAGGATTGAAGTCTGGCAGGAGGGTAGTCTCAGGAGAGTTATAGTCTAGGAAGATTGTAGTCTCTGGTTAATTATAGTCTAGCAGGATTGTAGTGACGCTGGGGTTCTAGTCTAGCAGGATCGTAGCCAGGTTGAGGTTATAGTACCGCAAGGTTATAGTTTCAGGAGGTTATAGTGTTCGCGACGGTGGATTATAGTCTAGCAGGATTGTAGTCTGGCAGGAGGGTAGTCTCAGGAGAGTTATAGTCTAGCAAGATTGTAGTCTCTGGTTAATTATAGTCTAGCAGGATTGTAGTGACGCTGGGGTTCTAGTCTAGCAGGATCGTAGCCAGGTTGAGGTTATAGTACCGCAAGGTTATAGTTTCAGGAGGTTATAGTGTTCGGGACGGTGGATTATAGTCTAGCAGGATTGTAGTCTGGCAGGAGGGTAGTCTCAGGAGAGTTATAGTCTAGGAAGATTGTAGTCTCTGGTTAATTATAGTCTAGCAGGATTGTAGTGACGCTGGGGTTCTAGTCTAGCAGGATCGTAGCCAGGTTGAGGTTATAGTACCGCAAGGTTATAGTTTCAGGAGGTTATAGTCCCGGGACGGTGGATTATAGTCTAGCAGGATTGAAGTCTCAGGTGAGTTAGAGTCTCGCAAGCTTGTAGTCTCAGGTTAATTATAGTCTAGCAAGATTGCAGTCTCAGGTTAATTATAGTCTAGCAGGATTGTGGTCTCATGGGAATTATAGTCTAGCAGGATTGTAGTCTGGCAGGAGGGTAGTCTCAGGAGAGTTATAGTCTAGCAAGATTGTACTCTCTGGTTAATTATAGTCTAGCAGGATTGTAGTCTCTGGTTAATTATAGTCTAGCAGGATTGTAGTCTCTGGTTAATTATAGTCTAGCAGGATTGTAGTCACGCTGGGGTTCTAGTCTAGCAGGATCGTAGCCAGGTTGAGGTTATAGTACCGCAAGGTTATAGTTTCAGGAGGTTATAGTGTTCGGGAAGGTGGATTATAGTCTAGCAAGATTGTAGTCTCAGGTTAATTATAGTCTAGAAGGATTGTAGTCTCATGGGAATTATAGTGTAGCACGTATGTAGTATCGGGAGGTTGTAGTCTCTTGATCCTGCTAGACTAGAACCTCAGCGAGACTACAATCTTGCTAGACTATAATTAACCTGAGACTACAATCTAGACAAATAATCCCCCTTGTCTAGGCTACACCCACCTGAAACTATAACCCCATGAGACTACAAGCTCCTGAGACAATAACCCCCCCCCCCCCCCCGGCTAGAATCCCGTAAAAGTGCAAACCTCAACCACTTGCAGGAGTGGAGGACAAGCTAGTAGAAATTGAGTTAAAATTCTGTCGAGTGGGATAAACAAACAGTGTTGGTTTTCAAGTTCAGGACCGACGAGCCTCATTTGAATACTCGTTGGCCGAGGGAAGTCCTGGCGGAGTCTGCGCTTCTGAGGGGCGGCGGAGCAAGAAAAGGAATGAAAACGAAGGAAGGAAATGAAAATTCGCGATGAAAGCGGACGAGGGAGGAGAGGTTTTCTTACGGGAGGCGTAGGAGGAGGAGGTGGAGGAGGAGGGGGGCACGAGAGGGGGGGAAATACGGCTTTCATACGGGTTTGAGGCGACCATCCGTCCAGTTTAATATAACTTTGGCCATAGTTTGTAACAAGATTACGGAGGACATGTTTATAATTAAATCCACGACACCTTGTGAGAAGGTTGCCTTTGTGCGGCAGAGGGGGTCCTCTGGCATCTTCCCCCCCTAACCCATTCTTTGAGTTCACGGCGGAGTGAGCACTCACCCTTAGATGAAGCAACATGGCTGCTTCCCTTATTATCGATTGGGGTGCAACCCTTATTCCCTTGCATCATGGCCGCACGTGCAACCTACTCGCCTCCCCCTCGCTCGAGCTCTCCTCCCTTTTTTTCGAGTTTTTCCCCGACCCTCCGCTGGGCTCTTTGCTCCGGTAAGAATAACTTGGAGTCGGTCGCGGGAGGACGGGGCGAGAGAAGCCGCCCCCGCCGCGGCTCCCGCTCCTTGGCTCTGCGCCGCGCCGCCCCCACCCGTCGCCGCTGCACGCAAGGATGCAAGCGTCTCGTCTCACCCGCTTCCGCCTCGACACCCGAATTACCAGGTCACCCACCCAGATAACCCCAACGACGTCATCAAAACACCTCGCGTCGCACCTCCGCCACACTCAAGGGAACCTCACTTGAACGGCTCACACTGGAGGCTCACACTGTTTCTCTTCACACTGGAGGAAATTACCATTTTTGACCGACTTCAAAACCACCGTAGGCGCGAGGGAGGAGGTTCTGTTTTTAGTGTGAAGGGAAAACGATTTTTACACGAATTTTCAAGGAAAATGTAGCTATTGCGATTTTTTTTTTTTTATAAATGGTTTATTGTTTAAGACCAGTACAAGGTATCATACCTTAATGAAATATGAATAACGGTAATGGACATAAATAATTAGTTTGCTTCAAAAATTAGAAGTACAACATTCGCATATGCTTAAAATAAATTAACAAATCAAAATCAGCTTAAAACAGTTAGACATGAAATATGTAGGCTGTAGTAAAATCAATCAAACATTTCTGGCAAAAATGTAGAAAGGTGACGTGGGTTCTTAAGTCTTTCGACATCGTATGGAAGAAGACGTTGCAGCACCAGAAGGTTGATGTTGCTTCTGGCAGTTTCGAGGAAGTTCTTCGTGATCTTTTCTCGAAATTCCGTGGGTGTTTCCGAACCGAAATCTCGATAGATGGTAGCAGTCCTGACTGGAGGTGGAGCGTGTTCTTCTGGAGGGTCTGGTTCTGCTGCTGCTCGAGACGACGGAATTGAGAGGGAGAGCAAGTTCCCCATATCGGCCGGATAATGGTTTTATAAATCAGCATTTTGTTGTTTATTGATAAGTACTTACTGTGAAGTAGGGGTTTGAGCATTTTAGTTCGGTTCTTAAGTCGACTGATAATTTCGGTTATGAGATCCTGAAAGGTTAGCCTTTGATCAAGAACGACTTCCAAATATTTGCATTTTCCTGTTTGGGGAATATTTTCGATGGAGTATTTGACAGGCAAATGAGTGAATGTAAATGAAAATGTAACAATATTTGATTTCTGGGCATTAATTTTAAGGCGCCATCTGGAACACCAACCCTTCAGACGATCTACGGACTCTTGTAGTTGGGTTGTAGCAGTTTCATGACTTGAGTTGGAGACAGCAAAGACCAAGTCGTCAGCAAACATGGATGAAAATGAAGGATGCTTCAGTAGAGGAAGATCATGACAGAAGAGTATGTACAAATATGGCCCCATAACGCTACCCTGAGGCACTCCTGCTCTAAATCTTTTGACTGGAGACAGCTCGTTCTGGACATTGACTTGAAAGGTCCGATCCGTAAGATAGCTGGTCAGTAGCGAAAACAAGTTATTTGGGAGATACAACTGAGTTTTGTTAGAAGGCCTTCGTGCCATAGCTATTGCGATGAACTCGAAATTTTCAGCATGGACTTTTTATTTTTTATTATCATTATTATTTGAATTGAAATCCGTTTTGTAACATTCTGCAAAGATTCCTGTTGTTCCGAAAATGACTTTTTAAAATATTTATTTATCGGTTGCGCTACAGTAACATATGACTAGTTTGTAAATACGAAATATATTACATGAATTCTTCGCCACACGCTTTTTTGAACAGTTCGCTAGCCAGAAATTTTGGAAAACCCTTAGAGGTCCAGCTTTCAAAACAAGTGGGTGTGGCACATAGCTTCCTCGAATCCATAACCCGACTGTATACCTACAGGGTGTTTCACGAAAAGGTCACACCCCCCTTCATTTCCGCAAAATACAGCGTAAAAAATTCCGACCAACGCAATTCTTCATGATTTTTTGTGAGGATCTCAGGAAAAATACTTTTGCGCAAAAAAGTTGCGCGCAATCGTGCGCAATTGACACTAACTTCATTTTTTCAGATGGAACCCCCCCTTTTTAATTACAGATTCGGATTCTACGTCAAAATTCATGAAAAATTCATACCCGAATCGATTTGTTTTATTGCGCGCAACCTGGCTTTTTGAACGCTCTAAGTTGCGCAACTCCACAATTGCACAAAAATTAGGTTTTGGAGAACCCTAAGTGTGGCACATGTTTTTTCATCATTTTTTAACGCAAAACCACGTGGTGGCATCCGTTTTTCAATTTGACTGGAATTTTTCTAAATGGCGGCCAAAAAGTCGGTTGTTGTTAGCGAAAAAATCCCTCTTTTTGAATCGTTATGAGTTTTTAGGCAATTTTATTCAGTTCAAGCATGATGGTGCTGCCAGTTTTTATTTTTAACTCCACCGTAGACGGCCCCAAGCCCGTGGTTCAAAAGGAGGTGAGAAGATAAAAATAAACATGACTTCGACCACAAAACTGATGTTTTCGTGAGAGAAATGTTAATTTTTCCTCTCAACCTTTTCCAAGTCAAATTCAACCGTTTCCAAGTCAAATCTAACCGTTTCCAAGTCAAATTCAACCTTTTCCAAGTCAAATTCAACCTTTTCTAAGTCAAATCCAACCTTTTCCAAGTCAAATTCAACCTTTTCCAAGTCAAATTCAACTTTTTTCCAAGTCATATCCAACCGTTTCCAAGTCAAATTCAACCTTTTCCAAGTCAAATTCAACCTTTTCCAAGTCAAATTCAACTTTTTTCCAAGTCATATCCAACCGTTTCCAAGTCAAATCCAACCTTTTCCAAGTCAAATTCAACCTTTTCCAAGTCAAATTCAACTTTTTTCCAAGTCATATCCAACCGTTTCCAAGTCAAATCCAACCTTTTTCAAGTCAAATTCAACCTTTTCCAAGTCAAATTCAACTTTTTTCCAAGTCATATCCAACCGTTTCCAAGTCAAATTCAACCGTTTCCAAGTCAAATTCAACCTTTTCCAAGTCAAATCCAACCGTTTCCAAGTCAAATTCAACCTTTTCCAAGTCAAATTCAACCGTTTCCAAGTCAAATTCAACCTTTTCCAAGTCAAATTCAACCTTTTCCAAGTCAAATTCAACTTTTTTCCAAGTCATATCCAACCTTTTCCAAGTCAAATCCAACCGTTTCTAAGTCAAATCCAACCGTTTCCAAGTCAAATTCAACCTTTTCCAAGTCAAATTCAACCATTTCCAAGTCAAATCCAACCTTTTCCAAGTCAAATCCAACCGTTTCCAAGTCAAATTCAACCTTTTCCAAGTTAAATCCAACCTATTGCAAGTCAAATTCAACCGTTTCCAAGTCAAATTCAACCTTTTCCGAATCAAATTCAACCTTTTCCAAGTCAAATTCAACCTTTTCCAAGTCAAATTCAACCTTATCCAAGTCATATCCAACCGTTTCCAAGTCAAATTCAACCTTTTCCAAGTCAAATTCAACCGTTTCCAAGTCAAATTCAACCTTTTCCAAGTCAAATTCAACCTTTCCCAAGTCAAATCCAACCGTTTCCAAGTCATATCCTACCTTTTCCAAGTCAAATTCAACCTTTTCCAAGTCAAATTCAACCTTTTCCAAGTCAAATTCAACCTTTTCCAAGTCATATCCTACCTTTTCCAAGTCAAATTCAACCGTTTCCAAGATCACTCGCCATTGCTACTACCTACCAACCATGTTTTTGCTTCACAATCAAGTTTATTTTGACGAAATAAACGCTTCACACTCAATGCGAAGAAATAGGGAGTTGTGGCCATCATTAGGAAATTTGATTACTGGAAGGACGCAAAACTGAGTACAACTCGAACGAGCGAACAACAATCGCATTTTGGTCAGCTAAAATTTGAACGGAGATTAGGCCTCTTTTGCGATTCACTCTCGTGTTTCTGATTTATCGCAAGTACAACCCTTAAATTGTCATAGGGAGCGAACGTTGTTTTTGGTCGAGGTGGTCTCGTTTGATTCTAAAAATGTAATACTACTTTAAATTGAAGAAAAAACAATACCTTTATCATTATTTATAAATTTCAGGCCTTATTTGTCAACCCTTAGAAGTGACCTACATCAACAAAAAGCTTCGGGGCACAACTAGACCCAAATGGGGAATTTGCCTCACAATTTTTTTATTTTTTGGTTTATTATTTTCAATAATGAACCTTTGGAATCGACCAAGGAAAAACATTGTTTAACCCACATTCAAAATTTGTTGGTTTACGTTTCAAGGTACGTAGAATCCAAAAATCGAATAAAAATTTGGCCGTCCGTCCGCCGTACGCGGAATTTTCCTCAGCATTCACCGATTTTGATGAAATTTGGTATGTAGGCTCCATTTTGGGTCTAGTTGTGCCCCGAAGATTTTGGTTGATGTAGGTCACTTCTAAGGGTCGAAAAATGAATTTTGAAATTTTTAAATCGCCCCAACTGCACAAAAATTAGGTTTTGGAGAACCCTTAGTGTGGCACATGTTTTTTCATCATTTTTTAACGCTAAACCACGTGGTGTCATCCGTTTTTCAATTTGACTGGAATTTTTCTAAATGGCGGCCAAAAAGTCGGTTGTTGTTAGCGAAAAAATCCCTCTTTTTGAATCGTTATGAGTTTTTAGGCAATTTTATTCAGTTCAAGCATGATGGTGCTGCCAGTTTTTATTTTTAACTCCACCGTAGACGGCCCCAAGCCCGTGGTTCAAAAGGAGGTGAGAAAATAAAAATAAACATGACTTCGACCACAAAACTGATGTTTTCGTGAAAGAAATGTTAATTTTTCCTCTCAACCTTTTCCAAGTCAAATTCAACCGTTTCCAAGTCAAATCTAACCGTTTCCAAGTCAAATTCAACCTTTTCCAAGCCAAATTCAACCTTTTCTAAGTCAAATCCAACCTTTTCCAAGTCAAATTCAACCTTTTCCAAGTCAAATTCAACTTTTTTCCAAGTCATATCCAACCGTTTCCAAGTCAAATCCAACCGTTTCCAAGTCAAATTCAACCTTTTCCAAGTCAAATTCAACCTTTTCCAAGTCAAATTCAACTTTTTTCCAAGTCATATCCAACCTTTTCCAAGTCAAATCCAACCGTTTCCAAGTCAAATCCAACCGTTTCCAAGTCAAATTCAACCTTTTCCAAGTCAAATTCAACCTTTTCCAAGTCAAATCCAACCTTTTCCAAGTCAAATCCAACCGTTTCCAAGTCAAATTCAACCTTTTCCAAGTTAAATCCAACCTATTGCAAGTCAAATTCAACCGTTTCCAAGTCAAATTCAACCTTTTCCGAATCAAATTCAACCTTTTCCAAGTCAAATTCAACCTTTTCCAAGTCAAATTCAACCTTATCCAAGTCATATCCTACCTTTTCCAAGTCAAATTCAACCTTTTCTAAGTCAAATCCAACCGTTTCCAAGTCATATCCAACCGTTTCCAAGTCAAATTCAACCGTTTCCAAGTCAAATCCAACCTTTTCTAAGTCAAATTCAACCGTTCCCAAGTCAAATCCAACCGTTTCCAAGTCAAATTCAACCTTTTCCAAGTCAAATTCAACCGTTTCCAAGTCAAATTCAACCTTTTCCAAGTCAAATTCAACCTTTTCCAAGTCAAATTCAACCTTTTCCAAGTCATATCCTACCTTTTCCAAGTCAAATTCAACCGTTTCCAAGATCACTCGCCATTGCTACTACCTACCAACCATGTTTTTGCTTCACAATCAAGTTTATTTTGACGAAATAAACGCTTCACACTCAATGCGAAGAAATAGGGAGTTGTGGCCATCATTAGGAAATTTGATTACTGGAAGGACGCAAAACTGAGTACAACTCGAACGAGCGAACAACAATCGCATTTTGGTCAGCTAAAATTTGAACGGAGATTAGGCCTCTATTGCGATTCACTCTCGTGTTTCTGATTTATCGCAAGTACAACCCTTAAATTGTCATAGAGAGCGAACGTTGTTTTTGGTCGAGGTGGTCTCGTTCGATTCTAAAAATGTAATACTACTTTAAATTGAAGAAAAAACAATACCTTTATCATTATTTATAAATTTCAGGCCTTATTTGTCAACCCTTAGAAGTGACCTACATCAACAAAAAGCTTCGGGGCACAACTAGACCCAAATGGGGAATTTGCCTCACAATTTTTTTATTTTTTGGTTTATTATTTTCAATAATGAACCTTTGGAATCGACCAAGGAAAAACATTGTTTAACCCCCATTCAAAATTTGTTGGTTTACATTTCAAGGTACGTAGAATCCAAAAATCGAATAAAAATTTGGCCGTCCGTCCGCCGTACGCGGCATTTTCCTCAGCATTCACTGATTTTGATGAAATTTGGTATGTAGGCTCCATTTCGGGTCTAGTTATGCCCTGAAGATTTTGGTTGATGTAGGTCACTTCTAAGGGTCGAAAAATGAATTTTGAAATTTTGAAATCGCCCCAACTCAACAAATTTTGATATTAAGGTATTGTTTTTCAATCAATTTAAGATAGAATAGAATTTTTAGAATTTTTTGAGACCACGCGGAGCCCTGTAGTACAAACCGTTCGCTCCCTACGAGAATTTAAGTGTTTGACATACAATAAATCAGAAACACGAGCGTGAATAGCAAAAGAGGCCTTATCTCCGTTCAAATTTTAGCTTTGCTTTTGCTTTGCAGACGAGTGATCTATATAGAAAAATTTAAAAAATAATTAACCATTTTATAATAATTTGCAGCGTTTTTTATAGAGGCTTCACCTGTTCAGGCATTTTCTCTACGGTAATGTTTTTTCCTTGGGTATTCCTGGTATTAAACGTTATGCTAGGGCTCTATTATAGGATTTGACTTGAAATTCATGAATCTAAAATGTAGGCGAATTCCCCTTTGGAGCCCATCTATCAAATTTCATCAAAATCGGTCCAAGGTAACTAAGGAAAGTGCCGCGTACGGCGGACGGATGGAAAATGTTTTATTCGATTTTCGGATTACAAGTACCTTGAAAAGTAAACCAACAAATTTTGAGGGGGTTAAACAATTTTTTTTCTTGGTCGATTCCAAAGGTTCATAATTGAAAATAATAAACCAAAAGCTAATCAGCGATGAGTAAACTTTACACACAATATCCTTCTAGGGTTAAATTCAATATCAGGTTTGTTGCAATTTGTGAAAGTGGATTTGGCTCTCTTATCCTCAGTAGCAACTCTTCCTTCTTATCTAGAACCCGCTTGCACCTTAATGTTGGAGAGATATATTTTAATCGAATACGTCCAATTAAAATGAGTCAAGTACTTTAGTTTTCTTATTAAGAGAGAAAATTCACGAGGGGGAATTGTGTTTGCATAGAAGTGGGGAACGAAGCTGTAGGGACCTGATTATAACACCAAGAGGCCATCAACTCGAGAATCTGGAAGCAGGAAGGCTTCCTACAGTACTTACCGCTCTTCTTCTCTTTTAATATTCAGAAAGTCTGAGGGCGGAGTAATTTTTCCAACGAAGGCATCTCTCCCTCGTGAAAGGTTCGAGGCTCAGAGAAAAAAAAATTGGAGATGCGAATTAACAATGACCAAAAAAAAAGTATGAAGGGAAGTGAATGATTAAAAGATCTGAGCAGGGAAGGGTTGAGCTTCAAGGATGATTTCTAAGGAGTGGAGGGGTTAGGAAATGAGAACTCCCTTTTGCTTGGGATGGAGGGTGCGCTGGGAGGGCTATGAGAAGGAACTCATAAACTTTTACCCGAGGTTGAGTTCTTGTTTTTTCATCTCATTTTTCCTGTTCTCTAACCCAGCTTGAAGGGGATAAGACGCTGTATATTTCAGAGCCCCCTTCGCCAGGCCTTGTTATTTTCCTTTCTCTTTCCGGCTTCCCTCATTTTGAATCACTTTCGGGGCGGTCTTGACACGGAGTAAAAAACTTTAATTAGAGACCGCTCACATTTTTTTCTTTTTTTTTTTCTTTCTACCTGAGAAACGGGAGTGGGATGAATGAAAATGAACTGGAGCTTCATTTACGATTAATGAGCCGCGATAATGATGGAAACTTCTTGGCATCTGGTCTATTCTTAGCAAAGACAAATCACTGTCAAAAAAATTTTTTTTTTTTTCTATTAATTGGGGAGTTTGATTCCAAAAGGTAATAAAGACCATTTTCATCGAAATTGAGTTAACACTTTCCCAGGGTTTTAGGGGGGTATTTCTTCAGAAAAATTCGTTTTGGAGCAAAAGATAACCCATTCCATTCAAAAACGAGGGTGAATATTCCGTTTAATTTCAAAAAGTACTATATCCAGCACAATGGCGGACTCTTATCCGGTTTGTTTCAGAAAGTACTTTATCCACTTCGTTAAATCGAACAATATCCAGCATACAAAAGTGGACAGCAAGATGGAGAATCAAAATAAATGAAACTAAGTCGGTACATGTCGATTTCACTAACAAGAGAATCGAGTATATTCCGGTACATTTCATGGGAAAAGTTATTCCGAATGCTAATGAAGCCAAATACCTAGGCATGAAACTAGACGCCAAACTTAGATGGAAAGCCCATGTCAAAAAAAAAGAAGGAAGAACTCCTTCTAAAATTCAGAAAAATGCATTGGCTAATGGGGAGACGGTCGAAGTTGTCAATCCAGAACAAGCTTACATTGTACAACCAAGTCCTTAAACCAGTCTGGACATATGGAGCTCAGCTTTGGGGCTGTACGGCTCAGTCAAATCGAGACATCATCCAAAGATTCCAGAACAATGTGCTAAGAACGGTGGTCAATGCACCATGGTACTTTCGAAACGAACGTCTCCATCATGAGCTTCGGATCGAAACAATAAACGATGCTATAAAGCGACAAGCTGTGAGACACCTACAGCGGCTAAGATGTCACACCAACGAGGAAGCTGTCCAACTCCTTGATACAAGTGATATCATCAGAAGATTGAAGCGTACCAAACCACTTGACCTGGCTTACTTGTGACGCAGTGAAGTGAAACATCCACCATAATCAACAAAACTCAGTGATGTATCTTAGTTTTGAATATAAGTCCATATTTTCAAAATAATATTGTTAATAAGTAATACTTGGTGCAATAAAGAATATTGAGAAAAAAAAATTCAAAAAGGTACTATATCCAGCACAATGGCGGACTCTTATCCGGTTTGTTTCAGAAAGTACTTTATCCACTTCGTTTGATTCCAAAAAGTAGGTACTAAACGCCACGTTTTATTTCAAAAAGGACTATATCCATAAATCTGGTATTTCAAATCTCGTTCAAAATGATTTTAAACTTTGAATTAATTTACCTTTTTTTCCAAAAATATTTTTCATAATTTAGAAATATATAAAAAATAATATCATTGGTTTATAGCAAGTTTTTCAGGTCGCTACGGTTTTTCGCGTTTTTCTCACGTTTGACCAAAATGGATATACCTAGTTACCTTTTGGAATCAACCTCCTCAATTAGGGTTCAAATTACGAGTAAATGAAATTTTGTTCAGTTCTTGTATCAATGACATTTTATGTATTTACTTTGGCACATAAACAAAAGTCACGAAAATTTGCTCACGAACATTTTCAATGATATCCACTCACAACCAAGTCGTTGCTACGTTAGTCGTTGTTCGTATTCGTAGAAAAATCAGTTACCACTCGTTGGAAAGCCCTAAATGTATGCATAAATTATATACTGCCAAAACCGCTTTGATTGTGGAAGAAACTGAGAAATACCCCTGAGTTAAAAGAACTGTAAACAACATTTGCAGTACGAGTTTGTTACACGTCTATTGAGGTTTTAATATTATAACAAAGTAAATTGCCAGTGGAAATGATTGTATTGTTGGAAAGAAACACGTTCTACGTAAACTTGAACAGAGAAGGATCTAGAACATTACGTCTACTGCGTACAAGAACTTAGTTACACGGCTAGGAGAGCGCTCGTGTGGACATTGGTGATAGTGAATTTAATTTCTCATCACTCCCCCTTAAATTCACAACTGTTTTACATGAATTTTACAAAATTATCGCACATTTTCAATTTTAAATGCCACTTTTTAGTCAATTTTATCACATTTTAACTCAAACTATTCAAAATTTAACCTTTTTTCATGCAATATACTAAAAATTAATACAATTCAATTTTTCAGTCTTTCCAATTTTTGAAATCATACATCATCACAGTAGAAATGTTGAATCAGTCTTCTAAACAAAATTAAACGTTCAAAACAAATAGTCAGTGTGCCTTCCAAATGTTAATCAATTTTTAACATGAATTTATCTCTGAGATTTTCAAATACTATTGGCGTTAAGGACTTAGTAAACATATCTGCCTATTGAATAGTCGTAGGACAATGGTTCAATTTAAAATTAAACTTGTTAGCTTTTTTTTCATGAATAAATTTGAATCTCACGTCAATATGTTTAGATCGTTTAGCATCACAGCCATTTTTAATCATATTGATCGTGTTCATATTGTAAATGTGCAAATTTACATTCAAATCAAAATAGGTAAGCTCCTTGAACAAATTTCTTAAAAATAACACTTCTTTCACGCATTAACTTGCACTAATAAACTCAGCTTCTGCTGTACCTACTTTTAGCAACGACTGGTTGGCATTTTGTAGACCATGAAATAGGGCCTCTACAATAAATGATGATGAATCCTCCAGTTGATTTTCGGGTTTCAGGATCATTGGCGTAATTGGAGTCACAGTAGGTATCAAACTGCAGAAAATCGGTATAAGAACGACATTGAATCGCCAAGTTTTTGGTTCCTTGAAGGTATCGATTCTACCAAAATCTCCTGATTTTGACATTTTTAATGGTTTTATCTAACTTTACAACCAGTTTTTAGTCGCGATTCAGTGACAGCTTTTACTATACATATTTATCGTGAGACGTTTGTTAGGTCTCATTTTATTCAGCAATAAGAAATGCGTAGAAAACAAAGGCTTCGATGGCCAAGACCACTGCCTAATTATTGGAAAAAACGCTGCAAATTATTACACAATGGTTTATTATTTTTTATTTTTCTATATAGATCACTCGTCTGCAAAGCCAACAACCACCCAACATGAATAAAAACATCGATGCATTTCGGTCAGCTTTAATTTGAACGGAGATTAAGCCTCTTTTGCGATTCACACTCGTGTTTCTGATTTATCGTACATCCAAACTTTAAATTCTCGTAGTGAGCGAACGGTTTGTCCTACAGAGCTCCGGGTGGCCTCAAAAAATTCTAAAAATTCTATAGAATCTTAAATTGAAGGAAAAACAATACCTTTATACCAAAATTTTTCGAGTTAGGGCATTTTCAAAATTGATTTTGGAACCCTTAGAAGTGACCTACATCAACCAAAATCTTCGGGGCACAACTAGACCCCTAATGGAGCCTACATACTAAATTTCATCAAAATCGGTCAATGGTAAGTGGCAAAAGTGCCGCGTACGGCGGACGGACGGCCAAATTTTGGTTTATTATTTTCAATAATGAACCTTTGGAATCGACCAGGAAAAAATTTTTTTTAACACCCCCTCAAAATTTGATGGTTTACGTTTCAAGGTACGTAGAATCCAAAAATCGAATAAAAATTTGGCCGTCCGTCCGCCGTACGCCGTACGCGGCACTTTTGCCACTTAGCATTGACCGATTTTGATGAAATTTGGTATGTAAGCTCCATTTGGGGTCTGGTTGTGCCCCGAAGATTTTGCTTGATGTAGGTCACTTCTAAGGGTTCAAATTTGAATTTTGAAATTTTGAAAACGCCCTAACTCAAAAAATTTCGATATGAAGGTATTATTTTTTCTTCAATTTAGGATTCTATAGAATTTTTAGAATTTTTTGAGACCACGCGGAGCTCTGTAGGACGAACCGTTCGCTCGCTACGAGAATTTAAAGTTTGGACGTACGATAAATCAGAAACACGAGTGTGAATCGCAAAAGAGGCCTAATCTCCATTCAAATTATAGCTGACCGAAATACGATCGATGTTTTTCTTTATGTTGGATAGTTGGTAGCTTTGCAGACGAGTGATCTATAGAAAAATAATAAACCATTGTGTAATAATTTGCAGCGTTTTATTCAATTTTTGGATTCTACGTACCTTGATACGTAAACCATCAAATTTTGAGGGGGTGTTAAAAAAAAAAATTTTCTCGGTCGATTCCAAAGGTTCATTATTGAAAATAATAAACCAAAAGTAGTGTATAAACTCCGAACTGAGTTATCTTTTTGAAGACGGTGAAATACATAACCTTCAACTGCTATTTATTATAATAAAATTTTCATTATAATCTTGAAAGCGCAGTGGGCTTGTCATTGAATCTCGATCACAAGCAAACCCTGAGTTCACTCTCGTAAAACTTGTTGGAACGACGAAAATTTTAAAAGACCATATGGAAAAAAAAGAATGTAAGTACTTCTTGTAATATAAGAGCATGTCATTCAGAATAACAAACGAATTAGACGTATACAAACATTTCCACTATTTTTATTAGAGTTAGAGTAGGGATGTAGGTTTTGTTGGAATTATGGGGGTTTTGTTATGTAAGGGAAGCACGGAGAAGACTGAATGAGAGAATTTGTGATAAAAGAGAAAGATAACACACTCTAGAGCTGGGAAGCAGAAGTAACGGAATCCGCTCAATTAGCATGAATTCTCATTGTTGGAGGCAAGTTTTCTCCAGGGTCTCTATTATAAAAGTCAACCTATTGTCCCCTCTTCTGCCATACATTTTTTGTCCATGAGTTTCCCTTGCATCTCTCGCTATTTACACTGCGAATGATTCACCTAAGGCTTCCATCGACCATCTCTCATTCATTCTTTTTTCAAGGCGTCATTCAACATGATCCCTAATTAAAACTTTCCGCGAGAATAAGAATGCTATTCATCAAGATATAGAGGTTGGGGGAGGACGTGTAACACAGCTAGACGGTTGCCGTTTGCTTGTATGCCTCCCGTTGGCCGTGGGGGTATCCGGTACTTCCTATGTATACCTGATATACAATGGACCGGAGTAAAACTTATTAATGTAAAGCACGGATTCCTGGGGAAGTCCCTTTGAATGAGGAGTTCAGTACATCCAACTATCTAGTCACAATGATGTATATTTGGATTAGGATCTGGGAAAACATCTGCCAAGTGGGTGTGGCACATAGCTCCCTCGTATCCATAACCCGATTGTACAGATGATCCGATGCCCAGTAGTTAATCTCGAAACATCGATTGCACTACCGTATTAGGGGACCGCCTACACGTCAACCCGGACCATCTATGAACATTTCTTCGGAATCGGATTCACGTTTGCGCTTGCGAAGCAGCTACTATCAGGTCGGGAGCAATGGTTTCCATAAAGAATCATTTACACCTCAATCCGCATAAGCCCTGAAAATTACAACGAAATCAGATGGAAATGTAGAATTCATGGCTGTTACAAGGAAATTAACGTTAGCGCATGCGCAGTGGCTATTTTCTATCCGGAGGTGGTTACTTTCATAGGAGACCATCTAAATACTAATCCATATGATCCCTGAAAATTTCATCGAAATCGGACAATAACTTCGTATAGTTATGCCCGTTACAAGGATTTCATGACAGACACACAGACACGAAACCAAAATTGTTAAGAAAGGTCTAAAACGCCAACCTGTTAGACTCGGAAGCAAAACTCCCCCAATATGATAATTAGAAGGAATGGTCATCAGTTACAGTCACAAGTTGACTGAAATGATAAGCATTTTAGGAGGGTAAAACTTATGAGTAAGGTGTAGCCATCTAGTGTCATTGGGGTGAAATTCATGAGCCAGTTGGTGTTGACGCCCAACAAAATAGGTAGGAAGTTTTTATCGTGAAGTGATTGTGATTGTGATTGAACTCTGAACACGTCAATACCACCTCCTACCATCAGTCAATACCACCAACGAGGACCCATCCAGTCCTTCCTACCTCCGTCAGTCAGTTTATCGCCATCTTTGCCTGGATAATTTTCCTGTCTGCCATCGTTCTTCCTTTTTTTGATGTGGATTCCCATCACTGCTAGAATTCTTCCCCATCACTTGACCGGATTTCCGTCTCGTGTTAACGTCGTCAGTCAATGTAAGCCCTCATCATCAGAATTCGGCCTGGTCACTCGACTCATTTTCGACCCCATGGCACTCACCGTCTGCATTTTTCTTTCTAGCTTTTCTTCTTCAGAAAGCAGCACCACACGCATACACTGCAGACACACGCACCTCAAGCAAGTTGCCGGTGAGTTGCTGCCCTGCTGATCCAAAGATTGATGTGAAAATCACCATCTTCTGCCTTCAAAGACATCATCACGGCCAGACAATTCATATCGATAACCGAATGATTGTTCAAAATTTCAATTTTATTCTTTAAACTACCATAAAGGAACTCCTAGGTAGGTAGGGTCTTCCTTTTCTTTCAAATGAAAATTAAGACATGAGTTAATTGGTTTCATTCTTTTAAAATAAACCCCTACTCTGTCGCACCAGTTGGTATTTTTGCAATTATGAACAGCTACCACAAGATCGTTAGTTGGCATTAGTAGGCTGCAGCTAGCTGATTATGGTAAAGAGGATAAAAATAAAATAAATCCTTTAAAAATAGGATCACTTAATTAAAGGTAACCACACTACAAAGGCGGACCTCGTCCCATTGCAAACCTCGTCTGGATAAGATCAATGGCATTTCATCGCATTTAAATACATTTTTCCCCATTTTGGATTATTATTTTCAATAATGAACCTTCGGAATTGACCAAGAAGAACAATTTTTTAACCCCCATTCAAAATTTGTTGGTTTACGTTTCCAGGTACGTAGAATTCGAAAATCGAATAAAAATTTGGCCGTCCGTCCGCCGTACGCGGCATTTTCCCCACTTAGCATTGACCGATTTTGATGAAATTCGGTATGTAGGCTCCATTTGGGGTCTAGTTGTGCCCCGAAGATTTTGGTTGATGTAGGTCACTTCTAAGGGTTGAAAAATAAGGGTTGCAATTTTGAAAACGCACTAAATCAAAAAATTTTGATATAAAGGTATCGTTTTTTCATCAATTTAAGATAGTATATAACTTTTAGAATTTTTCGAGACCACGCGGAGCCCTGTAGGACAAACCGTTCGCTCCCTACAAGAATTTAAGGGTTGGACTTACGATAAATCAGAAACACGAGTGTGAATGGCAAAAGAGGACTAATCTTCGTTGAAATTTTAGCTAACCGAAATGCGATCGATGTTTTTCTTCAAGTTGGTTAGTGGTAACAATCGCAAAGCGTGTTCTTTGCAGAAGAGTGATCTATATAGAAAAATAATAAACCTTTGTGTAATAATTTGCAGCGTTTTAACCCTTAGAAGTGACTGACAATAACAAGAAGCTTGGGGCACAAGTAGACCCCAAATGGAGCCGTTGTACCAAATTTCATCAGAATTAGTCCTTGAAAACTGGGCGAGTGCCCAGTGTAAGTTATTTAACAATACACAACCATACATCAGGTAAAAGTAAGTAAGTGAAGTAAACAACCATATTAAATTGAATTTTCGTCCAACTGCCATTCCTATAGTCGCGGACGTCATTAATTGCTCTAACTGTTTTCGTCGTCAATCAGCTTGTTGCCGCTCAGCCACCTGTGTGTGCCGTGATGGGAAGAGCTAGGAACTGGGACAACATCTACACCGAGACAAATGATAGTGAGTGATATCACTGCAAACTAGTTTTTTTTTAAAAATAAACTCTCTTCATAGACAAAAGAAAGATCTATCTGACGGAGGGGGCACGCCATAAAAATTAAAAAAAGAAATATAAATCGAATATTATTGGGGAGGATGCCCAGGACTCACCCGACGACGGTCCTAGGGAAGAGAGAAGATGAGGAAAGTGGTGGTGGGGGTGGGAGAGAGGGATGAAGGGAAGTGCCTCTACAAAATGACCACCAGTTTAAATGTGAGCCGAGCAATACGCGTCTGGTGACACCACGGAGCACACCTACTGAGATGACCAACTCGCGCAACTTTGTGGCACTTTTCCCGCACCACACTCCGCGCCATGACAAGGTCGCAGCCATCACCCTGATGTTGTTGGGTGCCACTCCTTCTGCTCTGACACCGCTTGCCGTAAATCATCTCTATCATACTTTCTCATCTTAGCCCGCCAGGTCTGCTCCATGTCCATGCTGCCATTGACAACTTGGACATCCAGGATAATCCAAGACCTGTCAGGCTTGACGGCAACGATGTCTGGTTTATTACCCTGGTCACTCGGGATGTGGTATAATCTCTCCCTCTCAACATCCCAGCCGCTAGATGACAAGGCACCTGCTATCTGCTTGGCGACCGCATCATGACGTAGGATGTGGCCTCCATGAGTCCGTGGACACTGCTGCACTACTTGACACAGGTGTTCATTTCCACTTCGACAAGCACGGTAAAGGGTATCTGTTGTCCCACGACTAACCCTTGAACACCATACCGCTGTTGGCAGTGTTGCCACGCGGACGGCGTGGAAGCTCCGGTAGTCGCGAGCCCCAATGCCCTCCACCCATTAGAATGAGATTAGGCTTTCGGAGCACTGTCGGAGTTCTTTACTATCTACTTAAGTTTCAATGACATCTAGCGACTAGCGGATTTGGCTAGGTCAACACACACGTATACAACTTACGTACATTGCATAGTTTTGGGAGACAAGAGGAACTCTAATCGAAGAAACTTGACATTTTCATTTATTGTAAAGTGTTAATGAGCTCAGCGATGAATGTACCAAGGTTGATCGATACTGCCCCGAGTTTAAAGTTGAAGCTCGGATGTGAAAGAGGGTTCGCCATGGAATGAGTTGTGAGACTGAAAAGGGGAGGGGGTTATTGTTCTAAAAATCAAGTCCATTGTTTAGGGAGCCCAAGATGAAGCTGAGTGAAGATCACAACAATCCGACCCCTCTATTTCCATCACTGTAGCCCCACCTTTTTCATCATAAATGGGATCAACGTGTTTGTCATACACTCGTCCTCTTGATTCGCCGAACTCACCCCTTCATATAATATTGGCAGTAAATTAATATTGCAGGGCACGGGCATCAGGATTGTCCCAGGTCAGTAATGAAATAGCTCTCCCACTTGATTCCTCATCCCCAAAGCTTCACCCACTAACCCTGAGCAAATATTTATTGTGCCATCTCCCTGCCTGCTCCCACCCACTGATTACAATATGAGGTCGCCAAGACCCTGCCCACATTTCACTTACGTTTAGCTGCTCTTTTTTCAATACCGTCCCTGTGAGGTCATGCTTCATATTGAAGGGAACGAGAAAAGAACAATGACTTCCCCGTGTATTGTTTCGTGAAAAGGAGCCTTCAACGGCCGATATTATTCTCAAGCTGCCCTAAGTAATCCGAGAGAAAATGAATCCCCCTCTCTTCATTCCTTCTCCTCTCGACTGACCGCTACCGTTGGTAATAGTAGAGCCTTGGATACAACTTGGCGTTTCTCAACAATTAATGTAGCTACCCATCCACCAACATAGTCTCTGAATTTTACAGTAGTACCACTGTTCTGGCGAAATGAGAAATCTCCTCCACCCCTTATCAGCAACTTTCTATATAATTAAAACAAGTGGAAGTTGCACATTTTGATTTATTATTTTCAATCATGAACCCTTTGGAATCGATCAAGGAAAAAAAATTTTTTTTAACACCCCCTCAAAATTTGTTGTTTTACGTTTCAAGGTACGTAGAATCCAAAAATCGAATAAAAATTTGGCCGTCCGTCCGCCGTACGCGGCACTTTCCTCACTTAGCATTGACCGATTTTGATGAAATTTGGTATGTAGGCTCCATTTGGGGTCTAGCTGTGCCCCGAAGATTTTGGTTGATGTAGGTCACTTCTAACGGGCGAAAAATAAGGTTTGAAATGTTGAAAATGCCCCAACTCAAAAAATGTTGATATAAAGGTATCGTTTTTCCATCAATTTAAGATAGTATAGAATTTTTTGAGACCACGCAGAGCTCTGTAGGACAAACCGTTCGCTCCCTACGCGAACTAACGGTTGGACTTACGATAAATTAGAAACACGAGCGTGAATCGCAAGAGGCCTAATCTCCGTACAAATGTTAGCTAACCGAAATGTGATCGATGTTTTTCTTCAAGTTGGTTGGTGGTAAGAATGGCAAAGCCGTGTTCTTTGCAGACGATTGATCCATATAGAAAAATAATAAACCTTTGTGTAATAATTTGCAGCGTTTTTCCTAGTCCATTTGTTATAGCTTGAGTTTTTTTAAACAACAATAATCATTTATATTTACAGTTTCTTGATATTTATCTGTAGTCGAATTCCTAGCATGGAGGTACGTTCTGGCACCGCTGAGTCACAGTACCTTGGAGAACAGTTTTGTTAAGTACCCACACCATAATTTGGGCATATGGTTTTGACCATTTTCTGGCAGGGTGAAGGCCAATTCTTATCAGGAAAAAGCCGAAGGAGTAAACGACGTCTGTCAGCAGCCCTATTACATTTCAAATGTTTTTCTCAAACTGCTGAATCAGAAACTGAGCCTCAGAGGTAACAGCCATTACTTCTACATTTTCAATTTCGATTATTATATATTATTCATTATTCACATTTCGATTTCGACGAAATTTCTCAGGATTCTTCAGATTAGCGTGTAGATGATCCCCTATGAGGGTAGAGGAAGGTACTTAGAGATTGATGTCTTCAGATTAACTACTATGCATCGGATCATCTATGCAATCGGGTTATGGATACGAGGATTGTGCCACACACACTTGGAAGACGTTTTTTGAGATAAGCTACATTTCATCGGATCATCTATAAAATCGGGATAAGGGGGTGCAGTCGGTGGACGTTCGTTTTTAGTATTTAGCGAAATTAAAGGCGCAAAGAACTTTTAAAAGTTGTACCTTAATTTTAAATTTTAAAGGATTTTAGAAATTCATCAGTGCACGGCCCTGGGGAATTGAAAAACTGAAATATTGCAGCCGGAATCATCAAAATCGAACAATAATTGCCAAAGAAAAATGGGAAAAACTACTAAATAAACGGTTTTCCCATATTTCTCTGGCAATTATTGTTCGATTTTGATGATTCCAGCGGCAATCTTTCAGTTTTTCAATGCCCAAGGCCCATGCACTAATGCATTTCTAAAATCCTTGAAAATTTCAAGTTTAGCAACATTTTATGGGAAAAACATAACTGAATTAACGGGTTTTCTCATGTTTCTCTGGCAATTATTGTTCGATTTTGATGATTCCAGCGGCAATATTAAGGCATCATTAACATCCTGGACACCAAGCATCTAAGACCTCAATCTTGGACACCTAAGCATCATCGCGAGCAATCGTAATAGTGCATATGACGGAGGATGGTGGTGCCGAAGGAAGGTGCTCTCTTGGTAATGAACACTCCAGTCTGAGGGTCTTGGGGAGCCAATCTCTTCCTTTACTTAGGACCAATTAGTCCCCCCTCCGACACCGTCTTCTCTCCAAGGGACCTCCACCACTTCCTTTGAGCCAAAGAATGGTCCAGCCGACCCCTGATTGAATCTTCCGCCCCATCTAGGAGCTTCTTCGTAGCCGCACTATTAACTGTTTTGATTTGCATTTATGCTTGTGGAAGTGCTTCTTGGAGGGAGCCAGCTCAGCGTTTTCAGTGACGTAGCAATTGAGTAATACCAAGATAACAAAATTCAATACTCCTGAGGCCAAGTTTCAATACTTAAACTAAACAAGGCGCAACTAGAGTTATTTTTGCTTTTGGTTTATTATTTTCAATAATGAACCTTTGGAATCGACCAAGAATAAAAAATTTTTAACACCCCCTCAAAATTTGATGGTTTACGTTTCAAGGAACGTAAAATCCAGAAATCGAATAAAAATTTGGCCAGCCGTACGCCGTACGCGGCACTTTCCCCACTTAGAATTGACCGATTTTGATGAAATTTGGTATGTAGGCTCAATTTGGGGTCTAGTTGTGCTCCAAGGATTTTGGTTGATGTAGGTCACTTCTAAGGGTTCAAAAATAAATTTTGAAATTTTGAAAACGCCCTAACTCAAAAAATTTTGATATAAAAGTATTGTTTTTCCTTCAATTTAAGATTCTATAGAATTTTTAGAATTTTTTGAGACCACCCGGAGCTCTGTAGGACAACCGTTCGCTCACTACGTGAATTTAAGTTTTGGACGTACGATAAATCAGAAACACGAGCGTGAATCGCAAAAGAGGCCTAATCTCCGTTCAAATTGTAGCTGACCGAAATACCATCGAAGTTTTTCTTCATGTTGGATGGTTGGTGGCTTTGCAGACGAGTGATCTATATAAAAATAATAAACCAATGCAATGAATGAATTTGCAGCGTTTTTCGCATTGAAACACCATTTTCTCCCTCTAATTCCACAGTGACACTAACAATTGGGTAACCGTTGGAAAGCTGATGAAATGGAGAAGTTTTTAAGCTTTTGAGCTTCTTGTTTTCCATGGGGAAAAATCATCAACATTTTGATTTGAAAAAAAAAGAAATTGACAAATTTTAAAGTTTGAGGTAAGAAAACTACTCCAGCGTTCAGTTTTTCTCAATTTTTCAACAGCTCATCTATTGAGAGATTTCACGCTCTTTCCAGCGGTATCCTTATTTTTAATTTTTGAGTGCAATTAAAGGGAGTTATGACCGCTTAAAAGGTGTAAGGTCGAAAACACGAAAAAACACTTAAAAGTCTAAAAAGTCTAATTTTAAGGGGGTTAAAAAAATTGCTAAGAGACATTTTTTAAATTAGTTGTAGAATCGACTCCCAAAGATTGGTGGATAACATATGGGACACCCAGTAAAGGTATTGTTTTCCATCAATTTAAGATAGTACAGGATTTTTTGAGACCACGCGGAGCTCTGTAGGACAAACCGTTCGCTCCCTACGAGAATTTAAGGGTTGGACGTACGATAAATCAGAAACGTGAGTGTGAATCTCAAAAGAGGCCTAATCTCCTTTCAAATTTTAGCTGACCGAAATGCGATCGATGATTTTCTTCATGCTGGTTGGCGGTAAGAATGGCAAAGCCGTGTTCTTTGCAGACGAGTTATCTATATAGAAAAATATTAAACCTTTGTGTAATAATTTGCAGCGCTTTGCTTCCGAGTCTACCAAGGTAGTGGAAGCTTTGTTTTCACTTTTCAAGTATGAAAAAAAAAGTTCTCCAAAATCAAAATTTTCACTCGCGTTTCACGTTTTAGACCTTTCTGAACAATTTTGGTTCCGTGTCTGTCTGTATGTGTGTCTGTCATGAAATCCTTGTAACGGGCATAACTATACGAATTTATTGTCCGATTTCTATGAAATTTTCAGAGATTGTGCGGGTTGGTGTGTAGACGGTCCCCTATGAAAATCATCATCCCCGGACTGATAGAAGCGACTGCGCATGCGCAAACGTGAATTTCCTTGTAACGACCATAACTTCTACATTTTGATGTTTTGAGAGTAACTACTATGCATTGGATCATCTATGCAATCGGGTTATGGATTCGAGGAAGCTATGTGCCACACCCACTTGTTTTTATTTGATTGAGTGGTTGAGTTATGACTCGTTGGGCGTAACCATAAACATGCGAGTGTCCATGGTGATAATAGAAAAATCTGTCCAAGAAGTTGAAATCTAGGCCAAAGTACGAACCCATCAAATATAAACTGCCTTTTTTACAAATTATTCGAGTACCTGCCAAGATCTGGACCTACCGCTATTTCAAGAGGATTCTATAATAATTCGTAATTTTCTGTGATTGGTACCTGTAGCACCACTTATCTGATTCCATTATCTGAATGTATCCTCTCTAAAGTTTTCTCTCATCTCCCACTGCATTTTTCAGCTTCTTCTGCAGGTCGAACCTCTTTCTCTTATGACTTCTCTCTTTGTCGTCAACGTTATGCCTCCTCACTTCCGTTCGTTCTCCTTATTGTCCTCCACCAACTCAATGGTTTTCACAGTCATCTTCTTTCGCTTTCAACGGAAACCTCTCATTATTTTAGTCTCGGCTACCTTTTTTCTTTCTGCAATTTCGGTTTTGATGTTCGTCTTCCCAATATCAGCGTTTTTCTTCACCTTTCGTGATATCTCTTGATGAGTCCTCCTTCAATCGTCTCTTCTTAAATATTGAGGCTAAAGCGGAAATTTTAATTTCGATTTGTAGGTCAAAATGTAAAATTGGCTGCACTTTGCAAGCTCTGGTATTACATCCCTTGGAGTACTGTACTTGCACCTTACCATTAAGTACTGCTCCGTCTTGAACTTTTAAGAATTCGGACTATCTTTTCTTGACTTTCTTAATAGCAATCTTATGCACTTCTTAAAATCACTAGAATTAAAACATTCAGAGCCCCGGCTCTAAAGCGATTTTCGACCTATATTTTGCAAATTTTTACTCTTTAACAGGCTCTAAAAATTCTAACCAACTAACTTGACAGTTTTCTTTAAATTATTGACATTCTGGCATGATGTTGATTATTTTAGCTAGTGTTGAGCTCGCTCTGACTGGATCGTAGTTGATTTCTCCTATTTCTCTTTTACTCACTCTTTCTTGCTGTTTTTACTATTTTGTAAATGACTTGCTACTCTTGTTCAACGAACGATACACACAAACTTTTTATTAATAATTTCATGAAAAAAATTGGGGGAATAATATGTGGTGAATTGTCATAGTAATTAAACGACGCGGTCGCAACAGCTAGTTTCTAGTGTCACAGATCGTCCAAAGATGTTATAATATGGGAAGTTGTTGAGTATAGGTCATACTAAACTAGACGTTTTCGCCAACGTTTCGACTATTTATTTAGCCATTTTCTAGGTGTAGTATAGGTTTCCACAAATAGTCAAGATGTAGAGAAAATGTTAAGTTCAATCTGAGCATTCACCAAATGAATCCAAAATTTTGTTACATTTCAATAAGAATTATGAGAATCATTTCAACAATTTTTGGCAAATTGAAATGAGTTGAAAGTTCAATAATTGTCTCAAATAGCTAAAAAATAATTATTATTATAATTTTAAAAAAATGAGTTTTAACAATATTACACTTTTTTTTGTTTCTACTCAAACTTGAAGATTATAAGGTAGATAAATGTCATTTTTGCTCGAAGGCAAAGCATCCAGCTGCTACCTTTTATAAACGGTGACGACGAGAAGTGATCGCTTATTGGAACTATTGAGCCTGCGCTTCCCTTCCTCGTTGTTTTGATGACACCATCAGTCAATTTGAACCCATCCAATTCGTAATACTACCATCCCAAATCGCTGAACATTTGGTAACTTCGATTGAAGTTGAACTTAAGATATCCCTCTCAGGCAACTCATGGGCCATCCATTTTCCCACGGCCTTAGCCCCCTAATCCCAATTTACGAGCATAACTTCGGAAGCCCCCGCTGCCCGTATAAATTTTTCCCTTTGTCCAAGAACGGGTTCAAGTAATTCCTAGTTTAACTGAGGAGTTGGCCACGTTGTGCAGAGAAGGCTCTGCTTTCAGAAGCTAATTAATTAATAAACTTAGTTGTTGGAGTTGTGGATTGTTAGAGGGCTGGAAGGCGAGCCCAAGAACCCCACACCGCTTTCTCCTCGCCATTGCGAAACTACTTCCTCTTCCTTTGCAGTATACCTATCCACCAGCTACCTTGAAGAGCCAGAAATACGCTTTTCTGTCTTCTATCAGAATAAATTCACTGATAGTTTATTCAATTAATTATTTAAAAAATGGAAATAAACACAATTTCTATCTATTTTGTTGAAAAAGAATAGTGCAAGTAGTTGTGTACATGACTCCCTACGAAAATCAGTGCCTACGGATTGATATTAGTATCTGCGCATGCAGATACATCTGTACATTTGAAAACAGTATCAACATTAAATGTTGATTCTGATTGAAATGTTGATTCCAAATTTTGGAATTGGGGATCCATATAGCACAAAATATGCAGAAAAAGGAAAAATGTCAAAACAAATTTTAACTGTTTTAACCCTCCAGTGGTAGACCTCTTCTCACCCTTCAACTGGTAGACCCAGGAGCGTGGCGCTCTTTCGGTACTTCCTCCCAAATAAATCAACATTTATCATATTTTTTAATAGTTTTTAGTCTGAATGTGATACTCAACTCATCTGCTGGTGTATCTAAAGGTGTTGAATGAAAAACATATTGGTAAAAACTGTTTTTTATTAAACTCAGAAATACGCGATAGTAAAAAAAGGTTTTGCTAAACTTTGAAATACAAATAACTGAGCGATCAAAATTTGACTAATCAATGCCGTTTGAGTCATATGCACGTTTTGCCTCTTCGTCAGAATCTTCCTCAAGCCACTACAGACATTTCTTGTGGTCAGAAGAGCGCTCAGACGTCGGAGCGATCTGATACTTTCATGGTTTAGAGCGAGAACTCGATTTACAGACAGAGAGGAGTGTACGGTCGTGCGTGGAGGGGTTTTCTAGGAGGAAACTATGAAACACAGCCTTCAAGATAGCCTCTGTGAACGACAGTGTTCAAAAAATGGATCGAGGGAGCGCCGCGCTCCGGGGTCTACCACTGGAGGGTTAAAAACGCTGCAAATTATTACACAAAGGCTTATTTTTTCTTCATTGATCTGCAAAGAACACAGCTTTGCCATTGCCATTACCAACCAACCAACCATAGGTACTACCTAACCACTACTTACTTACTTCGGAATCAGGTTTATTTGGAAGAAATGAACGCTTCACACTCAATTCGAAGAAATAGGGAGTTGTGTGTGCCTTCCTTGTGAGAGCCATAACTTCCACATCTTCATTCGGATTTCGATGAAATTTTCAGTGATGATGCAGATTGGAGTGTGAATAGTCCTTTATGAAAATCATCACCTCCGGATTTCCTTGTAACAGCCAAATATTCTACTTTTTCATTCAATTCGAAAAAATATTCAAAGATTGTGCGGGTTGACGTGAAGATGTTTTGAAATTAACTGGTAGTATGCATCGGATCATTTATGCAATCGAGTTATGGATACGAGGAAGCTATCTGCCACACCCCTTGGCAGCCTTTTTTTCTGTATTCGGATCCAACATCCCTTGAAACGTACAACAGAAAATTTTGCCGAGGGGAAGGGGTGTTTATTTTCTTCTCGGTCAAGATTCGTTTTTGGAAATAATAAACCAAAAACAAAATTAAACCGTCCTTTCAGCAACAAACTATAGAATTTTACTTAGGATTTGAATGGAGTGAAGGGGTTAGGCAGAGTAGCGAATTGGAGGGTCGATCCCTTGGAACAGTCTTCGGGATTCGGATAGGCCTTGAAAGAGGGGAAGACGGCTCCTTCCCCGTGATTGTAGACATTTCAGATGAAGAGAGAACACAGAAGCCACCGGGTTGTTCTTGACGACTTAATTGGTAAGACATTATCAGCTGTACTTACGTCAAACCAACTCTAACGATCTCGCCCCCACCGCCAAGACCGCCTCCTTTTGTCTCAGAACCAGTTCAAAGAGGGGCAAACAAAGGACAGACTTCTTGGGATTTTCCACCTAACATCAAAACTATTTTGATCCATCCACAAATCAATTCATCGAAAATACATTGGAATTTGGCTGAAAAAAACGCTCAACCTAGAATGTCTACACATCCTGTACTTGGAATCCTACGTATTCTTTTAATGACTAAATAATAGATCGAAATTATTAAATGACCATCCAACCATTTATTGGTCTAACAATCAGAAGACAGTGTCTGCTATAATACCATTATTTGACAGATGAGGGAGTCAAAATTTGGTTGATGTGGAAAATCAACTGACTGAATGGGACAGAACAACAAACAAAACACCACAAAAGGAGCCGATTTTTTTTTTTTTTTTTTTTTGATTTTCTGGTGTTTTGGCGTTTTTTTTTTTTTTGTTTTCATCTCTTCGTTTTCGAAGAGTTTTTTGGGGGTGATACTTGATTCTACAGACGTATTGGCGGCCTCGTTGGATTCTAGAAATTAAAAACTGTTACAAAATTGATCAAACATCATATTCCTTCGGAGTCTACCAAGGTAGCGGAAAACTTGTATTCACTTTTCGAGGATGAAAAAAAAAAATTTCTCAAAAATAAAAATTTCCACTCTCGTTTTACGTTTCACACCTCCCTAAACAATTTTGGTTCCGTGTCTTTCTGAGTGTGTGTGTGTATCTGTCATGAAATCCTTGTAATGGGCATAACTATACGAAGGTATTGTCCGATTTCGATGAAATTTTCAGGGATTGTGCGGGTTGGAGTGTAGACGGCCCCCTATTAAAATCATCACCCCCGGACTGATAGTAGCTACTGCGCATGCGCAAACGTGAATTCCTTGTAACAGTCATAACTTCTACATTTCTCATCCAATTTCGACGAAATTTTCAAGGTTCATGCGGATTGGGGTGTAGATTGTCCACTATGAGGGTAGTTCAAGGTAATTTAGAGATTGATGTTTTGAGATTGACTACTATATATCTCTCTATACAATCGGGTTATGGATACGAGGGAGCTATGCGCCACACTCACTTGGCAGACGTTTTTTCAATAGAACGTTTCTGAGCTTCTTGGGGTTTCTGGGCGTCTTGGAATTTGCATCCTTTATTTTCCTTCTATTTCATAAACTTTGGTCACTAGTGAACTAAGGAAAAGTGAACGGAAGGTATCCCCCTATCCGATTTTCAAAAGTCGGTACGTACCTTGAAAAGTAAAATTGTGTATTTTGAAAGAGTTAAGAATGTATTTTTGGTACTTGATTCCATATTTCATACCAATAAAATGTAACCTGGTACTTTAAATAAAGTTAGAAAAATATTTTCCTTGTAGGGTAAATGCTTCAGTAGTAGTTGTAGACACTTCGGATTTCATAAACAAATAGTAGTAATAGTTTTACAGGCATTTTTCGCGGTCAATTCAATGCTTTCAGAATGAGAAACAATGGTTTTCTAGGAGATACTGGAGAGAAAGAAGTGATCAAATTTTCACTGAAATTCAAATTTACTTCTGGAGTTCGTCACATGACTTGATTACTGCAATCTATTTCTAAAGAAGGTACGCTCAACTTCGGTTTTATCTTTCCAAAATCAACGAGGATATATAGCGAACGTTTTCATTTTGTAATCAAACCAGGTTGTTTTTCTCGTAAATTTCAAGTAAGGAGTACCCAATCTACTAAAGCACATTTCTCCTTCTTGCCTCCAATTTCACCAAGATAACGGAAGCATTGTTTTCACTTTTCATGGTTAAATAAATGTTCCCCAAAATAAAAATTTCCACAAAGTTATTATCCGATTTCGATGAAATTTTCAGGGATTGTGCGGGTTGGCGTGTAGACGGTCCCCTATGAAATTTTTTTTACCAATCCTTGTTTATTTGTATAAGATAGTTCCGTTAACAGGAATGGTCTTTAACATTATTAATAAAATGGTATACTTTAAAATAAACTGAATCATACATTGTTTTCATCGAATTCCATGCCATCTGTCGAGTTTCCACAGCATGCAATTAAGAAATTTCGAAACATTCAACTTTTTGATTAATGTTAACCAATTTTTCAGTTTAAAGAAATTTCCAGATAAAATGTCATGACAACAGTAAACTGGAAGCCACAGTTTGAACAGAAAATATCAGTACGAAACTGAGCATCCGAGCTCGAGAGGTGGAGCTCTGAAGCATCTACCCCACTCTTCGATTTTGAAGACTCTCCCTGGAATTACAGGCAGGTTGGAACAATATCGAAATAACTAATGTAGGGAGAACCAAGAGCAACCAAGTGATATGGTTGGTGATGCCAATCTCCGGAGCCTTGCAAATAGCTGGTCAACGTCAGTGTTATTAAAGTTTAGCAATTTGAAGTTGCTCTGATTAGAACTGTTATCAGCGGCTTAGGCAAGAGGAAGGAGTTGCAATTGAATTAGTAATGACCTTAAGTTAAGTAGAATTAAATTAATCTTGAGATGCAAGTTAGAGGCGGTGCCTTAGGTGGCGGGACTTAGTCGACTAATACTACTGAGAAACGAGGGAAGGAAGATGAGGACGGGGCAAGGATAATCGCCTGCGGAACTATTACCCTGGCCCTTAGTTTGTGTACCCCCTCAACACGACCTGGGTTAATAGCCCACCTGCCTTACGGATCTATTAACTAGAATTAACTGCCTCTTCCCTTGTTGACAAAGAAGTGATCGTGTTGGATTGTTTTCTTCCGGTACGTGACCCTTATAATTGAATGACAAATTTGACTGATAATCGAACAATTTGAATCCAAACAATGAAGACTCCTCCTGAGGTTGGTTCCCATTCTATTTCGAAAGCTAGCCAATTAGTACCAGCTAATCCAGAAACATTCGGGCAATTCTGGGATCTCGAGATTGGAAAACCAATAAAAACAATAATAAAAAATGCCAATAACTTCTTGGCACACTACATTTTATTTGAAAAATAAAATATTATAAATTTTATAAAATAAATTATTTAAAAAAAATTATGAATTAATCATTTTTTTAACGTGATTTATTATTGCAACTGAATATTAAATACAATCCATCTAGCAATATTACATATCATTTTACACTCCTTGAGAGCCCGTTTACAGTAAAACGCTGTCCCTTCTCATAACAGTATCATCAACACTGAGCTATAACTGCACTTTAACAGCACTAAGTCCAGTGGTTTTTTTCGCTTGAGTCGCCGGAGTTCATCTTCGTTGTCCAAAACGTAGAGCATTTCCAGGTTCTCATGATTGTGGAGGCGTTGTTCGTGCCTCCTTGAGTACCTTGCGATAATTTCGTGGACTGTTTCCATCCCCAAGTCTCGATGAATATCATCGTTCCTCATGTACCAAGGTGCACGCACTATACTTCTCAGTATTTTATTTTGGGAGGTTTGAATTTTGTTAATGTTTGATTTTTTGGCACAGCCCCATAACTGAATTCCATAGGTCCAGATAGGGCGAAGGATCTGCTTATAAATAAGCAGTTTAGTGTGGAGAGAGAGACGAGAATTCCTTCCCATCAACCAATACATCTTTCTGAATTTGATTTTAATTTCCTCTTATTTCTTTTCTATATGTTTTTTCCAGATTAATTTGGAATCGAGGGTCATACCCAAATATTTAACTGCATCGGTATGGGGTATTTTATTTGAATTGATCTCAACATCCATGACTGGAATTTTTCGGTCAGTAATGCTGCTAAAAATGTTGCTAAAAGCTGCCTGCTAAAAATTAGAGCACCACCATCTATTTCATCGTTTGTTTTCTTCTTTTCTTGTTTTTAGGACCTGATTTTCTCCGGCTTTTCAAAGTCAGCTTAGCTGGTGAGTACAGGATATTGAAACGCCAATGAAAGCCAAATAATGAGGAGTAGTTTGTGAGTACTATAATGAGTACTAGCTATTTACCTCTTTGTTTGAAGAACAATAATTCTAAATACTCCCAGGAAGTTGGATTTCACAATCAGAGTAAAACAAGGCCAGTCCGGGTTGAGAAAGTAGGCCTCCAAGTTGACCTGCAACCCCGGGGTTGAAGACAGTCTTCGGAATTTAAAACCCTATTCAAACTAAATGCCGGTTTATTATTATTATTATTGTTTTTATATTTAAAAAATAAGCATTTTTGCTTAATCCTGGGATTTTGGGATTCAACCTGATGATCCCGAAATTTGAATCCATGAGAAAGGAGGAAGGGTAAATCACAATGTTGCGCAGTGCACTGATTTTCAGCGCTCTAAAATGACTAGGAGAGAAATTAGTATTGACGCTCACACAGCTAATTAGAGTTTCTCCCAATAACTTCGAATAGTTCACCAATAAACTGTGCGCCCAGTTTCAGGCCTTTTTGATAACCTAGGGAGAAGTTGGAGCTTTATCACTATCTCAATTGATCACACTTCCTTCTGCCATTCACTGTTAGTGGTTTCCAAAAGGCTGTTAACCAACTGTAGTATGAAAAGGAGATAAGGGAGCCTTGTCGTTCATACTGACTTTCCATCAGTAATTTCCAATAGAGACTAATTTCAGCGCATCTATGATTAACTAAAAAGGAGTTTAGAGAATTGTTGCTAACTCTATGATTCAACATCCTCCCGATCAGTTGCTGTGGCGTACCACAGCACTTCAGGATGGACTGATGAGAAGTTAACTTTCTAATGGGGGTCTCTGAGGTTAGGTGAGGTGTGCCGAATTTCTGCGCTATAGGATGAACAAGAGAGAAGATAGTTTCCTTCATTACAGATCTCATTTTCCTCCTGAGAGTCAGTTGCAGTCGGTACCTCACTAGTTGACTGACGGGACATTTGGAAATAAACCTCAACAGTTCGAACGTATGACAGCTTGATGATCATTGTGATCCCGCTATGCTTGACATAATAAGCTATTAAGTTATGATAAACTTATTACTACAATTGTTTTCAATAGGTACTATATTTAAAAGATCTAACCTTTAGTATAGAATGGACTGCTGAACTCTCGGAAATCTTACAGATATCATTGGAATCGTTAGTAAAGTTCTAATAAGTGGTACCTACTAATCTAACCTTCCGTAGTTAACAATATGTTTACCCTATCAACTTTTCAAAGGAAGGCCACGTACACGATGAAAGAGGACTTCCTCCAGTTTTTCAATCTTATATTTTAATCCGCAACTTGATGACCATTTCGAGAAGAAAAAAAGTATGCCAAGTAGGTGTGGCACATAGCTTCCTCGCATCCATAACCCGATTGTATAGATGATCCGATGCATAGTAGTTAATCTCAAAACATCAAAATAAGTTAATCTGTAACATCCCTGAAAATTTCATTGAAATCGGATGGAAAACGTAGAAGTTATGGCCGTTACAAGGAATTCACGTTTGCGCATGCGCAGTCGCTTCTATCAGTCCGGAGAATCCCCGGCGGGGATGATGATTTTCATAGGGGATCGTCTACACACCAACTCGCAAAATCCCTGAAAATTTCATAGAAATCAGACAATAACTTCGTATAGTTACCTATGCGCGTTACAAGGATTTCATGACAGACACACAGACACGGAACCAAAATTGTTCAGAAAGGTCTAAAACGCAAAATGCGAGTGGAAGTTTTGATTTTGGAGAACTTTTTTTTTCATCCTTGAAAAGTGAAAACAAAGCTTCCGCTACCTTGGTAGATTCGGAAGCAATATATGGTAAATCGTACTTCCATTAATTGTAGTCGAGCCGTTCAGCTTTGCATAGCGAGTAAACTAACAAACAACATTCAATTTTGAAATTTTTGTATGAAGAACAAACCCTTCAGCCTCCAAAAATAATTTTTGAAGAAAACTTTAGGGTGAAAAAAAGTTAATTTTTTCAAATCTTTGAGACTTTCGAACAGTCATTAGCCACCGAAATGCCGGTGATAAGTTATAGCCTGTAAGCCTAAAAAATGTGCGAAAGTCTCAGCTTTCCAACGGGGTATTTAGATTTGGTTTCACTCTTCATATTAAGGGAGTTATGGACTTTTCAGTGTCCAAAGTTCGAAACACGACGAAAACACGAAAAAATCTCTACAGTGGAAAATCTCAGGTTTATTGGTTAAAACAATATGCAGGACACTTTTCGGAAATTATTTGTACTTAGAACAAGTGGTCGAAGTTTGTCGCGTGAACGTAACATTTTACGCTGATTCTGATTATAACCGATGTTCTTAACCCTCCTGCACTGAGGTGGGGTCTTAATGAACCAAGTATTTACTCAACCCTCTAGTATTTGTACTCTGAACTTCATTTTTCTCTAACCACTCTCCCTTATTTTCGAACGTACTTAGATCCTTTTTTTTTTGTTTTATTTGGCATTAATTTTTTATACAGCCATAGGTACAACGTTTGCGTTATTACACAGTTAAATTACAATCTTTGATACAATTATATATTTCTCGATCAATTAAAACGTCTTTCTTATATAAAATTGTTAAATAATTTAAAGGGTTTTCTAGTTTCTCCTCTATGTACCTTATCATTTTCTTCCTGCGGTCACTAAAACTACAGCACTCTATGATAATGTGTTCCAGCGTTTCATTGGGGTATCCACAGGTGCATGATGGGACGTCCTTTTTATTTATTTTGAAAAGGTAGGCGATGGTTCTTCCAAAATCCTTTCCCACTTCTTTTCCCACGAACCATGGCCGAGCTGGTACCGAGGGTTAAATGCGCTTGTAAAACTGGCCTTCTGGATTCAAGGAATAGGTTTCCTGCCAAACCGATCGGTGATATCGTGTTATGGATGGGAGAATATCTTCTACCTCTATGTTGTACTCCAAAAACTGTCCCGCTTCGGCACCTCTCTTAGCCAGCCGGTCCACGATGACATTTCCCTCCAGGCCGGCGTGTCCTTTCACCCAGAGAAATTCAATCTTTCTATTTTCGGCAGAACAGACGTTGAGCACTTCCATCAAGCTTCTGGTCAGTCCACTAGTGACTCGAGCAAAGGAGGATGATCCAAGTAAAAGTCAAGATCCAAGTAAAGCTTAGATCCTTATTTCAGTGTGACCATGGAAGCCATAACGTGGATTCCTGCGCGGAAACCCTAATTCTGACCCGACCTCATTGTTCATGTGATTTATTCAGTCATACTTGATAGATCGAAATGTAATGATTAATTTCTCAGACTGAGGAATGAGAATCTGTGCTCGAGCACCACCAACAATAGATATTCTCTATTCTCTCTGCAAATCGCACACTTTTCTGCTTTGTGCATCCACAACCCGTTTTCCCGGTCATAATGTAAGGTGTTCATAGAATTCCTCAAATTTACAAATTTTTCTATATTGTTATCGATGAATGCCTTGATGCTATATTTGATATCATTTATTGGTGTTACGTATTGTAGTTTTTACATGATCCTTTACCCTTTCTTCCAATAAATTATTGGAAATTATAAATTCGGGTTATTGTGACCCGACCTCAGTGATCATGTTGGGAAATTCACCTCAGTATTGGAGGGTTAAACTCACAATAATCACCTAATAAAATGAATGTAATGACTCATAAAAAATGGAAGTTCCTCTGTAAGAAAGAAGAGTTTGTTTTAGAATTAAAAACGCTCCAAATTATTACACATAGGTTCACTCGTCGGCAAAGAACACGGCTTTATTGTAAGTCCAACCCTTGAGTTCTCGTAGGGAGCGAACGGTTTGTCCTACAGGGCTCCGCGTGGTCTCTAAAAATTAAATACTATCTTAAATTGATGGAAAAACAATGCCTTTATATCAAAATTTTCGAGTTAGGGCGTTTTCAAAATGTCAACCCTTATTTTTCAACCCTTAGAACCTACATGAACCAAAAGCTTCGGGAGCACAATCCAAACGGGGCCCACATACCAAATTCCATCAAAATCGGTCAACGGCAGCCAAATCGGACGGACGGCCAAATTTTTATTCGATTTTTGGATTCTACGTTCCTTGAAACGTAAACCAACAAATTTTGAGGGGGGGGGGGGGGGGTAAAAAAACATTTCTTGGTCGATTCCAAAGGTTCATTATTGAAAATAATAAACCAAAATTCCGTGTCAGATAAGACGCCAGCTCGCCAACATCGAAGACGCGAGTTTTTCGTAGTATTTATCACATTATCACAAATTTGTCCTCAACTTACTAATCGGATTTCTATGTGAATCTCGTAAAGATGGAAAACCTATAAAAACCATTATACAGTGTTGGTGATTTTTTTTTGTAGCAGGTATTGTACGTATGAACAAGAGAAACAATAATTTTTGAAGTTCTACTGTAGAAGGAATATAATGAATAGGAGGATGTCGCGGAATACGACCCTAGAAGCCCACAACTTGAGATATTGAATATCTCATCACATTGGTTACATGTACGCGGTGAGATGCACTGAGAAGAGAGTGGAAGTAATGGATATAACGAAACGCCATTAGTTGAAGCCCACTAGTGGAGTCCAACGTTAGAAAAGTAAATTGAAAATGGGGGAAGCAGGAGCAAGCAGGTCTACTACTAGAGATAGATTTATATCAAGTATACGAGGAACGAGAGAGAGGAGCCTAGAATAGGGGGGAAACTGATTTCTAAGTGGATGGTGAACTATCATTACAGGGAAGGCCCGGGCTGCCCTTCCCGAGTGAATTGCACTCGAGGCTTCAGAACTTGGCACAAAACTCCTTCGGATACGGAACTAGAAAGCCTCGTTTCATTGCATTACATTTCTAGCCTGTTCACTTTTTCTTTTGTTCGATATCTACCGAGCGAATTATTATTTTTTTTTTTTTTTGTACTCTTTGTTTTTTTCTGTTTTGTACGGTGCACAACTTTTCCAACCACTCGGTGCATTCCACCCTCACAAGGCGGTAAGTGAACGGGTCAAGTTTTTTCTCTCTCTCTCTCCCTTCTTGTCGGAACATTATTTTGAGATTCATTCGTCAGAATTATAGCAGGGATGCAATAACTGCATTTTTTCGGAATGTTTAATTTTGAATTTTATCGTCGAAGTAAGTTGTTTTGCGCTTTCTTTTATATATTTCACCTGTACTTAAGTAATCACGTACTTGATCCACTTACCATAGATTAGATTGTTGTGAAGGGATATTGTACTTACCTGCCAATACAATGCTGTTTAATCACCAAAAATAAAACTTCATTCAGGAGCCGAAAATGTGAAAAATGAAAGCTATGCTACCACACTAAATTTTGAGTGCCTTATGTCACTTTTGCAGGGGTCCTTCGACTCCTGTTTTCACCCTTCCAACAGTTGTATGGCAAAGAATGATGCTGACTCGACGACGGTTCAATAGCCCCCAGATGAAAACACTCGAGAAGAAACCACCCTCTCGACGTCCATAAAAATGTTAGAAGGGAAAAAACATGGAGGAGAAAAGAACATGGGGATCCGACGATGAGGAAGAGGAAACCGTGAAGGGCAGAAGTGGAAGGTTTGAAGGGAGTCGAATAGAAGGAAGGAAAGGGTCTTCAGCCCTTGAGAATCAATAAATATTGAATGTCGGAGGAGTCAAGATGGAGCTTCCTCTCCCGTCCCCCATGAACAACTTGCCCTTCACCCTCCTCAGCCCTTAACCTTCGCCGTGTTCCCCTTTCTCTTTTGAAGCCCTTTTACTTATCATTACATCTCCGTTTGAGCCGTCAACCTCAAGGAATAGCCCTCCCAGTCTATAATCAAGATCCCCACCTCCGGGTCGTTCATAGCTCGATAACAACTCCAATTTGAAACCATGAGCGCATTCCTAATTCATGAATTGTTATCATTTCAAGAAATCATAAACAATAAATTAATAAACAATAAATGAAACCACTCTTGTTGTATGAAAAAAAGAAAAAACACGCCGAAAGAATATACCTTTTAAAAATTCACGTATGCCGTTCCTATGACAAAAAACGCTGCAAATTATTACACAAAGCTTTATTATTTTTCTATTATAGATCACTCGTCTGCGAAGAACACGGCTTTGTCATTGTCACCACCAACATACATGAAGAAAAACATCGATCGCATTTCGGTCAGCTAGAATTTGAACGGAGATTAGGCCTCTTTTGCGATTCACACTCGTGTTTCTGATTCATCGTAATTTCAACCGTTAACGATCAAATTTTGACAATATTCCTTATGTCTTGGGGAGCAGCATGATCAAACGAGCAAATTTTGACGATGTTTTGTAAAGCCTGGGGAGCAGCAAGACCGTAAAAGCGAATTTTAACAAAACGTCTTATCCCTGGCGGAGCAGTATGACCAAACGAGCAGAATTTGACAACATTCCTTATGCTAGGGGATGCAGTATGACCAAACGAGCGAATTTTGACAATATTCCTTGTGACCGATGCAGTGATGGACCTTTATAATAGCCACGTTTTCTGCGATAATTCACTAGAGCCGATTGATTGGCGGACGTATCGTCAGCCTGTATATTTATGGGCAGTTTTGTTTTTCGACTGGATACTAAACAAATCATGGAGTGGGAGCTTTCAATGATTCTTGGCTTGTTCCCGAGTTCCCAAACCCGTGTTTTTTCTCCTCAAGACGACCCACAGAAAAACATACATAGCAGTTCCACCCCCCGGGCTGGAAACCTGAATGCAATGTTGAAATATTTATTAGGTTTTTGGATGGAGGACTTACAATGAGGGCCAGCGTCTTCGCTCCCATTGTTGGTCGGCTTGGTTGGCACTTACTACTTTTATTAACTGCCGGAATATGGTAATTCAATTTTTTATTGCCTTTCTACTGGGTTCGAAGGTAGCTGTGGCCTGCGAGAAACACCGATATGGATGAGGAGAGTGTTATAGTTTACTTTGGAGTCACCACCGTGAGTTATTTCCTTCTACTCCTATGTTTGTAGGGCTACCTTTTTCAGGATATTGATCCACCGGTAATCGAGTTCGATCCATAAACAATGTCAATGCGGTGAAATAATGTCTTGGCGAAGGCTTAAAGGAAAGGCTCCAAAACCATCCAGCCATGAACCATTCTCCAGTAAATAGTAGGTATAGATGACACTGAGTTTGAGTCAAATGGATTGTCCTCCTTTCATCCACTAACTTATTGATTACGAAAGTTAATAAGGTAATTATGATCATCATCTGAGCACCTTTAGTACAGTCAACTATGGTTTACTAGGTGACTTATGTTTCTTGACAAAATTATTGCATCGTTTGGAATACATTATTTTATTTCTTATTCTTGTGGTCTGGATCTGAAGACTCGTCTGACCCAGTATTTAAGTTCATATCGCATATCGGCACAAAGCACAACTGGGAGAACTCCTGCGATCCTGGTGGGTGGAGGACAATTACGATCTCGACTCTCTCCTTGGGAGCCAAATCATTACATGATAACGACTAAACAACAACAACAAGCGCAGGGATGGTTCATGGAGATTGGGGAAAGTTGTACGGGTTACGCTGCTAATCATTCCACAACGCTTTATTATTTCCCTGTAAAAATCACCAATATGCGAAGAACTATGGTCTAGAGTAGTCGGCTACGAAGATCACCATATTTACAGACAAAAAACGTCTGCCAAGTTGGGTGGGCAGTATAGCTTCCTCACTCATTGTAACATGGACGTATAGAATCAGTTGGCGAAAAAATTATGATTCAAAGAGTTATTGAATACCAAAATATTGGCGATAATATGCGGGATAGGGTTGCAGGTATTAATATTTATAATAGTGTTGTAAATAGTTGTGGTAACCCACACAATCCCTGAAAATTTCATCGAAATTGGTTGAATAGTTGCGGAGTTTTGGTTGTAACAATAAATTTAAAGTTCGCGCATGCGCAGCGGCTATTGCTTGACCAATTTGATTGAAACTTATAGGGTGTCTCTTAGAAGTTAGTCCCTGACTAACCTCCAAATTTGAGCTAAATCGGTTCATTAGAAACCGAGAAACCGAGGTTCCAGGAAATTCACGTTTGCGCATGCGCACTCGCTCCTATTGGTCCGAAGGTGCTGAAATTGATAGGGGACCGTCTAGAACCTAACCCGCACAATCCCTGAAAATTTCATCAAAATCGGACCACAGGTTAGTATAGTTTTGCCCGGGACAAGGATTGACCACAGACAGACCGACAGACCGACAGACAGACAGACACGGAACCAAAATTGTTCGGGAAGCTCTAAAACGCAAAAAGCAAGTGGAAATTTTGATTTTGGAGGACGTTTTTTTTTCACTTCTTTCACGAATACAAAGCTTCCCTACCTTCGGTAGTGAGGAAGCAAAAAGCGACACAAAACGTTTAAAAATTATTACACATATGTTTATTATTTTTCTATATTGATCATTCGCCTGCAAAGAACACGGCTTTGCCATTGCCACAATTTTTTTTGGGGGGGGGGAGATAAGGATGAAGGGAAGTGCCTCTATAAAACGACCACCAGTTCAAATATGAGCCGAGCATGACACGGGTGGTGATACCACGGAGTACGCCTACCGAGATGCCCAACTCGGAACCAACCATGGATACCTACTACCTACCTGCTCCACAATCAAGTTTATTTTGAAGAAATAAACTCTTCACTCACAATGTATAGAAATAGGGAGTGGTGGGTGCCTTCATTAGGACTGAGTTCAACTCAAAGAAACGAACATCGATCGCATTTTGGTCAGCTAAAATTTCAAGGGAGATTAGGCCTCTTTTGCGATTCACACTCGTGTTTCTGATGTATCATAAGTCCAACCATTAAGTTCTTATAGGGCCCGAAAGGTTGGTCCTACAGAGCTCTGGTTGGTCTCATTCGATTCCAAAAATTCAATACAATTTTTAATTAATGAAAAAAAAAACAATAACTTTCTATCAAACTTTTTTCAGCAAGAGCGTTTTGAAAATTTCAGCCCTTATTTTTCAACCTTAGAAGTTACTGACATCAACCAAAAGCTTCGGGGCACAACTAGACCCCAAATGAAACCCATGTACCAAAATTCATCAAAATCGGTCCATCCAAGGAAAGTGCCGCGGTACGGCGGACGGATGGAAAATTTTCGGTTTTCTAAGAATTGAAAATTCGATTTTCGGATTTTACGTACCTTGAAAGGTGAACCAACAAATTTTGAGGGGGGTTAAATTTTTTTCTTGGTCGATTCCAAAGGTTCTTATTGAAAATAATAAACCAAAAGTGAAAACTTCGAAACATAACCAACAACTAACCACCTGATCCTTAGTATTCGAGAAACGCTCCATTCCATGGTGGCAACAGGGAAGGAGGTATCCCTGGTTTGGATCAAAGGGCACTCAAGGAATTTTTGGCAAAATAAGCAGCTCTCCTGGCTACCCCTTTAGCGATTGCACTTCTACCGAGAGATGTGGGTAGCGTCACCAACCAGTGGTTGAGGGAGAAATGGGAAGAGAAATACGTCTTACAACATCCAGCAGGTGGAAGAATCAAGTTTATCCACCCTGAGATCCCCAGAGCCCCATGGTTCATAGGAGGTGCACTTTCATAGGACATGGTTAGGTTAATATGTCGAATGCGCTCCGGTCACGGGATGTGCGGATCCATTTCATGGAAATAACTACAACGGCACAGTGCGAGATACCTATGTTTAGCCCAAGTTGAAGACGTCCACCAAACCATCATGGAACGTCTCCCGCTTGCAAGAAGAAGAAATGTCATGTTCGACCAGATCTCCTCAGATACAACATCCATTCAACCTTCCACACCTGTTCCAATGCCGTAATGTGAAGATTTACTCTTCACGTTCTTATCTGATTTTAATGTTAATTTTTAATAATACTGTGTCATAATGAACTGATACAATAATTAATTATATCTTAAAAATAATTTAACTGATGGTAATATTAACTTAAATTCTGTAACAATGACAAAGTAATAACAACTTACTTTAGAATTTAACAATGACAATTCAAGTAATGTAACAATAACGTTAACAATACAATTTAATAATTGAACAAGCAATAAAAAAAACAATTGAACATGCTTTTTTATAATAAAAGTATACATGTAAAATTGATATTATGGCTGAATGGGCAACCAATCCCAAATAAAAAACGTCTGCCAAGTGGGTGTGGCACATAGCTTCCTCGTAGCCATAACCCGATTGTATAGATGATCCGATGCATAGTAGTTAATCTCAAAACACCAATCACTAAGTACCTTTCACTACCCTCATAGGGGACCATCTACACGCTACTCTGGATAATCCTAGAAAATTTCATCAAATTCGGATAAAAAATGTGGGTGAGTCACTCTCAAAAAATCAAAAAATTCTAGCCTAAGGCTGGGAATCGTACCCGCGACCGCTTGACATATAGTTTGATCCGCTACGAATGTGCTACGGGCGCCAGACAGTGGACAGTGTAGAATTTGAGATTCTGACGTACGCACGGCTGTTACACGGATTTTACGTTCGCGCATGCGCATCGGCTACTATCAGTCCGGGGGTGATGATTTTCATAGGGGACCATTTAAAATCTAATCCGCATAATCCCTGAAAATTTCATTGAAATCGGATGGAAAATATAGAAGTTATGGCCGTTACAAGGAAATTCACGTTTGCGCATGCGCAGTCGCTTCTATCAGTCCGGGGATGATGATTTTCATAGGAGACCATCTAAATACTAATCTGTAACATCTCTGAAATTTTCATTGAAATCGGATGGAAAATGTAGAAGTTATAGCCGTTACAAGGAATTCACGTTTGCGCATGCGCAGTCGCTTCTATCAGTCCGGGGATGATGATTTTCATAGGGGACCGTCTACACACCAACCCGCACAATCCCTGAAAATTTCATCGAAATCGGACAATAACTTCGTATAGTTATGCGCATTACAAGGAATTCATGACAGACACACAGACAGACAGACACACAGACACGGAACCAAAATTGTTCAGAAAGGTCTAAAACGCAAAACGCGAGTGAAAATTTTGATTTTGGAGAACTTTTTTTTTCATCCTTGAAAAGTGAAAACAAAGCTTCCGCTACCTTGGTAGACTCGGAAGCAATAAATTCGAAAATTGCTCATTCAACGACAGCTGGTCGTCTGTGTGTTTTCATTCGTTTCTAAAAATTAAACACTATCTCAAATTGATGTAAATAAAAAAGTCATTGAACATTAATTAATTAGTCAATTAATTATCCTCATTAGCGAATAGTTGGTCCCTCAGAACTCAGAGTGGTGTAAAAAAATCGTAAAAATTGTCTTTATTTTGAATTAACGTTAAAAAAATCGTAAAACTTGTCTCTATTTTAAATTAACGTTAAAAAATCGTACAGATTGTCTTCATTTTAAATCCCCCACTTTTAATCCTTCAGAAGTTACAATAACCAATAGCTTTGGGGGTAAGCCCAAAACGCAAACGTAAAAACCTTGTAACAGCCATAACTTCTCCCCGAATTCGATTCAACCTTCAGGAATTGTGCGGGTTGGCGTGTAAATGGTCCCCTATGAGGGTAAAAACCAACTCGTTTTTTGTGTTTCATAATTCCCTTAATTTATGAGATGAACTCACAAACGCTGCAAATTATTTCACAGAGGTTTATTATTTTCCTGTTCACATCACTTATCCGCAAACTGAGCACACTGAGTACACTTTAAACTGAGTACAGCTCGGAGAAATGAACAACGATCGTCATAATCAACAGTGACCAAATTTCACAAAATGCATCCGAATCAGATATGGCTTTTGACCTTAGATGAGAAGTCATGGAGGACCAATTACTTATCAAACAATCATTCAGTTTGTGAAATAATCAATGCTAACTCTAATCTCAAATTACAAGATGTAATTTTCAATCAACACCCTTCAAACTATCAACCGGTTTCTCAGCTATAAAAATGGTATACAAATTCTTTACAAACCAACAGTCTACGATGCTTTTACGATCAAGGAGAAAACTAGAAATTTACGATAGTTTAAATGATAAATGGTTAGATAGGACACAAAAATTATTATTCAAAAATTATTAAATTAAAACATTGACATTGACTTTGAATTTTAAACTGTAAAACTACATTCTTACTTGAAACGTATTATCTAAGATTAATACACTGACCGACCCAAATGCTGGGTACCGATGTGACCTATGTTAAATATATACTATTCCTAAGTACTATAACTTAATAATTAAAATACTCACTAAGTTAATCATACTTGATATGATACTTAATAACACTGATGTAACTTGACAATAATACTCAAGAAAGTTCACAGTGAAGGTTAGGTGATCCAACCATAGGTACTACCTACCTACCACATACCTACTTCACAATCAAGTTTATTTGGAAGAAATAAACGCTTCACAACTGGGAGTGGTGGGTGCCTTCATTAGGAAATTTGAATAGTAGTTTAGATTAGGCCTCTTTTGCGGTTCACACTCGTGTTTCTGATTTATCGTACGTCAAACCCTTAAATTTCCGTAGGGAGCGAACGGTTTGTCCTACAGGGCTCCGCCTGGTCTCAAAAAATTCTAAAAATTCTATACTATCTTAAATTGATGGAAAAACAATGCCTTTATACCTAAATTCTTTGAGTTGGGGCGTTTTCAAAATTTCAAACCTTATTTTTCAACCCTTGAAAGTGACTGACATCAACCAAAATCTTCGGGCACAACTAGACCCCAAATGAAGCCCATATACCAAATTTCATCAAAATCGGTTAATGGTAACTAAGGAAAGTGCCGTACGGCGGACGGACGGCCAAATTTTTATTCGATTTTTGGATTTTACGTACCTTGAAAAGTTCAATATTGAAAATAATAAACCAAAATTGAGGATACCTATTGTTGGAAAGAGCAATAAATTGTCTTTTATTTTTGTCTCATACAATTTTCATTTAATTCACGCCAAAATTTTTCTTAAACTTATTTTTTCTTTATTGTTTCCCTTATATTTTAAATTTAATTTTTTTCAACTCCCTGTTTTTTTAACGGTTCTCGATGGTGTTTTGCTACAACCATTGTCTACTAACATTTATTTTACTGCAAGTTTTGACCGAGATATTTGCCCCCCCCCCCCCCCCCCCCTCAACATTAAACCGAGTTCGAGAACACTTCGTAATTCCTGAGCAAGGTCGGTCGAACTGACGTCTTTTAGCATCATCTTTCAGATATTAGAGAATTTCTTAGTGATAATAAACAACAATTATGATGGTGCATTTTCCGACCTCGCGGTAAAACTTCAAAACTAGTTTTCTCAAAATGGGGTGGTTCCGGGAAATTTCCAACTTCATTCTTAAAATGTATGAATCATCAATTAGACATCAACGGATTGCCTAGGAGTCGCTGTTACTGGTTCTGGGTGCATCAACGGTCTGAAAGATAATGAAGGAAGAGATCCGCCAAAAAATAAATCGACGTAGGCCTCACGATTCAGGAAATGGAGAGAAGTGATTCGCCCCTTCCATTTGTGACGGTTATATTATCGGGGGGTGGGTATTGCTCGATAACAACTAATTAAACCAATCCGACGCAAATATATGGGTGATCCGTTTTTATTTAATTTCATACGTTACAAATTCAATCAGCCATTCACCTCTTCCGCCCGCACTTGACTGAATTGACTTAATCATTAATCAGTGAATGGGGGTGGGGGTATGCGGAAATAGAAGGTCAGTCAATCTCCGCAGGGTTAGTGCAGCGGCTGAATTAAAGGAGATGGAGCATCCCTCTCCTTTCCACACTTCCCTCTCAGGCTCCTTTGGAAGTCCGACCCCTGCACTAGTAGTGGGTAAAACGATTTTCAAACCCGAAAAACCCCCTCTAAAAGCTCCCTTACCTTTTGTGAATAGGAATGCAACGAATTGACTTGTAGGGTTGCATTTCCGTTTTATGCACCCGTAATTTGCCCCTCCGCTCCCATTCTGCCGGTTGATTAAAGGTTTGAATCTACAACTAATAGCTTTGAGAAACCCGAACGAGGGCTCTGCCCATTTGAAAAATCAGTGGGATTCTCTTTTCTCAGTGACTTTGAATGCAAAGCGTAACAGTCCCTGGCTGGTTGTGAGTTATCAAGTACCTAACTTGGGATGAGGAACAACAGCTCCGGGGGTGGAAGAGACATTTCGGATCAAAGCAGAGTTCAGATGGTGTTCGCGATTTGGCATCGCAATTTTCTGTCTCATCAGGATACTAAGCAGGGGTTAGGAATGAGCGATAGTATTATCCTATCAATTTTTTGACAACAGGTTCTCTTTTCACGTATTCGAATTCACAATAAAGTAAGATTAGGTAAAGATGAAATTTATAGAGAATTCATAGGATTAGTTTCAGATTACAAAACAAAAAAGTCTGCCAAGTGGGTGGGGCACGCAGCTTCCTTGTATCCATAACTGGATTGTATAGATGATCCGATGCACAGTAGATTATCTCAAAACATCAATCTCTAAGTACTTTCTACTCCCTCAAAAGGGGACCATCCTAATTTAAGAAGGATTTCACCAAATTTGGGAAGAAAATATTGAAAATATGACTGTTACGAGGAAATTCAAGTTTGCGCATGCGCAGTGGCTACTATCAGTCCGGGGGCGATGTTTTCATACAGGACCATCTCCCCAGGACTGATGGTAGCCACTGAGTATGCGCAAACGTCGATTCCTTGTAACATCCATACCTTCTATATTTTCCATCCGATTTCGCCGAAATTTCTCAGGATTGTCCAGATTGGCGTGTAGATGGTCCCCTATGAGGGTAGTGGAAGGTACTTAGTAGTGCATAGTGCATAGGTGTATAGTAGTTACTTTGAGATTAACTACTATGAATCAGATTATCTATTCAATCGGGTTATGAATACGAGGAAGCTATGTGCCACACCCACTTGGTAAATTTTAATTTTTTTTTCAACCTTGAAAAGTGAAAATAAAGCTTCCGCTGCCTTGGTAGACTCGGAAGCAAAAGAGGTCATAAAAGAAGACAAAAAAGGTGTGTTGTACAGAGCTCTTACCAGTTGTGGATGTTTTAAGGAATTGACGTTTGCGCATACGCAGTGGCTACCATCAGTCTGGGGATAATGATTTCCATAGGGGGCCATCTGCAACTGAATTCGCATATTCCCTGAAAATTTCATCGAAATCGGATGAGACGTGTAGAAGTTATGGCTGTTGCAAGGTATTCACTTTTGCGCATGCGCAGCATCCACTGAGTTCCTTCTCTTGTATAACAGTTTTAAGCCTTTTTATAAACTATTTTTCAAATAGCTGGAAAATGACATTGATATAGGCCTTACCATGTGTACGTGATTTTTAGTTTAGGAACAGCCGGTTCATACCCACCATAAATCATTATTAATTTTTCATTTTTCATTTTTTTTTATTTTGATTCACGATTTTATGTTCATTTATCATTTTTCGTTTCTTAAACTTGTATGTACAGGGCATACTTGAAGTACATCGCCACTAAAGACTCGACACTACCAGTGTAGAGATACCTGGATGCGCACCTACTCGTGCCGTCGACTATCACTTGGTATTTAAAATTTAACTCAGCTAGGTTGATCATTCAACAAAAGACGAACTTTTCATTTAAGCACTCATTTAATAATAAAATTTTTAATTTGAAAAACCAAATTGAAAAAACATTGGAAGAACCTTCTTAGAACGGAGACAGAGAAACATGAGATGGACGACCTAGATTATCGAACATGGAAAACATCCATGACATGGAAATACCAACATCCTCCCATAATCTAGTGTGGTACATCTGACTAAAGAAAAAAAAAATCACAAACGAAACTTATCAAATCATTCCGAGTCCAGAAACACAGAACTCATGTTTTGGACCATGCAATCCCTTTGTAAAGACATCTGCAATCATCTTGTCCGTTTGCAAATACTTAACGTCAACAACTTTATTTTCCACAGTTTCTCTAATATAATGGTATCTGCAATCAATATGTTTTGTTCGATTATGGAAAACAGGGTTTGAGATCAATTTATGACTGCTTTGATTATCATTATAAATTGTCAATGGGTCATCAAAATCTATCAACTCACCTAAGAATCCTTTCAAAAATACAGCTTCCTTAGCAGATTCCGTGAGACTAACATATTCTGCTTCTGTGCTGGATAATGTTACACAGTTTTGTTTCCTAGCATTCCATGAAACAGCTCCATTAGCAAATTTAAATACATAGCCTGAATAGGATTTACGATCAATCACATTATTGGCCCAATCGGCGTCTGCAAATCCTTCTACCAAATTTCCACTTTTCGTGTAACAAATACATTTATCAACTGAACCTTTGAGATATTTCAGGATACGTTTAGCATGATTCCAATGCTCACTGTCATATGCATTATTATACTGGCTCATGAAACTAATTGAATAAGCAATATCTGGTCTCGAATTAACACCAAGGTACATTAATGACCCTATTAACGCCTGATAAGGCAACGAATCGTGAACATCATCATTTTTGTTTCCCAAATTCAATTTTAATCCAACTTCAATGGGAGTAGCATGAATTTTTGCGTCCTTTACACCAAATTTATCAAGTAATTTTAAAATGTAATCTTTTTGGTGAATTTTCATGGTGTTATTTTTCCTGTCTCTCTCTATGTTAAGTCCAACAAAATTACGAACAGGTCCTAAATCTTTAATTCCAAAGTTCTTACTAAGCTCAACTTTTAGCTCAGTCTTCAATTTCAAATCGTTGGAAAGTAGCAAAAAATCATCAACATAGAGTGCAATTATTACGATTGAATCACCATTAATTTTGTAAAAAACACAAGATTCAAATTTTGATTTGACAAAGCCAATTTTAATCAAAACATTTTCTATCTTTTTATTCCAGACTCTGGATGACTGTTTGAGTCCGTATAGAGCCTTTTTTAATAAACAAACTTTATTTTCGGAATTTGACTCAACAAAACCTTGAGGTTGTTCCATTAAAATATACTCCTCCAACTCCCCGTTCAGGAATGCTGTGTCCACGTCTAGGTGGTCCACATCTAGATTCAATTCCACAGAAAGAGCTAGTAATGTTCTAATGGTTGAACCCCTTACTACAGGTGAAAAAGTTTCGTGGTAATCTATACCAAATTCCTGGGTAAAGCCCTTAGCTACAAGTCTAGCTTTATAGATTATCTCATCATTAGGTCCTACTTTTTGACAAAATACCCACTTACATTTTACAACTTTCTTACCACCTGGAGGTCTGTCCACCAGCACCCACGCCTTATTGTCCTCAAGTGATTTGTACTCCTTCTCCATGGCCTTCCTCCATAGTCCCGCATCACTTCTTGACATCGCCTCGTCCACCGTCATAGGATCTCCAGCGTTGTTCATGTCCTGGTAAGTTCGGTAGGCGACAAAGTCGTTGAATTCTTTGGGCTTCCTGATCCGGAGGGGATACCTTCGACCTTGGTTGTCAGATTCCGAGGTAGAAGAGCCACATGAGGTTGAGGTACCACCAGGTACAGGTTGACTGAATGGAGCAGGATCTGTGGTCCCTGATTCGTCAAGATTTGTAGTTTGGACTTCCTTCTCAACACCTTCCCGTGACGAATCAATATCTGACTGCTCACATGTTTTTGAAAAAATACCATCAAAAATGTATTGACTTTCACATGGCTCAATTTTTGAACCTTCAATGGAAAAAGTGTTCTCCAAAAATGTAACGTCACGAGCTCTGATGATTGACCCTGGCTTTTCTGGATCATATAGCCTGTATCCCTTGGTGTCCTCACAATAACCCACAAAAATATATGGTTTACTCTTTGGGTCCCATTTCTTCCGCTTGACTTTGGGTACATGTGCATAGGCTACACATCCAAATACACGCAGGTGTGAAAGGTCAACTTTTTCATTAGTCCACATTTCCTCAGGGATCTTCTTCTCAATACCTTTATGGGGTGACCGATTATATAGGTAAGCAGCTGTATTGACGCTTTCAGCCCACATTCTATTATCCAATTTTCCATCTCTCAACATACACCGAGCTTTTTCACAAATTGTTCTCTGAGCTCTCTCAGCAACTCCATTTTGCTCGGGACAGTAAGGAACTGTCAGCTGATGACGAATGCCATTGGTCTTCAGAAATTCTTCAAAATTTGAATTGACATACTCAGTTCCGTTGTCTGTTCTGAGTATTTTTATTTTCTTGTCCATCTGATTCTCGACCATGACCTTGAATTCCTTGAAAATTGGCGTGACTTCAGTCTTGTGTTGGATAAAATACACAAAAACTTTCCGGGAAAAATCGTCTACAATGGTGAATATGTAGCGAGCTCCTCTCCAAGATGCTTCTGGGAGAGGCCCGACCAAATCAGAATGCAGAATTTGAAGTACTTCCGTGGCCCTCTTCCCAGACGTTTTCTTAAATGGGAGACGTGTCTGCTTTCCTTCCAAACATGAAATGCACTGCTGATTATCTTGATCCGAGCTAAAATCTACACCACTTACTAATCCTTTTCGAAGTAAGTTCATGGACACTCGATTCATATGACCTAATCGTTGGTGCCATAGTTGTTGAGAATTTTCGGATGACATCAAACAGGTTTCTGGTACAGACAACTTCAGACAAGTTTCAGGTACAGACGATTTGAGACAAGCTTCTGGTTCAGACGATTTGATACAAGCTTCTGATTCAGACGATTTGAGACTAGCTTCTGATTCAGACGACATCAAACACTTTTCTGGTTTCCTGAGGTCCACACTATACAAACCATTCCTCAACTTGGCATGGAGAAGCTCATTCCCAACAACAGAGCAACTGTCATCATACACTGTGCAACCCTGTGCAGTAAAGACCACAACACAACCTTTTTCCGCTATCTTACTGACGGACAACAGGTTGGCACGAAGTTCAGGCACATAGGTGACATCAGAAAATTTTTCAATTTCTGAGAGATTTGTCGTTATTACGTCACCTACACCACAAGTTTTCATCCGCTGATTGTTGGCCACAATTATGTTGTTATCCTCACTTTGTTTCATATTCTCTAGCCAATCTTCACGTGATGTGAGATGGAGGGAAGCACCTGAATCAATGTAGAATAAATTCTGGTCACAAGTGTCCGCAACACCTAGAGCAACATGCAAAGCACGACCTTTCTTTCCTTTATCCTGAACCTTACCATTTTCTTGACCTTTAGAGTTAACTTTAACTTCAGAGTCCTTATTTTGATTTTTAGGATTCTGAGGACAAGCAGGTTTCAGGTGATCGTACGAACCACAAGTATAACACTTGAAACGTGGTTGGTTTTTCTTGAAATTTCCCCTTTTCTTGGTAAAAAGCGCTGACTCTTCATTTCCAGCAGGATTCCGTTCTTGTAACAGTAACTGGCCCTTCACGTAGTCTGTAGTTAGTTCAGAACGCGAATTTTCGATAGCCATCACCATGGGATCGTACTGATCAGTCAAACCACTAAGCAAAATGACTGCAATCAACTCATCATCAAGAGGTTTGTCAATATCGGCTAATTTTTGAGAAACCGAAATCACCTCATTAACATAAAGTTCCATGGTAGGAAAATTTGAAAGCTTCAAAGACAGAAGAGTTCGCAAAAGTGTCAATCTGCGTGATAAACCCTTATTTTCATAAGCAGTTGCAAGGGCATTCCATGCTTCTAACGCGGTTTTTGCTGACCGAACATGCACATAACAAGAAGGTTTCAGATTCAGACAAATTTTGGCCAAGGCTGTACTGTCCTGTTCCTTCCGTTTTTCTTCAACTTTAGCTATTCTAGCAGAATCCATTTGAAATTGAGCTATTTCCGCATTACTGACTGAACATGATGCATTCGGTTTTATGCACCAGTCAATGTGTTCATGCATCAATGCCATTCGCATGGCGAATTTCCAGTTGTTATAATTCGACTGCCCTTCAAGTTTGATTATATTACTGAGCGAATGTGACTCCGACATTTTCATAGAATCGTGAGTTACTTACTCGATTTGAAGAAAAAAAACCGACCGGCAAGTCAAAAAACTGATCTAACCTTGCTGCAACAGAGCCCGCAGTTTTCACAATCACATAAACCCGTGAAAAAACGTGAATCTGGGCCCATAACCACTTGGTATTTAAAATTTAACTCAGCTAGGTTGATCATTCAACAAAAGACGAACTTTTCATTTAAGCACTCATTTAATAATAAAATTTTTAATTTGAAAAACCAAATTGAAAAAACATTGGAAGAACCTTCTTAGAACGGAGACAGAGAAACATGAGATGGACGACCTAGATTATCGAACATGGAAAACATCCATGACATGGAAATACCAACACTATCATATACCTAGAAAGTACGAATAATATTTATACTTTTTGCTCTATACTTTCAAGGTATATGATTTATGTTATTACCATAAATTCCTGGAAAAATAAATCGATTTCAGCTTGAATATCGTTCAGGAACTGTTTAGATTTCAAAACAAATATTTGGAAAAACCAATTACTGAAATGGGAATTATTACAGTAAATAAGTAGGTTTTTACATAGTTAGGCACAACTTGGATTGACTTGATTTAATCATGGAGTAGTGAGATCAGCCTCCAACAAGACAGATATTGGAATTAAATTGATCCATCAACCACAAAAATCACGATCTGATTTTGATCTTACGAATGAGGAAGTGGATTTTGGTCAAAAACTAGTACCAGTTAATTTATATTTTCATTGTCTGTTGATAATTTGAAATATTATGGGGGTCTCAGTCGGTCGGGTAATACTAACCCTTCATCGTTCCGGGTTAGTATTTCCCTTATATCAGCGCTCAAACTTTAAAAGTTGTACCTAAATTTCACATTTTCAAGGATTTTCGAAATTTATTAGTACATCTGCCTAGGGAATTGAAAAACTAAAAGATTGCCGCTGGATTCATCAAAATCGAAAAATAATTGCCAGCAAAAAGAGGAGAAAACTCAGTCAGGGTTTTCCCCAATCTTTTAGTTTTTCAATTCTTTTTTTTCCGGCAGGCAGGTGAGAAAATCTTTAAGATCCACAGGTGAAGTTGGATCTCGTAAGATAGGTAAGATAGGACCCTACCTACCTAGAAGGGTCCGCGACTTCAAGGTTATGTGGGATATAAACCCACTAAAAAAAACACCTCCTTTTTCTCCCACGTTGGATGATCAGCCTGGAACTGTTTAACACATTACTTCAGGCTGAGTCCTGGGGCACTTCATCAGTTCTGGATGGCGGGACGGACCAGGTGTTCCCTTCTCTCTCTCTTTCGTTCTAACAATGTCTTCCTTGTCAGGATACTCTCTGCGTACGCTGCCACAGCAGTCCAGCTCCTCTCACCTTCCAGCATCTTGCTAACGACAGCTTCTGGTGTTGAAATTTGGGGAGTTAACCCCAGCTCTGCTAGCAGCTGGCTTCTTTCAACCGCCCATATGGTGCATTTGAAAAAGGTGTGTAGCGCATCATCATCTTCTCTCTTCTGGACAATTCCCTCGGCTGATGTCCTAATGAATTTCAAGAATCCTTAAAAGTGAAATTTTGGTAGAACTGAACTTTTAAATTTGAGCGCCGGTAATTGAGGGGAATACCATCCCGGAACGAGGAACGAACGGCGACCGACTGAATGGCAACCAATTAATATCGACAACGGAAATTGAATATACTTGTCCGTAGGTATTTTATGTAACTCTCGAACCACTGCTCCCATTTGTGTGATGTAAAAACTGCTGCTTGTCAATATCTAGCTATCGTTAATATTTCCAGCCGTTTCCAACATTTCTCATCTACATCAACAATTTTACTCGTTTCGCGAAAATACACACTAAACTGTAAACTGTCAATTTGAGTAGGATTCAAGAAACCGTGAATCCACGGGAAATCCCTTATTTGGCTTAGTAAATCACGATAAGATCTGTTTTAATCTTCAATAAATGAAGAATGGTGGAGACACGTCTATCTTGACTTGGATTGGGGCTTACCACGCATTCTGTGTGAAGATCTTTGAACTTAGTAAACTAGCAGCCGTAGAATAGAAGGCGCTCGTGAAATACTTGTCAACTCCCGCCCTTCCACATTTAATAGGAATTTCTGAAAATCAGGAAAAATCAGTGCAAATGAATGCAACGGTTTATTGTTTTTTTTATTTATAGATCACCCGTCTACAAAGAACTCGGTTTTTATATAAATAGTGCCTAGCTAGCGTAGGTACCCCAACATTCAGTTTCGAACGATTTAGATGAGAATTGCTGAATGGGATCAAATCTAATCGTAAGAAGCTTTTAGTTATTGTCTATCACTTGTAATGATAATGCTATTTTTGCTTCCGAGTCTACCAAGGAAGCGGAAGCTTTGTTTTCACTTTTCAAGGTTAGAAAAAAAGTCTGCCAAGTGAGTGTGGCACATAGCTCCCTCGTATCCATAACCCGATTATATAGATGATCCGATGCATAGTAGTTGATCTCAAAACACCAATCTCTAAGTACCTTGCACTACCCTCATATGGGACCATCTACACGCTAATCTGGACAATCCGAGAAAATTTCATCAAATTCGAATGAAAAATGTAAATGTTATGGCGGTTACAAGGATTTTACGTATGCGCATGCGCAGCGGCTACTATCAGTCCGGGGGTGATGATCTTCATTGGGGACCATCTACAACGTAATCCGCATAATCCCTGAAAATTTCATCGAAATCGGGTAGAAAATGTAGAAGTTATGGCCGTTACAAGGAAATGCACGTTTGCGCATGCGCAGTGGCTACTATCAGTCCGAAGGTAATGATTTTCATAGGGGACCATCTAAATACTAATCTGTAACATCCCTGAAATTTCATTGTAATCGGATGGAAAATGTAGAAGTTATGGCCGTTACAAGGAAATGCACGTTTGCGCATGCGCAGTGGCTACTATCAGTCCGAAGGTAATGATTTTCATAGGGGACCATCTAAATACTAATCTGTAACATCCCTGAAATTTCATCATCATCTACAGGGTGTCCCAGAAGTTATGGTCCACCCTCCGGCATTTCCGTATTTAATTACGTAAAAAAATGGGTCCAACGACATTTTTCATATTTTTTTGTAAAGAGTTCAGGAAAATTACTTTTGCGCAAAAAAATTGCGCGCTAGTGCGCGCAATTGACACCAACTTTGTTTGTTCAAATGGGAACCCCCATTTTTAATTGCAGCTTCAGATTATACGTCAAATTTCATGAGAAATTCATACCCCAACCGACTTTTTTCATTGCGCGCAACTGGTACTTTTCGCGTGCAAAGTGACCAGGGTGCGCAAAAGTGCATTTTTTTAAACCCCAAGTGTGGCAGATGTTTTGTCATTATTTTTTGACGCTGAATCACGTAGTGAGTTCCTTTCTTCGATCTCATCGTTATTTTTCTAAATTTAGAAGTAAAAATTATGTTTTTGGGCTTTATTTTCCCTCCCCCTTCCGCAACATGGGATGGGGACCGGCTATGGCGGGATTAAAAATAAATTCCTCACTTCTAAATTAGAAAAAATTTTTGGAAGGTAGGAAAATGTTGGTTAAGTAGGTACTTACCTACTTTAATGTGAAAAAAATAAAAAAGCTTCTCATCTAACGGTCTTTGACCAGTCGGGTGCCGACCCCCAACCCAAGGTGAAGAATGATAAGACATTCATTTTTATTATTACTTTTTTTGAGCTTTTGTAACTTTTAATTTTTTTTAAAGGTTTTTAGATGAGAAGCTTTTTTATTTTTTTCACATTAAAGTAGGTAAGTACCTACTTAACCAACATTTTCCAACATTCCAACAATTTCCTACTTTTCAAAAATTTTTTTGAAATTTAGGAGTGAGGAATTTATTTTTAATCCCGCCATAACCGGTCCCCAGCCCGTGTTGCGGAAGGGGGAGTGAAAATAAAGCCCAAAAACATAATTTTTCCTTCTAAATTTGGAAAAATAACGATTAAATCAAAAAAAGAACCTCACCACGTGATTCAGCGTCAAAAAATAATGACTAAACATGTGCCACACTTGGGGTTTAAAAAAACGCACTTTTGCGCACCCTGGTCACTTTGCACGCGAAAAGTACCAGTTGCGCGCAATGAAAAAAGTTGGTTCGGGTATGAATTTTTCATGAAATTTGACGTCGAATCTGAAGCTGCAATTAAAAGTGGGGGTTCACATTTGAACAAACAAAGTTAGTGTCAATTGCGCGCACTAGCGCGCAATTTTTTTGCGCAAAAGTAATTTTCCTGAACTCTTTACAAAAAAATATGAAAAATGGCGTTGGACCCATTTTTTTACGTAATTAAATACGGAAATGCCGGAGGGTGGACCATAACTTCTGGGACACCCTGTATACAATCGGGTTATGGATACGAGGAAACTATGTGCCACACCCACTTGGCAGACTGTTTTCCATCAATTTTTGAAGAAATTGTATTTTTAGAATCTAATCTAGATGTGTAAGGACCCTTACAGTGTGGAGCGAAAACGGGCCAATTTGTTTTCGTTGGTATTTTTGCTATTCGCTCTCGTGCTTTTCACTACGTATTCAACGCTACGCTTAATTTTTAAAACGAATCTTGATTATTCAATTAGCGTTGTGTTCAGCAAAAACCCTTAAGTATGTGATCAGGGGGATCTCACAATTTATTTTACCCCTGTGTTGTAAAAATGTGTACTTAGCTTAAAGTAATACTAGACGTAAAAGGCAAAAATGGATTAAAATTGACGTTTGGCCATCTCATGACAAATTTGTGCTGAATATTACCTAGCACGTGATCGAATGTAGTGATCTCCATCCGAAGATATTAACAAAACCTGCTGAAATCGAACAAATGATGGAATTCCTCATGTACTTGTCACGAGTCATTATTGACATGAACCCGCTCCACTTTTCGCGCCCGAAGGGAATTCAACACCCCCAAGAAAAAATTTTTTGCAAAAAAATTAAAATTTAAAAAAAAGTAATTTTCTACGAGGATTTGAACCGCTCTGACTCACCGCTTTCATTCCATCTCCACTCTAAATTGTCCACCTCTCCGCTCTTCTCTCACAGCTTTTATAACCGCTCTTATCGCAGCTCCACTCATATAAGCATGCGAACAGTGCGTGGGCGAAATGACTCCGTCGCGGTCCAGAAATGCCTCGCAAAACTGCACACCGCAAAAAATTCCAAATAAAGAGTGCAATTTCCCCTTCAATAATTGCACTGAGCACTTTCCCCAGTTCACATGGACCGATTTTGATGAAATTCGGTATATCGGCTCCATTTGTGCCCCGAAGCATTTGGTTTATTGTCAGTCACTTCAAAATAGGAAGAAAACGTTTTCAAAACGCCTTAGCTCGAAAACATTCGATGAACAGGGCATTGTAAAGCTCTGTGGGACCAACCGTTCGCTAACGAGTATAGATAATTTATTACCTAATTCATTAATTTCCCATGACGTTTTTTCTCCAATTTAAGGTGGTGTTCAATTTTTAGAAACGAATGATACCACCAAGATAATCAACAATTATTATTGAATACGCGTTTATTGAAACTAATCAGGACACGTGGGCACTGCTAATCCAGCCGACGCGAACCCCAATTTCTCGATAGGGGAGAACACTGCAAATTATTACACAAAGGTTTATTATTTTTCTATATAGATCACTCGTCTGCAAAGAAGACGGCTTTGTCATTGTTATCAACAACCAACACGAAGAAAAACATCGATCGCATTTCGGTCAGCTAAAATTTGAACGGAGATTAGGCCTCTATTGCGATTCACACTCGTGTTTCTGATTTATCTTAAGTCCAACACTCAAGTTCTCGTAGGGAGCGAACAGTTTGTCCTACAGGGCTCCGCGTGGTCTCTAAAAATTCAATACAATTTTAAATTGATGGAAAAACAATACCTTTATAACAAAATTTTTTGAGTTAGGGCGATTGCAAAACTTCAAACCTTATTTTTCAACCCTTAGAAGTGACCTACATCAACCAAAATCTTCTGGGCACAACTAGACCCCAAATGGAGCCCACCAAAATTGCCGACGCAGGGAAAAAATTTGCAATTTTGGTTTACTACTTTCATGAATGAACCTTTGCAACCGACAAAGAAAACAAATTTTAACCCCCCCTCAAAATTTGTTGGTTACCGTTTCAAGTTATGTAGAATACGAAAATCGAATGAAAAATGTTCCGTCCGTTCGCCGTACACGGCAGTTCCCACGGACCGATTTAGATGAAAGTTGGTACATGGGCTTTATTTGGGGTCTAGTTGTGCCCCGAAGCTTTTGGTTGTTGTCAGTCACTTCTAAGGGGTGAAAATTAAGAGTTGAAATTTTCAATAGTGCCCTACCTCGAAAGCTCTCGAAATAAAGGTATTGTTTTTTCACTAATTTGAAATAGTATTGCATTTTTAGAGACCACGCGGAGCTCTGTAGGACAAACAGGGGCGTCAGGTGAGAATATTCTTCAGGCAAACAGCTTGGCCAGTCATATAGAAATAAACAATAATGAAAAACGCAGCAAATTGTTACACAAAGGTTTATTTTTCTGTGCAGAATCAGCGCCAGCAAAGAACATAGCTTTGCCATTGTCACTACCTACCAACCATGTTTTCGTGTCATAATCGAGTTTATTTAGATGAAATAAATCTTCACATTCCATTCAAAGACATGAAGAATAATTTCGTCATTTAGAAATTTTATTACTGGTTGATAAGTATGGTGAGATGATGTGGGTGGATGGATATTTCATGTCTCACCATGCGGTTTATTAGTATCCATAGCTCATCTTCCAAGTTTCTCTGCTTTCAAGGTCAGGAAACAGCTCCTCAATTGTTTGCCTTGGCTGATGCTGTGGTAGTGGGGGTGCAGCAATACTAGACCCCCTGCCGATCGTCGCCTCTCATCTAAAAACAGTTCTGCAAAATTCATTTCTTTGAACTGTTTGCTGGGCTCCGCACTAGTTCGCGTATCATCCACTCTCTCTCGTGTGTTGCGGGCTAGTATCCAAGCAAAATACGTACTAATCCCTTTCTCCTTTCATCTAACTTCCTTGATAATAATGGATTTTAATTAAAAGATTTTATAAAATGTTTACAAAATCGGCTTTACAAAACTTGGTAATATAAAAATATAGGAGAATCTTAACAAAAATTATTTTATTCACTTCACATGGGTAGTTTTAGTAAGGCAAACAGTGTTTGCTATGTTTGCCTGGAGGAGACGCCACTGAGGACAAACCATTCGCTCGCTACGAAAACTTAATGGTTGGTCGTACGATAAATCAGAAACACGACTGCGAATCGCGAAAGAGGCCTAATCTCCATTCAACTGTTAGCTTACCAAAACACGATCGCTGTTCGTTTCTTCGAGTGGTACTCAGTTTTGCCTCCAGCAACCAGTAATCAAATTTCTTCATGAAGGAATTCACTACTCCCAGTTGTGAAGCGTATATTTCTTTCAAATAAACTTGATTGTGAATAGGTAGGTAGTTCCTATGGTAGATGGTGACAATGGCAAATCCGTATTCTTTGCAGAAGACTGATCTACATAGAAAAATAATTTTCAATAATGAACCTTTGGAATCGACCAAGAAAAATTTTTTTTTTTACACCCCCTCAAAATTTGTTGGTTTACGTTTCAAGGTGCGTAGAATCCAAACATATTGTTTAGTAATGCATGCAATCCAGGGGACGTCCCATTGGATAAGCATTAGATCAGTTTAACCAGTTGGTAAGAGATGAAACTGTTTCACTCGATGTAATTTATTTATTACTTTAGGCAAGAAATAGTGACCCCCCCCCCCTCCCTCACCATATCCGCCATAACATTTCTAGCGGCATAGGAGCCTCAAATCAGCATTTTAAAATCCATGATCTACGATACACAACATGCGAATTCGAGTCACACCCCCACCAATGGTGACAGTCTGGCACCAAAGCGGAAATACGTCGTAACATTGAACTTTCATCTATTAGTTTTAGTAGGCAGTCCGTCAAGGTTCACATCCGTATTCAAGGTGAAACACAAGAAGAAACTACGAAATATGCGGTTTATGGTGCCCTGGCACCATGGTGGCACCAAGATTAGTTCCATAGTGGTAGATACAGAGAATAATTCGTGAAAATCCGGAGGTATAGTGAGAATTTTTCCTCAATATCAAAGCTTGGGTACAATTAGTAAGCCCCCCGCTCATCCCCTCCCCTTGCGAATTTTGGTACTCTGGTGGAATCATGTACAACTCGGAAGTTATTTGAATAAAAAAAAAAGAAACACGCAAATCGGTTGGAAATTGAGGCCTGGGCAGAGTTTACAAGATTATGCCCGCAAACGCACGTTTTTTGAGCATTACCTAACATTATTCGAAATTCCGGCGACGTAGTGTACAACTAGATAGTTTTCCGCGTCGAACAAAAGACGCTGCAAATTATAACACAATGGTTTATTCTTTTCCTATATTGATCACACGTCTGCAAAGCCACCAACCATCCAACATGAAGAAAAACATCGATCGCATTTCGGTCAGCTAAAATTTGAACGGAGATTAGGCCTCTTTTGCGATTCACACTCGTGTTTTTTGTACCTGATTTTTCGTACGTCCAACCCTTAAATTCTCGAAAGCAGCCAACGGTTTGTCCAACAGGGCTCCGCGTGGTCTCAAAAAATTCTAAAAATTCTATAGAATCTTAATTTGAAGGAAAAACAATACCTTTATATCAAAATTTTTTGAGTTAAGGCGTTTTCAAAATTTCAAAATTTATTTTTCGACCATTAGAAGTGACCTACATCAACCACAATCTCCGGAGCACAACTAGACCCCAAGAGGAGCCTACATACCAAATTTCATCAAAATCGGTCAATGGTAAGTGGCAAAAGTGCCAAAAAAGTGCCTTCTAAGGGTTCCAAAATCAATTTTGAAATTTTTAAAACGCTCTAACTTCAAAAATTTTGACATAAAGGTATTGTTTTTCCTTCAATTTAAGATCCTATAGAATTTTCAGAATTTTTGAGACTACCCGGAGCTCTGTAGGACAAACCGTTCGCTCACTACGAGAATTTGAAGTTTGGACGTACGAAAAATCAGAAACACGAGTGTGAATCGCAAAAGAGGCCTAATCTCCGTTCAAATTAAAGCTGACCGAAATGCGATCGATGTTTTTCTTCATGTTGGATGGTTGGTGGCTTTGCAGACGAGTGATCTTTAATCTTTATATAGAAAAATAAAAAATAATAAACCATTGTGTAATAATTTGCAGCGTTTTGGAATCTACGTACCTTGAAACGTAAACCAACAAATTTTGAGGGGGTGTTAAAAAAAAATTTTCTTGGGCGATTCCAAAGGTTCATTATTGAAAATAATAAACCAAAAGAACCAGGAAAGTCGGTTGAGAACTAAGGCCTGTGCAGGCGACACAAGATTTTGTCACACACACACACACACACAAAGACATACACCTATGGTTTTTTTTCGCGGATTTGGATTCAGAATGGTCTAAAACGGATTACTGTGTGGTTATTTTTTTCTGTTGAGTGTTGTCCAACTTTACCCCAGATCGATCGCATAAGGACGCCCAAGTCTTACTGTGGGACCTCCTAAAAATCGAATAAAAATTTGGCCGTCCGTCCGCCGTACGAGGGACTTTGCCCACTTAGCATTGACCGATTTTGATGAAATTTGGTACGTAGGCTCCATTTGAGGTCTAGTTGTGCCCTGAAGATTTTGGTTGCTGTAACAATCTTCAAGTTGGTTGGTGGTAACAATGGCAAAGCCGTGTTCTTTGCAGACGAGTGATCTATATAGAAAAATAATAAACCTTTGTGTAATGATTTGCAGCGTTTTTAGTATTTCGGCTCCTTTACAGCTTACTAATTGTACCCAAGCTTTGAAAGTGAGGAAACATTCCCATTATACCTCCGGATTTTCATGAATTATTCTCTGTACCACCATGGAACTAATAGTGGTGCCACCATGGTGCCAGGGCACCACAAACTGCATATTTCATGTTTTTTTTTTGTTTTTTTGTGTGTTTCACCTTGAATACGGATGTGAACCGCGACGGACTGCCTGCCAAAACTAATAGATGAAAGTTCAACGTTACCACGTATTTCCGCTTTGGTGAGAGACCGGCAGCATTGGATGAGGGGGGGGGGGGGGTCAACTCTAATTTGCATGTTGGGTATCGTAGATCATGGATTTTCAAAAGCTCTTCAAATTCGATCCTCCCATGCCGCTAGAAACGTTATGGCGGATATGGTGAGAGGGGGGACCTCTATTTCTTGCCTGAAATACTAAATATATTACATCGAGTGAAACAGTTTTATCGCTTACCAACTGGTTAAACTGATCTAATGCTTATCTAATGGGACGTCCCCTGGAATGCGTGCATTACTAAACAATATGTTTTCGGTAGTATTCGGTAGTATTCGGAGAATTCCAAGGAGAGTTTGGACTGTTTGATAATGTTCTGTTCTAGCATGTCGCTTATTTGTCTCTGTACTTCTTGTTTGTATATTTGTGGGTATCAGTGGGGTTTCGTATAAATTGGAGTCTCGTCAGTTGTTCTTATCTGGTGTTTCACCTGATTGGTGAAGGTTAACGTCGCTTCATCTGAGTGGAAAATGTCCGAATAGAATCTAACCAATTTTAAAATTTCTCTCTTCTCTTCAGTGTTTAAATTTTCTAACCTTAATTTTGGGATGTCCAAGTCAAATTTTCCGTATGCAGTTTCAGTGTGCATGTTTAGGTTACTGTCTGGAATTTGAGGAACGGGCTCTACTTTGATTCGTTTTAATTGTTTAAATGTTATTTCTTCTTCTGTTGGGTTCAACACGACACCTTGTGCTCGATGATTTCTGATTCTTACTATGCATTGTGGTATCTCTCATTTTCTCAATTTTTTGTATTGTATTACCCCTCCTCCATCTCTTATGTTGTCTATTTTAAACTTTACTTTTTGTAATGAACGTGCTTCATTTTTATAAGTTGCAAATTTATTCAGTTGGTGGAAAAAGACTGGTAGTTGCTTGTGGGGAGTACACAAGATATTTTTCGTCGAGTCGATTTTTGCGGCAATTTGTTTTAGTCCGCCTAGTTCTAATAGTAAATTGATTTTGTCGTGGAACTGAAATACATACAATTTTACATTTAAATTTCTTTCTCCGAATAACTCTCCATACGGTATCTTGGTGCTTTGTTTACCATGGGTTCCATGTGCAGTAGTTACCAAGGGTCCGCTATTAATTTCTTTTGGAAATATTTGCATGCAAATTATTGGTCTACAAAGGATTTAGTACTAGCTGTATCTATAAGTATTCTCAATTCTAAATTAGGCATAATTACGAAGGGCAGTTCATTTTTAATATTCAAATTCATGAGGTGGAAATTTTGTATTCCGCCTGGCCAAAATCTAAAAAATGTTCTTCGTCTAACAAACTATTTTCATTTTCTTCGTCCACAGTTTCTACTAAATCTTCCTCTCGTCCTTCTATATCCTCTGATGGAATTGAGGCATCGAAGTTTTTATGGTTTGCACCCCGCTCATTGGAGTGGGATATGCCGACCTATGTGAGAAGGATTGCTGGGGCTTCAAGTTAGTTTGTTGACCCTTGTTTATCTGGTCCTAACTGCTGATTTGCAAAAGGGACGGGTATAGCTGTGCCCTGAAGCTTTTGGTTGATGTAGGGTTGAAAATTAAGGGCTGAAATGTTCAAAACGCCCTAGCTCAAACAATTTCGATATTACGGTATAGTTTTTTCATAAACTTGAAATAGTATTGAATTTTTAGAATCAAATGATACCACCCAGAGCTCTGTAGGACCAACCGCTCGCTCCCTATGAGAACTTAAGCGTTAGTCTTACGATAAATCAGAAACACGAGTGTGAATCGCAAATGAGGCCTAATCTTCCTAAAGAGGCGTTGAAATTTTAGCTGACCAAAATGCGATCGATGTTCGTTTCTTTGCGTTGAACTCAGTTTTGCGTCCTTAGCAACCACTATTTAAATTTCCTAATGAAAGCACCCACCACTCCCTATTTATTTACATTGTGTGTGAAAAGTTTATTTCTTCAAAATAAACTTGATAGTGAATTAGGTACCTATGTAGTTGGTAGGTAGTGACAATGGCAAAGCCGTGATCTTTGCAGGCGAGTGATCTGTATTGAAATACAAACCTTTGTGTAATAATTTTTAGCGTTTTTTCATTGGTGCCAACGAGATTTTCACAATGGGGTATTTAAGGCGCAAATGGCCATACCATCATAGATTGGTCATGATTTTTTTTTTTTAACATACAATACAAGACTTTAATTTTTAAAAGAATTCCTGTCCACTCTTGGTGTAATATAGCTTCTAAAACACATGAGGATTATACAAATTTGCAATATTTATGCGGTTATTTGACCATGCATGGTTCCATCCTTGCACTATTTGTTCGTGGATGCCGAACAAACAGACAAGTGACAGTGTGGGTCTGCTCTTCTGAAAGATCTTCTGTCCTTTGGTGTCCCAAAAAAGCTAGTAAGACTCGTTAGAACGACCCTACATAACTCCAAGTGTCTTGTTAGAGTTCAAGGGGATCTGACAGAGAGTTTTGATGTGAGCAATGGACTGAGACAGGGGGACCCTGAAGCGCCAGGGCTGTTGAACTTCTGCTTGGAGGGACCGGTGAGGGACGAATCCTGGGGGTTGAATCCTTCAACCGAATGACCCAACACATGGCTTATGCAGATGATGTTGAGATAGTTGCAAGATCACTCTCTGCACTCTCTGGGGCGTTTGAAGAGTTTTAACAAACAGCGAAAGATAGGGGCCTTGTAATTAATGACCAAAAGACCATTATATGAAGACGGCAAGGAACCCCACTACGCAGCACCCTGGAAAAATTCAGATGGCTGGTCACCATTTTCCGATCTGCAAGGAGTTCAAGTACCTCGGCTCGCTGGTAACAAAACAAAACGATGTGCCCTCAGAGATCAAAGCAAGAATTGTGGCGGGTGATCGGTGCTTTTGGTCCCTCCACAAAGTCCTCAGCTTCAGTGCTCTCCCTCGAAAGGCAAAAGTGAGACCACGATTCGTCCAGTTGTCACCTATGGGTCTGAGACGTGGGTACTCACGCAAGAATGGGAACAGAGGCTCAGGGTTAGGGAGAAGAAGATCCTCCGAAGAATTTACGGTCCAGGGTTTGACGCAGAGAACCAAGCCTGGAGAATAAGAAAAAATGAGGAGCTGAAAGAGCTATATAATGGGCCGGATGTGGTAACATTTGTCAAGAGGAGCAAACTCCGATTCCAAAGAATGAGTGAGTTGCACGCAGATTGCTCTACGGGCATCCAGGTGGCAGCAGATTGAGAGGAAGACCGCGTATGAGATGGATCGATGACGTGGAGGAAGACCTTAGGGCCCTTCGAGTCAGGCGATGGCGGATGGCTGCTCTGGATAGAGATGAGTGGCGGCGGATGATCGTGGAGGCCTAGGTCCTTTAGAGGACTGTTGCGCCGCGGAAGAAGAAGATGGTTCCATGGTTTCAGAAACGTTACCAATGGATTCTACTATGTCCAAAATTATGTAGGGTTGGGCATCAAACACGTATTTCAGTATTGTTTGGTGAAAACAATATCACATTCGGATTCTACAACCTCGAATTAGTAAGTATTGACTCTATAAAGGCCGAAGTAGCATGATTAGAATTAGTCAAGGATTGTAAGGCGTTTATGCCTTTTACCTACCCCCTTAACCTGACAATTTTGGTAGGTGCAGCGGGTCAAGGCTTTTTCAATTTTCAAAGGAACATTTTAGGTTATCATTTCTGGCTTCACCGAATCTGAGGGTTCCTAAGAACATGAATCGGTGGACGGCATGAGCGCTCCCCAGAGCTGGGAGAAGAGTCCGGCCGAATGGTAAACATGTAGGAGCGCTCCCGTTTCGGTAGGAAGGCAGCAAACAAAAATTTTATCAGCACTCCGTCATGAATCTGATTGTTTTCAAGCGCTTTTCACTCTGCATTTCGTCTCAACTTTTGTGGTACTCATCCCAACATATTTTTATTCTTTCACGCGTACAGTGTGACATGTACGTCAAAATTGATACTACCACAGGGAATCATACTGCCGAGTGGAGGAAGAACGACTCAACTCGAAAATGGTCGAAAATGGAGTTTTTACGTATCCGCTCTAATTCCCCCCCCCCCCCACCTTTCCGATAAACGAGTCAAAATTTCAAAATTCACCCCGGAAGGGGTTGAAATCGTTAGGGGTGTAATTTGAAAATTGCCTAATTTTAAGCAAAAACGTCTCAACTCCATGCTTTTTAGGAAAAACATCTCAACTCCTTGATTAAACCACCCAAACTAGCTAGATTTGCTATTTATTTGTGGAGAAAAAAAGACTCAACTCGCTGAAAAACGCCGTTGAGTTGTTTTTCCTCCACATTGTTGGCTTCAAGATCGGGTTGAAGCGTCTCGTATGGTTGTCGATATTTGACTCAAATGACACGAATCGATTGAAGGTACGTGTGTGAAGACTCTTTACTAAAGAGGATTAATTGTACCAGTCGATTGAGTTGAACAACATATGAGGTCTGAAAAAAATGGGGTCACGGGAGTGATCTGGAGTGAATTTATGGCGAGTATTCCAGAAAAACTTCGAAGCTGATTTCTGGGATCTCGAAAATTTCGAGTTGAGTCGTTCTTCATTTACACGGCAGCACAGGCGTCAAGGACATTAGGGAGGAATCGATGTGTGAGGGAACTTATTGCTAAATATGACAGCGGAGATATAAATTTGTCCCAATTCATTCATCTAGTATCTATGAAATACCAGCCCAAAATTAAAGAAACCAACAAATGACATAATATCATGAATGGATGTTGGAATGATCGAATGACACATAAGGACCAACGTCGGTGCCTATTATAATTATTTATCATTATTCTTCACACTTGACTGGAATATATGCGTACTGCATTAAAATATCGCTTACTGCTTCCCCTCTAGTTCCTCATAGCGTGGGAGCGCTCGTACTTACCCAACTGTGGTTGGGAGCGCTCCTACATGCGCCCCATGAATCATGTGCTTTTCACCATTTTTGATTGATGGCGCTCACCCAATTGTGCAAAGACTCTTGCTTTTATCACAATCAGCAGTTTTTTTTTTACCCGAAACCCCTGCACTACCACAAGATGTACCCTCGTTAGCGCAACTTAGATTAAGCCCCTTCTGCCCAAACAAATTTTTTCAAGTTCTAGAGATATTCATTGATTGTTTTGTTGTTCCTGACCTCATACCGGTTGCTGGAAGGAGGTACCACTAAGTACCTTTTCTAGTGAAAATCAGGTTCAAATATAAAGGTGCATGAACTCAAGGAACCGCTAAGTTAAGAGAGACTTAATGGGAATTGCAGGTTGGATAGATATCACGATAACAATGAATCTGAGTAACAAAAAAAAATTCAGTTTATTATTACAGTTATTGAAACATCAGAAAAGGCACATCATTAAAAAACACCAGATGAATTAGGCGGGTACCTTCTACCTATAATTTAGGGTTGCTGGGGTAGGGTAATAGAGGGTGTTTTTATCTCCTTGGAGCCCTTCTTATCCTTACCCAAGTCAAGGTCATGCGTCCCCGTCGCGCAACCCGGGCCCCCTGGGATGGACAGAGGTGGTCCCATTAGGTTTCCCTGGTGAACCCCTCTTGAAATTCCAGGGGTGGCTGAATGACCCTCTGGCGACTAGGGAGGGGACCCCTGTTAACGGGTTCCCTGACCCTTCATTCCAAGCGCCCCCCCCCCCCCCCCCCCCGTTATGAACGAAGAAAACGATGAGCCTCATAACCCCCGCCTGCCCATTGGCACGCGGGGTTCTAGGGGAGGCGCTCAGAGGCGCCCCAGGCAGGGGCGTCGGCCATCCTCACCTTCCTCCTCATCCTCATCATCCCTACCCTCTTCCTCTTCCACTGCCTCTTTGAACCACCAGTGTGCCCATTGTGAGCGAGCTTTCACTACCAGGTCCGGCCTTGGTCTCCACATCAGACGGAAGCATCCTGTTGCTGCTAATGCTGCTATTGATATTGAACGAGTACAGCACAGGTATGCTTCCGAGGAATTGCGCAGGATGGCGGCGGATGAGGTGGTGGCTGTGCGCGATGGGGTACGCAATATCAATGTCTTTTTAAGCGAGCGTTTTCCCATGCGCACAGTCATTGCAATCAAGAACATCCGCCTGAAGCCCCACTATAAGCAGCTTGTCCAGGAAGCGATCCTGGCAAATAGCAGTGGGGCTTCTCCCGCATCTCCTATTGCTGACGTGGAGCAGCAGCCTGCCATTCAGTATCCCTCCCCCGGGACCTCCGGTCTTCTTGCCGATCTGAAGACCGAAGTCTTGAGGCTCGGGGGGCAGGTAGGTCGTATTGAAGGCTATGAAAGCACCTACCTGCAGGATCTGGCGAGGCGGGCTGCTGAAGGGCTGGATAACCTGGAAAATGAGGTGGCAGCCTATTTAGGGAGAATCTTCCCGCGGGTTGGGGACGCGACCGTGACGCAGCACCAGGGGGGACCTCCTCCTGGAGTGGTGTTGCGTGGAGGTCGCAGAGCAGCCAAACAAGCAAGACGGCGGGAGTACCACCGGGTTCAGAGTTTGTGGAGGAAGCATCCGGCGCGTGTGGCTGCGGAGGTACTGGAAGAGCCTGGGGAAAATCAAGTTCAACCCCCTCTCCAGGAGTTTGTGGATTTCTGGGAGCCACTTCTGAGTGCTCCCAGTCACGACCCTGGAGAGCGTGTGGTTCCCCCAGTCTCTACCAGGGATTCCTTGCGCAGCATCATGTGTGCGCCGGTGCTGTCTGACGAGGCACATAAGTGCCGTGTCAAGAACTCCACTTCCGCTGGACCTGATGGTATTTCCGCCCGTCGCTGGAATAAAGCACCTAAGACGATTAAGCTGCTCGTCCTCAACCTACTCCTCCTTGCGGGAAGACCCCCGAAAGCGTTAACCCGAGCCCGAACGGTGTTCATCCCAAAGAAAGGGGGAAGTGGGCCTGGAGGCTATCGACCGATCTCTGTGTCCTCGGTAGTCTTCCGCCACTTCCAGAAAGTACTGGCATCTCGCCTCCAGGTGGCTGGTATCATTGGTGACGTCCAGAGAGCGTTTCGGCCAGCAGATGGCACGGCGGAGAACCTTACAGTTCTCCAAACTGTCATCTCGCTGGCCCGTATGAAGCGCCGCCAACTCCATCTGGCTGCTCTGGACGTCGCTAAGGCCTTTGATACAGTCAGTCACCTTGCCCTGACCGATTGCCTTCGTGGTGTCGGGGCCCCATCTCGGTTAATCGAGTATGTGGCCTGTCTGTACCAGGAAGGCGTGACGGTCCTGGAGGCAGGAGGTGAGGTGTCAGGGGATGTACGGATCGGGCGTGGGGTACGCCAGGGGGATCCCCTATCACCACTCCTCTTCAACCTGGTCGTGGACACGGCCTTGGGTAAGCTGCCGACAGAAGTAGGGTTTGATCTCGCCCCTGGGGTGCGAGTAGGAGCATTGGCTTTTGCCGATGACGTTATCCTACTCGCAGAAACCCGTGAGGGCTTGCAGATTGCCCTCAATGCATTTGCTAGGCAGCTAGCCAGGTGTGGACTTGTGGTTAACCCCGATAAGTGTGGGTCGGTCTCCTTGGTCCCGTCGGGTCGCCAACATAAGGTGAAAGTTGTGGATGGGGGTTTTGTGATAGGACAATCCCCCATCCCATCTCGATCCGTGTTGGAGGTTTGGCGGTACCTTGGAGTCGACTTCATGGGGGTGGCCACCATTAGTGCCAGCCGTGTGGACCTTGGTAGAGCGCTAGCTCGCGTTACCAAGGCTCCATTGAAGCCACAGCAGAAGCTGCGCCTCCTCCGCACGTACTTACTGCCAAAGCTGACCTATGGGTTAGTCTTTGGCAGGCTTACGGCGGGGAGGCTGCAAGAGTTAGATCGACAAGTTCGCTCTGCTGTGCGCTCTTGGCTGAGGTTCCCACCTGGTGTCCCAAGTGCCTATGTTCACGCACCGGTCAAATCCGGTGGGCTTGGCATTGTGTCTCTCTCGGCATGTATCCCTTCATTGCGCCGCCAGCGCCTGCTAGCCCTTCAAGGGTCGAGCTGGGAGGTCGCCCGTGCGGCTGCTGATCTTGATTTTGTCAGGCAGCAGTTAGCATGGTGCGACCGAGCAACACCATCTGCTCCAAAACCCAGTTCGTCTGCTGAGTTCGCTGCTGCGCTGCATGAGTCAGTAGATGGTAAAGAACTCCGACAGTGCTCCGAAAGCCCTGTCTCTTCCCAATGGGTAGATTGGGCTTCGGAGGGCATTGGGGCCCGCGACTACCAACACTTCCACGCCGTCCGCATGGCAACTCTGCCAACTGCGGTACGGTGTTCGAGGGGTAGTCGTGGGACAACTCTACCCCTTTGCCGCGCCTGTCGGAGTGGAAATGAACATCTGTATCATGTAGTGCAGCAATGTCCTCGGACTCATGGGGGCCGCATTTTACGTCATGATGCGGTCGCCAAGCAGATTGCAGGTGCTTTGTCATCTAGCGGCTGGGATGTTGAGAGGGAGAGATTGTATCACATGCCAAGTGACCAGGGTAAGAAGCCCGACATCGTTGCCGTCAAGCCCGACCAGTCTTGCATTATCCTGGATGTCCAAGTTGTCAATGGCAGCTTGGACATGGAGCAGACTTGGCGGGCTAAGATAAGAAAGTATGATAGAAATGATTTACGGCAAGCGGTGTCGGAGCTAAAAGGAGTGGCACCCAACAACATCAGGGTGATGGCTGCAACCTTATCATGGCGCGGGGTGTGGTGCGGGAAAAGTGCCACGGAGTTGCGTGAGTTGGGCATCTCAGTAGGCGTACTCCGTGGTATCACCACCCGTGTCCTGCTCGGCTCATATTTGAACTGGTGGTCGTTTTATAGAGGCACTTCCCTTCATCCCTCTCTCCCACCCCCACCTTCCTCATCTTCCCTCATCCCTAGGGCCGGCGTCGGGTGAGTCCTGGGCGTCCTCCCCATTATATTTGATTTATTTTTTTATTTTATTTTATGGCGTGCCCCCTCCGTCAAAAAAGACATTTTGTCTTTGAGGGGAGTTACAAAAAAAAAAAAAAAAAAAAAAAAAAAAAAATAGTTTCATTCGAATACATTCATCATTGACTAGTACGAGTAGTTTGCTCAAGAAAAGAGGTAGGTGGTTGAAAAGAAGAGGTTTTCAACCACCTACCTTCTTAACCAAAAAAAGTCTGCCAAGTGGATGTGGCACATAGCTTCCTCATATCAATTACCCGAGTGTATAGATAATCCGATGAATAGTAGCTAATCACTGAGTACCTTGCACTACCCTCATAGAGGACCATCTACACGCCAACCCACACAATCTCTGAAAATGTCACTGAATTCGGACAGAAAATATTGAAGTCATAGCTGTTACCGGGTTTCTACGTTTGGAGACCATCTATACGTCAACCCGTACAATCCTCGAAAATTTCATCAAAATCGAGAGGAAAATGTAGGAGTTATGGCTGTTACAAGGTTTTAGGCACGGCGGCTACTATCGATCCAGGGAGGACCATCTACACACTAACCCGCAAATCGGACAATAACTTCATATAATTAATTTTGACCGTTACAAGGATTTCATGACACACAGACAGACAGATACGAAACCAAAAGTGATTTTGATTTTGGTTGGAGAAACCTAGAAAGATGGAAACAATACTCCCGCTACCTTAGTGGACTCAGATGCAAAGCACCTCAAAAAGAGTGTTCAGTTTTCAACGCCCTTCGCAGCCCAATAGAATAGTTGGAGACATTTCGTACCTGTAAAAAGATGAAATCGCATTAATGTTTCATTCACAGTTGCTAGTACCTATGAAACGAAAATTATCCTAACTATCATTCTAAGTAATAAACTCCCAACTAACATGCTAAATCATCACAATGTATCATAAACTTATCAATTCCTTCTACTGTACTATGTCCAGGACCATGTTCATGCGCAATGAGCATGAGCAATGTTTAAATTGAAGAGCATAATTTTCTTTTGTTTCCCATGAAAGTAATACTGTACTTTTTAAGATTCTAGTTGGGTCCCCACAAGACTCAACATTCAAGATGTGGAATACTTTACACCTATGGGTTTTTATTCTGTGAAAATATATTATTGCATTTTGATAGTCCAAATGGCTTACAATACACATCGGAGAAAAGTCATTCACTTGTAGCACCCTCATCATCATCTTCATCACCAAAAAATTCTTCATTTTGACAGTTCCACGTAGCTGAAGTTTTGGCTGCTGTGGCTGCTATACTTTTGGATAAACTAAAATCACTCATGTTGGAAACAAGATTAGAATCTTCACATTGTTGGGAATAAACAGACGATGGCTTTTGACTTGGGATGGGCTTTGTAGGACTATCAAATTTTTCTACTGGCGATTGTTCACCTTGCTCCATTGGTTTGTTCAACAACACCAGGTCAAACTGGTTTTCAACTGCCTCGAGATCGCTATTTTTTATTGCATTCGATTCTCGCTGCCTGAATTCTATACGTTTCTCCTCTAATACGCATCTCAGTTCATTCAATAATGTATTGGGATACTTGGGAGATTCATCCATAAACGATGACTCGTCATTGATATTCTCCATGGATTCACTCACGTCGGTGATGCACAGATACACTTTGTCTTCACCACTCACAGAGAAATCTGTGTGTCCAACTTCAACTCCCGTTTTTCTGGTAGAAGAGCCAATTCCAGGTTCTGAAGTGCATTTGGCAGATTCCTGATTGTTCTCCGTACAATTTCGCTTTCTTGAATAAGATCGCACTTCTTTGAAGATTTCAGTACAGTCTGAGATGCAAGATTCTAAATTGGACAGACCAAATTCAAAGGAACGACCATCGCGATCCTCAATTTCATTCAGGCTACTCTTAAGGCTAAGTGCCTCAATCACCAGAGCCGTTAATGCGGAGTGAATCTTTGTAACCACGACGTCAGTGCTTCCATTAATCGGGAGGTTCGTTCTTTCGAGATACCTAGTAAATAATGCTCCATTGAATACTTGTTGAGCCATTTTGTGTTTTCGAGCAATACTTTCTTTGTGTATCGAAATTTTTGAAGATACCTCGTCAGGATTTGTATGCATTGGTGAACACAACCACATTCCTAGAGCTCTAAGGTATTCGGACTGCATCACCAAATATTCTATGCACAGTTCCTGAAATGAAACAAAACAATTTGGTAAGTACACAGGTATAGCCAATAACGCTATTGCATTTTTCTTATACAGGATGTAAGCCTAACTGGTCTGCCATACGGTACCAGTCGATTCTACAACTAATTTGCAACAAAAAATGTCTCTCAGCAATTTTTTTTTAAACCCTTCGTTTTCGAGTTATTTTAACTTTAAACTTTTCTTTCGTGATTTTGACCTTATGTCATTAAATTGGTCATAACTCCGTTAATTAGCTGTGTAAATTACAATTTGAGGATACCGTTGGAAAGAGCATTAAATTTCCTATGGGATAGATGCCTCATCTTTTTTTGAGTCAAGGATTGAGACATCAAAACGTCCTCTAAAAAGAGAATTTTACGTAATTTTGGAAACCTCGCATTTTTTCAATCTCAAATTGAACTACGAGAACCCATACTTTTTCAAGATGCAAGAACAGTGAAAACTGCGCCAGAATCTCAGCTTTCCAACGGTATGATCAAAACATATTTTACAACCAAATTTAGGGGAGAAAGTCGGGTTTGAACGCAGAAAAACGTGTATTTTTTCAACGAAATCGGCGCTCCGCCTAGTCGATCTGAGGGGTCGGACGATGGGAGTGGGTGGGCGGGCGCCGCAGTAGACCGCGAGGCCTCCGGAAACGGGAGGCCAGAGCGCTGATTTCGTTGAAAAAATGCACGTTTTTCCGCGTTCAAACATAAATTTCCCCCCTAAATTCGGTTGTAGAATATGTTTTGATTACACCGTTGGAAAGCTGAAATTCTGGCGCAGTTTTCACTGTTCTTGCATCTTGAAAAAGTATGGGTTCTCCTAGTTCAATTTGAGATTGAAAAAATGCAAGGTTTCCAAAATTAGGTAAAATTCTCTTTTTGGAGGACGTTTTCATGTCTCAAACCTTGACTCAAAAAAAAGGTAAGGCATCTATCCGATAGGAAATTTAATGCTCTTTCCAACGGTATCCTCAAATTGTAATTTACACAGCAAATTGAAGGAGTTATGACCGATTTAATGACATAAGGTCAAAATCACGAGAAAAAAAAGTTTAAAGTTGAAATAACTCGAAAACGAAGGGTTTAAAAAAAATTGCTAAGAGACATTGTTTGTTGCAAATTAGTTGTAGAATCGACTGGTACCGTATGGCAGACCAGTTAGGCTTACACCCTGTATATTAGATCGATTTAAAAAAACAAATCACCCAAAACAACAACAATGATAGTTGAAAAATGGAAAGAGTAGGAACGTATTTAACTACTTTTCTTTGTTTTATGACATTATATATGATGTGAAAATTTGAGTTGATTGGAGAAAAAAGTAACTGTACATGATCCTCTGAATCATATTGATCTACCGAGATTAGAAAAGGAGTAGTGATAACTACTACATACGAACTATTAAAAAGAACACACTGCAAATTATTACACAAAGGTTTATTCTTTTTCTGTATAGATCACTCGCCAGTCACTACCTACCAACTAAGTTTTCGCTTCATAATTGAGTTGATTTAGACGAAATGAAAGCTTCACACTCCATTCGAAGAAATAAAGAATTCCTTCATTTAGAAATTTGATTATTGGTTGCTAAGGATGCAAAACTGAGTACCTACAACTCGAAGAAACGAACAGCGATCGCATTTTGGTCAACTATAATTTGAACGGAGATTAGGAGATCAGTTGCGATTCACACTCGTGTTTCTGATTTCTTAATTTCTCGTAGGAAACGAACGGTTTGTCCTACAGAGCTCCGCGTGGTCTCTAAAAATTCAATACTATTTAATAATATTACCTCTATTTCGAGAGTTTTTGAGCTAGAGCACTTTTTAAAATTTCAACCCTTAATTTTCACTCCTTAGAAGTGACCTACATCCACCAAAATCTTCGGAGCACAACTAGACCCCAAATGGAGCCCGTATACCAAATTTAATCAAAATTGGTCCAGGGGAACCAAGGAAAGTGATGCGTACGGCAGACGGACGGACAATTTTTATTCGATTTTCGGATTCTAAATACCTTGAAACGTGAACCAACAAAGTTTTGACGGGGGGGAGGGGGTTACAAAAAATTTCTTGGTCGATTCCAAAGGTTAATTATTGAAAAAAAACGTAGAAAATGGAATCTTCATCAATTTTGTTTCTTACGAATAAATTAACGCTGGAAAACCTGACATTTGAAGCCCGTGTTTAAAAATAAGTTGTAATTTTAAAATAATGGGCAGTTGAAATAAAAGAGAAGGGAAAGGGTGACATAGCAATTGAACTGGCATTTGTTTGGTCGATACCCAAAGGGAACGTTCCTAGACATTGAAATGCACTTTTTAACGATTATTATTATTTTGAATACTGTACTTATTTGTTGTAAAATTTTTAATTTCCTAAAAAAAAAATTAAAAAGAATTTTATTGTTATAGTTCACATTATCTACTAATTCATGCTTCCAAAAAACCTCAACAAACCAAAACTATGTTGGCGAAGAACCATCTTCATCTAGAACTTCCTTGTATTTTCAGAGTAAAAATTCACTACCATAGCTTTAATACAGTATAATTTAGTATGATTTTAGTTAACTAGTCCTTCCAAAGACATTTCAGCTCTTATGTCAATCTTAGCAAGAAATCATTCAATTTTCCACTCTGGTTTTCTGTACGAGTTATGTTCAAAAAGTTCCCGAACTATATTTATAAAAAAAAAAATACTTCACTTACAAATTATTCGCTTCTATCCCTTTCAAATTACTCTCCTCCTTGGCGTATACACTTGTCCCAACGGTGCTTCCACTTTTTAAAACAGTCCTTGAACGCATTTGGTGGAATGTCAATAAGCTCCCTGGTCGAATTTTCTTTCATCTCCTCTATGGTGGCAAATATCTTTCCTTTCAGCGGCCTTTTGAGTAAGGGGGAACAGGAAAAACTCGCAGTGGGCCAGGTCAGGTGAGTAGGGGGAAGCACAGTGGTTGTGTTTTCAGCCAAAAACTGACGTGTTCTGAGAGCCGAATGAGCTGTCGCGTTGTCGTGATGAAAAAACCACTCCCCGCTCTCCCACAATTCGGGCCGTGCTCGCCTAATTCTTTCCCTCGGACGTTTCAAAACTGTCAGGGAGTAGTCGGTACTGATTGTTTCACCTTGTGGAAGGTATACGTGGTGAATAATCCCCTTGGCATCAAAAAACACAGTCAACAAGACCTTCAAATTAGAGCGAACTTGGCTTCTGTTTTTAAATCATTCATATTTCATAGCCTCAGTAAACATAGAAAAAGTTTCCTTAAACGGTTTCCCTAGTTTCATGCAAAATTTTAATGCACAACGCTGCTCAATCGCCAAACTCATTTTTAAGAACTCACATTTTTGTCCGATACCCAAAACATGGCTTCACAAAATCAGCTGCAGATAAAAACCTACGATGGATAGCGACTCGCGGTTTGAAGCAGGTTAATCTGCAGATCCCTGCGAACACAACGCAATCAAGCAAATCAAGAAAACATTACCTGGAGCCGCGCCATTTAAAATATTCGGGAACTTTTTGAACAGACCTCGTATGAAATAACAGCCCTAATCAAAAGATTATGTACTCTATTAGTGTTAATTTACGTTATTCTACATATGGTGAAACAGAATGGAATTTTTGATCGACAGAAGTTGCTCATTGTTGGAAAATGAACTCAACTTACCTCCAATTTGGTGATGCTGACTCCATCAGTAGAATCCTGAGTCAATGCAGGGAAACCAAGTTCCTCGTTCGTGCAAGACGCTAAAAAGAAGGATTTTGAGCAATTGGTTAAGGCTCCAGTAGAAATTATTAGCTGCGTAGCTTCCTTTGTGAGTGAAATTATCTCCAACAGGAACTTGATAAACGTATGCGAGTTATAATCTATGTCTACTTTTACTTGGAGGTAATAACGATCCATCAACTCCGGGTTCATTTTCCTGCAAATTGAGACACTACCATGTTATTGTTTTGTTGAATTGTAATAAAAGTGTTTAAGAAGAACATCTTCTATTGATTATATCATAAGTAGTATAGGTAATAATATTACCTATACTACTTATGATATAATATAATAATATATTATATTATCATGATAATAATATCAATATTTTATCGTTATGTTATATCATATTCATCGAGTATACAATATTCATATATCATGTAAGAAAACACTAACCGGAAGCTTGATAGAATAAGTCTTGTATTCACTACAGTCATAGTTTCTTTGATTGATTTCGTTGTCTTTTTTACGAATCGAGTCAAGCTCTTCATTTCCACAAGGAGCTCTTCCATCCCACTCTTCACTTTTGAGACTTGAAATAGTTTGTATGCCATATAGACAGTCGGTCCTATAGAGGACAATAATAGTAGGATGGACCATTTTAAATTCTTAACAAGTCGATAAGTTGATACCATTAACGTTAGGCAACATCCAGGAAGGAGAATATGATCCAATCTGTGAACACAAACATGAAAATCTCAAATCTCAATGCGTATTATTCAATCATGAAATAATTACTAAGGTCAAAAGTCCTGTGAAAAAAAAAACTAGAGTAAAGGAGAAATTGGTCGTACCTACTCTTTCAAAATGTAAGTCGAAAATGAAAATAGGAAGGAAAAATAGTGCAATATCAACTGGAATAGGAGGCTCTAAGATGCGCCAATCCTGTACTTGCCTAAAACAAGCGCGTCCTAGCAATTATCGTAATAACTGTCTCTGTGTGGAAATTTGTTTTCAAGTTTACGAGTTTGTATGCGTTGATACTACTCCTGTACCTGGAGAGCAAAACATAACCAAATAAATCCATCAGTAACTAGAATGCCCTCCTGCTCCCTAATTTGGGATTGAAGTGGGAGGGAAATACTAACCAGGTAACCTCACCAGGGGCGTCAGGTGACAAAATTCGTCAGGCAAACAGTTTGGTCAGTCTTAGAGGAATAAACAATAATGAAAAACGCAGCAAATTATTACACAAAGGTTATTATTTTTCTGTATACTCGTACATCAAGCGCCAGCAAAGAACACAACTTGCCATTGTCACTACCTACCAACCATGTTTTCGCTCCATCCGAAGAAATAAAGAATTCCTTCATCAAGAAATTTGATTACCTACTGGTTGCTAAGGAAGCGTAACCCAATTTAATTCTCAATGGTGGTGAGATAATGGTGGGTGGATGGATGTTTCATGTCTTGCCATGCAGGGGTCTCAGTCGGTCCCCGTTCATTCCTCGTTCCGAGTCAGTATTTCACGAAATTGAAGGCGCAAAAACTTAGAAAATTGTACCTAAACTTGGAATTTTAAAATATTTTAGAAATTCATTAGTGCACGGCCGTTGGGAATTGAAAAACTGAAATATTGCCGCAATCGAACAATAATTGCCAAAGGAAAATGGGGAAAACTACTGAATAAACGGGTTTTCTCATATCTCTGGCAATTATTGTTCGATTTTGATGATTCTGGCGGCAATCTTTCAATTTTTCAATTCCCAAGGGCCGTGCACTAGTGAATTTCTATAATCTTTTAACAATTAAAATTTAGGTACAACTTTTAAGTTTTTGTGCCTTCAATATCGTGAAATACTGACCCGGACTGAGGAATGAACGGCGACCGACTGAGACCCTCTCAATTAGTATCCATGGCTCATCTTCCAAGTTTCTCTGCTTTCAAGGACACACACAGCTCCTCGATTGTTTGCCTTGGCTGATGCTGTGGTAGTGGGGGTGCAGCAATACTAGATCCCCCGCCTACCCTCTGATCATCTACTGTCATCCAAAACAGTCCCGCAAAATTCATTTTTTTGAGCTGTGCTAGTATAGGAGTATAGGCGCCCTATGTGCTTGTTTGCATATCATCTGCAATCGATCGTAGTTATCGACCTCTATAATTCTCCGGTGTGTTGCGGGCTAGTATCCAAGTCGAAATACGTACATTCCCTTATCCTACTTCATCTAACTCCCTTAATAATCATTAAATAGTCCCTAAATTTTCATAAAAATTGTCCATAATCGGCTAAATATTACTTGCAAAAAATGGAAATAAAATAGAATCTCAACAACAATTAATTTACTGTGTTTGCTATGTTTGCCTGGGGGAGACGCCACTGGACCTCACGCGCTTTTTCTTTAGCTTATTCTCAACAAACTATTGGGATTGAGTACCAAACGTAGGAATAAGAGGTTCTTGAGGGTGTCTGGATGTCAGGAGTACGCACGATTAATTATGAAATTCCCGATCTTCTTGCAGCTAGGAATGAGGAATTTCACCGAATCCTGTTTGCATTTTTCCTGAATAGTTAATGGTGTGGGATAGATAAAAATCGGGTTGATTTCGGAAAATAAGTCTCCTGTTATTTTTTGGGAGACAATCAAAATTTATGATTTCAAAAAAGCGGGAACGCTCGCTGATTGGGTTGTTTGGATCGCCATCTCCACCCAATGTTGCCCATTGGTATGACAAAATCGTGTTATCTAATAGGAAAGTTATCAAACAAAAACAGGGGAAACCTAATTTTCCCCATCTTGCTTTTTCTATTTTTTTCTTCAGTTTTTCGATTTCGAACTTTACTGGTTTTGAGAAATATTGCATCTGGGGACTATAGATTTCTCGATCTCAGCGCTTCAAGCGGCCATAAATGAACTATTCCAGGATGAAGTCATCCTCCCAGTTTTTTAAACGTTCATATTTTCTACACTGTTTGGTTTAAGGCTGGACCCCACATGCCCGAGCCGAGCCCGCACTGAGCCCGACCCGCGACACGGCCAGAAGTGTACGTTACGGAGTAGGGAGGCCTCACATTTCCGAGTCAGGACCGAGTGCGGTCAGTCACGATTTGAAGCTCAAATCGTAATGTTGGCGAATTTTAAAAACAGTTGCGGAAGCTTTGTTTTGAGATGTACCTACAACGAAATCGAGGATGTAATAACTTATGTTTGCCAGGAGGGGGAGGAGGGCCACTGGCCATAATCCCTTCCTGGTTTTGAAAACAAATTCGTGCAATCAATCAATCATCTTTGTGCCAAATTTTAGGGAGCTCAGGAACAGCCTCTCTGGCTCTCATACCCTCTAACTCATTATTAGCAAAAATTCAGTTGTTGAGATGTCCAGCATTCCATGACATTTTCATTAGTGCACTGTTGTCACGAATACGATTTTAGAACTTTCAGTGGCCAATATCAGAGCGCAGGTCGATAGTTGAAATCCAATGTATGTATAGGATTTCCAAGTATAATTCGGAATTTTTCAGACCAATTTTTCTAAATTTCCAAACCATTTTCAGAATTTTTCAAACCATATTCAGAATTGTCCAATCCAGTTTCAGAACTTTTCAATTCAATTTCAGAACTTTCCAAATCAAATACAAAATTTACCAAGTGCAATTCAGATTTTTCCAAAACAATTTCAGAATTTTTCATTTCAATTTCAGAATGTGATCAATGTTTGTGTGCGGTAATATATAGCATTTCCAAGTCAAATTAATCCTTTTCCAAATCAAATTAATCCTTTTACAAACGAAATCAATCTTTTTCCAAACCAAATTAATCTTTTTCCAATCGAAACTAATCCTTTTCCAAACCAAATTAATCCTTTTCCAATCGAAATTAATCCTTTTCCGCGATTGCGAACCTCCTCAATTAACTTTTCCAGGTCCATTGCTATCTGAGGCACGTCCGTGCAAAACTAAACAAAAGTAGTTTGAGACGGTGCGGGCTCGTGTCGGAGGGACGGTGCGGAAGAGTGGGGACTTCCCCGAAAGATTTCCCATGATTATTTCCTATCCGTGTGTCGTCCGTCACTCGGACGTCGCACGGTGCGGGCTCGGCTCGGGCATGTGGGGTCCAGCCTTTATTCGTAAATTAGGAAGTACGGGCTGAAAGTTTGCCGTAAGGAGTTTTTCGGGGTGCTGGATCCGACTTTGGGGTAAAAAATAGGAAATTCCAACATGATGAAATTCTTCATTCATCTCTGACATTCATTGGAACAGAATTGGGTGAAAACGAGAAGTTTGTAACCCACGAAAACACCTCACTAGTAAACACTAGTGTATACAAGAAAACATGAATAACAAACCTTCCAAGATACGTTCTCTCTTGATGATCAGGGTATTCGTTAACAAGAAATGAGATGTCTTCATCTAGCATAAGGCCACACGATAAAAGGAGCTCCTTCAAGCAGATCAACTCAGCAAGGACAGTCTACGATGAAAAAAACAGAAGATTATATTTATCTCATTTTATTTATTTATCATTTTATCGGTACTCATGAATGTAGATGAATTAACTGAAAGTACCCACTTTATCAGAAGAATGGCCGATGGGAGGATCTGATGATGGCGTTTTATGATTGGGACATGAATGACTACTGGGGTTGGGGGAGAATGTCTCAACATCTTCTCTCACAGATAATAACAGTTTTTCGAGCTCTGACCCCTGCAACAAAAGCATGATTAAATAAATACTGATGGAAGGAGAAAAAAAGAAAACTTCAACAAACTATGATCCCAATAGAATGATTTTTAAGATAGACAAAATCTGTAAGGATGAAAGTATGAAGTTACAAAGCCGTAAAATCTTTTTAAAAATCACTGAGATAACAGATCCAAGAAGCAAAATAGAGATGAAGGACCCAAGAATACCTAAGTTGTGCGACAGCCAGAGACTGGCTTAGGACATGGAAGAACCCTGCTACTATCTGCTGTGTATCAATGTAGTTACATTGATACACACTTAGCGAGGCAATGTCAGGATTCCACTGTCATGTTTGCAGTGTTAGTAAGAAGAATCAGGTTGGCTCAAAAACGTGCCCTGAATACAGAAAATCCAATTTTGTACCATACATAACACTACCCACAATGATAAATGATTTTAACGTTTTCACAATACTTAAATTAGGTAAGAATTGTTTTTTTTTTTTTTCAACTTTTGTCATTATCTTGATAATGGCCCAGAAAGTAAATGTTCCAACATTAGAATTTTCATATAGTGGACATTTCCATTACAAGTTTACCACAAAAACTCAGCATGCCTTTGGTGCATTCTTCTGGAGAAGATGGAACTACTAATCTCTTATCATCCCCGTGCATACTATAATTTTGTTGGGAATTTCTCCCCTAGAGGGGGTCTCAGTCGGTCGCCATTCATTCCTCGTTCCGAGTCAGTATTTCACAAAATTGAAGGCGCAAAAACTTTAAAAAATTGTACCTAAATTTTAAAGGATTTTAGAAATTCATTAGAGCACGGCCCTAGGGAATTGAAAAACTGAAAGATTGCCGCTGGAATCATCTAAATAGAACAATAATTGCCAGAGAAAAATGGAGAAAACTACTAAATAAACGGATTTTCCCATATTTCCCTGGCAATGGGGTATTTCGGTGGGTCGGAAATTCAGGTTTTTGACCTCAAATTTGGATTCAGCACCCTTGAAAACCTATATACTACAACTTTAAGCCCAATGATACTATAACATGTGGTAGAAAAATTAATTAAAGAGATCACACGTTTGAAAAAGGCGGGCCGCTATAAATGCACACACACTAGGCAAGGACTACGCCGCTCGCGTGTGTGAGTAGGTATTTTTGTAGTATCCAAGACGTCCTCCAAGGGATTCTGTGCATGGATACTTTTTTCAAAGACAGTTGGCTCGCTACGTCATGATTGGCTAGCTACGTCACACCATTCAAATCTTCAACTTTCCTTAGCTTCTCTGATTTTTTAAAAACATTTTCTCGACGAACAGACCCGATTACCGTGATTCCTGAGCCTTACTCTTTTGAAAAAATAAATAAAAAAAATTGACCGAAATACCCCATTATTGTTCGATTTTGATGATTCCAGCTGCAATCTTTAAGTTTTTATATCCCCAAGGCCCATGCACTAATGGATTTCTAAAATCCTTGAAAATTTGAATTTTAGCTACATTTTATGAGAAAAACATGACTGAATTAGCGGTTTTTCAAATTTTCTCTGGCAATTATTGTTCAATTTTGATGATTCTGAGAGGAATATTTCAGTTTTTCAATTCCCTAGGGCTGTGCTCTAATGAATTTCTAAAATCCTTTGAAATTTAAAATTTAGGTACAACTTTTCGAGTTTTTGCACCTTCAATTTCGTGAAATTTTCCGGAACGAGGAATGAAAGGCGAACGACTGAGATCCCCTTAAAGTGATATACCTACTTTTTTCCTCCAACTGCAGCTTGAAATTCGGGCACACCGAATCACTTGGTACTTTTCATTTGCTGATTTTGTTTGCAGTGCAGCCACCACACGTACATAAAATTTCGCACCAGTCCAATCTCCTTGCCAAGGTTTTACCTAGGAAGGTAGACTCGGCCGTTAGTTCTCAGATTCGCCACCTAATGGGTGCTCACAGATGCAGACTTATTCTAGTAGAGTTGAAAATGACTCTCTTGGTGGCGTATTGAGATTTGATGTCAATTTTCATGAATAACAAACATTAAACACCTAAATTTCTTAATGTTCAAAAACTAGAAACCTCACAATAGCAATTTGGTTCAATATTTCGACAAGTAATGGGGTGTGCGCCTTGATTTTTTTTAGATTTTTAATTGAAACTAGACCACATCCTGAGAATTTTGACACCAGCCGTTCTCTTTTTGGATAAGTAGATCTTTTTCTATGATTTTTCAAAGTTTCAACCGTTTATGACGTCACGCGCCCCTCTCGCCTAGGCGGGACCCCCCAGCCCACTCTGACGTCATAATCGGTTGACACTTTAAAAATTCATAGGAAAAGATTTACACACACTAGAAGGTCGCGGTTGGTGCCAAAATTCTCAGAATGAGGTCTACCTTAGATTAAAAATAACAATTAACAGTTTTTCCTACCAAGGCGCACACCCTATTGTTAGACAGCAACACTACACACAATCCCTGAAAATGTAATCGAAATTTGACGGGAACGCTTAATCAACTTAATTTTTCTTGAAAAGGTGGTCGGATTTTGCATTTTCCTGACTATGCAATTCCCAATGCTGTTACGCTCGAGTATAATGATAATATACTTCCAAGGGAGTTAAAAACTAATTAGATTAGTGGTATTAGGGTGCAATTGCCAATTCATACAAACCTCGAGGACAACTTCGTCGTCATCCATTTCATATTTCTTGAGCCTCACGATTGGACAGATAATCCGAATGTTAGGTAGAGAGTAGAGAGCTAGCGAAACCTGCTCGAATCGTACAACTCAAGCGGCTGTAATTTACCAACAGCTCTTTCAACGTTCACATTAGTTAAAGTTGTTGAAGTCAAGCAGAAAAAAGATTCAATCATGATTAGCATGAAACATGCCCCTCATTTTAAAACTATATAACCACCCGTCGACAAACGTCCACTAGTAGGAGCTGTTAATGGTAAAGATTTGTATTTCTAGCATCAATTTGACCTCAACACTTCTCTCCAGCTTCAGTTCCTAGCGACCAATAATCATCACAATTATACATCACGAATACGGACTGATATCTGATATCGGTAAATAAATGATAACACTGATAATGAAACGACAATGATAACAACGCTGTTCGGCAATACTGCTTCCATCTAGTCATGGGAGGTTTGTATTTTCATGGAGCATTTCCATGGATGAAGCTGAGCTTGAACAAGTCATGAGGTGGAGGTGTCCTCATGCCGGTCAGGGTGAAGCCGTTTTCCGGATAGGCAAGCCCGCAATACTCGAAAATGAAATGTGTATTGCGGGTCAAGTCTGAAGGCGTTGATACCGAAAATCATAGCTAGTGGATAGCAGGATGGTTGGAAGTGGCGAAATGCGGGACAGATTGATGCACTGACTATTTTGACAATGGAATGAGTGGGAAATTTAACCTAGAGATAGCGCTACAGGTACCTTTGTCCCCAGTTCCCAACATTCATCACCCATCATTTGAATGCACGCCTCTTGTTTCTGTTGTTACCAATTAATTTCCGCCATTTTGTTGCGAAATAATGTCCTCGAATTATAATCATAGGTAAGTACATTGCTATAGTGTTTCAATTGCCCTTTGTGTTTTTTGATAAGTTGTTGGATTTGTTTACAAAACCATCCAGTTTTCAAAACTGCCACACGAGGCAGATTGGTATAACCTGTAGTGGGGTAGGTACCTACTTTGATAGACACTAATGAATTTTTAAAATCCTTCGAAATTTCAAATTTAACAACAACTTCATGTTTTTGCCCCTTCGATTTCGCGAAATACTGACCCGCAATGAGGAATGACTGGCAACCGACTGAGACCGCCTTAATCAAATGATTCAAAGTAGATAAGAAGTGGGAGAAGTCCTAAAACTATGGCAGTTCAATGACAAGAGCCACGCCCACGTAAACCGACACAATAACCGGCCCCATTTTCAATGAACAGAGTACTGGTCCATGGGATACTAGGTCCATGGTGAAAACAATGCTGTTCGGCAATACTGCTTCCATCTAGTCATGGGAGGTTTGTATTTTCATGGAGCATTTCCATGGATGAAGCTGAGCTTGAACAAGTCATGAGGTGGAGGTGTCCTCATGCCGGTCAGGGTGAAGCCGTTTTCCGGATAGGCAAGCCCGCAATACTCAAAAATGAAATGTGTATTGCGGGTCAAGTCTGAAGGCGTTGATACCGAAAATCATAGCTAGAGGGTAGCAGGATTGTTGGAAGTGGCGGAATGCGGGACAAATTGATGCACTGACTATTTTGACAATGGAATGAGTGGGAAATTTAACTAAATGACCTAGAGATAGCGCTACAGGTACCTTTGTCCCCAGTTCCCAACATTCATCACCGATCATTTGAATGCACGCCTCTTGTTTCTGTTGTTACCAATTAATTTCCACCATTTTGTTGCGAAATAATGTCCTTGAATTATAATCATAGGTAAGTACATTGCTATAGTGTTTCAATTGCCCTTTGTGTTTTTTGATAAGTTGTTGGATTTGTTTACAAAACCATCCAGTATTCAAAACTGCCACATGAGGCAGATTGGTATTACCTGTAGTGGGGTAGGTACCTACTTTGATAGACACTAATGAATTTCTAAAATCCTTCGAAATTTCAAATTTAACAACAACTTCATGTTTTTGCCCCTTCGATTTCGCGAAATACTGACCCGCAACGAGGATTGACTGGCAACAGAATGAGACCGCCTTAATCAAATGATTCAAAGTAGATAAGAAGTGGGAGAAGTCCTAAAACTATGGCAGTTCAATGACAAGAGCCACGCCCACATAAAACGACACAATAACCGGCCGCATTTTCAATGAACAGAGTACTGGTCCATGGGATACTAGGTCCATGGTGATAATAATGCTGTTCGGCAATACTGCTTCCATCTAGTTATGGGAGGCTTGTATTTTCATGGAGCATTTCCATGGATGAAGCTCAGCTTGAACAAGTCGTGAGGTGGAGGTGTCCTCATGCCGGTCGGGGTGAAGCCGTTTTCCGGATAGGCAAGCCCGCAATACTCGAAAATGAAATTTGTATTGCGGGTCAAGTTTGAAGGCGTTGATACCGAAAATCATTGCTAGTGGATAGCAGGATGGTAGGAAGTGGCGAAATGCGGGACAGATTGATGCACTGACTATTTTGACAATGGAATGAGTGGGAAATTTAACTAAATTACCGAGAGATAGCGCTGTAGGTACCTTTGTCCCCAGTTCCCAACATTCATCACCCATCATTCGAATGCAAGCAGTCAGTGGGCCGCCTCTAGTTTCTGTTGTTACCAATTAATTTCCGTCGTTTTGTATGTGAATGCTGGTGCGAAATAATGTCCTCGAGTTATAATCATAGGTAAGTACATTGCTATAGTGTTTCGATTGCCCTTTGCGTTTTTTGATAAGTTGTTGGATTTGTTTACAAAACCATCCAGTATTCAAAACTGCCATACGAGGCAAATGTAAGGTCTTCCATAATCAAACACAATACTGACTTCAACGAGTAGATTAGTTTAACAATTAGCAATCAAATACTTCGGTATCAACAACCATCCGAACTTCTGTTCATAATAATCACTTCTTCCTTGAACTCTCCTGCTCACTGTCCTTGTCTGTTGTCCGTGGTTGCTATACAAAACTCCATGGAGAAGTAAGTAGGTGCTGCGCTCAGGCTTGGCGGAATAGGTAGGAACTATCCAGTTCCCCAGGCCCACATATAATTTCCCTGCACTTTGTGTATCTTCTTGTCATTTCTAGTCAAGGAAATTTGAAGTAATATGTCATATTACACAAAATATACCTGTGTACGAGGGTCGTCTCAAAAGTAAGTTACACTATTTTTTAATACCCGCGTACGAGGTGGGAAAAGCCTGGGATTCCTAGGGAGCTTTGGTCTGGGTGTAGTGGCAGCCCTGTAAAATTCCTATGCGTCCGCCATTATCCATTCGTCAGTTACAAGCAAGCCACTATGGAGCTACCACTCACTCCTACCGCCGATTGCGAAATACGTAGTGTCATCCGTTTTTTAACGGGAAAGAATAAAAGTGCGACTGAAATTCATCGCGAGTTGTGTAGTGTGTACGGTGACGACGTTATGTCAAGGCCAATGGTTTCTCGTTGGCGCCAATCCTTTATTGAAGGCAGAATAACTCTACACGACGAACAACGAAGCGGCCGCCCATCCACGTCACGTGCCCCGAACATTGTGGAAGATGTCCGAAGGGTCGTCGACACCGATCGTCGGCTTACGCTTGACGAAATTCATTCGCAACTCTCCCCAAATGTTGAAATTAGCCGTGCATCACTTCACAGAATCATTTCTGACGATCTGAATCTGTCCAAAGTGTGTGCAAGGTGGGTTCCACGTCTCCTTTCAGATCAGCACAAAGAGCAAAGGGTTGACGCTGCACTTCAATTTCTCCAGTTTGTTGATGATGAAGGAGATGGTTTATTCAACCGAATAGTGACTGGTGATGAAACATGGATCCATCACTGGACACCTGAATCAAAAAAACAGAGCATGGTGTGGAAAGGAAAGGACGAGCCCACTCCAAAAAAGGCGAAAGTTGTGGAATCTGCTGGAAAAGTTATGGCGACAGTCTTTTGGGATTCCAAGGGGGTATTGTTGATCGACTACCTGCCACGTGGGACTACGATCACAGCTGCACGCTATTGTGAGGTGTTGAAACAACTCAGAAGGGCGATCCAAAACAAAAGGAGGGGAAAGTTGACAAAAACAGTGTTTTTGTTCCACGACAACGCTCGTCCACACTCTGCTCGTCAGACACAAGAACTGCTTGAAGAGTTTCGATGGGATGTTTTTGGACACCCACCTTACTCCCCGGATCTTGCACCAAGTGATTTTCATCTTTTCCCGCAGCTGAAGCAACATCTCGGGGGAAGACGCTTCGCAAATGAAGACGAACTTAAAGAAGAAGTTGAAACATGGCTAAACAGTATGGCGGCAGAATGGTATGAAGCTGGGTTGAAAAAACTGTTGCCACGATACCAAAAATGTATTGATATTCAAGGCGATTATGTAGAAAAATAACTAATACATGTAATTTTCAAAATAAAACCTTTTTAACGAATTTTGAGGGTTTTAAAATTTATTTTTGTCATGGTGTAACTTACTTTTGAGACGACCCTCGTACATTTGTAAATATATTTTTGCACATGTCATTATATTTAATCACCTTCCAAAAACAACTTTTATAATTCCCTTCTTATTCATATAAATTTCTTCATTATCAACGTAGTTCCTGTATACCTTCCGAAATAAAGCGTACATACTAAAAGTATGTCATACTTCCGTGGCAAGAAAGTATGGGGTGGGGGATTTTCAGGGATTGTAACCAAGGCTCTAACAAACAAGAAAAAATAAAATGGAATTAGGGTATAGGGAATAAATGGTATTAGCGTGCGATTACCAATTCATGCAAACCTCGAGGACAACTTCGTCGAAATTCATTTCATATTTCTTGAGCCTCACGATTGGACAGATAATCCGAATGTTAGGTAGAGAGTAGAGAGCTAGCAAAACCTGCTAGAATCATACAACTCAAGTGGCTGTAATTTACCAACAGTTCTTTCAACGTTTACATTAGTTAAAGTTGTTGAAGTCAAGCAGAAAAAAGATTCAATCATGATTAGCATGAAACATGCCCCTCATTTTAAAACTATATAACTACCCGTCGACAAACGTCCTCTAGTAGGAGCTGTCAATGGAAAAGATTTGTATTTCTAGCATCAATTTGAGCCAAACACTTCTCTCCAGCTTCATTTTCTACCGACCAAGAATTATTACAATTATACAGCATGAACACTGACTGATATCTCATATGGGTGAATGAATGATAACACTGATGATGAAATGTTAATGAAAATTCATTGAAAGTGCGGCTGGTTTTTGTGTCAGTTTACATGGGCGTGGCTCTTGCCATTGAACTACCTTAGTTTTAGGGCGTCCCCCACTCCTTATCTGCTTTGAATCAGATGGTTAAGGGGGTCTCAGTCGGATGCTGTTCGTTCCTCGTTGCGGGTCAGTATTTCGCGAAATCGAAGGGGCGAAAACATATAAAGTTGTAGTTAAATTTGAAATTTGCAAGGATTTTAGAAATTCATTAGTGCACGGCCCTAGGGAATCATCAATATCGAAACATAATTGCCTGAGAAAAATCGGAAAAACTACTGAATAAACGCGTTTTCCCATATTTCCCTGCCAATTATTGTTCGATTTTGATGATTCAAGCGGCAATCTTTCAGTTTTTCAATTCTCAAGGTCCATGCACTAATGAGCTTCTAAAATCCTTGAAAATTTCAAGTTGAGATACATTTTATAGGAAAGAAATAACTGAATTGACGGTTTTTCCCATATTTCTCTGCCAATTGTTGTTGGGTTTTGATGATTCTGACGGGAATATTTCAGTTTTTCAATTCCATAGGACTAATAAATTTCTAAAATCCTTCGAAATTTCAAATTTAACTACAACTTCATGTTTTTGCCCCTTCGATTTCGCGAAATACTGACCCGCAACGAGGAATTACTGGCAATCGACTGAGACCCCCTTAACCAACTGATTCAAAGTAGATAAGGAGTAGGGGGAGCCCCAAAACTATGGCAGTTCAATGACAAGAGCCACGCCCACGTAAACCGACACAATAACCGGCCGCATTTTCAATGAACAGAGTACTAGTCCATGGGATACTAGGTCCATGATGATAATAATGCTGTTCGGCAATACTGCTTCCGTCTAGTTATGGGAGTTTGTATTTTCATGGAGCATTTCCATGGATGAAGCTGCGCTTGAACAAGTCATGAGGTGGAGGTGTCCTCATGCCGGTCAGGGTGAAGCCGTTTTCCGGATAGGCAAGCCCGCAATACTCGAAAATGAAATGTGTATTGCGGGTCAAGTCTGTAGGCGTTGATACCGAAAATCATAGCCAGTGGATAACAGGATGGTAGGAAGTGGCGAATTGCGGGACAGATTGATGCACTGACTATTTTGACAATGGAATGAGTGGGAAATTAAACCAAATGACCTAGAGATAGCGCTACAGGTCCTTACCTTTGTCCCCAGTTCCCAACTTTCATCACCCATCATTCGAATGCAAGCAGTCAGTGGGCCGCCTCTTGTTTCTGTTGTTACCAATTAATTTCTGTTGTTTTGTATGTGAATGTTGGTGCGAAATAATGTCCTGGAGTTTTAATCATAGGTAAGTACATTGCATTAGTGTTTCAATTGCCCATTGCGTTTTTTGATAAGCTGTTGGATTTGTTTACAAAACCATCCAGTATTCAAAACTGCCACACCCGGCAGACTGTGTCCGGCAAGCGCAGTTTTTTTTTTATTTTGCGAGGGAATGCGGTGAGCGAAATGCTCGCGGAGGTCAGGTAATCCTAGTTTATCATATTGATGGCACTCGCGCACTATTGCCATGAATTGTTTCAACTCCCATTAGTCCTAGACGAGCAACGAAAGAGAGCGGTCGCAAAAAGCCGGACTGAGTGATGCACGCGCCTGGTCCCGCAATGATGAAGTAGATGCTGTCGGGAGTGAGGATGGAGACTAAAATTAGAAAAACGAGTTTTCAAATGAACTACCTTGGTACTTTTTTGTATTTTTCAGGTGGAATTTTGTGTTACCCACATGGTGTTAGATACCAAATTTCCTCTTTTTGTGATTTTTTTTATTTTTCCAAACAATCTCAAGTGTTTTTTTGTCAGCTTTTCTTCCATCAGTGGGTGATCGGTACTAGTAAATGATGGACTTATTTCTTTGTTCCTTATTTTTTGATTTTTATTTACTAAAAAAAAGTACCTAGTAAAAAGTACCAGGAGTTATTTCCTTGTTCCTTATTATTTTTATTTGTATTTACTAAAAAAAAGTCTGCCAAGTTGGGTGGGCAGTATAGCTTCCTCACTCATTGTAATATGGACGTATAGAATCAGTTGGCGAAAACTCGGCGCTGCGCCCCTCGGCGGGGGCTTCGCCCCCTGCACCCCCGGATGATTTCCGCTTAGAGCCTAAGGCCTGCCGCAAATTGAACCCAGCACACGCACAGCCCACGCCGACCCCATCCCCAACCCACGACCATGGGCTGGGTCGGGTACCGCATATTGAACCCAGTCGTGTGCCACAACCACGTTTCAAGATGTTCCCCAACTCGCTGATTTAGCTCCTCCTGGATCTCGATTCAGAGTCAGAGACTGAGGAAGTCATTACTTTGTATTCTTCAATCAAACGAAAAAAAAGTAAAAGAAATACCTATTTAGCTGGGAGAAGTACTGGTGGTGAATTTGAAGTGCTTTCGGAAGTTCCTGACAATGTTTTTAAGGAGAGTTTTCGGCTTACCCGGGAACAGTTTGGCGAAATTCATGAACTAATAAAAAGTGACGTCACGGGAGGTGAATGCAACGCCCAAAAACCAATCAGCAGCGAAGAAAAGTTAGCAGTATTTTCTAGAGGGGGGTGGTGGGGGTAAATATTGCATTGATAAATAAATTTCTCGCTTCAGGAACGAGTATAAAATTCGGGAAAAACGTGTTAAATACTGAAAATGCCGTAAATTCGAATTCTACCACCCCCTTAGGTGTTTTCTAGAGGGGATGGTGGGGGTAAATATTTTATTGATAAATAAATTTCTCGCTCCAGGAACGAGTTTAAAATTCGAAAAACGTGTTAAATACTGAACAATGCCGTAAATTCGAATTCTACCTCCCCGGTTAGTGTTTTCTAGAGGGGGTGGCGGGGGTAAATATTTTATTGATAAATAGGATAGGAAACAACGCACCCACGACCCACGAAAACTGTGCAGCACATACAAACGGACCCACGCTTGGAGAGCAACTGAGTGGGATGCCGTGGGCTGGGTTCAATATGCGGTACCTAATGCAAAACTGTGTTTCAAATTCCTACCCACGGGTGGGTCGGACGTGGGCTGTGCGTGTGCTGGGTTCAATTTGCGGCGGGCCTAATGGCTAAAATGTGACATACCTTGAAAAGGTTTTTGCTCCCTCTCCCTCTTTATCTATCTTCCACTGTAATATTTAAGGTCACTCAGCTGAAATTTATAGGGGACCGTCTAGGACCTAACCCGCACAATCCCTGAAAATTTCATCAAAATCGGACCAGAGGTTAGTATAGTTTTGCCCAGGACAAGGATTGACCACAGACAGACAGACAGACCGACAGACAGACAGACAGACACGGAACCAAAATTGTTCGGGAAGCTCTAAAACGCAAAAAGCAAGTGGAAATTTTGATTTTGGAGGACATTTTTTTTTCACTTCTTTCACGAATACAAAGCTTCCCTACCTTCGGTAGTGAGGAAGCAAAAGTACCTAGTAGAGTTAATTCGTGCACTTTTACTTTGTTTCCTTATTTTTGTAATTTGCATTAACTAAAAAAAGTACCTACCTGGTAGGGTTAGTTTGTGCTTTTTAGGACGTCCCACGGTAAGACTTGGGCGTCCTTATGCGATCGATCTGGGGTGAAGTTGGACAACACTCAACAGAAAAAAAAAAAATAACCACACAGTAATCCGTTTTAGAGCATTCTGAATCCAAATCCGCGAAAAAAACCATAGGTGTATGTCTGTGTGTGTGTGTGTGTGTGTGTGTGTGTATGTATGTGTGTGTGTATGTGTGTGTGTAACAAAATCTTGTGTACTCTGCCCAGGCCTTAGTTCTCAACCGATTTTCCTGGTTCTTTTTGCTTCCTCACTACCGAAGGTAGGGAAGCTTTGTATTCGTGAAAGAAGTGAAAAAAAAATGTCCTCCAAAATCAAAATTTCCACTTGCTTTTTGCGTTTTAGAGCTTCCCGAACAATTTTGGTTCCGTGTCTGTCTGTCGGTCTGTCTGTCTGTCGGTCTGTCTGTGGTCAATCCTTGTCCCGGGCAAAACTATACTAACCTCTGGTCCGATTTTGATGAAATTTTCAGGGATTGTGCGGGTTAGGTCCTAGACGGTCCCCTATAAATTTCAGTGATCACTGATCAGCTGAGTGAGCTCCAAGGCCATTTTCTCTCCTGTTGAACGCAGGAAGCTGAAATTTGAGAGGCAGGGTCAATGGAGAATGCTGAAGGTGCCTGAGTGGTCACTGATCAGCTGAGTGAGCTCCAAGGCCATTTCCTCTCCTGTTGAACGCAGGAACCTGAAATTTGAGAGGGCGGGTCAATGGAGAATGCTGAAGGTGCCTGAGTGGTCACTGATCAGCTGAGTGAGCTTAAATATTACAGTGGAAGAAAGATAAAGAGGGAGAGGGAGCAAAAACCTTTTCAAGGTATGTCACATTTTAGCCATTAGGCTCTAAGCGGAAATCATCCGGGGGTGCAGGGGGCGAAGCCCCCGCCGAGGCGCGCAGCGCTGAGTTTTCACCAACTGATTCTATACGTCCATGTTACAATGAGTGAGGAAGCTATACTGCCCACCCAACTTGGCAGACGTTTTTTGTTCGTCGCGAAAAACTATCTAGTTGTGCACTACGTCGCCGGAATTTCGAAATTTGCCTTTTAAGGGGAGGAAAGGGAGGGTTAATGCTCGAAAAACGTGCGTTTTTGGGCATAATCTTGTGTACTCTGCCCAGGCCTTAGTTCTGAAACGATTTTCGCGGTTCTTTTTTGTTTGACGCGGGATACTATCTAGTTGTGCACTACGGCACCGGAATTTTGGATTTTGCTTTTTAAGAGGGGGAAAGGGGGGTTAATGCATTAACACAATTTAATTGCACATGTCATATTATTGTAATCCGTGACTTTGTAGTAATGATAGTCTATTCATCTATTTTGGCCTGAGCAAATATGAGTAGTTATTCTTTTGCACTTACCGTTACGGCCTGGGGTTGATGACCATTCAGGAATTGATGACCCTTTTTGGTGGGAGCACATGCTGACCTGTCCAAGTCCCAACTGAGTTCGATTTACCTGGCTGAGGGCCTTAGCTTGTATTATCCTTGAAGAGGATTAGTCCTAATGGGTGTAATCCTCGAGGGTAACGTCCCTTGAACAAAGATTAGTAATAGGAATTGGCAAAGAAATGGTAGCGAACAAAGGAATGAACTAAGCGGAATTTCCATCAAGGGGTAAAGTTTGAATGGTAAGTACTTTCTGTATTATTTATGCCTAATAGACCTTTTTGCTCTGGGGAACTGGGTGTCGTCAAAGAAACGATGATTTGAAACAACGAATTATAATTTAGCAAAGTATTGCAAAAGATGACTTAGACATGTACAAAAATGTAGTTACAAATTCGGGCATAAGATAAGAATAACGAGTAATAGGAACTTATGGTCCACTTGATCAGATGTGCTTAAAACTAGAGCTTCGAATTATTATGTAAGAAAAGGGTTGACAGAAAGTCAACAAGGGTGAAAGGCTGAGGGCCAAATCACAATTCAAATTAGCGAAATTCAAGTTAGATATTTAAAGGTTGCGAATAAAGATCTTCTCTGACTAGTATGATACAATTTTAGACGACTTGGGTAACTATACTCCACAAGCTTTCAGACAAAGGTTGTCTAGGAATTGGGCCAGATTTAGGATGATACAGCTTTCAACAATGGGGTATTTAAGTCAATTTTTCTTTTAAAAGAGTATGGCTCAGGAATAACGGTAATCGGGTCTGTTCATCGAGAAAATGTTTTTAAAAAATCAGAGAAGCTAAGGAAAGTTGAAGATTTGAATGGTGTGAGGTAGCTAGCCAATCGTGACGTAGCAAGCCAACTGTCTTTGTAAAAAGTATCCATGCACAGAAACCCTTCGAGGACCTCTTGGATACTACAAAATACTACTCACACGCGCGCGCGGCGTAGTCTTTGCCTAATGTGTGTGCATTTATAGCGGCCCGCCTTTTTCAAACGTGTGATCTCTTTAATTAATTTTCCTACCACATGTTATAGTATCATTGGGCTTAAAGTTGGAGTACATAGGGTTTCAAAGGTGCTGAATTCAAATTTGAGGTCAAAAACCTGAATTTCTGACCCACCAAAATACCCCATTGGATTGTTATCATGCGTTATCGCCACTTATGTACTAGCTGATATCTTGGTAGGTACTGGGTGAATCTTCCAAAAGTGTCCTCTGGTTTCCAGCTGTGTTGGGACACTGCTCGGGTCAACCGGTGTGAATTCCTGGCTTGATGGGTAACAGCAACTGGCTGTGACTTCTCCTGACTATTGGGGATTTTCAGTTCATAAATGGGGAGTCACTATATGGGACTAGGATCCGACTGGTGTACATGGAATCCCCCGAGTTCTCACCCTGAAATACCAACAGCACCGTATTTCAGGTCAAATGTTCCAAATCACTATCGACTCCAGGCGCCCCCTCACATTATATTTAACCACTCTCCAAAAACAACTTGTATATTTCCCTTCTCATTCATATCATCAAGTAGATAAGGAGTTCTTCATAAAGTAGATGAGGAGTGGGAGAAGCCCTAAAACTTCAATAGTAAGTTAGTAAGTTAGTTCAATAGCAAGAGCCACGCCCACGTAAACCGACACAATAACCGGCCGCATTTTCAATGAACAGAGTACTGGTCCATGGGATACTAGGTCCATGATGATAACAATGCTGTTCGGCAATACTGCTTCCATCTAGTCATGGGAGGTTTGTATTTTCATGGAGCATTTCCATGGATGAAGCTGCGCTTGAACAAGTCATGAGGTGGAGGTGTCCTCATGCCGGTCGGGGTGAAGCCGTTTTCCGGATAGGCAAGCCCGCAATACTCGAAAATGAAATGTGTAGTGCGGGTCAAGTCTGAAGGCGTTGATACCGAAAATCATGTGAAATTCGGGATACATTGATGCACTGACTATTTTGACAATGGAATGAGTGGGAAATTTAACCAAGTTACCTAAAGATAGCGCTACAGGTACCTTTGTCCCCAGTAAACAGTAAACTACCGACATACAAACCAGCCGCATTTTCAATGAACAGAGTACTGGTCCATGGGATACTAGGTCCATGATGATAACAATGCTGTTCGGCAATACTGCTTCCATCTAGTTATGGGAGGATTGTATTTTCATGGAGCATTTCCATGGATGAAGCTGCGCTTGAACAAGTCATGAGGTGGAGGTGTCCTCATGCCGGTCGGGGTGAAGCCGTTTTCCGGATAGGCAAGCCCGCAATACTCGAAAATGAAATGTGTAGTGCGGGTCAAGTCTGAAGGCGTTGATACCGAAAATCATGTGAAATTCGGGATACATTGATGCACTGACTATTTTGACAATGGAATGAGTGAGAAATTTATCTAAATGACCTAGAGATAGCGCTACAGGTACCTTTGTCCCCAGTAAACAGTAAGCTACCAACATACAAACCAGCCGCATTTTCAATGAACAGAGTACTGGTCCATGGGATACTAGGTTCATGATGATAACAATGCTGTTCGGCAATATTGCTTCCATGTAGTCTTGGGAGGTTTGTATTTTCATGGAGCATTTCCATGGATGAAGCTGCGCTTGAACAAGTCATGAGGTGGAGGTGTCCTCATGCCGGTCAGGGTGAAGCCGTTTTCCGGATAGGCAAGCCCGCAATACTCGAAAATGAAATGTGTATTGCGGGTCAAGTCTGAAGGCGTTGATACCGAAAATCATAGCTAGTGGATAGCAGGATGGTAGGAAGTGGCGAAATGCGGGACAGATTGATGCACTGACTATTTTGACAATGGAATGAGTGGGAAATTTAACTAAATTACCTAGAGATAGCGCTATAGGTACCTTTGTCCCCAGTTCCCAACATTCATCACCCATCATTCGAATGCAAGCAGTCAGTGGGACGCCTCTTGTTTCTGTTACCAATTAATTTCCGTCGTTTTGTATGTGAATGCTGGTGCGAAATAATGTCCTCGAGTTACAATCATAGGTAAGTACATTGCTATAGTGTTTCAATTGCCCTTTGCGTTTTTTGATAAGTTGTTGGATTTGTTTACAAAACCATCCAGTATTCAAAACTGCCACATGAGGCAGATTGGTATTACCTACCTGTTTTGGGGTAGGTACCTACTTTGATAGGTATTAGTGTGCCCCCCCCCCCCCCCCCGCTATTATGATATATTATAATTTCTCTGCACTTTGTGTATCTTCTTGTCATTTATAGTCAAGGAAATTTGAAGTAATGTGTGATATTTCACAAAATGTACCTGTGTACATTTGTAAATATATTTTTGGACATGTCATTATATTTAATCACCTTCCAAAAACAACTTTTATAATTCCCTTCGTATTCATATAAATTTCTTCATTATCAACGTAGTTCCTGTATACCTTCCGAAATAAAGCGTACTAAAAGTATGTCATACTTCCATGGCAAGAAAGTATGGGGTGGGGGATTTTCAGGGACTGTAACCAAGGCTCTAACAAACAAGAAAAAAATAAAATGGAAAGGTTGTAACAATTTCTTGATGTCGCACTGGCTTATCATCTTAATATAATGAATTTGAATTCGTGGGAACTCACCCATTTGAACCTGCGGGAACTTTCCCCCACCTACTCAAATTGAAGGGTACGGGGGAAGAACCAGGTTTGTCAATTTTTTTCAAAAATGAGTTTTCAACGCTATCTTGTTGCTAATGTTAAGTACTATACCATGGTGTGATCCTTTCGGGGGAAGAAGAAGGTTAGTCACGCTAAAATTAAGGTTAAAGTTTTCGTACAAGGGGGAAGAATCAGGAGTTTCATAGATTGAAAAGCATTTTACTCAAAACTATGTTCAGATGACATACCTGGTTCTTCCCCCGTACCCTTCAATTGGCAAGAGGTAGCGTTTTGGTACAAATAAATTAACTATTTCGTTATCTTAATAGCTGCTTGGCACATTTTATGTTTTTCAATTTTGAGGTTAAGTAAAAATAAGAAAATAGCCAAAGAGTTCTTCAAAGAGAATCCACATATAATCACAGTTAAGACAGACAAAACCAAGCAAATAGCGATAATGGAGCAAGAACAATATGACACTAAAATGTTAGAAATCCTTAATGATAAACAAAATTTCAAAGAGTCTTCAGAGGACCCCACCAAATCAATCAATATTAAAGTAGAAAAGTTTGTTAAAAAAATGATAGATAAAAAGTATATAAATAAAAGGGCAAAAACAAAATATTATAATGCGCATAGCACTAGCCCACTAATTTATGGCCTACTTAAGAATCACAAGCAAAAACCATACCCCATGCGACCCATAGTCAGTACTATCAACAGCCCAACTCGCAACTTAAGCATATTCTTTAACAACATTTTAAAACCTGTAGTAACAAAGAACCCATATGATATAAAAAACGCTGCAGAATTGAAACTAATCCTAGAAAAAACTACAGTACCAACCACGTACAAACTATACTCATTTGACGTGGTCAACATGTTTCCATCCATCAACATCAACACCACCATTAAAATAATAAAAAACAAATGGGAACAAATTAAAATTCATTCTCCTATCAAAAACTTGGATATTTTTATAGAAGGCGTCAAGTTAATATGCAACAATGGGTATAATAAATTCAAGAATAAATACTACCTACAACAGAAAGGGATGGAAAATGGCAGTGTGATCAGCACCAGCATCGCTAGTCTGACAATGTCAACAATTTTTGATGAAATTATCAAGAACAATGATATCCATGTAGCATTCATTTTCAAATATGTAGATGATTGTCTATTATGTCTTCATCCAGAAAAAGTAGATCAGCTATTGAAATTGTTTAACGATTATGATAAGAATCTGAAATTCACAAAAGAAGATGAGGACAAGGATGGCAAAATAGCCTTCTTAGACATGACCATCATCAGAGAAGAGAACGGCACTTTTAAATTCAAACATTACTCAAAACCCTGTACGTCAGATAGAATGATTAATTATCATTCAAACCATCCAAATAAATTTAAGAAAAACCTCATTTATAACCTATCATACAATGCCATCTTACGAACTTCAGAAGAATATGAACCCATTATAAAAGACAAAATAACAAAAAAACTTCTTATCAATAATTATCCAATATATCTTATAAATCAACAATATAATAAAGCATGGCGCCGCATATACTACTCAAACTCTAATGACAGTAACATAAAGAAAATTAAATACGATCCAAAGCTATTTAGCTTTGATGAGGCAATTTTTAAAAACAGTAAGAAAGTTAAATTCAATGAAAAATGTAACCAAACATTTAGATATCAACAAAGTGAAACAATATCATTAACACGTCCCGTGCGGAAGACGCATACGTTGCGTCATGCGAGTCAGGGCCACCAGGCGGGAGACGCATACGTTGCGTCATGAGCCCCTTCGTTTTCAGAATGTTTTCTTAAAATCCGCCTGGCAGGAAAGTATTCCGAAGCTTGTTTACTTACAAGAAATGGGTCCAGACTACCCACACAAAGCGTCGTTTGTGATAAGAACGAGGCTTTCACATTGTTTTATCATCTACAGTCACAGCAGGGGCCCTATTCTGATTCACTAAACGCACCAGTCGCTAACTTAACCACCGAGTTGCTAACTGAAGCGACATGGATATTATAAACTCAATAGTGTTTCCGATTCATTTTCCAAGAGATTAGTACCGTTAAAATTTACCAATTAAGGTGAATGAACACATTTTGGAAGCGGGAGAGGGAGGGGAATAGATGTATAAATGAATAGATTAGGTTTATTTGTTACCCCCTCCATAAACAACGAAAATTCGAACTTACAATGTTATAAGTTGGAATTGAAAAAAGTTAGAAAATGAAAATGTATCAAATATATTCATGTGAGTACTCTTTTTTTTTTTATGAGATTCAAGGCGATGTGAGGGCTCATAATCTGGAAGTAGTAAATTTTTTACCCCCACCACAAATGTAAATATAGAAGGTATGTTAGGTATGCTAGAATCAAATTCTCCACATAAAAAATCGAGTGGGTACTTTTTGGAAACAGGGTGATCAGGAGATTCACATTTTGGTAGAATTACATTTTTTACCCCCACCCTAACATACAGTATGTTAGGTATGCTAGTACCAAATCCTCCACATAAATAATCGTGTTGGTACTTTTTGGAAACAGGGTGATCAGGAGATTCACATTTTGGTAGAATTACATTTTTTACCCCCACCCTAACATACAGTATGTTAGGTATGCTAGTACCAAATTCTCCACATAAATAATCGTGTTGGTACTTTTTGGAAACAGGGTGATCAGGAGATTCACATTTTGGTAGAATTACATTTTTTACCCCCACCCTAACATACAGTATGTTAGGTATGCTAGTACCAAATCCCCCACATAAAACATCGAGTGAGTACTTTTTGGAAACAGGGTGATCAGGAGATTCACATTTTGGCAGAATTACATTTTTTACCCCTACCCTAACATACAGTATGTTAGATCCAAATCTTCCAAATAAAAAATCGTGTTGGTACTTTTTGAAAACAGAGTGATCAGAAGATTCTCATTTTGGTAGAATTAAATGCTTAACCCCACCTTAACATACAGTATGTTCGGTACCTATGTTAGATCCAAATCCTCCACAAAAAAATTCTTGTAGATACATTTTGGAAACACGATGATTAGGAGATTCACATTTTGGCAGAATTACATTTTTACCCCCACCCTATTTCCGAAAAGTACCCCCTCGATTTTTTTATGTGGAGGATTTGGTTCTAACATACCTAACATACTGTATGTTAGGGTGGGGGTAAAAATGTAATTCTGCCAAAATGTGAATCTCCTTATCATCCTGTTTCCAAAAAGTACCTACCTACACGATCATTTATGTGGAGGATTTGGTACTAGCATACCTAACATACTGTATGTTAGGGTGGGGGTAAAAATGTAATTCTGCCAAAATGTGAATCTCCTTATCATCCTGTTTCCAAAAAGTACCAACACGATTATTTATGTGGAGGATTTGGTACTAACATACCTAACATACTGTATGTTAGGGTGGGGGTAAAAAATGTAATTCTACCAAAATGTGAATCTCCTGATCACCCTGTTTCCAAAAAGTACCAACACGATTATTTATGTGGAGGATTTGGTACTAGCATACCTAACATACTGTATGTTAGGGTGGGGGTAAAAAATGTAATTCTACCAAAATGTGAATCTCCTGATCACCCTGTTTCCAAAAAGTACCTACACGATCATTTATGTGGAGGATTTGGTACTAGCATACCTAACATACTGTATGTTAGGGTGGGGGTAAAAATGTAATTCTGCCAAAATGTGAATCTCCTTATCATCCTGTTTCCAAAAAGTACCTACCTACACGATCATTTATGTGGAGGATTTGGTACTAGCATACCTAACATACTGTATGTTAGGGTGGGGGTAAAAAATGTAATTCTACCAAAATGTGAATCTCCTGATCACCCTGTTTCCAAAAAGTACCAACACGATTATTTATGTGGAGAATTTGGTACTAGCATACCTAACATACTGTATGTTAGGGTGGGGGTAAAAAATGTAATTCTACCAAAATGTGAATCTCCTGATCACCCTGTTTCCAAAAAGTACCAACACGATTATTTATGTGGAGGATTTGGTACTAGCATACCTAACATACTGTATGTTAGGGTGGGGGTAAAAAATGTAATTCTACCAAAATGTGAATCTCCTGATCACCCTGTTTTCAAAAAGTACCTACACGATCATTTATGTGGAGGATTTGGTACTAGCATACCTAACATACTGTATGTTAGGGTGGGGGTAAAAAATGTAATTCTACCAAAATGTGAATCTCCTGATCACCCTGTTTCCAAAAAGTACCTACACGATCATTTATGTGGAGGATTTGGTACTAGCATACCTAACATACTGTATGTTAGGGCGGGGGTAAAAATGTAATTCTGCCAAAATATGAATCTCCTTATCATCGTGTTTCCAAAAAGTACCTACCTACACGATCATTCATGTGGAGGATTTGGTACTAGCATACCTAACATACCTATTGTATGTTAGGGTGGGGGTAAAAAATGTAATTCTACCAAAATGTGAATCTCCTGATCACCCTGTTTCCAAAAAGTACCTACACGATCATTTATGTGGAGGATTTGGTACTAGCATACCTAACATACTGTATGTTAGGGTGGGGGTAAAAAATGTAATTCTACCAAAATGTGAATCTCCTGATCACCCTGTTTCCAAAAAGTACCTACACGATCATTTATGTGGAGGATTTGGTACTAGCATACCTAACATACTGTATGTTAGGGCGGGGGTAAAAATGTAATTCTGCCAAAATATGAATCTCCTTATCATCGTGTTTCCAAAAAGTACCTACCTACACGATCATTCATGTGGAGGATTTGGTACTAGCATACCTAACATACCTATTGTATGTTAGGGTGGGGGTAAAAAATGTAATTCTACCAAAATGTGAATCTCCTGATCACCCTGTTTCCAAAAAGTACCTACACGATCATTTATGTGGAGGATTTGGTACTAGCATACCTAACATACTGTATGTTAGGGTGGGGGTAAAAAATGTAATTCTACCGAAATGTGAATCTCCGGATCACCCTGTTTTCAAAAAGTACCTACACATTTTTTTATGTTGAGGATTTGGTACTAGCATACCTAACATACTGTATGTTTGGGGTGGGGGTAAAAGATATAGTACCCCTAAATGCAGAAAAATGGTCCCCTATATAATACGTAAATGTTAACGTGGAAAAAAACACGAGAAATCCTCGAAAACCGAAAGATTTTGAGTAACAACTCGGTTGATAACTGAAACCACTTGGTTGATAAATGAAGCGACTGCTCCGGACCAGTCGCTAAGAAATAAGCCTTCGAAACCACTGAGTTGCTTCAGTTAACCACTGAAACGAGAAAAAGGTGCGTTTAGTGAATTAGAATAGGTCGCTATTATAATATCCATATCGCTAACTCCGAAAATTAGCCACCCAGTGGTTTCGGGAAACCACTCAGTTGCTTCGCGAAGCCACTGCGGGCGCGTTTAGTGAATCAGAATAGGGCCCCTGGTTCGTTTGCAAGTGATCTTGGTTTTTCCTCAATTTATTACCTTATTTTGTGAGTTTTTCGTGGATTTTTGGCGTGGAAACGTGAAATAATAAAGGTAAGTTGTAATATATACTTCAAAAAGCATGATTCGATGTGTAGGAAGTTCATATTCCTCGATTTTTGTAGTCCGTCAGTGTGCACTCGGTAGGTGCCCAGCTTCCCGTTGTTATCTTATTTGATTTCTTGTTTCATTTCGACTATTTTCAACGAATAAACTAACTTTCATCGCGGTTTTGATCTGTTATTATAGTGAAGTGTTTTTACTGAATTTTTAGTAACGTTTGGTGCCTACCTAATTCATTTCTAGATGACTGATGGGCCATCATCCTCCAAAGTTCCAAGGTTAGTCAATTTTTTAGTCAATTTAGTTAGGTAGTTAATTTTTTTCACAGCTTTTATATTTTTCAGGTAGGTAGCAAATACCTATAAAATATTAGGCGAATTGATCTCATTATTATTTTGTTCGACTGTTCAAGTTTTTATTTTGTATGCTAATTTTGTTCAATTGTTCAATTTTTTATTCTTGTATGCAAATTTCTCTGTTTTCCCAGCTGTTCCATTTTTGACTGCTCTTTTTTGTGAATGTTTGGGTTGAAAATATAAAGTATAATTATATAATCTTCCGTGTTATATGATTGAGCTTTGTTCAGTCATTCATTGCAATAAGTGGCAATGAGTGACTAAACAGCTTGGAAACCCACTGATCACACCTGCCAGGCGGATGACGCATATGGTGCGTCATTAGCAAATTTCTAAGAAATCATAGCAATAACAACTTTTTAGTGCCATATCACATATATTTGAAGCATACTGAAGCGATAGGCGAAAAAAAAGTTTTCCGCTTGGTGGGAAGGTTTTTCAAAATCAGACCCGCAGTGAACGTGTTAAAAACCAAAATAACAGATTACTTCAATGCAAGTAAAACAGTTGCTAAAAACTACAACTATAATTTACATTTAGAATTACAACAAGAGATGAATAAAGGAACTAACTTAAAAAACAGAAATAAGCAATATAAATATGTAACATACACCTACCACCCAGACATTCAAAAACCATTAGAGAATCTTTTCCGCTCAAGAAGTCAAAATTATAGCATAGCATGGAAATATAACAATAAAATAAAAAATATACTAAGCAAAACTAAAGCTAAGATAGATCCACTAGATACTAGATACAACATCTACCAACTAAATTGTAAAGATTGCCCAGATAAGGTATATATAGGCGAGTCCGGTATCAATCTCCATAAACGAATGATGGCACATAGCAAAGATATTGAATACGAAAGAGCCACAACAGGAGTCTCAAAACACATGTTAGAGACTAAACACAAACCGGATTTTGAAAATGTAAAAATTTTAGGGAAAGAGACCAATACGAGAAAAAGAAAGATTAAAGAAAACATAAAGATAATAAAAGCTGGTGAAAGGTCTCTCAACATTAAAACGGATCTGTACTCATTAAGTGAGAGTTTCTTTCCTCTGTTCTCCAACACTAGTTGATAAATATAGTACCTACAATGTAAGCATCATCATGACCCACATCAGATTGTCTAAATTATTTCAGTAACACAACCACAACATCAGGCTGAATACAACAACCAATGTCTACAAGGAGAATCCCAACACAATAATTAAGAATGAAACACACGCACACACACCACTCCTGACGTATAGTATCCATACCCTGCCTGTAACTATCCAGGCTAAAAGTTGTCCACATGGCATCTGTGAATAACAATTTTATGAGTGGTGTCTGATAAGGCTCAGTAAGGATTCTCCAGCAGCAACAACCAAAGTGAGTAGACATATATCACAAAAAACATTTTCTCCACAAATACACTTACAATAAATTATCTACAACTCTACTAGGTAATACTTGAACACCAAGTATTTACCTGGATGACAAATTCATAACACCTAAATGCTTCATTAACTTTTTACAGATTAAAAGTCTAATATAAGTATAAAGGTTGGCAATAAGTATAAAGGCAATAGAATGAAGACTGAAAAACAAAAACAAGCAACAAAAATCACAACAGGTAAATATAGTAACAGTAAATAGCACAAAAACAATAAGCAACAGTAAATTATACCCACCTTATAGAATGGCATTATATTTACAGAGATGAGGGTCATGAGGATGTGTTGGTCTAACATAATGCTAAAGAAAGGACTATGAATAATACCTACCTCTATCAGGTAAAACAATTTACATAACTTTGTAATTAGGTATACCTATTACATCAATTAAATAGTTGATAAGTTTTTAGAAAAAATCCTGACTGATGACCTAGGTATCTATAATAATTTGACTTGTAATTACATGTATTACATACAGGAACTAGTTGATAAGTTAATTTTAGCAAAAATTTTTTTATACAAATAATTGACTTTGTAATGACACCTATTACATAAATTAGTTTATAAACAATTTTTCTTTTAGTATTAATGATATTCCTATTGTTAAAAATTATTGTTTAAGGCTGAAGAAGGCGGCTGAGACTGCCGAAACATGTACCTACAATAAAATTACTCAAAAAAGAAGACTCCAATAAATCACTTCCCAAAAGGAAAATGGTCGCACCACAACAACCAACATATAATTTTGAGGTTTCAACTTCTCAAGATTAAAATTTTTCGATTTGCGCGATAGGATGAGCGAGGTTTTGATGTGTGTTTAGCGTTCAAGGTCGTAGCTATCAGAAAACATGCCTCACTCAAGGTGTGAAAGACAGGTGTTGAAGTGGGGGAGTAGGAATGTCGCCAAAGTACCGATACTTCTTGAAAAAAGTATCGATACTTTTTTCCCCTGATATATATCGTAGTATCGATACTTTTTTCTCCTGATATATATCGTTGTATCGATACTTTTTTCCCCTGATATATATCGTAGTATCGATACTTTTCCCCCTGATATATATCGTAGTATCGATACTTTTCCCCCTGATATATATCGTAGTATCGATACTTTTCCCCCTGATATATATCGTAGTATCGATACTTTTTTCTCCTGATATACATCGTTGTATCGATACTTTTTTCCCCTGATATATATCGTAGTATCGATACTTTTCCCCCTGATATATATCGTAGTATCGATACTTTTCCCCCTGATATATATCGTAGTATCGATACTTTTTTCTCCTGATATACATCGTTGTATCGATACTTTTTTCCCCTGATATATATCGTAGTATCGATACTTTTCCCCCTGATATATATCGTAGTATCGATACTTTTTTCCCCTGATATATATCGTAGTATCGATACTTTTTTCCAGTGTCGCAGGCGATACTTTTTCATCTCACATGTTTCGTTTCAACACCTAAGACATGAAGGTATCTACTTGAGAGTACCTCTATCTGTACGTAGATTGTTGGGAGACCAACCACTTCCAACAAATTAAACAAAGATGATGTACCACCACCTCCAGCTCTCTATGATAACCTGCTGTCCTCCATCATCCAGGAAGGACCACCAAAATGTTAACCCGACCAAGTGCAATATGAAAAGAAGCGCCTAAACAAAAAAGTTTCAAATAAAAAAAACGAGTAATTTGTTGTTTTGTTCATGCTGTATTAATTATTATCCTCGCGATGGTGAGATGTCACACTGATGGAGAAAAACATGAACGACATTTTCACCCATTTTTGTGAAAGTATTGAAAAGTGTCTATACTTTTTGAAAGTATTGTATCGATACTTTTTGATACTTTCTAGATGTATCAATACAATATTATATCGATACTTTTGAAGTATCGGACATCCTTAGGGAGGAGTCTAAAGGATCTTTCGAGCAACCGGTCACACCCTGCAATCACTAGGATCAACCCTCTCGAGTAGTTGAAATTGGAACTTTGCGGTACCCACCAACTAGTTAATTATCCCTCTGCGGTCAAATTCTGGAATATAAATAGGCTAGTAATATAGGGGCTAGACTCCAACTTAGATGGTAGATAACAACAACAAAAATCGACATCTTTACATCTTTATTAGAACAACAAATAGACAGCAACACAGACACGAAACACAATTAATGATCTTGAGAATTTTTCTTGAATCTTGAAGATGATTTTACGAAAATCTTGCGAACTCTTCAAATGAAATCGGTTTACAAAGACATAGTAGTCGGCAGTGACAGTTTTCTAGCGACTCTGAAAAAATAAAAATAAAATTAGAATGAAATAGGTTCTTAGGGAAGTACCTACATAATTTTTTTGGAGTGTCGTGGAGCGGTGCCCTAAGGGACCATGTAGAACTGACAAACATACAAAAAAGAACGCAAAGTTAAACTCTCTCGGGATGTTTTTGTGTGACAAGATGAGCACCTATAGCATCTACGTAACTATAGCATGTTCGATCACTCATCCAAGTGGATGACCAATCGTCCCCTTGTCGCAAGAGAATGCCTCTTTTGAGCCATTTCCCTGAAAGATCAAAGTAATGTCTCCCGTCTTGCCTGTCTCACATTTTCGCATTATGCTCATCAGATACCTACTCTAATGAGGAATCAAATTTTACCCGCCTGTTGCTCGGGGAATAATGGGACCTGCCATAAGAGATCACTCCCGCTCAGCTCATCCGAAATTCACCGAATTCGGTTGGTAACTTTATGCTGTATACTATCGGAAGGGATATATAGATATCTGAATACTGCAATGTCGTGAGACAACAATCTTGCGATAACACAAATGCACCAGATCACAACCCGCGAGACAACGCTACACTCCAACGAGGTTATAACCTTGCAAGACTACAATCCCGAGAGACCACAGTTCCGTAAACTGTAAATCACACCTACTCGAATCAAAGTGAGCGGACATGCGAGCGTTTATACAGGGTGTCTACACAACAGATCTCATTCCTTCAAGGGATCGATTCAACAACTAATTTGCAACAAAAACTGTCACCAAGCTATTTTTTTAGAAGCTTCTTTTCCGAATTATTTCAATTTAAACGTTTTTTTTATCGTGATTTTGACCGTAAAATTCAACTGAAAAAAATTTATTTGGTATCAGGGAGATAGGGAAATTAACTATCTTTCCAACAGTACCCTCAAATTGTAATTATCACAGCAAATGAAAGGAGTTATTACCCATTTAATGACATAAGGTCAAAATCACGAGAAAAAACTTTAAAATTGAAATAACTCGGAAAAGAAGCTTTTGAAAAAAATTGCTAGGAGACATTTTTTGTTGCAAATTAGTTGTATAATCGATCCCTTGAAGGAATGAGATATATTTTAGGTATGTAACGTGCATAATTTCGATATGATTAGAATCGTATAGTTAATACCGTAAATTTACTCACTCATGTTATCCACTGCAATCTCCGTAACCATTTCAACGAACTTCCTCGGTCGTAATTGCCGCATTTCCGTTTCCACATAAAGGCGTTTTGGTTTCGAAGAATGTTTGTAAAAATAATCGAACGCATAACGTCGGCAATAAGTGTACTTCCATCGGGGTCGTTTCAACTAAAAATTAAGAAAAAAATTATATTAGTTTTCATTAAGTTGAAATGATGTAGTTGCAAAGAAGAAAGATGGAAGTGGGGTTTTAGTAGGTGCAGTCCAACACTATCGGAGGGTGCGGTTCCCCTCCTTCGCTCACAATGAGTTTCCCCACTTCCAAAGGAAAAAAAAGTCTGCCAAGTGGGTGTGGCACATACCTAGCTTCCTCATATCCATAACCCGATTATATAGATGATCCGATGCACAGTAGTTAATCTCAAAACACCAATCTCTAAGTAGGTACCTTTCACTACCCTCATTGGGGACCATCTACACGCTAATCTGGACAATCCTAGAAAATTTCATCAAATTCGGATGAAAAATGTAAATGTTATGGCTGTTACAAGGATTTTACGTATGCGCATGCGCAGAGGCTTCTGTAAATTTTAAGGCCTTGATTTTCATTGGGGACCATCTACAACAGTGGTTCCCAAACTGGGGGGCGCCCCCCCCCCTGGGGGGGCGTGGAGAAAGTCCAGGGGGGGGGGGCGTGGAGAAAGTCCAGGGGGGGCGTGACACCCAAATGAAATAAATAAACCAAAATTACAAAAATAATTTCCTCAGATTTTTGAAATAAAGTCTTTCCAAGTTTTCAAAATTGTTTTTGCAATGTTTCAATTTCCACGTTTTTTTTTACCAATTTCCACTTTTCCACATAAAGAACATTCACTTGACATAATGGTCAAGTGTTTGTAAAAAAATTAAAGCCATTGTTTAAAATAAAACAGATCAGAGTCAAGAGTTCAATATTCTCAAAACCGTCCCCCTCTCAGGATCTGTCAACTTATCCAAAACATGCAAGCGCACTCATCTCACTAAATTACATTTTATGTTTTGTTTTTGTAAGTAGATAGGCCTATTGTTTCACCTTCCTTAAATTGAAAATGTATCTGTGTTACGATGTTAAATTTTGTATCAGCAATTATATTCGTTTTTCATGTAATACTTGTTTTAATTTTCACCATGCGTACAATTATTGAATCTTTCCATTCTGCGTTACCGCATTCAACAGTGATCGGAAAATCTACCTACTCACCGTAGCAAGTAGGCACATACTTGTACAGGTAGGAGTTGGTATGTACGGCACCGTGGAAATAGGGTATGGCAAAATGGAAAGCTGATATGTGTAGGGGGCGTGGGGGATCTACAAATAACCAGAGGGGGGCGTGGTACAAAAAAGGTTGGGAAGTTCCTGATCTACAACCTAATCCGCGTAATCCCTAAAAATGTCATCGAAATCGGGTAGAAAATGTTGCAGTTATGACTGTTACAAGGAATTCACGCTTGCGCATGCGCAGCGGCTACTATCAGTCCGGGGGTAATGATCTTCATTGGGGACCATCTACAACCTAATTCGCATAATCCTTGAAATTTTCATTGAAATCGGGTAGAAAATGTGGAAGTTATGGCCGTTACAAGGAAATTCACGTTTGCGCATGCGCAGTGGCTACTATCAGTCTGAAGGTGATGATTGTCATAGGGGACCGTCTACACACCAACCCGCACAATCCTTGCAAATTTCATAGAAATCGGACAATAACTTCGTATAGTTATGCGCATTACAAGGAATTCATGACAGACACACAGACAGACAGACGCACAGACACGGAACCAAAATTGTTCAAAAAGGTTTAAAACGCAAAACGCGAGTGAAAATTTTGATTTTGGAGAAATTTTTTTTTCGTCCTTGAAAAGTGAAAACAAAGCTTCCGCTACCTTGGTAGACTCGGAAGCAAAATAGAAAAACAGGATGCACACATTTCACTGTGGATTTTGAATGCAAAATTCATCCATAGCTTCACTTAATAACTTTACGTCACTACTTTGTAACGTTATACCTCTCAAAGTTACTTTATTGAGACAGGAAGTTGTTGAACTTACTGCGTTGATCTTAACTGGCAAGTGATCGTGGAAGTGCAGTTTCGGATGATCTTTACTGCAGGACAATTCTCCTCCAAGAAAAACCGTAGTATTTTCCAGCATCTCCCAAATCTGTTGAAAATGTTCAAGAATTATTAGTTACAGAAGACGTCAGAAATTTATTTTAAAAGGAAAATAAAAATACAAGTTTTTTTTACGTAGATGAACTGGATGTCTACATTCAATGTCTCACTTCTTTTCGCTTCAAAATAATAACCTTTCATTGGGCACTCGAAGAAAAAACCAGTTTGTTTGGTTGTTTGTTTTGGTTTATCGTTTTTAATTCTCCTCAAAATTTGATGGTTTACGTTTCAAGATACTTAGAATCAAAAAATCGAATTTAAAAAAATCCGTTCGTCCGTCGTTCGCCGTATGCGGTTTTTTCCTTTCCAATTTGCTACTACCATGTAACGACTTTGATGAAATTCGGCAAATGGATTCTAGTTGTGCCCCGAAGATTTTGGTTGATGTCAGTCACTTCTAAGGGTTGAAATGTTAAAAACAGGAAGGTGAAATTAAAATAGGACTGAATTTTTATAATCAAATGAGACCACCCAGAGCTCTGTAGGATCAACCGTTCGCTCCCTATGAGAACTTAAGGGTTGGACATACACTAAATCAGAAACACGAGTGTGAATCGCAAACGACTGTTCACCGGAGGAAAATAGCCCTAATCTCCGTTCAAATTTTGGCTGATCAAATTTCGTTGGAATGAGTTTTGTGTTGAACTCAGTCGTGCGTCCTTAGCAACCAAGAATTCAATTTCGATATGAAGGCTCTTAAAAGTCACGGATATCGATGTTATTGCTAGCAGGATTAATGGAAAACCCGAGTTTCTTGCTTAAAATAATAAACCATTGTGTAATAATTAGCTTTTTTTCGTCAAATTAGGTAAGTAGGTTTTAGGGCGTTACAAAAAATGACTAGACTCAACTGATTGGGGGAGTTGATAATTAGTCTCCTTGAATTTTGATCGGTAAACAATAATTGTTTCCTGAAGCACTTTTTGCTGAGCTTTGAGCGTCAATAATCTGTTTGCCGAATTTTGTAAAAATTACCTCTAATACATAGTAAGTAAACATGACAGGCAAACATTTACAGTATTGATTTTTTTAATCACTACAGAGAAAGGGATATTTTTGCCCCGTCATTTCGCTGTTTTTATCTTGAGAAAGGAAAACGCTGCGAATTAATACACAAAGGTTTATTATTTCTGTACAGATCACTCATCTGCAAAGAACACGGCTTTGCCACTGTCACTATCTACCAACCATAGCTACTTCCTACCTACACCACAATCAAGTTTATTTTGAAAAAATAAATGCTTCACACTCAAGGCGAAGAAATAGGGAGTTGCGGGTGAATACTGGTTGCTAAGAACTCAAAACTGAGAACAACTCAAAGAAACGAACAACGATCGCATTTTGGTCAGCTAAAATTTCGTTATCGTAAGTCCACCCCTTCAGTTCTCATAGGGAGCGAACGGTTGGTCCTACATAGCTCTGGGTGGTCTCATTCGATTCTAAAATTCAATACTATTTTAATTTGATGAAAAAACAATACCTTTATGTCAAACATTTTGGAGCTAGGGCGTTTTCAACATTTCAACCCTTATTTTTCATCCCTTAGAAGTGACTGACATCAACCAAAAACTTCGGGGTACTACTAGACCCCAAATGGAGCCTATACCAAATGTTTGGTATTTTGAAAGTGCCGATACGGCGGAAGAAAAATGTTACACTAGAGGGGGACGTGTGAGTGTCGTGCGGGAGGGGGACGCTGGATGGTAGCGCGCCTTTTCGACACTCCGGTTTTCGAGGCGCGAAGCGCCGAGTTTTTATTCGATTTTCAGATTCTGCGTACCTTGAAAAGTAAACCAACAAATTTTGAGTGGGTGCTAATTTTTTTTTTTCCTTGGTCGACTCCAAAGGTTCATTATTGCAAATAGCACACCAAAAAATTGTATAGTTAGGTACTTAAACATGAATATGAAGGGTTGATGCGTCATTATTTACTGTGCCCTAATCGATTAAATTAAACTATATTTCGAACTAAAAATTCTAATTTCGTCGGTTGTTTACTTACCGGCGCGTGATCTTTCACCACAAGACCTTTCATCTTCATTGCCAGAGGTAACTTTATCTTTTTGCAGACGTTCAATCGTTGATGCATGACACTGAGATCAGTGCAGAGACATTTCAATGGTCCAATGTTCTCCCTTCTTAGAAAAGAACATTTGCCGGCACTTCGTCCTTCCAAAGGATAAAGAGACACTTGCGGCTTCATTTGTGCCTTCATCTTTTTCACCATTTCTCTGCGGCAGTTTTTCAAATCGTGTGGACATACATATCTGGTTATGAAGCTAAAATGTTTCGCTACGAAGAAATTGTCATGTTAATTCATTAGTAAATATATACAACATATAACATATATCAAAACTTATGATTCTCTATAGATCTCTCCCCCATTTAAAATCGTCAAAATGGCGGTAATTGACCTGTTTCTGGCGGAGTGATTACCGAAATCTGGTTTTCATGTCAGTTTTTGTTCATTTAAGTGCCTATTTTTCAGATTTTTACTGGGATTAATTTTCGAGGTTAGGTTGCAAAATGTAAAAATAGGAGATTAACCGTCTTCAGTGATCAAGTGAAAAATCATTCTGAGAGTTGAAATTCGGCATAAAAGATTATTTTTCGGTCATTAATATACCACACACTTGGGGTTTACCAGAACCCATATTTTGCGCAATCTCGGTTGTTAGACAACTTTGCGCGAACAAGTTGCGCGCTTAAAAAGAACCCTAATGAGGAGTCGAGAATTCATGAAATTTCGCTTAGAATCCAAATCTACAATAATACAAGTGGGTTCGCGAAAAAAAAAACGAAGTCGGTGTGCGTTGCACACGTGCGCAACGCGCAACGTGGTCATATTTGAGATCTATGGGAAAAAACATCAAGATTAAAAATTGAAAAAATTTTACCACCATTTTATGGTAGCATATTTAAGAATTTCTGTTCACATTTAAGTCTTTTGGATGTCTCAGAGGTTGGCCATACATACAATTTAGAAAACTTTGAAAATTTTCAAGGACTGCAATTTTTTTTTGTTTGAAGTGTTGTTATTTTGGTATTTTTATATGTAACAATTTTCAGTGTATATTGAAATCGGCCTATTATTAATAACTGCGCTCACACTACAAGCCATTGCCAACACGGGTAAAGTTTGTCAACTGGAAGCAAACGCCTACCTACCTACGTATTTAATCCTAAATTTTAGAAGCCTAATGTTGGTTGTTTTTAGCCAATAACATTCTAATATAGCCACCTACTACATGTTTCTCGTTACTTATGTAGATAAGTAAAGACCCAAGAATTAATAATATTTTAGGTAATTCCAGGGTCTTTAGTTTTAGAAATAACATTGGCATTCCAGTAGAAACATAAATTAGACATAATTAAGAGAAGTGACGTATTACCCAGTTGAATAGTTTGATCCCGAGTGTCTCCAACATAAGCTTGGTGAAATACATTAAAAGTAGGATCCGTGATATAGATAATCTTGTGTGACACTCCTGACTCACTGAGCCTTTGCATCAAATTTGGGTAAACCCTGACTCCGCTTATAACCCAGCCTTCTCTGAAAAACGAAGAGAAACAAATTAATAATGTTTTTCCTGGGTAGGAAAAACTGTTTATTGTTATTTTTAATCTAAACTAGACCTTATTCTGAGAATTTTGGTACCAACCGCGACCTTCTAGCGTGAGTAGATCTGTTTCTATGATTTTTCAAAGTTTCGACCGTTTATGACGTCACAGTGGGCTGGGGGGTCCCGCCCAGGTGAGAGGGGCGCGTCACGTCATAAACGGTCGAAACTTCGAAAATCTGAAACGGATTATCATGAACAATGGTGAAGAATCGAAATCGGCAATATTATTACGGTAAGTATACCTATTCTTTATTTTTTGCTTCTGAGTCTATAAAGGTAGCGGAAGCTTGGTTTTCACTTTTCAAGGTTGAAAAAAAAGATCATCAAAATTTCCACTCGCGTTTTACGTTTCAGACCTTCCCGAACAATTTTGGTTCCTGTCTGTGTGTCTGTCCGTCTGTGTGTCTGTCATGAAATCCTTGCCGCAGCCATAACTTCTACATTTCTCATCCGATTTCGATGAAATTTTATGGGATTGTGCGGGTTGACGTGTAGATGGTCCCCTATGATAATCATTACCCCCAGACTGGCAGTAGCCACTGCGCATGCGCAAACGTGTATTTCCTTGTTATAGTGATAACTTCTACATTTCCCATCTGATTTCGGTGACATTTACAGGAAAAAAGGCGAGTTGGGGTGGAGATGGTCCCCTATGAAAATCATGGCCCCCAAAATGATAGCATTTTGTGCGCATGCGCAAACGCCATAATTTCTACATTTTCCAACAATATTCAGAGATTCTGCGAGTTGACGTGTAGAAGGTCCCCTTTGAAGGTAGTACAAAGTACTTAGAGACTAATGTTTCGAGATCTATACAATCGGGTTATGGATAACAGAAAGCTATGTGCCACACCCACTTGGCAGATTTTTTTGTTTTCAACTCCTAATGAAAACAGTGCTTCCACTACCTTTGGTTTACTAGGAAGCAAAATTCAGAAGAATCCCTGAAAATTTCATCGAAATCGGATGAGAATTGTAGAAGTTATGGCTGTGGCAAGGAATTCATGACAGACACACAGACAGACACGGAACCAAAATTGTTCAGAAAGGTCTAAAACGTAAAACGCGAGTGGAAATTTCGATTTTGGAGAACTTTTTTTTCAACCTTGAAAAGTAAAAACAATGCAAAATATGAAAGAATCAATATACAGAAAACGCTTACCCTTTTACAGTTCCGCGCTTTGCCATGGCTTGAAATATGGTCTGGCATAGGAGTCTGGATTCTTCCAACGCTTTTGGTACTTCTGCCATTCTATAACGATGTTCATCTGTAAAATGTGAAATAATTTAGTTAGTACATCGAATCATAATCTAATGGTTGGCTACTAAGATCTCTTTTTTAAAATTTTTATACGGGGTTGCAACACCGCAGAGATAAGAATAGAGATTATTTTCTTTTAAAGATAAAATAAGAGAATCTATGAGCAAATTAACTTCAGATTTTTGTGATCGATGATACGATTAGTGATCTTGAGCTTCTTAGAGACTCAATTCGAAACGCAGATCAAACAATAATTTGAACAGCGTATAAAACATTAAAGTATAGTTTCGAAAATTATCGACGAAGCTATTCAGGATAAAAGGAACCTCAAAGGAACTTTGTGGTGGTAAATAATGAAAATCGTACAGTCGTATGTAGAAAACCATTTTCCTCGATCATATCTGCACTTTGGTACGTCGTAAGTGCTGCTATAGTTTACAATTTGCTTACTAGAAGGCTCTGTCAAAGGTAGTATTACCCCTATTAAACAGATCTGCGGAAGAGCAAGTTTCCTCCAACCGCCCTTGTCAACCACAAACCTAGGAGGAGACCCAAGACAGATTTTGTTTTATTATTTTCAATAATGAACCTTTGGAATCGACCAAGAAAACGGTTTTTAACCTCCCCCCCCCCCATCATCAAAATTTTTTAGTTTACGTTTCAATGTAAAGGTTTCGTCCGCCGTACTCGGCGCTTTCCTTAGTTCCCATGGACTGATTTTGATGAAATTCGGTATATGGGCTCTATTTGGGATCTAGTTGTGCCCCAAAGCTTTTGGTTGGTTTGGTTGAAATTTTCAAAACGCCCTGGCTCAAAAAATTTTCTATATTAAATATTGTTTTTTCTTCAATTTAAAATAGTATTGACTTTTTAGAATCGAATGAGACCATCCAGAGCTCTGTAGGACCAACCGTTCGCTCCCTATGAGAACTTAAGGGTTGGTCTTACGATAAATCAGAAACACCGTGGGTGAAGTGAGGTAAGGGTAAGAGTGGTTATTAGTGGGTACTATAATTAAGACACTTCATGGATCAGACGTAATATAATAAATTCTTACACATGATGTTCGCAATGAAGAACATTTCATTAGGATGTTCGATTTCAAACTTGTCCGGCAATAGGTGATCAGGTGATTGATAAATAATCCTGAAAAAAATAAGAACGGAATAAGTTTTTGTCAGAGCAGATGAGTAAAATACACAAAATTGTGGGTATCGAGGTCCCCCTAATCGTTCGAAGTACCTATTTGTTTGTAAACGCACCACCTTATATCATCGTATTATTGCCTGAATTTACCTCAATTATTCAAGAATCTTAATGGAAAATACAAGCAAAAATTGGCATTCAAGAGTCACCACAAATTGTAGAAGTTTTAGTTTTTTCCTTCTTATTTTTGAGCTATTTTTCCCCGTTGCTGTTAGATAATAATCTTTGGCTTACGAGTCTACTAAGGTTGCTGAAGCATTGTTTTCACTTTTCAAGGTCGAAAAAACAGTGAAAGAAATTTTCAGGGATTGTTCAGGTTGGACAGTGTTCCCTATGAAAATCATCATCTTCGAATTAATAGTAGCCTCTGCGCATGCGCAAACATAAAATCCTTATAACAGCCAAAACTTCTACATTTATAATCCGAATTTGAGGAAATTTCAACAAAACTGACAAAATGCCATCTAAAAGGTACATCCTCAACATACGAACTAAATTACATTGGGTGAAACTATTTTGTGCAGTAGAAAGGTAAGTAAATAAGAATACTTGTTTTACCGCTCACTGATTGAAATGGAAACAATCCTTATCCAATGAGACGTCCCCTGGACTACATGCGTTACTAAACAATAATACGTGCTCAAGAACTTTTAGGTAGAAGGAAAATCGATAGAAATAAGTGGCGCAAAAATGGGTAAAACTCAGTTTTTTGAAGCATGTTTTGACAAAAATTGCCACTTTTTGAGAGGGCATTCGAAACCGACGATTGGTCCGATTCTAACTTTTTTCTTCGTCTATAAGTTATAAGACTTGTTTTACCGCTCACTGGTTGAAATGGAACTAATCCTTATCCAATGAGACGTTCTCCTGCACCTGAACAGGGTGCTTGCCATGCCCATCCTATCTCCCTTACTATACGTTTTCGAAAAGAAGTTCAAACCATAACTACCCTTAATTCAACGCGTAAAATTATAATATAATCTTTTTACGGACCTTTTTTTTTTTGCACATTCCGAGACTGAAATTTAAAAAATGTAAGAATTGTTTGAGCGCACAAAAATGTGCGAATCTACGTACGAAAAAATCGATTAATTCTTCCCTAGGAAAGAGTTGTAAGCGGAAAACCCTGAAGGTATATGCAAATAAAAACATTGATAGCGGAATGTTCGTACTTACCTGGCAAGAAACAAAGGCGGGCATTCGACGTTCAACACATACAATATGATCAAGTCAAGAATCCTCAAGTATCCTTCCACAATACCATCTGCCCAGCTGAAAAACTTTGGTAATAGCTCTGGAAATTCAAACTCCAAGCGCGGGAAGACGTATGTCAGCTGGCCTGTAATCCAAAAGTGATTAATTGATTAAGTGATTAATTGTAAACATGTATTTTTATGTTTAATAGTAATGGTAGAACGTACAAGGGCTTTCCTAAAGGGCGCAGAGTTCTGCCGGCAGGACGATTAAGAAAATTAAAAAAATTCCAGTCAAACCATTTGCTGCGGAATTTGGAAAATGTGACAATTTTTACTCGCTTTGCACATTTTTACTCACTCAAATTTCACAATCTGAGAAGTTTTCGGTAACTTTTTATGTTTTTCATGTTTAAAGCTACTAAATTTGAAACTGGGTGAAAAAATTAGTTGAGCAGGTACTGTTCTGATTCGTTTTGATGGTAAAAACTCTTTCTAGAGAGTTTTCGTCCAAACTTTCGACGAGCGCTCACATCCAATGTTTCTCACCCTAACGTAACTTTGGTCCAATTTAATGGATGCAAGATTCAAGAAGAATACTTGGTGAGACACGCTGAGGGAACTTACATCCATTGGTGCCGGAACCTAATTAAAGGCAACCACTTGAGGCGCGCTAAGTACGACGTAAGGTTGGTCTCCAAAAAATAGGACAACTCCACTGACATATTTCCTCAATCGAGCACACCCGTTATTTGTTTCTGCCTTGTGCCCTCAGCTTTGTAGGAAAAGTGAGAAATAATATAAAAATATTGTTCAGGTTTGAAATATAATACTAGCTTCTAGGGGAAGTTTGGCAAGTTGCTTCTAGCTGGAGGATCTAGTGGATTGAACATTATTCTCCAACCAGGCTGGTTTTGTCCCGACCAAAAAGTGAGAGCCTGGTTCCCGCCTTCTCTCCCGCGAGGAGTGAGTTCCCTTGTGCTAGGAATTTATTTTATTCGGTGTAATTAAGTGTATTTATAAAGATTATGAGAACATTTTTTGTAGGGGCATAACAAGGCCTTTTTAAAATTTTAAAATCTGGTAAAATGAGTATTGGGAGAGCCATGGTCCGTATTTAGCGCGTAAACGTAAATGCCTGATTCCTGAATTAAGTATGAGCTAGACAAAAAAAAAAAAAAAAAACCAGATAGGTAGCTTTAAAAAAACAGCCCTTACCCGGATTGAGTTTTTGAAATTTTGAAGTTCTAGGTGTTTTATTATTATTATTTTGTATGAAGCAGAATCTTCGCATTTGTTGTGGGGGGAAATAGGTACATATGAAGGTTTTTTTTTGTTCAATGATATTTTTATTTATTAAATATCAATAACATAAACTGAGCACATAAGGAGCCCATCTAGTTAATTTACGAAAGAGCGTATGACAGTTTGTTCTAACTGAGAAAACATTGTTTAAGTTTAGCCATGCCAATTTTCATGGAATGAAAATGGTATTTATAGTAGGTAGTTCGGAGTGTCTCTTGAGGGCATAAAGTTTCAATTCGCATCATGGTATTTAAGCCTTGACTGCTCATAGATGCTTCATCAATAGTTTTCTGCAATCAATAGTGGTCCGTGATTGGACTTTGGTGTGTAGCCCGTGGTCCCTCTGTGTCCTTAATAATGAGCACTTGTACCTACCATGATAGAATAAATAACAAAAAAACGGCAAACCTCATACATTATTAAATGTATTTCTTGAACAGAGAGCTTCTAAACTCCTCAATCCCAATCACTGTCATACATTTTATCAGGATCATCAGCAGGAACTTTATCGAGAGTTGAGTGTGTTAGATTGGGTAGGGAAGATTGGAGAGGTTAGGGAGGGTTTGAGAAGGTTAGGCAGGATTATAGAGGGCAATAAGTACGTGCTCCAAACATTTTAGATCTTCCATTCAGGGGCTTTTCGTCATGAACAAAAGTCTCGCATATCTTTTTTTCGGAACCTGTCAATCTTGGACACAAGATTTACTTACATAGTCTTTAGGTATACATTTCACCACTTAACTCGATTTCAGTGAAAATGTCACTTATACCTCTTGTGCTCTGAGTCCCTTATATATGGTAACGATTAGTAGTTATGGAAGTACTGACTTCCATGACTAGGACGATGTATTTTCAGAAGAAAGAATCATCTAAATCCTATTCTCTTTGAAAGCAACCGTGAGAAAGGCTCATGTTCAAAATCCTGATGGAAATCCTGTATGTTCTACCATCTAAGAAATTCAATTCAAATCTTCTTACCTCTACTTTGTTTATAGAAAGGGAAAAAACATCGAAATCTGAGTTCATGGTTAATAGTGGCTTCATCCATGCCTTTGACTACCAGCGCTCTTGCGATTTTTACTGTTCTAAGAGCCCAAGGCAAGAAGCGTTTGAATCGACTGATTTCATGATCAGTATAAATGTCCCACTTATAGTGCACAATTGCCATCCAGCAGGATTCTAGATAGTAGCAATGGTTATGAATGCGTTTTATCTTCAAAGCAGCTTTGTAAATTGGATCATAGTAAATGTGCTGAAAAGAATTTTAAAAAGTATCAATTAATTGTGTCAATTCTTTGTTCTTTGAACTAATTTGTGGAAATTTTTCCCCTTCGTGCAACATGACTGGATTAGCCTATTTTCGAAGTATGTTATTATTAACCATGTAGGTTGTAGGTACTATTTTTGAACTAGAAGTATGTTTTTTCAATGAGATATTTTTGTTCCACATTTTGCTCTTATTCAAAATACACCATTCAATAATTGCTAACATTTTGTTTCTGAAGAATTCTCTGATTAAAAGTTGGGTAACAAGTAAAGAAATAATGTAAGAAGTAAAGAGGTTTTGGATGTGCGTTGTCACAGCCTACACAAGTCACACCTACTGCAACTTTGCTGGATTTTTCTTCTCTTGCGTTGCATTTGAATAATTTAATGATATACAATTTCAATACGATGTTGTCATACTTACCGGTGCTTTGAGAATCAACGCCAGAGCAGTTGCGACGTATCTTGCTCCGCAAAAAGGCTGCCCACAAACAAGGATATGCGAGTTTGACCACCAGGCCCATTGCAATTGTCGATACATGGGGTTGTACAAGAACTTGTAAATGGCGGCTCTGCTCTTCATCATGTAGGTGGTTGTTCCAATTCTGATCCCCAAATATGGTATTAGAATAGGTATCATGAATTGACCGATTTCATCAACTCGACCTACATCGTTACTAAACTGTATTCGAGCTGTTAAAATCGTTCTAAAATGCAATGAGTAGTTTCTACAAGAGCAATTATAATAATAAGGTCGGTTAACAATAACCAACCAAACCACACAAATTTAACCGTCTATCAATCAATAAAAACAATTCAGTATCTGTCGGTGCGTGGGCTCCATTTGGGGTCTAGTTGTGCCCCGAAGATTTTGGTTGATTTTGGTTTTGGTTGACTTCTAAGGGTTGAAACATAAGGGTTGAAATTTTGAAAACGTCCTAACTTGAAAATTTTTGATATAAAGATTTGTTTTTCCATCAATTTAAGATAGTATTGAATTTTTAGAATTTTTAGAGACCACGCGGAGCCCTGTAGGACAAACCGTTCGCTCCCTACGCGAACTTGAGGGTTGGGCTTAAGATAAATCAGAAACACGAGAGTGAATCGCAAAAGAGGCCTAATCTCCGTTCAAATTCTAGCTGACCGAAATGCGATCAATATTTTTCTTCGTGTTGGTTGGTGGTGACAAGGGCAAATCCGTGTTCTTAGCAGACGAGTGATGTATATAAAAAAATAATAAACCTTTCGTGTAATAATTTGCAGCGTTTTTTAAAAATGTTTTTATTGCGCTCAACCCGACGCCTAGAACATTCAAAATTGCGCAACTCCACGATTCAACCAAATGCTTTTAGAGAAGCCCAAGTGTGGAACATGTTTATTCATTGTTTTTCAAAGGTTAATCACGAGGTGGTATTGACAGGAATTATGTGTTTGAAATTGTAAAACCCGAGTTGAATCTTAAGAAACTGATGCGTACTTTATTGACCCTCATCGTTGACCTAAATAAATGGAATTCGGTAAATGAGCACCATTCTAGTTCTAGTTCAGCTTTTGGTTGCAGTCAAACACTTCTGACGGTAAAAATCGGTGGAGGACTGTTTTGTAAAAGCGGGAAAAAAGCATAAACACCATTGTTACTTGTAAATTCGTAAATAGCTTTTTAAACATTAGCTAGATTTTACGCGGTCGTATTTTTTTCAATTTCGTCAAGTCGAGTCGACGCTTCCCTCGATTTCCATTCCTTCTGTTGGTTCATTTATAGATACCTACAAACTCGCTCCTATTGGTCCGAAGGTGCTGAAATTTATAGGGGACCGTCTAGGACCTAATCCGCACAATCCCTGAAAATTTCATCAAAATCGGACCACAGGTTAGTATAGTTTTGCCCGGGACAAGGATTGACCACAGACAGACAGACAGACCGACAGACAGACAGACAAACAGACACGGAAAGAAGTGAAAGAAGTGAAAAAAAAAAATGTCCTCCAAAATCAAAATTTCCACTTGCTTTTTGCGTTTTAGAGCTTCCCGAACAATTTTGGTTCCGTGTCTGTCTGTCTGTCGGTCTGTCGGTCTGTCTGTCTGTCTGTCTGTCGGTCTGTCTGTCTGTCTGTGGTCAATCCTTGTCCCGGGCAAAACTATACTAACCTGTGGTCCGATTTTGATGAAATTTTCAGGGATTGTGCGGGTTAGGTCCTAGACGGTCCCCTATAAATTTCAGCACCTTCGGACCAATAGGAGCGAGTGCGCATGCGCAAACGTGAATTTCCTGGAACCTCGGTTTCTCGGTTTCTAATGAACCGATTTTGCTCAAATATTATTATGACAAATATGACAAATTATGACAAATATTATTAACTACAAAATTATAAATATTGAGACATTTTGGTTTATTATTTTCAATAATGAACCTTTGGAATCGACCAAGAAAAAAAAATGTTAATACCCCCTCAAAATTTGATGGTTTACGTTTCAAGGTACGTAGAATCCAAAAACGCTGCAAATTATTACACAATGGTTTATTATTTTTCTATATAGATCACTCGTCTACAAAATCACCAACCATCCAATATGAAGAAAAAAAGAAAAGAAAATCAAAATCACCAACCATCGATCGCATTTCGGTCAGCTCTAATTTGAACGGAGATTAGGCCTCTTTTGCGATTCACACTCGTGTTTTGATTTTTTGATTTATATATATATATATTTCAATATAAACCCTTAAATTTTCGTAGGGAGCAAACGGTTTGTCCTACAGAGCTCCACGTGGTCTTAAAAAATTCTAAAAATTCTATAGAATCTTAAATTGAAGGAAAAACAATACCTTTATATCGAAATTTTTTGAGTTAGGGCGTTTTCAAAATTTCAAAATTGATTTTGGAACCCTTAGAAGTGACCTACATCAACCAAAATCTTCGGGGCACAACTAGACCCCAATTGGAGCCTACATACCAAATTTCATCAAAATCGGTCAATGCTAAGTGGCAAAAGTACGGCGTACGGCGGACGGCGTACGGCGGACGGCGGACGGCGGACGGCGGACGGCGGACGGACGGCCAAATTTTTATTCGATTTTTGGATTCTACGTACCTTGAAACGTAAACCATCAAATTTTGAGGGGGTGTTAAAATTTTTTTTTTTTCTTGGTCGATTCCAAAGGTTCATTATTGAAAATAATAAACCAAAATCGAATAAAAATACGCCGTACGCGGCACTTTTGCCACTTAGCATTGACCGATTTTGATGAAATTTGGTATGTAGGCTCCATCTGGGGTCTAGTTGTGCCCCGAAGATTTTGGTTGATGTAGGTCACTTCTAAGGGTTCCAAAATCAATTTTGAAATTTTGAAAACGCCCTAACTGAAAAAATTTTGTCATAAAGGTATTGTTTTTCCTTCAATTTAAGATTCTATAGAATTTTTAGAATTTTTTGAGACCACCCGGAGCTCTGTAGGACAAACCGTTCGCTCACTACGAGAATTTAAAGTTTGGACGTACGATAAATCAGAAAAACGAGTGTGAATCGCAAAAGAGGCCTAATCTCCGTTCAAATTATAGCTGACCAAATTGCGATCGATGGTATCTTCATGTTGGATGGTTGGTGGCTTTTCAGACGAGTGATCTATACAGAAAAATAAAAAATAATAAACCATTGTGTAATAATTTGCAGCGTTTTTAAACCAATGGAGAACATCGATAAACGCAGAATGACAGGCGGCGTATGTCTCGTGAAAATCGATGAACTGTTGTGTAATAATTTGCAGCGGTTGTTTTAAAATATGAGGCCCTGGTTATACATAGAAAGAGTAAACTCAAATGTGTCAGTCATCGTAACCGTCATACTCACTTCAATGGGTAGGTGTAGTGTCCTCTGAACAGCATAGCTTCATCCAATGTTGTTACGGGGCATATCCTTCCCCAATCCTTGTTTTCTGGTGCATTCCTATGAAGAAAAAAAAGAACACTTTCAATCAGTAAACTATCTGTATCCTGATAATTTATTATACTCCTACTATATTGTCTTCCCTCAGGTAGCGATGAAGTCGTCAGGAGACGGCCGAAACCGCCACTACCTATCCGTGAGAAACCTGAAAATTCGGCTCAATGATGAATGCTATTTACCTATCCTAGTCTACAATAACATATTTCCGAGCAGAGAAATGAATTTTTTGGTGTCACGGATTAAACGGCTGATTTACATGCAATTACGTGTATCTAGTTTTTTTCAGTTTTGAGAGCGAATTTAAGTACCTAAGTACCTACTAAATTTCACGATTTTATCCAATTCTGCTGTAATTTTTTGACATTAGCAAGGTCAGGATTTGTGTTTCCTTGTCAATTTCACTTCAGTCATATTTACAGTGATCGGATTACCAATCGGATATTAGAATGAACGTACGGGGAAGCTGTGTAGGTAGGCCACCTATACCCTTACCCTCTATTTGCTGTTAGACAGCGAAAGCCCTTGAGAAAAACCAAGGTCCGCTGTTGTCTAGACGGCGATAGAAATCGAATCTAAGGCCCATTTCTGATCAAAAGTTGATTGGAAATCACGTTTATCGGTATAGTGGGTTTTGCTTCGCGTAGGTACTTATAACCGTTCAAAAATAGACAGGTTGGTACCGTAGGGAAGCTTATTTGAAGAGCTTCTTAGTCGTTTGAACTCCCACAACTAACGCTCGAAAACCAACTTTCTGCGAAATCACAAAACACGAAACCCTTGATAAATCAACTTTTTTAATATAATTTCAAGCGGACAATGAATTTTTATGAATTATAATAAACACACTGTAATAATTGGTAATAATTAATACAAGGCGTTTCACGAAAAGGTTACACCCCCCTTCATTTCCCCAAAATACTGTGTAAAGAATCGGGACAAACGCTATTCTCCATGATTTTTTGTGAGGAATTTAGGAAAAATACTTTCGCTCAAAATATTTGCGCGCAATGGGGGGGTGCGCCTGATTTTTTTTTAAAATTTTTAATCGTAAGTAGACCTCGTCCTGAGAATTTTGTCACCAGTCGTTCTCTTCTTGGATGAGTAGATCTTCTTCTATGATTTTTCAAAGTTTTGAATGTTTATGACGTCACGCGCCCCTCCCGCCTGGGCGGGACCCCCCAGCCCATTGTGACGTCAAAAACATTCGAAACTTTGGAAAATCATAGAAAAAGGTCTTCTCACGCTAGAAGGTCGCGGTTGGTGTCAAAATTCTCAGAATGAGGTATAGTTTAGATTAAAAATAACCATTTTAAATTTTCCGACCCATACGCACACCCCATTGACACAAACTCCATGTTTTAAACTGGAACCCCTTCCCCCCCTTCTTTATTACAGATTCGGATTCTACGTCAAATTGCATGAAAAATTCATACCCGAACCAATTTTTTTTATTGCGCGCAACCTGGCTTTTTGAACGCTCTTAGTTGCGCAACTCCACAAAAATTAGGTTTTAAAAAACCCTGATTGTGGCACATGTTTTTCATGATTTTTTGACGCTGAATCACAGGGTGTCATCTGTTTTGAGGAAGACCAAGATTTCAAGAGGAAAAATGAATATTTCTTCCATAAAATCATCAGTTTTGTGGCCGAAATCATATAATAGGTATAATCCGAATTTGTAATTAAAATGGGGGGGTTCCATTTGAAAAAATGAATTTAGTACCAATTGTGCCCGATTGCGCGCATGTATTTTGCGCAAAAGTATTTTTCCTGAATTCCTCACAAAAAAATCATGAAGAATAGCGTTGGTCCCAATTTTTACGCTGTATTTTGGGGAAATGAAGGGAGGGGTAACGTTTTCTTGAAACACCCTGTATATTAAAACTACGCCCACCATGATTTTTGGTAGCAACTGATTGGTCAGATGGACTAGGGAGTTCCAAAACTGACTTATTTTTCCAAGGAAATTAATTTCTACCAAAAAATAATAAGGAGTGTCAGTTTCGAAAATGATACCCAACCAGGTCATGGCCAGGTCGGATCAAGTCTTAAAACACGATTGTGAAGTCGTTCGCGATTATGTGAATGATTTTTCACTTTTTCACATGACCTGGATCCTCCTATTGATTGGATCGTGATGAAATCAACGCATTTCTCTTGTGACTGTCCTAAACCATCTTCAAAATATTAGCGAAATCAATTTATCGCGATGAATCGATGTGTGCAATCACTTTTTCGCGTTCGCACACACGGCTGTTTGTCCAATATTGATGTAATTCATAGCGGGGCCATCTCAAGGCTAACCCATAACCACCTTAGAAAGTTGTTATTAAAATTGTACCATGGTTTCGTGTATTTATGCCTAGAACAACAAATTGTCCACAGAGAGCCCGACAGACAAACAAAGTACCAAAGTTGTTCAAAAAAGATCTGAAACGGGCCCAAATGTATTTGATCTGCTGAACGAGTACACTTCCTTATTTTTAATAGCGAGGAAGTCACCGTCAAGTACGATTTATTGAACTAAAGAAGAGCATTGAAGTTTTTCTTGTTTATGAGAATTGGAAGTTGGATTTCAAACATACTTTTTGAGAGTTCAAACTACTTACAAATTCTTCGAGTTCCTAAGTATTCCTGAACTAACTTGATATTTCTGAAAAGTAAACAGTACGCAAAATACGAAATAATGATATTTCGTATTTATGCTAAAACCCGGAAATTGCGTAAACAAAAAATTTAAATGAACCTACTTTCGACAGGCAATCCAAAACATCTACGTAAGGAAAGAGTTTTTCCGTTCATTCATCAGATAGCTTTGCGATATAGAAGTGATACGCAAGCCTTTCAAGTTCACATAGCTAAACTAAGTAGTACTTACAAATAATAGCAATCATGAACGCGAATTTTCCAAGTAAGCAAGAAGTGTAAAATTGCTCACGGAGAATTGATATTGAATTGATAAGTATAGCAAGAGCTGGGTAACATGCAGGCAATGTTACCCAGTGTGTCTGCCATTTTGGTTTATTATTTTCAATAATGAACCTTTGGAATCGACCAAGAAAAAAAATTTTTAACACCCCCTCAAAATTTATCAGTTTACGTTTCAAGATACTTAGAATCCAAAAATCGAATAAAAATTTGGCCGTCCGTCCGCCGTACGTGGCACTTTCCCAACTACGGTAAATTTGGTATGTAGGCTCCATTTGGGGTCTAGTTGTGCCCCGAAGATTTTGGTTGATGTGGGTCACTTCTAAGGGTTGAAAAATAAATTTTTAAATTTTGAAAACTCCCTAACTCAAAAAATTTTGGTATAAAGGTATTGTTTTTCCTTCAATTTAAGATTCTATAGAATTTTTAGAATTTTTTGAGACCACCCGGAGCTCTGTAGGACAAACCGTTCGCTCACTACGAGAATTTTAAGTTTGGACGTACGATAAATCAGAAACACGAGTGTGAATCGCAAAAGAGGCCTAATCCCCGTTCAAATTATACCTGACCGAAATGCGATCGATGTTTTTCTTCATGTTGGATGGTTGGTTTCTGTATAGAAACAACAGAATATATGTTTCTATATAGAAAAATAATAAACCATTGTGTAATAATTTGCAGCGTTTTACATCTACCCTAAACTACGACTGTACTTACCGCATTTTCAGAGGCAACTTTTTCAAATTTTGAAAGTATTCAATTCTGCCCTCGACATCTTTCAAATTCAACTTGTCCGAAAGTTTGTTGAATCTCGTTTCTGTTTGCTTTTTCAACCGCTGAAGCGATGGAACCGGCGCTTCTACGTGCTTTCTGTAGTACTCCCGATGAAGGCCGTAATAAGCACTAGTGCGCCGATAGGGTTGATTACTCCAGGGAACACTTAAGTGCCATTCATTTCCAGCTTCTTTCTTTCTTCTTAGGAGGTTCTGCTGGGTAATCGACGGTATTCTGTCGTGCTTACACTGATAATAGGGTATATTTGGCAAAATACGTGTCCATTTCTGTAAATCATTTAAACATCCATGCGTCAAAACAATATTGGTTGGTACAAGTTGTCATTAGAAACAATAAGAAAACTAATGAATCCGGTGGCCGAGAGTTTGTTCCTGAACAAATCACATTCTTTTCAAATCTTCTTTGTACCTCCTTCACTTAGCGAATTGTGAAAATAAATTGAACTTTCTAACCCTAAAGACTCTTTACTCCTACTCCGCTGTTCTACTCGAAATTAAGAGTGTTTCAAAGAGTGTAGATTCAGGAAAATGGTGTATAATTTTTTCGAGTATCAAAACATCGGATTTAGATTCAAAAAGTAATTTCCCACTGAAAGATCCTCGTTCACCCCCTGGTAGTTGTATTTCTAGTAGTTTTTCTGTTTTCGACCTTATACTACCAGTTCAACGGCCATATTTATATCCCTTCACTACACAAAATTCACCCCTAATATACCGAGGAAAAGAGCGTCACCATTCTCGAATTTAGAATACTTATATATAAAAAACTTGGGTTTGATTTCAGGAAATTGTTGGTTTTTCAATGAAATGAGGGTTTGAGGGTGTTATGACCTTGACCAGATCGTGGTTAGGTAAGTTTTCTACTCGTAATTGTTCACGCTGGAGCAAATGGTGACACTCGATTAATTTCGACTGGCAGGAAATTTAAACCCTGAGGAAACAGTGTATTGTTTAGGATATTATAGAACCAATTATTTTCCAAGACTTGAGTGTTCGTATAATTTTTCCAAAATCTGTCGCTCGAATTTATCTTAATCGCCTAGCTGCGCTTAAAATGGGTTGAGGATCTGGAATGTCGCAACAAAAGAGATATTTTCCAAGAAAATCAATTTATCAAAGGGAAATCAACAATGCAGAAGGCAGTCAAATCGGAATGGAAAATGTAATTTCCATTTGACAAGAAAACACAGCCGAAATTGCATTTTTACCAATAGGTACAATAAAACCTAAACATACCTATACCTTGAATTATTATTATTTATTTATTCATTTTCAAAAAAGTAAACATTCAATAAACTTACCACGTTGTCTTCCAAAGTCACTGGTTGGCAGTAGACGCTGAATGTCTTCACTGGGAAGCTCCTTGTAAAGAAACTCACGTAGAAACGTTCGTATAAATAGTTGCCAATATCGAAAGAAAAATCGTAATTATCGAAATCGAAAAGAATTATGAGATCTGGAGCTATTCCTGCTTGTTCGAACATCACTACTCCTTCATCATTAATCATATTAGCGGCGGTGAATAACATGATCGTTTTTGGTTTCACAGTTTTCCACTGAAAGAAATAGAATTTGAAAAATCATAAGAAACGGTCAATAAAAAAACAATATCTTATAAATGAAAGGAAGGAAAACCGTGTTTTTCTCCTTTTAACTGTTGACCACATTTCAAGAATCCTATACGTATGGTATTCAGTGATACTTGAAAAGTACCATCTAAAGACCATTCCTGCAGCTCAAACTTTAAATTCCTGTACCTACCCACCTGTTTTAACAACAACGTTGATGGAAAGTCATGACCGATGCAGTTTAATGTTAAAACGCTGCAAATTATTACACAAAGGTTTATTATTTTTCTATATAGATCACTCGTTTGCAAAGAATACGGCTTTGCCATTGTTACCACCAACCAACTTGAAGAAGAACTTCGATCGTATTTCGGTCAGCTAATATTTGAACGGGGATTAAGCCTCTTTTGCGATTCACACTCGTGTTTCTGATTTATCGTAACTCCAACACTTAAATTCTCGTAGGGAGCGAACGATTTGTCCTACAGGGCTCCGCGTTGTCTCAAAAAAGTTATATACTATCTTAAATTGGTGGAAAAAAATACCTTTACATCAAAATTGTTTGAGTTAGGGCGTTTTTAAAATTTCAAAATTCATTTTTCAACCCTTAGAAGTGACCTACATTAACAAAAATCTTCGGGCACAACTAGACCTCAAATGGAGCATACATAGCAAATTTCATCAAAAACGGTCAACGGTAAGTGGGGAAAGTGCCGCTTACGGCGGACGGACGGCCAAAATGTTATTCAATTTTGGTTTATTTTTTTCAATAACGCACCTTTAGTATCGACCAAGAAAACAATTTTTTACACCCCCTCAAAATTTGTTGGTTTACGTTTTAAGGTACGTAGAATCCAAAATCAAATGAAAATTTGGCCGTCCGTCCAAATTTTTATTGCCGTACACGGCACTTTCCCCACTTAGCATTGACCGAATTTGATGAAATTCGGTATGTAGGCTCTATTTGGGGTCTAGTTGTGCCCCGAAGATTTTGGTTGATGTAGGTCTTTTCTAAGGGTTCAAAAATGAATTTTGAAATTTTGAAAACGCCCTAACTCAAAAAAAATTGATATAAAGGTATTGTTTTTCCCTTCAATTTAAGATTCTATAGAATTTTTAGAATTTTTTGAGACCACGCGGAGCCCTGTAGGACAAACCGTTCGCTCCCTACGAGAATTTAAGTGTTTTACGTACGATAAATCAGAAACACGAGTATGAATTGCAAAAGAGGCCTAATCCCCATTCAAATGTTAGCTGACCGAAATGCGGTCGATGTTTTTCTTCATGTTGGATGGTTGGTGGCTTTGCAGACGAGTGATCTATATAGAACAATAATAAACCATTGTGTAATAATTTGCAGCGTTTTTCATCAAAGAAATTATAATCGCTAAGTTGACCGTGCCGTTGGAAAGTCTATTTTAAATGAAAAAATTGTCAAGAGATTTTCAGTTTTCCATTTTGCTTCCGAGTCTTTGCGGAAGCAAAGAGCGGAAGCTTTGTTTTCACTTTTCTAGGTTGAAAAAAAGGTCTCCAAAATCGAAATTTCCACTCGCGTTTTACGTTTCAGACCTTTCTGAACAATTTTGGTTCCGTGTCTATCATGAAATCCTTGCCACAGCCATAACTTCTACAATTCTCATCCGATTCCGATGACATTTTCAGAGATTGTGCGGATTAGGTTGTAGATGGTCCCCTATGAGGGTAGTGGAAGGTACTTAGAGATTGCTGTTTTGAGATTAACTACTATGCATCGGATCGTCTCTACAGTCGGGTTATGGATACGAGGAAGCTATGTGCCACACCCACTTGGCAGTTTTTTTTTTAATTTCAGTAGTACTTATCGTTAAAAAATTTTCTTTTTCAAATTCGTCTTGGTTTGAGCAATTGGTATGGTCTTTAGATAGTACTTTTTTAGAATCAAAGTACACCATACGTATAAAACATTCAAATCTGATTACAAAAATGTGGTTAAAAGTTAAAATTAAATTAAGTTAAGTGGAGAAATATGAGTTTAAAAGAGAAAAAAACACGTTTTTCCTGAAAATCCCTTTCAAAAATCATATTTCGAGAACGGATTGAAATAAAAATATACGGTTGGCGGCATTTCACTCCATTTTTGATGTAGTTGTACGCTGTTATTTATTTATTCATTTATTTTTTGATCTACGAGCGGACCACCCTGTACACTAACATGTAAATATAGTTTCATGGATTTCGTTCAATCAGTTCTTGTAAATATCAGGTTTTGCTAACTTTATTAAGGTCAACTCAACTGACGCCTCCTCTATGCGCTATCCAGTGAGACGCCTCACTCATGTAGTCTGTATCAATCGCAAATGTAGTGCGATTCCTGTTCGTGACAGATACATTTTTGATACTAGGTACTGTGGTGCCAGAATCCATGAATTAGTAAATCGGCTATAGGGTTTTTGCCAAGAGATTTAGGGGTGAAATTATCCACTGGCTTCGAGAACGTACACCAACATTTCCGCCGCCGACATGGTGCTGGACACCAGGGGGTCCGGCATCACCACTTGAATTTTCGTGTTTGGTACAGTTGATCATGAATTTTGGATAGCCGTTCCAAAAGTTTTCAGACTCCCGCTGTAATGGTGCCACCACTCGAGACATCTGCTAACTTATCGCCTACCTCATATCTTGATCACGATATTATTATTTTTCTTCCGCCAGGTCTGCTTTCAACGGTATATTTATAACTTTTGGGACAATAAATATCCCGCAATCATTCCTCTTACCTACCCAATAATCACCTGAAACTATCTCCACAATCCAGAAATCCATTGAATTAGATGTACAATAAACTAAATAATTTTATCTCACCTCTAGAAGAGTACAAAAGTTGACGTTTCCAAATTCAGTTGTGAAACAAAACGGCGCACTTTTAGGAATACGATCATTCTTCAGAATTCTTCCTTCAAAATATTTTTGAAGGATTTTGGACCGCTTCAACTGATCATAATTGTACAGAAGAATGGTATAGTTTGTTGATGGGTCGAAAGCCGTTAATCGAGGAATCTGTTCGATTACATCTTCTGGAATCTGATCGATAAGGTGAATTAGAACCTTCTGATTTTTTAGTTGGTATCAATGGTTATCTACCTAATTTTATCCAATAGCTAAGGATATCAAAGTGAGCTCACTATTCTGAATCAATTCTATAAGTTTACTCAAAAATGTTGAAACCAAGTATAAGTAGGGAGCAAACATTTTTTAAATGAGTGTAACTAAATCTATCGAAACGGAAGTCCCACCCGTGCAACATGAATGACTAAGTGAACAGAAGCCGAGTATGAAAGAATATGTTTATCGAGTTTCAGCCATTTTCAAAATAAGTTCACTTCAAACACTTCAGAAAATCTACTAACAGGAATTTTTTCGCTGATTCCGAATATGCCATTTTCTACCAAAAACCTGTAGATTGTGTTTTTGGGCATATTCTTTGAAAATTGAACCCTTCTTCGGTTCTCCAAAAATGCTGGCCAGTGAACTTCATACTTCTTTTTTCATTATACTTTCTTTCGTTATTATTGATGTTTTTGCAAAATTTTGAGTTTAAAAAAATGTTGTAGTACCTAAATTGTTTAAAATTAAACAAAATGCTTCAGAAAACTACTTATAATTGCTTAATAATATATAAAATAAATGCTTCGTCAGATTCCCATGAAAAAATGTGGAAAAATTGGCATACCTACTGATATTATTGAGGCCATTGCATTTTCTTCGCAAATTTTATGAAAGTACCAAAATGATACCAACAGGATGGATGATGAAAAAGGAGGATGGAGTTCGATGGCCAGCATATTTAGGCAACCTAAAGAATTCAATTTTTGTATGTTTTCAAATTTCAAATTTTGGATTTGCAGAGATTTGATTTTGATTCGATTTGCACCATTTTTATTGTTTTCTAGGGGTATCAGCTATCGGCATTTTAAATTCCAAATTCTGTGTTACTAATAAATTAAAAACTAAAACGCTGCAAATTATTACCCAATGTTTTATTATTTTACTTTATAGATCACCCATCCGCATAGAATGCGGCTTTTTCATTAATAGTACTTACTAGCAATAACATCGAACTATATTATCCCGGAGTTGTGGGTAATGTATCTTACATTAGGAAATATGATCCGGTTGGAATGCACAACTGAATGCACCACAAAACTTTATCCAAAGAAACGTACAATGATCTCATTTGATCAGCCCTCAAATTCATAACGGAATTTGATTCTCGGTATAAGAAAGCACAAATGAATGACATGAAACTACACGAAGGAAGAAAAACAGCTGAAATTCTCCTCACTTCCGACGGTGAACGTTTATTATGCGATTCAAATACGCGTTTCTGATTCATCATTTGCCTAACTTACAGAGCAAAGAAGATAGGAACCTCCCGAGAATCGCCCCAAGAGGCTAGTTAGTAGGTGTCTAGCTCAGGGAAACTTACAAGTGGGTCACATGAATCTCACAATAATTGCTCATTTAACGATGTTCATCAGCTGGGTGGTTTCATTCGCTTTTGAAAATTGAACACTATGTTAATACGATGAAGAATTCTCTGATTAGGCAATTAATTATCCTTATTAAGCGATCGGTTGGTCTCACAGAGCTCTGGGTGGCGTCAAAAAATTCGTAAAAATCGTCGCTATTTTGAATAAATTAATAACAAAACCTTTTTATCGAAAGTTTCCAAGCTAGGACGTTTTAAAAATGTTTTCCCCCACTTTGTTCACCTTATAAGTGACTGACAATAACCTTCACGTTCGGGGCACGACTAGACCCCAAATGGAGCCCTTATACCAAATTTCATCAAAATTGGTCCACGGGAACTGAGCAAAGTGCAGCGTATGGCGATGTGAGCCCCCGCTCACGGGTTTGATCCAGCAGTAAGGGGGTGAGCAACCACCATCAATGCTCCCTTCCTCCACCACCGAAAGTCAGCAGATCGGAGCGGGCATTGCACCGTCCCCGCTCCGGGGCGCCACCACCAGAAGCGCTCATGTCACCTTGACGTCATCTTCCACCAATCACAGGCCGCCGCGGAGCCCTGCGCAGTACTTGCCATTGGAGGGTGGGGACTCCAGAAAGAAATCAACTAGTCACCGCGTGGAGCGGCCATAACCCCCCCAGTCCTTGATGCGATCAGTCCACGCTTTCTTGCCAAAGATAGATTCGAAAATCGACCCCCCTTGTGCAAGTCAGTCTCTGGATCCCCTCAATAATATTCCGGTGAGAGCCCTGCCGCCCAAGAGTTTATTATCTGAGCCACCCCCACTGTTCAACCTGGTAAGACCTCGTGACATCCAGCTTGAACAACCATCCCCTGAGATCTTCTCAACGCACTACCGATGGATTTCCTACGGGCCCCGACGCTGTGAGTGTAACAAACCAAATATCTATACATTGGCCAATGATAGTTGTGTTCAAATGGTGTAGATTTAAAACCAGTAATAGTCGAGTAAAAGACAATTTAGTAGTAAAGTCAGTCAGTCAAGACAAGAGTCAGAAATTGTTGAAATTGAGTAAAGTCAGTCGTAGAGTTGTTAATAAGAGAAAGAGGAAGGAGAAATCAAACGCACGTATTTCATGTAAACCATTTATTTGTATATCTTGTACTTTGTTTGCCAAAAAACTTAACGTAGAGTCAAATTTCCTTTATTTCATTAAAACGTTCCTATTAGATTGTACAATTTGCATTTCTCATTTAATCACCTTATTCCGTAACAGACAGGTTTACGTGTGAATGCACTCTTTTCGTGCGATCACACCATTTTAGTGCAAATCACATTATTTTAGTGCGACGCATTGTTTTCGTGCGTGCGCAAATTATTCGTGCACCAGTATCATTTTTCGTGCACTTTTAGTTCCCTTCAGGAATCAAACTTCCGTCCTTCAGACATAATAATAATATTTCGAAAACTATCAGTAATCAACCCTTCAGGTGTTACCTTGATTTTGAGAGCCTTCAGCTACCTCCGAGCCGCTACAGCTGTCTACCAGGTAATTATCAATAAATTCACTAAATTTAGATTACCTATTATTTATGTCAATATAGCCTCTCAACCTATATTTGGATCGGTTTTCAAACGGGCTTACTCGAGAATCTTAAATTAAATGGTGAAGCCCAAGCTCACAGCGAACAGACAGAAAACTTTTTTATTCGATTTTTTGATGCTACATCTTTGAAACGTAAACCATCAAATTTGGAGGGGGGGGGGGGTATGTATCTTTTTTTCTCGATTCCAAAGGTTCATTATTGAAAATAACCCAAATTCAGCGACGTTTGGTTTCATATTTTGTCTTAAGTAGTGCTATGGTTATAACAAGAGTAAGTAGGTACGCATTTTAGTGTAGTTTTTCTCGGTGCCTTCAAACTAGTTTTTCTCGAAGAACAAAAAAAGTTGCAATTTTAGGCATCAATGATATAGGGTAGAGAGGTAGGTACCTATATTCGGAGACAGCGTAGAATTTCCTATAAGAAAAAACCTGAAATTCCTCCCCCCCCCCCCCTCAAATAAATAATAATAAATTACTAATTAATTAACACAATAAATAATAGAACCTTGGACCCTTGTTTGAGAGATACATCATTAATCTCCGATGAATATTTAAAAACTTACGTAGACGTATACAACATAATCAGGTCGATGATGATTCGATACTGCGCTTCTCAGCAGTTGGTAGCCTCTTTCGTGACTGTGGCTGAAGACATAGCCTAAACCACTCATGATATATCCTTGGCATAATTTTGTTTGGTCATTCAGAATCTTGTAATATTGTTTTTCAATGAACTGAGTACTCGTGTAATAGCTCTGAGTCGAGTACATGTACGTCTTCTGATTTTTGAAGAAGTAAATTGGTTTTTTATGTTGACTGAGATAAGCCGTCAACATGTAGTGAGCTAGGAAAAGTTGAAAACATCAAAAATTAGGACACTTTAGATAAGGATTAAAAATACCTAAGATACCTAGTAATTGAACTACTATAACATGTTGAGATTGTGGACTGTTTTCATTAATTCATAATAGCAGTGTGGGATTTTCTCGACAATAAAAGTCCTTTGTTGTTTCCAATCACTTGTATTAGTGGAGAGCTTTCGACATGAATTCACCATTGTTTAGAAAAGCCGCTTCACACTTTTCCATTCCACTCCATAGTTCCTACGTACCTACTGCCATTGTCACCTACTTGAGTATTTCTTTCTACTCTGTTGACTAGGATTGACTATGCAACCAGAGGGTTGTGATTGGAAACAACAAAGGACTTTTACTATCTGGAAAACTACCACTTATTCTAATTGAACTACTACCACAATAAAGTCTAATATCTGTATTACGTATGTTGTCAAGTACTTATAGCGACATCAGAAGAACTTCCAAAACTCTCTGAAACTACCTACACTAGAAATTTAATATTAGTGCATCGTTGGAAATAGCACTAAGTATATCCCATATAGGAATATTTGCCTAATACGAATTTTGAAGTACATGCATTTGATACACGAAAAATATGAACCTGGACGAACCTTTGAAATGTAAAAAAGAAAATCTTTCTTCAGACTAAACTATAAGGGACGCAGAATCCGAAAATCAATTTAAAGAAAGAAAAGTTGTAGAAAATTAAATTCTGAATCGAATGAAACCGTTTTTGGATTTTTTATGTTTGTTGTGATTGTCAACATCACGTCGTAGTTGCGGCAATGTCCTACTCGTGAGAAAAGTTCGACCTATTCTCAATTTTACTGTATAATTCAATTTTAATAGTGTCTGTGATTGAAAACACAAACGAACTATAACAAAACTATTATTAAGAAAACTAGTTAGAAATTAGATAGTAGACATTAGAATTGATTTACAGAAGGTTTAAATTGCTGATGGCGAATGAGTTGACGAGTGGAAGCAACTTACGTTCTCAAGAAGTTGCTACAAGAATGGCATTCTTTAGTATTGGCCAACAAGTGAGTAAATGCTTTGAGGGAGGGAGAGGGAGAGTTGTTAGTGGTTGGTGTATTAAAGAATTAGTGTGGTTGGTGAAGAATTTGATGGAAGGAATCTCCAAACTCCGTACGTTTAAAATACAGAAAAAATAAGATTTTTCGTAACACAGGCACGTTTAGAGTAAATTTAGCTATGTATAGGATAAAGTGGCGAGAATACCAAGAAAATATTCAGAGTAGAAACTGACCAGAAGCCCATTAAAGAGAACTAAATCACTCACGACGAAGATGTTGACATCCACTTCAATTTTTTTAAAAACGAAGTACGTAGAACGTTGCCTTCAATAGAGGAGGATAGAGTAACGGAATTGCTAGAGGAGTTGAAGAGTGGTTTAAATAGGGAATGGCTTTGTAAGTGAGTGCCTAGGTTAAGAGAAGTGGCGTTTAGTGGTGAGTGTTTTGTTGGCATACCATTCAGCATTATCCTTCCCGTTCTTAGCGTAATACTTACGTTCAAGTAGTTGGAGCCCATAATTTCTGAAAAGCGGTAGTATTGTCGGGTACGCTAGTAGTTGATTAGGAGCGACCACTAGAAATGACAAATCATGTTGGACTTTTCCTTGGAGGATATTCAGATCTGTCAGAAACGTCCTGAATGAGTGCAAGTTCATCGTAAAGGCCCTATAATTCGGGACGTCTCTTCGACTGATGTGCGCAGTAATCCTTGCAGTATTTCCAATTAAAATGTTTGATTCTCTCTCCTGGTTCAAAGTTTCCCTAATCATCGTCTCTTGTAGCATGGAAACTGTGTCAGGGCTGTACGGAGGAATTTTCGTAGTGAAAAATCTCGATCTTCCCGAGCCTTCAATTATTCGTCCTATTCTTGGATCTGTCACCACACTCAGTGTCAACGGCTTAGTCCCCAATTTAGCCGATTTGTTTCGGAGCGTCGTCGTAAAAGTCTTAAAAAGCGTTGGCTTTCTCTCGCTCAGCTTTGAGATATCTAAAGAGGTTAGATGAGGAAGAACATCACGGTTGAATTGGCCGTACGACAAATATTTGTCGGCTTCATACAACTCGTCCATATTCCTTAGTCCACGATTTTGAAACCGCTTCATTCTTATATTAGTAAAAAAGAATGCAGTTGGATAAGAAATAAGAGCTGCTGGAGTATAGATCAAGTATACAAGTACCAATTGTGTATACGATGATAATTATGTAATAATAGCTTAATATTTCGTATTACTCGTCGGCAAATTCATTGGTATAAAATAAACGGGAGTAAAGAATACCTACCTAGCATAAGGCAAAACTACTAAGGCCGTCGAGTCCATGGCAACGGCGATGGACGCTGGTATATTCCAGAGAGTAACGACTGAGTTGTTGAAAAAAATATTACTTATCATTGCTTACTTACTTGCAGTTTTAAGTGCAAGTACGAATAAAAAGTACGAGTACAATACTCTAAAAATAGTTACAAGCACGAATTCTGTACCTGGATTTGCAAAGAACATGTTAAGTACGTACCTATAAGTTTGTGTACCTACTCCACAAGGTGTTCGTAACTATTTTTTTAGTATTAAGCTCGTACTCTCTACTCTTTTTGGTTTATTATGTTCAATAATGAACCTTTGGAATCAAGGAGGAGAAAAATGTCTAACTCCTAACAACATAAAGAAAAACATCGATCGCATTTCGGTCAGCTAAAATTTGAACGGAGATTGGGCCTCTTTTGCGATTCACAATCGTATTTCTGATTTATCGTAAGTCCAACCCTTAAATTCTAGTGGGGAACGAACGATTTGTCTTACAGGGCTCCGCGTGGTCTCCAAAAAAATTCTATACTATCTTAAATTGATGGAAAAACAATACCTATATATATATCAGAAATTTTTGAGTTAGAGCATTTCAAAAATTCATTTTTCAACCCTTAGAAATGATTTATATCAACCAAAATCTTCGGGGCACAACTAGACCCCAAATGGAGCCTACATACCAAATTTCATCAAAATCCGTCAATGCTAAGTGGGGAAAGTGCCGCGTACGGCGGACGGACGGCGAAATTTTTATTCGATTTTTGGATTCTACGTACCTTAAAACGTAAACCAACAAATTTTGAGGGGGTGTTAAATTTTTTTTTCTTGGTCGATTCCAAAGGTTCTTTATTGAAAATAATTAACCAAAATAGGTCCCGTAGCTACTGTACTTTGAGGTCCAGGGGGAAATGAAGACGAGTGTGGTTAATTTTTTTTTTTTTTTAAGAAACTCCCCTGAAAGACGCAGGGGGCACGCCATTAATACAAAATAAATAAATAAATCAAATATAATGGGGAGGACGCCCAGGACTCACCCGACGCCGGCCCTCGGGATTAGGGAAGATGAGGATGGTGGGGGTGGGAGAGAGGGATGAAGGGAAGTGCCTCTATAGAACGACCACCAGTTCAAATATGAGCCGAGCAGGACGCGGGTGGTGATACCACGGAGTACGCCTACCGAGATGCCCAAGTCGCGTAACTCCGTGGCGCTTTTCCCGCACCACACTCCGCGCCATGACAATGTTGCAGCCATCACCCTGATGTTGTTGGGTGCCACTCCTTTTAGCTCCGACACCGCTTGCCGTAAATCATTCGTGTCATATTTCCTTATCTTAGCCCGCCAAGTCTGCTCCATGTCCAAGCTGCCATTGACAACTTGGACATCCAGGATAATGCAAGACTGGTCAGGCTTGACGGCAACGATGTCGGGCTTCTTACCCTGGTCACTCGGCATGTGGTATAACCTCTCCCTCTCAACATCCCAACCGCTAGATGACAAGGCACCTGCTATCTGCTTGGCGACCGCATCATGACGTAGAATGCGGCCCCCATGAGTTCGTGGACACTGCTGCACCACATGATAGAGATGTTCACTTCGACTCCGACAGGCGCGGCAAAGGGGTAGGGTTGCCCCACGACTACCTCTCGTACACCTCACCGCAGTTGGCAGAGATGCCACACGGACGGCGTGGAAGTGGCGGTAGTCGCGGGCCCCAATGCCCTCCGAAGCCCAATCTACCCACTGGGAAGAGATTAGGCTTTCGGAGCACTGCCGGAGTTCCTTACCATCTACTGATTCATGCAGCGCAGCAGCGAACTCAGCAGACGAACTGGGTTTTGGAGCAGATGGTGTTGCTCGGTCGCACCATGCTAACTGCTGCCTGACAAAATCAAGATCAGCAGCAGCACGGGCGACCCCCCAGCTCGACCCTCGGAGGGCTAGCAGGCGCTGGCGGCGCAGAGAGGGGATGCTTGCTGAGAGGGACACAATACCGAGCCCACCAGATTTAACTGGTGCATGGATGTAGGCACTTGGGACACCAGGCGGGAATTTCAGCCAAGAGCGCACAGCAGAGCGTACTTCACGATCTAATTCCTGCAGCCTCCCCGCCGTAAGCCTACCAAAGACTAAACCATAGGTTAGCTTTGGCAGTAAGTACGTGCGGAGGAGGCGCAGCTTCTGCTGTGGCTTCAATGGAGCCTTGGTAACGCGAGCTAGCGCTCTACCAAGGTCCACACGGCTGGCAGTAATGGTGGCCACCCCCATGAAGTCGACTCCAAGGTACCGCCAAACCTCCAACACAGATCGGGAAGGAATGGGGGATTGTCCAATGACAAAACCCCCATCCACAACCTTCACCTTATGCTGGCGACCCGACGGGACCAAGGAGACCGACCCGCATTTATCGGGGTTGACCACAAGTCCACACCTGGCTAGCTGCTTAGCAAATGCGTTGAGGGCAATCTGCAAGCCCTCACGGGTTTCTGCGAGTAGGATAACATCATCGGCAAAGGCCAATGCTCCTACTCGCACCCCAGGGGCGAGATCAAACCCTACTTCTGTGGGCAGCTTACCCAAGGCCGTATCCACGACCAGGTTGAAGAGGAGTGGTGATAGGGGATCCCCCTGGCGTACCCCTCGCCCGATCATTATATCCCTTGACATCTCACCTCCTGCCTCTAGGACCGTCACGCCTTCATGGTACAGACAGGCCACATACTCAATTAATCGAGTTGGGGCCCCGACACCATGAAGACAATCGGTCAGGGCAAAGTGACTGACGGTGTCAAAGGCCTTAGCGACATCCAGAGCGGCGAGATGTAATTGCCGGCGTTTAATACGGGCCAGCGAGATGACAGTTTGGAGAACTGTAAGGTTCTCCGCTGTGCCATCCGCTGGCCGAAACGCTCTCTGGACGTCACCAATGACACCAGCCACCTGGAGGCGAGATGCCAGTACTTTCTGGAAGTGGCGGAAGACTACCGAGGACACAGAGATCGGTCGATAGCCTCCAGGCCCACTTCCCCCTTTCTTTGGGATGAACACTGTTCGGGTACGGGTTAACGCTTTCGGGGGTCTTCCCTCAAGGAGGAGTAGGTTGAGGATGAGCAGCTTAATCGTCTTAGGTGCTTTATTCCAGCGACGAGCGGAAATACCATCAGGTCCAGCGGAAGTGGAGTTCTTGACACGGCACTTATGTGCCTCGTCAAATAGCACCGGCGAACACATGATGCCGCGTAAGGAATCCCTGGTGGAGACTGGGGGAACCACTCGCTCTCCAGGGTCATGACTGGGAGCACTCAAAAGTGGCTCCCAGAAGTCCACAAACTCCTGGAGAGGGGGTTGAACTTGATTTTCCCCAGGCTCCTCCAGTACCTCCGCAGCTACACGCGCCGGATGCTTCCTCCACAAACTCTGAACCCGGTGGTACTCCCGCCGTCTTGCTTGCTTAGCTGCTCTGCGACCTCCACGCAACACCATTCTAAGAGGAGGTCCTCTTTGGTGCCGCGTCACGGTCGCATCCCCAACCTGCGGGAAGATTCTCCCTAGATAGGCTGCAACCTCATCCTCCAGGTTTTCTGACCCTTCAGCAGCCCGCCTCGCCAGATCCTGCAGGTAGGTGCTTTCGTAGCCTTCAATGCGGCCTACCTGCCCCCCGAGCCTCATGACTTCGGTCTTCAGATCGGCAAGAAGACCGGAGGTCCCGGGGGAGGGATTCTGAATGGCAGGCTGCTGCTCCACGTCAGCAATAGGAGATGCAGGAGAGGCCCCACTGCTATTTGCCAGGATAGCATCCTGGACAAGCTGCCTATAGTGAGGCCTCTGGCGGAGTTTTGAGATGGCATTGACTGTGCGTGTGGGAAAACGCTCACTTAAATTACGCTCTGCCTCCATAATATCTTTCATTTGTCCGCATTGGTGTTTTCTATTTTCCCTTTTAGGCATCTGGAAGGAAAGGTGGGTGCTGGGTGAAAGGGGTTGCAAGTTACCAACGGTCCAAAGTTACGATTTTGGTTTATTATTTTCAATAATGAACCTTTGGAATCGACCAAGAAAAAAAAAACGTCTGCCAAGTTGGGTGGGCAGTATAGCTTCCTCACTCATTGTAACATGGACGTATAGAATCAGTTGGCGAAAAACAGGAGAGGAAATGGCCTTGGAGCTCACTCAGCTGATCAGTGACCACTCAGGCACCTTCAGCATTCTCCATTGACCCTGCCTCTCAAATTTCAGCTTCCTGCGTTCAACAGGAGAGAAAATGGCCTTGGAGCTCACTCAGCTGATCCGAAGGTGCTGAAATTTATAGGGGACCGTCTAGGACCTAACCCGCACAATCCCTGAAAATTTCATCAAAATCGGACCACAGGTTAGTATAGTTTTGCCCGGGACAAGGATTGACCACAGACAGACTGACAGACCGACAGACAGACAGACAGACAGACAGACAGACACGGAACCAAAATTGTTCGAGAAGCTCTAAAACGCAAAAAGCAAGTGGAAATTTTGATTTTGGAGGACATTTTTTTTTTTCACTTCTTTCACGAATACAAAGCTTCCCTACCTTCGGTAGTGAGGAAGCAAAATTTTAACACCCACTCAAAATTTGATGGTTTACGTTTCAAGGTACGTAGAATCCAAAAATCGAATAAAAATTTGGCCGTCCGTCCGCCGTACTCCGTACGCCGTACGCGGCACTTTTGCCACTTAGCATTGACCGATTTTTATGAAATTTGGTATGTAGGCTCCATTTGGGGTCTAGTTGTGCCCCGAAGCTTTTGGTTGATGTAGGTCACTTCTAAGGGTTCCAAAATCAATTTTGAAATTTTGAAAACGCCTTAACTCAAAAAATTTTGATATAACGATGGCATCACATGATAACCTCGTATCTCATCCACCTGTAATTCAATTTTTAGCGATAAGAAACCATGGTTATCGGTGACACTCAGCCCTCTTGATCAAAACCGAGGTTATCATTTAGGGCGTTAGAGAGCAGAAAATGCAATTCCCGCTAAAAATTGAATTACAGGTGGGTGGGATACGACGTTTTCATTTAGAGAATCCAAAAAGAACCATTTTGGCCAAAAATTGAGATACGAGGTTATCATATGATGCCATCGATAAAGGTATTGTTTTTCCTTCAATTTAGGATTCTATAGAATTTTTAGAATTTTTTGAGACCACGCGGAGCTCTGTAGGACAAACCGTTCGCTCCCAACGAAAATTTAAGGGTTTAAATTGAAATACATATATATATATATAAATCAAAACACGAGTGTGAATCGCAAAAGAGGCCTAATCTCCGTTCAAATTAGAGCTGACCGAAATGCGATCGATGGTTGGTGATTTTGATTTTTTTTTTTTTTTGATTTTTTTTTTTTTTTTGCATATTGGATGGTTGGTGATTTTGAAGACGAGTGATCTATATAGAAAAATAATAAACCACTGTGTAATAATTTGCAGCGTTTTGGCTAGTAAAACCTTTTTCTTCATCAGGAACAGACCAAAAACGTGGTTAAGCGATGATCTTGTTCACCCTGTTGTCAAGAAGAAACTAATTGAGACTATTGTTCTTCAAAATATAGTGAGATATCACCAGTGGAAGCATTCGAGATTTTTTTCCACGAATAGTTAAACTGTACTCTCATTTACGAAACATTCAAGTAGTCAAAGAACAATGGTACACCGTATTCCTAGATGAAATCAGGGCATACCTTGATAACATGTTAGTTCGGGTACTCCCTTGCACTCGCAAAAGAGGTGCTATTGGGAGACAAATCCTGAAGTAAATATGTCACACAACTTGCTATGTCACACCCTGCTTCCATCGTTCAAACCTTCAACTTTTATTAGCTTCCCAAAGTTGTTCCCAAATTCCTGAGCCATACTCTTTTGAAAAACGCAGCAAATTATTACACAATGGTGTATGATTTTTTATTTATCTATATAGATCACTCGTCTACAAAGCCACCAACCATCCAACATGAAGAAAAACATCGATCGCATTTCGGTCAGCTTTAATTTGAACGGAGATCAGGCCTCTTTTGCGATTCACACTCGTGTTTCTGATTTATCGTACGTCCAAACTTTAAATTCTCGTAGTGAGCGAACGGTTTGTCCTACAGAGCTCCGGGTGGTCTCAAAAAATTCTAAAATTCTATAGAGTCTTAAATTGAAGGAAAAACCATACCTTTATATCAAATTTTTTTGAGTTAGGGCGTTTTCAAAATTTTAAAATTGATTTTGGAACCCTTAGAAGTGACCTATATCAACCAAAATCTTCGGGGCACAACTAGACCCCAAATGGAGCCTACATACCAAATTTCATCAAAATCGGTCAATGCTAAGTGGCAAAAGTGCCGCGTACGGCGGACGGACGGCATAATTTTTATTCGATTTTTGGATTCTACGTACCTTGAAACGTAAACCATCAAATTTTGAGGGGTGTACAATTTTTTTTTCTTGGTCGATTCCAAAGGTTCATTATTGAAAATAATAAACCAAAATTTGGCCGTCCGTCCGCCGTACGCGGCACTTTCCCCACTTTCAACCCATCCAGTGAGTGCGCAACTCCTGGATTGTGCCAAAAATGAGATGAAGGTAGACCCCAAGTGTGATACATGTTTTTTCATTAATTTTCGACGCTGAATCACGTGGTGGTATCCGTTTTCGGATTTAACTGAAATTTTCTCGAAACGGCGGCCGAAATTACGTGGTTTTCAATAGAAAATCACTCTTTTTCTATTCTCATGAGTTACGACGCAATTTTAATTAGTTCAGGTGGCTAACTCTACCCCTAAATTTTATTGTCTTTCCCTCCTTCCTTTCTCAACCGGGCGAGGGACCGGCTAAAGTTCTCCCCGATGACGATAAGGATGGAAAACCTTCATCTCAATTTTGGCACAATCCAGGGGTTGCGCATGTTTGCGCGCTCACTGGAGGGGTTGTGCACAACCAAAAAAATCGGTTGAGAGACCTGGTCTAAAATTATACTGCAATAACAACAGGGGGGTCTACTTTGCAAGAACGAAGTTGGTTTGCGTTGCGCACGTGCGCTAAGTGGTCATGTTTGAGATCCTTGGGGAAAAAAATGAAGATTAAAAAAAAAATTACCACTATCTGGACGATTTTAGCGGGGGGGGGGGGGGGGGGACAACTTGTGAGACACCCTGTATAATGTTCCTGAATCCTTATGAACGTTCTGATTGAACTTGACCCGTGTTTCCTAATTTTAGGAACTGAACTATCTAGTTAAACATATTGTTAAGTAATGCATGCATACCAGGGGACGTCCCATTGGACAAGCATTAGGTCAATTAATACCAGTTGGTAAGCGATAAAACTGTTTCACTGCCCCCCCCCCTTCCCCTAACTCTTATCCGCCATAACATTTCTAACGGCATGGGAGCCTCGAATTTGAAGAGCATTTTAAAATCCATGATCTACGATACCCAACATGCGAATTCGAGTTCAAACACCCCCCTTTCACCAATGGTGAAAATACGTCGAAGTTCACATCCGTATTCAAGGTGAAACACACGAACAAAAAACATGAAATACTCGGTTTATGGTGTCCTGGCAGCATGGTGGCACCACTATTACTTCCATGGTGGTACAGAGAATAATTCAAGAAAATCAGGAGGAATAATGAGAATTTTTCCACAATTTCAAAGCTTGGATGCATTCAGTAAGCTATAAAGGAACCGAAACATTGAAAAATCTGATTTTTTGTGATTATTATCCCCCCCCCCCCACTCACCCCTCCCATGCTAGTTTTGATACTCTGGTAAAATAGTGCGCAATTCGGAAAATTTCTGAGTTGAACAAAAAAAGAAACACGCAAATCGGGTGGAAATTGAGGCCTGGGCAGAATTTACAAGATTATGACCGCAAATGCACGTTTTTTTAAGCGTTAGCCCCCCCCCCCCCCTTTAAAGGCAAAATTTGAAATCCGGTGACGCAGTGCACAACTGGATAGGTTTCCGGATCGAATAAAAAAGATTCACGATAATCGGATGGAAATTGAGGCCTGGGCAGAATTTACAAGATTATGCCCAAAAACGCACGTTTTTTAAGCATCCCCCCCCCCCCCTTAAAAGCCAAAGTGTGAAATGTGAGTTTTCATTTATTTGTCTTCTCAACAGAAGATAAATTCCACAACCCTTCCTTCTGATTACTGAAACCCTACCATGAGAACTTGACATACTAAGAGCCGTGGCGCCAGCACATCATTTTCTAAGTCCAAGACCGCATGAAGCAGTACGGGTATACCACTGTGCACTTACAAGGGTTCAGCAGCAACCGCCTGTACTCATGTCAGGTTCCATTCAGAATCCACAGCTAGCGAGAGCCCTGGATATACCGCTGCCCAACATATCGTTACATTTGGGTAGATGGAAGGGAAGTGGTGGGTATGAAGGGAACGATACTAGACAATAATGCCAACAAAGAATTTATTTATTTTTTTCATATTAAAAATTGACGTATAAAAATAACAGTTTCCACAGTAAAAATTCAATCAAACAAGTAAAGTAGGCAGGCAAATCCAACTTACTCAATCAGAGGATTTGGTTCAAAATGATCAGTCGAATAATTAATATCACAAGGTCATTGTGTGCACAATAAAATGAATTGTTTTCACGTACATAAACTACTCTCAATACATTGTGTAACATTGTTCACGCAGGTAATGGTTTGTACATTGCAACTCATTGTTAACTACCTAAAATTATGATGCAATATTATAGGTACATACTTATATATAACTCCAATTAATAAAAAACCTCTCCTATTTGGTTAGGTGGCAGGTTCACCAATGAATCGTTTTGATTTATGTCTTATAACCGTTTGAAGTACCTAGGTAATTCAGGAGGAACTATAAACAAGGAACTAGTTCACTCTACACACGAATAAAACAACTCTAACCATGACATTTTGGCGGATTGCGAAGTTGCTGATGTAATACCTTACAGGAATCACATTTATAATAATTATGGAATGAGATTCTGATTCAGATCAGACAGTGGTCGGTTTACGATTGGTCGGCACCAACTGCTATTTAAGAGGGAGAGTCTCCATTAACTTACCAGCAACCTCACAGAAACTCTTCCATTGCGCTTCCAACGCTGATTACATTAGCGCGACAAACTCTGTTTGAAATGCAGACGAATTTAAACGCTCAGGCTCCGGAACCTGTTATTTGTCCGGATTGCGAGTGAAGGTGAAAGCAACATGATTCCGAACACGACCGCGCCAAATTGTAATAACTTACAGGAATTACATTTATAATAATTAATTATGAAATGAGATTCTGACTCAGATCATGACATAAAAACTCCTTTATTAGGGTATTTATTTTTGTAGCATCCTATTGTTGCTTAGAAACCATCTGGTAGTATAATTATTCAACTACTGAAGTGAACTCAGTCGTTACAGCTGACAAATCTGATGATAGTGTTTTTGAGCTAATGTAATCTGGGTGTCATCAAGGGGGTTCTTCCGTATATACAAAAGCTTTACCGAGTAATATAATTATATATTTTTTCATGAATGTAGATTCGATTCGAGGGGCGGAATTCATAATTATAACTCAAGTCTGAGAGCACCCTCAAATGCGTCGATAAGGGTCGGTGAGCACTCAACGGTATTCAAAAACCAAACTCAGCACTGAGGTAGGCTCACCCTCGACTCAATAGTGCATAGGTACTCCTGAGTGCAGGCTGGAGGTCCCTTGTGCCCATCAGCCTCAGCTATCATCAGATTTTCCCACTGAAAGTTGTGTATAGCAAGTCAATTATCTATTTTGTTCGGTGGTTTGTTACTTAAATAAAAATGTGGCGATTAGAAGAGTTTATCCATTTAAAAAAATTACGAGTTTTTCAAACATTCTCGCTTACGTTCTCAATAATCATTTTTGTTTTCGATCTAATACAAGTAGATAGGCAGTTTCCTAGCATTTTTACCTGTTTATTCAAGTAAGTGGAAAATGAAGGTTCTTGGTGAAATTTGTAGTCTATACGAAAATGAAATGGGTTGGTAATGACGTACAAGTTGAATAAAAAAAACATCGATATAGGAACAAGTTTATTTCGGACTGTATCTATTGTTCTGTACAGATAAATGGTTCCAAACTTCATAAACATATATATACATTTGCTTGTGGACATAAGTCCTTCATTCGACCGGGAGAAGATTATTTTGTCTGCTACCTGAAACAATCAATGGGTTGATTTTGTTGAACGGTGCCTAAGGGCGCCGACACACTGTCAGTTTAACTGCTGGCCGTCGTGAGGCAGAGTATTTTGCTGCACAATCAGAGTATTTTGCATCTCATACGTTCGCCTGACGGCCTGCAGGCAGTCGTATTGTGTATGGGGCGCTTTAGAACACGCGTAACAAGGATGCCAAAAATTCTTTTTTTGTGTTTATATTTTGACTAATGGTTCTTTGGTTCGTATCACATCTAAAGCAGCGGCCGCTCTTTATAAATTGAAAGAGCATGATACCTACACCTTCTTAAGGGTGGTAGCTAACCTATTTATTTAGCTAACAATAGATAGATGCAAATACCTTTACTGCTTAATTTAAGAAAAACATAGTTCCTTACCTTCTTCAGAGCAATATAGTCGTGCCTGATAGCAGCAAACTAATTCCAACTGATGAAATGTCCGAAAAAATTACCGCACTCTCACATAATTATAATCGTACATACTTCAATTTGATTGATTCACCAGTGCTAATAACTCAAAACTCGAATTAGGAAATTGAACAAAATAACCACCGAGAAACTTGCAAACACGCCGCAATAACGAAAATGCAATAAGAACCTTTCATCACTGTTACAACTCACAGTCAGAGCAGAATACGAGTGGAAAATTTCCTCGTTCTTTCTCCCCAAAACATCTATAAAACAGGGAAATATCCTCCTCAGCATACCATCAAGGCAGCCAAGTTACAGTGAAAATGAGTTGAGTAGCCCCCGAGTGGACCCTCAGGCTGAGTGTGCACTCAGGCTACCACAACACTTAAGAGGGCCGTCTCAAGCAACTATGAATTCGGACCGTTGAGTCGAGGCCGACCATCCACTCAGATGAGTGTGAGTGGACACTCACACTCAAGTTTTGTCTATGAATTCCGCCCTAAGAGTTTTGACAACAATCGCACTGTCCTATGATGAGTAGTTTTATCTAAGGCATTGATATTCTTCGAAAGATGAATAGTTACTCAAAGTTGCGTTATTCAATAATTCATTAGAAGTTAATCAAACTATGATTATTCAAAGTTGCGTGCACTCATAACATTACACAGGGCAAGTGGTGCAAAGATGTCAATGGTGCATGTAACTTCAAAAAACAATATAGTAACTACCCATCGTATGAAAGTGCGCTTAAAATCTAATCTACTATCATATGAAAATATAAAAGACGATTTTCCTGGTATCACTCATGAATTGAAAATAGAAAGTAATCTTCAAATCCAATTAATGTCATATAGGTGTATTAACACATTTCACTTTCAGCTTGGATTGGACCTGAAGGTCCAATTAATGTCAAAATTGGTATATTAAAACATTTCACTTTCTTTACTTTGTTTTTCATTTGAGGGTGGAACAAAAGTAGTTCTTTGATAACTGTACAATGTAATTGCAAATGGGTTCAGAGCACTATGTAGTCATGAGATCGATTGAATACTTCGTGAAAAAGAACTGTTGTTTCAGGCACCCAACAGCAATATAAAAAATAACCTAGTCACAACCAAGAAAAATGAAAGGAACGTAAGAATGAACAGAAATTGAGTACCTAGCGTTTTATGGAATCACTGAAAGTGGTACCTCACACAATTAGGTAGCTCACACAATTCAGTGTTAGAACCTTTTTTGTGAAACAACGCATGAAAATAGCACGTGGGTCCAAATTAATTACAAAGAAAAACACAATTATTGATAACTGAAAACACTTCCTGGTAAAATAGAAAAGGAAGAAATGCCTTGAATCACCTCTTCTTCCCAGAAAACCCGATTATAATCTGAAACAAAAAAAAAACTAATATCAAGAAGAAAAAACCTTCTCCGAAAATTCGACGAATAAAAGAAGACTTTCGAAATAAGCTTCTTACAAAATAATAAACCAAACCCTTTCATCATTCATGAAACGTTCATTTATTAGGTGGTCTCTATTGTTTTCAATATTACCAAAATCATTCCTTGCGTCTCAAACTGAGGTGGTCAAAAGAAGTCCTCGAAAATGATTCTTTTAGACCGTGCAAGAGACGCCTAATGATGACAGTTGTGCAGTAGTGCAACACTGACATATGAGACTGCTCAAGAGGTACGAACGAAGGAGATCACATCAGGAGCTGCTCAGGGATCAGTGCTGGGTCCTCAACTGTGGAACGCATCATACGATGGTGTCCTGAGGGCTGATATGCTGATGATGTGGCGGCAGTAGTACTGGCAATGACAATGGATTCAGCCCAAGCCAAGCTGGAGCAGATCATGTCAAGAGTAATGGAGTGGATGGAAGACCACAGCCTGGCACTAGTTACAGCTAAGACTGAGGTAGTCATTTTCACGAGTAAGCACATCCCAATGCGGATTGCGAATGCCGAAATAACAACTAAACCAGCAGCCAGATAATTAGGAGTCATGTTGGACACCAAAATCACATTTGGTGAACATATAAGAAGAACTGCAGATAGAGCAACACAAAAAACAGCAGCTCTTTGTCACCTTATGAGGAACATAAATGTCTCTAGACCATGCAAGAGACGCTTAATATTGATGGTCGTGCAGTCAATTGTCTTGTATGGAGCGGAGGTCCGGGCAGACGCATTGAGTGTGGCATATCTCCGACAGAGATTAATAGCTGTGCATCTTAGAGGAGCACTACGAATCGCCTTTGCTTACCGAACAGTATCAGAACCCGCTATCCTTGTCCTAACGAGTGTCATACCCATTCAGCTGATGGCTTCAGAGAGGAAAAGAATCTTTGAGAGATAGGATGAAGGAAACAGGGCCTGCATAGCAAAGGAAGAAAGGGAGCGCACAATGGCAAACTGTCAAGATATATGGACGGGAGAACATAGAGGAAGGTGGACTGCACGGCTGGTGCCAAACATTCAGACGTGGATGGAAAGGAAACATGGATAAGTGAACTTCTTCCTTACCCAGTTCTTTACAGGACGTGGACTTTTTTATGCCTATTTGCATAAAATTGGGAAGGTATCTGCCCCAACATGTCTACACTGCCAGAACAAAGATGAAGATGATGTGCTCCACACCTTCTTCAAATGCACCAAATGGGCGCCTGAAAGAAACCAGCTAATAGCAGACCTGGAGTTAGCTCCCCATAGTTCAACACCAGAGGCTGTTGTCAGCAGGATGCTGGAAGGTGAAAGGAGCTGGACTGCTATGGCAGAGTACACAGAAAGTATCCTGACAAGGAAGATACTCTTAGAACGAGAAAGAGAGAGGAGGGAGCATCTGGTCCACCCAGAACTGATTAAACGCCCCAGGACTCAGCCCGAAGTAATGTGTTGAACGGTTCCAGGCTGAGTTCCAACGTGGGAGAAAAGGAGGTGTTTTTTTTTTTTTTTTTAGTGGGTTTGAGTTTGAATCCCACAAAACTGGAAGACGCGGACCCTTCCAGGTATCTTACGAGATCCAACTCCACCTATGGATCTTAAAGATTTTCTCACTTGCCAGCCGAAAAAAAAATTCTTTGGTCCTTCCATTCTAGGAAAATGCCAAAGTTAGGCACATCTTCGGGTACTTTTGCTTCTGAGTCTACCAATGTAGCGGAAGCATTGTTTTCACTTTTCAAGGTTGAAAAAAAATGTTCTCCAAAATCAAATTCGCCACTTGCGTTTTACGTTTTAGGCTTTCCTGAACATTTTGGTTCTGTGTCTGTCTGGAATGAAATACTTGTAACAGGCAAAACTAAACTGAGCTATAGTCCAATTTCGATGAAATTTTCAGGGATTGTGCGGTTAGGCATGTAGATAGTCTCCATTGAAAATTATTGCCCTGGAAATGATAGTAGCCTCTGCGTATAATCAAATGGAAAATAGTTTTCAGAGATTGTGCGGTTTGACGTGTAGAGTCCCCAATTAGGGTAGTTCGAGATACTTATAGATCGATGTTATGAGATTAGCTACTATGCATCATAAATGCAATCGGTTAAGACAGGTCCAACACAAAAACGACCGTTTGAAAGAGAAAACAACTCACCCGAGGTTTGCGGACTTTGGAGTCATCTTTAATTTTAGTCATAATGAGTTTTAAACATGCCACAGCATCCTCTTTACTGTCATGGCCATGCTCTGTAACATAATAACGTAATTAATGTAAATAGTTGCTTTTTTATGACAAATTTTTGTTACACCTACATAATTCAATTCCGAGTTCATCTGTAATGAGATTCTGTGATAATAGATGGTGCAGTGATCGCCTCAACAATATCTCCAATCCTATTTAAATTCTCAATCTATTATATAATAGATTGAGACTGAGAATTTCGGGCAAATGTAGTGTTGATCATTGACATGAAGTTTTGAAAAATCTATACTCGAATAATAATTATAGCTCCGGAATATGCAAACGTAGGCATTGTGTTCAGTTTTCAAATGTGGAAAAAAGTTATCATAAATCGAAATTTCCACTCACATTTTACAATTTTACCATTAAACCTTCGCCAAGGCAACATAACTACGTACGCCAAAGGATATTAATCAGTTCAGGTAATCAATCAATTGAGTGTAACTAGGGTCCGAAACTTTTTGCTGCCACCTCCTAATTTTAAAATAATTCATAATGCTAATAATATTAGCCTATGAATATAGCTAATATTACATATTATAGCCTAATATTACATATTATGTAGGACCTATGAGAGGTTGAACTTGATTTAGTGGTCCAATCCCGCTTAACTTTGACAGTACCTACTTATGACCACAGTTGTATAACTGTCAGATGAAGACATTAGTTTTCTAATTCATTCAATTAATGTCCATTACACATGATATAAACAAACTAGTTTTCCAGAAGGCAGATTCCAATAGCAAAAAGAATTGCATGACGAGAAAGATGAAAAATGGCTCACCACTTTCTTGAATTGACAACGACAGGACTGAGCTGGCCAGACCCTTAAGACTGCACTTTTGGGGAAATCCGAATTTATGGGGGAATGTGACACTTGTGTCAACTACTCGTTTGTGAAATACCTGAAAACATGATTTAATTAATACAATGCATAAGTATAAAAAGTGAGGTAAATGCACATTATGAAGGAATATAATGAAAAATTATTTAGGCGAGTGCAATAGAGCAAAATAGTCTTGTATCAATAAGTAAAAACACTGGCTTATCTGAAATCTTATTGCCCGATCAAATTACAAATCATGCGACAGAAGAATGACGCATTCACTGGGGCCTCAACTATTTTGCCTATTCTTACTACATCGAAAAGGTAGAACAGGGAATTGTACTTCGTAAAAAGTGTTGTTTCTATAATTGCAATTTAGTCAGAATGGGGAATTTGCCTCACATTTTTTTTTTTTTCGAATGAGGGTTTATTTTTATGGAATAAAACTATAGTGAGCTGCTCGAAAACGCATCCAAAAAATTTAGAGAATTTAAGGAAGATGGAAATTTTAAATGTGGTGGCAATGTGTAAGAGGCAGCCATGTTTGAAACGTAACGGATATTCTACCAATCTGACTTCAAAGGAGGTTCTGTGGCGCTTACCACAGAAGCGGAACATACACGAACTTTTAGCTTACAAGTAGTGCGCCGCAAACTGGCAGGAAGAACCCAGACACAAAAGTGACCAAAAGAAACAATATTACTCACTTTTTTACAATACGATTCTACCTACTAGTTTATCAAGCATTATTAGTCTTCATCTTCTCTTATTTAGTTTCAAGATTTGAATCACATTATTCGAGTAGCCATTTCACTGGATTGTTTTGTGTGGCGGTGCTAGAACTCTTTCTGTTGTCCGAGTTGTTTTCGCGTCGTTTTTTTTTTTTCGTATGACGTCAACAATATTCCTCGATTATCGCGGTGTTTTGTAACAGAGGCTTCACTTGTTTAGGCATTTTCTCCTACGGTAATTTTTTCCCCTTGGTTATTCCTAGTGTGAAACGTTATTCTAGGGCCCTATTATAGGATTTGACTTGAAATTCCAGAATCTAAAATTGAGGCGAATTCCCCATTCCAATCATAGTTCCCGTACCAATTATGAGCATGAAATTCCCTCCAGTTTCGCGAATTAGAAAAATAAAGCCTGTGACATCGTTGCCATGGATGCTAGCGCCAATGCGTGACCATGCTCCCAAGGCGGGGGAAGTATGTGGTTCCTATTTTTGTCATTCTTGGAAGGGTGTCACCCACCCAGCATGCATGTTTTAATAGGTAAAATATCACTCGACGCGGGCCAGGATGACTAGCACTGCTCTGTGGACATTGTGTTCACTACTATTTTTTTCCACTCAGCATCAAAAGTAAAAGTAAAGTAAACAATCATCTCAGGTTAGATTTTTTTCCGCCTACCATTCCTGGCGTCGCGGACGTCATCAGCCAGCCTCCAAAGGGAAGATCAGAATTTGTTCTTGATGAACTCAGTAGTCAGGAGATATTATTTTATGTCGAATCGATTTGGGTTCGGGTCCTCTTCTTAATAAAAAGGGGAAACGTTGGTTTTAGTTTTATTATTCTTAGCGGAAGTTTTGCGTAAACTCTCTAGCGTCTTCAGGTTTCAAAAAAATGTTATATTTCCATCTTTATGTCTTGTAGTATAATGTTCTCTCTATCAGCCTCATTCAATCCGAAATCTTGTAGGTATAAGTCGCCTTTTGGTTTATTATTTTCAATAATGAACCTTTGGAATCGACCAAGAAAAAAATTGTTTAATACCCTCTCAAAATTTGATGGTTTACGTTTCAAGGTACGTAGAATCTAAAAATTTGGCCGTCCGTCCGCCGTAAGCGGCACTTTTCCCACTTAGCATTGACCGATTTTGATGAAATTTGGTATGTAGGCTCCATTTGGGGTCTAGTTGTGCCCCGAAGATTTTGGTTGATGTAGGTCACTTCTAAGGGTTCAAACGTGGAGCTGTTCTAATTAATTCACACACAGATCTTCAACATGAGTGACTCACCTTCAACACTTTCAAATCATTTTCTAGGGAATGGCCCACCAGTATGGTTTTATCGTAAACATTGTCTAGAACCCATTGTTGGACCTCATCAAAGCTATACTTAGCAAGGCGCATCTTGCTTTCGTCGATACCACTAAACCTGAAAGTGAAACACGAGGTGAAGTGAAACGAAAATCGATTATACCACACAAAAGGAGAAGATGGAAAATCACTGAAACTTGTAATAACCAAGCAATTGTATGAAGAGTGCATTTCACCGCTTACCTCGTACAATAATCCAACACGGGACACTCGAGTGACACCACTTCATCGAAAACGACATCTTCGTTGAGATCTACAACAGTTAATCTAGCAAGCTCCAGGCCTCGAGTAGTGTAACACATTTCACAATCTAATGCGTAGATACCAGCAGTCGTCTCGTCTTTGTAGCCAGGAAACTCCCTGGTTCTAACAAATCCTGGCATGCAGTCTTCATTGCGCCCAGACCATACATGGTACATTGACAACTGGCATGGTGGGGCGTCATGTGCCCCATCACAACAAGAGAACTTTTCAGATGCCTGAACCCGACCTAGAAATGAATACCGATGATGCACAATTAATTAAAATCAACAGGTGGAGTTCAGAAGTTAATCTGAAAGAGGCGTTAAATCAGATTCTGTGATCACTTGTTAACTACAGCATGAACTGATCTCAAATTCTCCATCAAAATTCATAAAATGTTTGAGAAGTTCACCAACAAAATGTAATCTTCAATAAGAACCAGCACAACCGTACGATTTAAAATTTGAGATCTCATGAAAAATCATGCAGATTTACCCTCCATTTTTTCCATCAATTCGCTCCTTAAGGAATTATCAGGAATGAAAGGGGAATCAGGTCACATTAAATATGTCGACCCCTAGATGAGCCGAACCTCCGCGATAGACTCCCGGACCAGAGGAAGAATACTCAGTGGTTCTACAGTATCTACTCCCAGGGGTTGTGTAAGGGTTGTTACAATTGACTCCCAGCGACAACACAGATTATCCCTTTGCACTTGTTCAGACTTAGGACTGTCTTCTCTCGAAAGTGAGGTTAACAATATTGTGTTTGTAACAGGGTTTGACAATTTATACGTAAAAATAAAAAAACATAATTATATTTTCAATAATTATATTTCATCGATATTCTCCATGGATAAAAATCGTGAAGGCCTTCCTCTAATGAAGTAGGTACGAAAAGAGGGTATCCAAGAAACTTTTGTAGCCAAACATTTCCTCCGACCGGCCACAACAGTGAACATTTTATACAATTTTAGTACGAATATTTATGAATAACTTAAAATTATTAACAAACAGGGCATCTTTTCATACTTGGCTGCCACAAACGACCCTCCCGACACTCGCCATGATAACTGACTGACAATCTGAGCACATTGTCCTCATAAGGTAATTCGGTAACAGAGAGAGATCGACCGTACTTGTTTTCATTCGAAGGGTCACCAGCCCCAGTCGATTGCATTGTTGAGAAAAAAAAAAGGTCGCGGAGTCGATCACGGACTTTCGGGAGTCAATCACTTTGATCTATGTGGATACAACTAAGTTGTAATGAGTAAATGAAACATTTTACCAGGGATCCTTCTCAATCTTCCCCAGTGGTATGAGCAATCGTTCGATGTCGTGGGCATCCCATCTTCATCAATTTCATACAGTTTGCCGCAGTTTACACATTTCCTGGTGAAGGGCTTGTCAGGTTGTTGAACGCAATACCTGCGTGCACTTTTTTCAGTATACGCACAGTTAGATTGCCCAGGAAGAGGCATTGGGTATCCATGCTGCACTAACTCTTCATCCGTCATTAGGTATTTCGAAAAACACTTATATAGGCTCCAACCTGGGAAAAGTATAGTTTATAATTATGAACAGAGTAATTGATGAAACCTTCAAATAAAATGTGTTTTAAATACGATTGAAAATTATAAGCGTCAACATTTTATCCCAACTAAGTCAAATAAGAATTTGTTTGGATCGAAGGAAGGTCATGGGAAAACATATACATATACAAACTATATACAGTCGAAATTATCTTTTTAAAAAGATCAGAGCTATTTTTGGTTCTGGTTTGATGATTTTTGAGAAGTTTACTAATTTCATGGAGCAGACTAACATTACCAGAAAACAGCTACCAGAAGACATTTTTGTAGCTCACCATAAGTATACTCGGGCGTAGATGACGAATCTAGTTTTTCAGCAGCTGCTTCATCTACAACAGTCAATGACGGATGCATTAGGAAAATTGGTAAGGTATTTTGATGCAAACAGTAATAGTTATTAATAGGAAATGAGCAAGAAAGTTGCACAATAAAAAATGACCTTCAGATTATTTTCAATTTGAATTTGCTCTGCTTCTTAATTGAGTAATCGTACTCTGTCTTGTTATGTAAATAATCAGAAATAATGAACGTAAACTGTTGAGAATGGCTTGAAGTAGAAAAAGAGAATAGTAAACATACACAGAGCAGCGATAGCATCATCCTGCCAAAGGTATTGACTCATGTCAATAGATTCATAACAAGGCCAGGTTTATAAATGCATGAAATAGAAACTTAGTAGTTTCCTGCCAGATAGGCAGTCTTTTTTACGATTATTAGCGAAACTGGAGGGAATTTCGTGCGAAACACATTCAGTGTGGAGGACCGTCAGGATGGCATGGCTGCTCAACCCATGAGGCGAAGGACCAGTCCTACCCACCATTGTAACTCTCCGGAGGAGAGGGGGCCAGGTCTGTCCCCGCTTTCAAATAATATATGAAATAGCGTATTTCATATATATATGTTTGGTATGGTATACTGAAAATTGATAAAAACCAACAATAGCTGTGTGGGTACTCCATGAGTTCGCGGAGACAAGTTGAACGTGAATATGGATTCCTAACATCTTCAAAGCATACCCTGTGCATACAGTATGTTGGTATGCTATACTGAAAATCGAAAAAAAACCAAGAATCGTGTAAAAAAAACTTTCTAAAAGAAATTGCAACACCATTGTTCCTTTTCTTAACCATACCTTCAACTGAAAGATTTCTTTGAAAATTCGCTCATTAATTCACGCTGCATGAATGGACTTTTTTGATATGGTTTCATCTTACCGCATTTACAGCAGAAAATATCACTTTTTGAGGAGTAAATCATCGATTTTCTTATGAAGGGTGGTCATGAATCAATCCCAATGAAGTGTAAAAAAACAGTAAAATTTATACAATTGCGTCAGAAAAGAAATAATTCATGGAAGAAACGATACTTGTTAAAGATTCCACAGAGCATCACTGAGTTCCTCCTCAAAAAGTGACTTTTTCTGCTGTAAATGCGGTAAAATGAAACCAAATCAAGAACGGAAAAACTGTTTATTGTTATTTTTAATCTAAACTAGACATCATTCTGAGAATTTTGACATCAACCGGGACCTTCTAGCGTGAGAAGACCTTATGACGTCATAGTGGGCGGGGGGGAGGGGGAGGGGCGCGTGACATCATAAACATTAGAAACTTTGCAAAATCATAGAAAAAGATCTACCCATCCAAATAGAGAACGGCTAGTGTCAAAATTCTTAGGATGAGGCCTACTTTCGATTAATTTTTTTTATTTTTTAAATCAGGCGCACCACCCATTGTGGCACAATCCCTGGGTTGCGCATCTTTGAACGCTCACTGAGCAGGTTGCGAGCGTTCAAAAAAAAGTTGTCGAAGTAATATGTTCATAAAATTTGACGTAGAATCCGAATCTGCAATAAAAAATGGGCGTTCCATTTGAAAAAACAAAGTTGGTGGACACTGCGCGCATTTGCTCGCATGCGCGACGCGCGAAAATGTGATGTTCGAATTCTTTGCAAAAAAATAAGGGGAGGTTACTTAGACGAGTTTTTTGATTTTCACACAAATAACGGAAATAGTATTTTTGAAACCTTATTTTTCAGTAAGACAATTTCCCGTTGAAAACTATCATATTTTTAAATAAAATACGACTTAGATATAAAATACAAGGACTCTTCTCGTGACGGTCATATAAAAATGGTCGATTGAATAAAAAAAACCGCTATCATTCAGGTGAAAGCTACCTATACCAAAATTGCTTCGAAACTGTCAAATTACAAAAAGAATTAGATAAGTAATACTACCTAGGTTTTATACGGAAACCTAAATTTATAACCACCTTGGATATACTCCACGATACAGTCAAACAGTAAGTATTATTTTCATTTCACAACAATAAGTAGATGATGATATTTTTGCAAAAATACTAGGAGATACATATTGAATTTGTTTTATAACAAACTAAATTAGTAGGTAATGAATTGGTACTTACCTCCATGAAGTTTCCCCTTCGTTTTACGAATTTTCAATAGCAGGAGAGAACAGTTGTTTCTGTATATTTTTGAGAGACTGCATTTCTTGGCAATTTCAAATTCCTCATTTGATGCCTGAAATATATGATAGCACAATTAGGACTCGGAAATCAACTCATTTCAATTCGAATTAAGACTTGAAAAATCGGATTTAGAGTTCCAGGAAACCTTAAGTCGCTTATTTTCTGCTCTAAGGGTAAGTTATGAATGACGTAGAACCAAAAGGTATGCCTTCCTTCATTTTCACCCTAAACGGGTTTTGAGGCGTGACGTTATAGAGTGTTTATTTCAAATTATCCAGAAAACCTCCGAATGACTACCATGCCCACAAAATGATTCATTTCTCTACTTTTCATTAATGTCGTGTCATGTATAGAGAAAGTAGATTAAAAATCAATTAGGTACCAAAAAGGTTTCTTTTAAAATGAAAGATCACTTTCAAGTTTTATTACTAGTTATATTATACAGGGTGTCACCCTTACGGGCGCACCACCGGGCGGGGTTCGATTCTACAACTAATTTGCAACAAAAAATGTCTCCTAGCAATTTTTCTTTAGAGGCTTCGTTTTCGACTTATTTCACATTTAAGATTTTTTTCGTGTTTTCGACCTTACATCACTAAAATGGCCATAACTTCCTTAATTGATAGAGTAAATTCAAATTTGATAATGTCATTGGAAAGAGCGTCAAATTTCCTATCTCGCTGATGGGGTTTTAGGAAATTTCAAATAAGACGAACGGGTGTAAAATAAACAAAAAGTAAAAAATTGGTAAAGTTTCGAAAATTTTCACTTTTTTCAAAGTTTGTTTCTCGAAACGTCGTGAACGGAAATTTCCATGCTGTAAGCCTAAAAGTTGCATGTGAATCCCAGCTTTCTAACGGTGTAGTCATTCTTCTAAAAACACCACTTATTCAGTTAGAAAATGTCGTTTTTAGGGCAGAAAACGATCATTTTAGGGTCTAAATCGGCGTTTTCCACCAGAAATGCTTTCCAACTTAATAAATCATTTGACATGAAATTTAACGTAATTTTTGACGCTGAATCACTTTCTGATCTCCTCGACAAACAAATAGTACTTTTCAAGCTCTTTCCGTTGGGCAAGGGCTCAATCTCACTCAATCGCACTCCTTCCAAATTGTTGACTTACCTAATTTTCGCCTTCTGTCTTGAAAATATCGTCCCGATCATTTGCGGAAAGCTTCATCTTTTCGATAGATAACAAATTGGGAGTCGAGGACTCAGTTGTACCCTGTTTGCTTGAAGGGCTTGAAAATAACTATTTGTTTGACGAGGAGATTGGAAAGTGTTACCGTTCGATTCAGCGTCAAAAAGTGCGTAAAATTTCATGTCAAATTATTTATTAAGTTGGAAAGCATTTCTGGTGAAAAACGCCGATTTACAACCGAAAATGAACGTTTTCTGCCCTAAAAACGACATTTCTAACTGAATAAGTGGTGTTTTTAAAAAAAATGACTACACCTTTAGAAAGCTGGGATTCACATGCAACTTTTAGGCTTACAGCATGGAAATTTCCATTCACGACGTTTCGAGAAACAAGCTTTGAAAAAAGTGAAAATTTTCGAAACTTTACCAATTTTTTACTTTTGGTTTATTTTACACCCGTTCGTCTTATTTGAAATTTTCTAAAACCCCATCAGCGAGATAGGAAACTTGAGGCTCTTTCCAATGATATAATAAAATTTGAATTTACTCTATCAATTAAGGAAGTTATGGCCATTTTAGTGATGAAAGGTCTAAAACACGAAAAAAATCTTAAATGTGAAATAAGTCGAAAACGAAGCCTCTAAAGAAAAATTGCTAGGAGACATTTTTTGTTGCAAATTAGTTGTAGAATCGAACCCCCGCCCGGTGGTGCGCCCGTAAGGGTGACACCCTGTATAGTAATTGCTTCCTAAAGCTATAAGCTTCATTTATAGCAAATGAAGTTATAGCACACGATCCTTGTTAACATCTTCCTAACATACACAGTAGGCAATTTACATAGAGTTTGCGTACTCCTCATAAAAGGAACTCACCTTATTTCTAGCTTCGTCTGGGTTTAAGAAATTGCCGAACTCTTTAAAGAATATATTGCAGAAATGCTGCCGTATTGAAGCATTAACTCGAATCTCTGGAGAATGGATTAGTGTGGGCAGTCGGTTATCACCTCCCTGAAAGAAAAAGTAATGTTTAAGAGGTCTCCTGACAGAAAAACAAAACTTAAAAACTATCATTTTGGTTTATCATTCTCAATATTGAACCTTTGGAATCAAAAAATTGAATAGAAAACATTCCGTCCGTCTACCATACAGAAGACACAAAAGATATTAGCCCTTCCTAACTGGAAACCCCATTGAAATAAAAGTTGATAATCACACAGTACCTGTCCACCATGAGCGACTCTCTTGACGACCTTGGGCATTGGCCCATCATTGGCATCTGTGACAGGTGACGATGTGTTAACACAAGCAGTCGGCGTTGGAGGAGCTCTAGACAAGAGTCTGGTTTTAGCAGACAAGATATTTGAGACATTCGGTACATGAGCTATTCGGATTTTCGCTGAAACGATATTATCGTAAAAACAGTTAATCGTATAACATGAACTATCAGTTAATTATCATGTACATGGAAAAAATATACGAAAATACTAAACGTTGAACAGGATAGAAACTATCTTATTTTCCATCTTATGGATAATCTCAAACTTTCAGTTGAAGTAAGACAAATAAAAATACACATGAAATGAAAAAGTACTAGAATACGTCATTTTTTATCTAACCATTCCTCACTGAAACATTTTGAATGAAATGTGCACTTCGAATGAAACTAGAAATGTGTTATCATGCACAAATGAACATACCACTAGTGCTTCGCTGGATGACTTCTTTGGCTTTGGTCCAACGTTTGTCAGAAACCTGAAGATAATAGTAAAATTGATAACAGTTTTAGAAATGCTGAAGGTAATAGATATTTGGAAACAATGAAAGATGATGGATATTTAGAAAGAAATGAACACGTGATGTTCAATAATTAGTTGACTCTCTAAAGAGCCATTGATAGCCAATGATAAAAGCCAATCTTTCAACAGTAGACAGATTAGCAAACTGCATGACTATTTCTACAGCAAATACACCAGTAAGAGAAAAGTTCGAATTTCTCCTAGTTTCATTTCTAAACAAGTTGTTAATCAAGCATCAGTGCCATACAATATGCTAAATAAACACAAAGGAATAGACACAGTAGATCTTACGCAGTAGGACGATGCATAACATGAATACAAATACCACGTACCGAGCCCAATGTGCTGGATTTGATGCTACTAGTTGGCTCTACGCTCTTCTTTGCTCGCTTAGGTACAACCTCCGTCCATTCACCCTGTAGATATAACAAAAGCGCAGTTAAATAAGTAAGTTCCCAATTAATTAAAATTGTAGTGATGAGGTGTTATGATACCCATTTGACCAACCATATTTCTTTTCAACGGAAATAATAAAGTTTAAAATGCAAACAACTGAGTGTACTTAACAAGCAAAACAAATGAACAATGGAGGGGCGTTCAATTTGAGAATACTTGTGTATAGAAAAGTTTGTAAATGAAGGGTGTATAAAACACAAGGAGGCTTCCTACTTCTAAGAAGGCAAAAAAATACTTCCAATTCCTCTTCTAAATACTTTTTTCGATAACTTCCACTGTAAACGCGATGAAACTAAAAGTTTGTCTTTTTCATGTGACGAGACAACAATTTTGGGATTATAGTAACGCGGGGTTGCAGTTCTTATGTAGTTTATAGCATTAAATTATAGAATTTTGTGAATTTTTGATGAGCTGATTAGAAATAATTGGTCTAGGTTTGGATTCACTTACTCCCTCAGCAACTCACAGGGCGACAAACCAGAATTCCTCATTTCAATGAGGAAGACCCAGAACTGACTGATGCCCACATACAGTAGAGCATGAGTACAAATGATTTGGATTCTACGCAATAGTTCTTGATATTTTTTTTTAAGCACGCACAACCCATTATTACACTTGGTAGAAAAATGTAAAAATAGAAACCCGTCTTCAGTAATCAAGTGAAAAATCATCTTAATTCTGATAGTTGAAAAGGGCATAAAAGAATTTTTTACACTAAATAACCAATTTTTGGTCATCATTCCGCTGAAAACGGGTCAAATAAAAAAATGGATGGAATCACGAGAATCGGTGTTTAAAAAATAATGAAAATTCTTGTACCACATGTGGGGTTTTCAAGAATCTATATTCTGCGCAATTTCAGTAATTAGGCAACTTTGTGCGCTTGCAGAACAGGTTGCGCGGGCTAAAAAAAACGAATGAGTAGTCGAACATTCATGAAATTTTGCGTAGAATACAAATCTGCAATAAAAAATGGTTCCTATTTGAAAACAATGTTAAGTACGGTAATGCAGGTAAGTACGGTTAAGTAAAAACGGAGTTGAGTAGAACGTTGTCTATTTCCACGAAAATAATGAGTTACAAGTTAAATCGATTTCGACGGTTAGGTCATCATCAGTAACAAACAATAACTGAAGGTACTTTGTCTGCCTTGATTGGCATTTGATGATCCTCCCAGGTCCCTTCACTTCTCTGAGCCAATAGGATTCTCCTTTCACTTATCTGATTGGGTATGACTTTCACTTTCTCGACCAATGGGATTCAAGCTCCCTTTCACTTGTGACTATACAGGGTGTCACCCTAACTCGAGGACCAAACTTCAAGGATCTATTCTACAACTAATTTGCAAACTTTTTTGTCTCTTGACATTTTTTTTTAAACGCTTTAAAATTATACTTTTTTCACTTTTAAGATTTTGTTCGTGTTTTCGACCTTGAGCCATTAAAACGGCCATAACTCCCTCAATTTACTGGATAAACTCAAATATGAGTATACCGTTGGAAAGAACGTTAAATTTCCTATCAGTTCATCAGGACACAAAAGCTTTTTAAGCCTTTGGTATAAGTGAATAAATTGGTCAAAGTCAGAAATTTAAAACTTTCTCGAAAATCACCATTTTTCAGGCTGACTCATCTTATGTAATAAACAGCCGTATCGGCGGGCACTCAACGGAAAAAACTTGCCCAGAATCTCAGCTTTCCAACGGTCTATCAATTTTTATTTTTAACATTCAAATTAGAAGAGTAAATGAAGTTTGAATGCCCGAAAACGTGTGTTTTACAAGCAAATCCAGTGTTTTAAGCGGTTTCTGGCCCCCCTCGATCTCAAGATAGCTTGACGATTTTGGTATCATTTCCTATGTAATTTTCTACGCTGAATCAAATAGTGATACTTCCGAATGGTTCCGACTGCTAGAAAGTGGATTTTTCGAAGAAAACCTTCGTTTTTCGTACATAAAATACGCATTATTCTTAAATGTGGTAGTGAGCATGAAGTAACACCTTTGAACTCAACAAAAACTTCAATCAACTAGAAATTCGGTGTTTTTATTGAGTTAAAAGGTGTTACTTCATGCTCACTACCACATTTAAGAATAATGCGTATTTTATGTACGAAAAACGAAGGTTTTCTTCGAAAAATCCACTTTCTAGCAGTCGGAACCATTCGGAAGTATCACTATTTGATTCAGCGTAGAAAATTACATAGGAAATGATACCAAAATCGTCAAGCTATCTTGAGATCGAGGGGGGCCAGAAACCGCTTAAAACACTGGATTTGCTTGTAAAACACACGTTTTCGGGCATTCAAACTTCATTTACTCTTCTAATTTGAATGTTAAAAATAAAAATTGATAGACCGTTGGAAAGCTGAGATTCTGGGCAAGTTTTTTCCGTTGAGTGCCCGCCGATACGGCTGTTTATTACATAAGATGAGTCAGCCTGAAAAATGGTGATTTTCGAGAAAGTTTTAAATTTCTGACTTTGACCAATTTATTCACTTATACGAAAGGCTTAAAAAGCTTTTGTGTCCTGATGAACTGATAGGAAATTTAACGTTCTTTCCAACGGTATACTCATATTTGAGTTTATCCAGTAAATTGAGGGAGTTAAGGCCGTTTTAATGGCTCAAGGTCGAAAACACGAACAAAATCTTAAAAGTGAAAAAAGTATAATTTTAAAGCGTTTAAAAAAAAACTGTCAGGAGACAAAAAAGTTTGCAAATTAGTCGTAGAATAGATCCTTGAAGTTTGGTCCTCGAGTTAGGGTGACACCCTGTATAAGCTATGCTCTCTGTGATGTACCTTCAGTTATTGTTTGTTACTGGTGATGACCTAACCGTCGAAATCGATTTAACTTGTAACTCATTATTTTCGTGGAAATAGACAACGTTCTACTCAACTCCGTTTTTAATAAAATGGTTTTCTACAATCTCATCGTGAGTGACTTTATTTGTACGGTTAAGTAGGTAATGCATGGATTCCAGGGGACGTCCCATTGGATGAGCATTAGGTCTATTTAAACCAGTTGGTTAGCGATAAAACTTTTCACACGATGTAATTTATTTAGTATTTCAGGCAAGAAATAGTGCCCCCCCCCCCCCCCAACCTTATCCAGAGTTTACAAGATTATCCCCGCAAAGCACGTATTCCCCCCCCCCCCCCTTAAAAGGCAAAATTCGAAATTCCGGCGACGTAACGCACAACTAGGTATATTTCCGCCTCGAATATCAAAAGAACCACGAAAATTGGTTGAGAACTAAGGCCTGGGCAGACGACACAAGATTTTGTCACACACAGACATACACCTATGGTTTTTTTCGCGGATTTGGATTCAGAATGGTCTAAAACGGATTAGTGTGTGGTTATATTTTTTTCTGTTGAGTGTTGTCCTCCTTCACCCCAGATCGATCGCATAAGGACGCCCAAGTCTTACTGTGGGGCATCCTAAAAAATAAAGATTAGGATCTTTAAAAAGCTTAAAAAACCACGCAGATTTAAAAATAATTATCATTATTTACCACAGAAATGACGACTTTAGAGGGGGAGGGGGGGTGTTTGAACGGTGAGACACCCTATATTTATATTATTGACATAGAAGGCAAAACAAGTTAGACTTAATAGCTGAAATTTCTTCAAATACCTGGTTATCTTCATTTGTAATTGATTCTCCAGATGAAATCGATATTGAATCGAGATAATGATTGTTTGGACTATAGATCTCACTCTCAACATCCATTTCATCCGAATCTGAAAAAATTGATCAGGTTGATAATATGCATCGAACACTAAAATAATGTAGGTATAAACGTAATTACATAAACATAAAATTACATATTACATAATAAACATAAAAAATAATAAAATGCAATTTGGACACAGGGAAATGTATGTAGGTAGGTACATGTATTCTCATAGCTTAATAAAACAGTGTTATGTGAGACTCACACTTTGAGTGTAATAAAATACTATGAGTGCTCACATCATATCAACAAAATGATTCTCAGACCCCAAAGAGACATTTCCTGCTGTAGGAACTAGAATACCAAGAGCACTCACTACCAAAACTGCCCAAACTTTCTAGACTGTGCAATTGTTGGGGCCATTAGGTGGACCTTTAGTGGTCAGGGGCCTACAGTCGGGCGAAGTTGGCTCACTAAGTCATTAGTTTACGGCCAATTCCCAAACGATGGGCGAAATTTTGTTTTCGATCCAGATTAAACTATTTAGTTGTAGTCTACGATATCGAAATTAATGAATTTGCATATTTTGGAATGATGATGAGGAGTTATTGTAACAAAATGGTTAACATCCAATATTCGTCATCCTAGGTGTGCAATTAAACTGCGTCCATGATAAAGGGTAGCAATAGCCATCACTATCAGCAAGAGGCTGCGGTGATGCAAACACCCACAAGCAAGGCTCTTGCACGAACAGTCAAAGGCGCCTGGTTAATCCAGAAGCGGCTTTGACTCTTCTAGGGGTAGGAGGCATTCCATAGCCGTGGTGAACCTTAGTTAAGGGTGGGAACCCTGACAGAATATATCTGGGATGTATCCTGGCCAAGAGGTGGAAACCTCACTAGGATACCTGAGTCCAGAGGGCTGATAACCCACCTGTGCTAAATTCAACTTATTGCAGAAACCAAAAAAAGTCCAATGCTCATCAGCGAAGTGAAAGGAACATATTTATAGATATAGATACAGAATATTAAATATTCACAACAAACCTTACAAATAGGTCCTACGATCTAAGTGAAATTCAGATAATACAATCAATAAATTGTAATTTTTAGGTTTGTTATTTCAATAATGTATTATTACTGTGAAATCAAGCAGGAAAACGTTTTGGTGATCTCAATACTGTATCTATTCCATGAACTACCACCAGAGAGCCAGACCAACACCACGAGAGGGCGAGGGGCTATTACAATTTTTGTGATAGGTACTGGTGAACAGCATTTCAAGTCATGATCAACGATATCCAGATCCCCATAATCAATGGGCGGTGTGCCTAATTTTTTGATGTTTTAATCGAAAGTAGACCTCATCCTGAGAATTTTGACACCAGCCGTTCTCTTTTTGGATGAGTAGATCGTTTTCTATGATTTTTCAAAGTTTCGAATGTGTATGACGTCACATGGCCCTCCCGCTTGGGCAGGGACCCCCCAGCTGGAAAGCAATGGGCCACCCTACTGAATAATCCCATACCCAAAACACTGCCCAGAAGGCAAAGTGTGGTTTTTTTCAGGATTCAGACTGGGCATGACTTCCTGGCCAAGCATCTAAACAGAATCGGTGTCTATGACAGTCCAATCTGTACACTTTGCCACACCGAAGATATGACATCCCAGCATTTAGACACATGTCCTACCCTGCAAGACATAAGAGAACAGATTGGAGACGAAGAAACCGAACGAATGGCCGCAGAGCCTCATATACCATTCCTGACGCATGCTTTTTTGAGAAAATTTTTTTTTCAATTGACTGAAATACCCCATTGTCCACCATTTCTCTTCAAACCAAATCATCTAACCATATTAGACACCATGTCCCTACTATTTTTCCCAAAAACCGTATTCCATTCAGTATCAATGAGAACAACATAACATAACATTCATAACATTCATTGGTATGGAAAGTACTCTGAAGGTCATACAATAGCAAGCAGCGTGCTTAAGAACTAAAGGATGATTTGAAGCACTATGAATATCACTGAGCGTATATTTTCGAGAAATCGTGGTTTTTGTTAATCAATGAGATGGATAGATGAAGAAAAAGTAGTGAATGAATTAGTGAAAGGGTAACAGGATATAACTATAATATAGTTATCAATAGATAACTAATATAAGAAAGAAATCAATATTCAATAAGAAATCAATATTATTGATTTCTTTATGAAAGGAATTTAGTTGTCTTTCAGTTCCTGTCATTAGGAAAACGTCATCATGTACATACTTCTACCTAAATAAAAGGTTGTTTAATTTTAATTTATAAAAAAACTGTTTTTCGAGATAATCTTCATTAAACAATTATTTAATTATTTTGTTTAGTGGCCATAATAATTACAAAATGAATCGTTGTGCCACTTTTTATTTCTCCAAATTATAGTTATACGGAGAGCTTTCAAAAACGTGCAATATTATGAGTTGGAAATGACCAGAAGTGGGCAAAATAGGAGAATAAAACATATTGATTAGTAATGCATGCATTCCAGGGGACGTCCCATTGGATAAGCATTAGATCAGTTTAACCAGTTGGTAAGCGATAAAACTGTTTCACTCGATGTAATTTATTTATTACTTTAGACAAGAAATAGTGACCCCCCACCCCCCCCCCCCCCCCCCCGGCATGGGAGCCTCGAATCTGAAGAGCATTTTAAAATCCATGATCTACAATACCCAACATGCGAATTCGAGCTCCCCCCCTCCCAACGCCAACAATGGTGCCAGTCTGGCACCAAAGCAGAAATACGTCGTAACATTGAACTTTCATCTATAAGTTTTAGTAAGCAGTCCGTCGAGGTTCACATCCTTATTCAAGGTGAAACACGAAAAAAACCCACAAAATATGCGGTTTATGGTGCCCTGGCACCACGGTGGTACCACTATTAGTTCCATGGTGGCACAGAGAATAATTCATGAAAATCCGGAGGTAAGTATAATGAGAATTTTTCCTCAATTTCAAAGCTTAGGTACAATTAGTAAGCAGTAAAGGAACCGAAATATTGAAAAATCGGATGTTTTGTGAAAATCATCCCCCCACTCGCCCTCTCCCCTTGCGAATTTTAATACTCTGGTGAAATCATGTACAACTCGGAAGTTATTTGAGTCAAACAAAAAAAGAAACACGCAAATCGGTTGGAAATTGAGGCTTGGGCAGAGTTTACAAGATTATACCCACAAATGCATGTTTTTAAAGCTTTAACCCCCCCCCCCCTTAAAAGACAAATTTCGGAATTCCGGCGACGTAGCGCACAACTAGACAGTTTTCCGCGTTGAACAAAAAAAAGAACCACGAAAATCGGTTGAGAACTAAGGCCTGTGCAGACGACACAAGATTTTGTCACACACACACACACACACACAGACATACACCTATGGTTTTTTGACGTGATAACGTCTTATAAATTGGTTTACCGGGAGACACTTCAAGAAACTGCGTTACGCTCCGCTCACGGAGGGGGTGCAGCTCGGCGCTCCCTAAAGCGGGAGCGCCCCGCCCCCCTTCCCCGGCGCTCACAAAAGCGGGAGCGCCCCGCCCCCCTTCCCTGGCACTCACTCCCCTCCCCACCCATGGGAAATACCTACTACCTACGGGAAATACCTACTCTGTGCAACTTGACAAAGAATTTTATTTTATCCTTCTTCCTACTATACGAATGAATATTAACATTAAAATTATTTTACCACTCAAAGTCGTTGTCACGTAAAACTTTCGCCCGTATACCGACTTTACAGGCAACAACACAGGGTTTTTTTCGCGGGTTTGGATTCAGAATGGTCTAAAACGGATTACTGTGTGGCTATTATTATTTTCTGTTGAGTGTTGTCCTCCTTCACCCCAGATCGATCGCATAAGGACGCCCAAGTCTTACTGTGGGACGTCCTAAAAAGCGCGAAAAACGAATTGATGTCATGAAGGCAAGGAATTGAATAAGAAAGGAGCAAACTCCTACTCTCGCTCATGTTATCTATTAAGCTCTTTTAATTATTTGGATTTTGAAGATGAAATTGGGGAAGTGGAGAGTTTGAGTAGAAACGCCGAAGGTTATAAAGTCTAGTCTCGCTCGTCATTGGAAACACGGCATGCAATTTTATACATGCATCCACAAAGACAATTTTCCAATATTTTTCCAGTAATGTTAACACTAACAACGCTAACAAAGTTAGAAGTGGAAAATGGAAAAGGGTAGGGAATTTGGTTAGGCACTCATTCACTTAATCAAGCGGGTAGGTAGTGTTAGTAGTAGACCAAACAAGCAATAAGCCACTTAATAAGGTTGTTCAAACCTACCTGGATCATTGAGTACCGCTTGTGAACTGATGTCTAAGAAGGGACCTGTAGATGGAACACTTCCTTTTTTAGCAACGTTAAAAATATCAATTTCTTCAGAATAGTGATTAGATGGAACGATTTTAGATTCACTAGAGAGTGATTCAAGCGATTCGAGTGCTCTAGAGAATGCACTTTTAGGAGTCGCTTTCATTTTCTTGTCAGGATATAGCACCTCACCTTCTAACTTACGTTTCTTGGCCTTGGAAACATCATCATTCTTCAATGAAGTAGAACTAGATGATGATTTTGCATGACTCGAACTTTTGACTTTATCTCTATGGTGATCGCTTGAATGCTTGGAACTTTTGGAGGAGGTTTTCTTGGAGAGTTCTTCAGAATTGGATTTAGATCCATGGCTTCTTTTTTCATCCTTATGCTTTTCGTGGTGTTTGTCCCTGTCTTTCTTGTCGTGCTTTTCACTATTCCTGGAATGCTTCTTATCATTTTTATCGATGACCTTTTCGACTTTTTTGGCTTTACTATCATCTTTGGAGGGATCCAATGACAGCGAAGGTTTTTTCTCTTTATCGCTTCCATTCCCCTTACACTTTGACTTACGATTCTGGTCCTCGTTCTTTTCTCGATCTTTACTCCTATGTTTATCTTTGCTGGTACTGCTCGACCGTCGCTCATTTTTATGTTTTAAAGTTGACTCGTGCAATTTTTTAGTTTTATGTTTATCCCCCGATTTATCCTCTTTATGCTTATCCTCCTCGCTTGCCACAGATTTGTCTGACTTCTTTGAATGGTGCGACTTTGAATCTTTGTGACCACTCTTTTTTTCCAAATCAGACGTTGGTTTATATGAGGTACCAGAGTTTTCCTTTCGACTATTTATAACATCATTTTTACTAATGCTAACAGCTTTGTGGTTGTGTTCCTTAGTTCTAACTCCTAGTTTGATGAATTCCTGCATTTTATTCGAGCTTAAAGCTACGCTGGAGTCCGCTGACTTGCGTATTTCCTCTTCTACTAAAGTTTTGTCTAGTAGATCACTCTGTCGAAGGGGTTGATCATTGAACAAGTTTTTCTCATCAAAGGAACCATTGATGGCAAACTTGTTGAAAACGTTATTACAGACAGCATCCACAGTTTCAGATTGAGTCAATGGTAAGGATGCTAAAGACGACTCATTGTATGAATTTACAATGTCATCTTTTCCACAAATGATGGAAGGGTTACCTTCCACTGAATCACCTAGTAAACCGGGTAATGCATCTAACGAATTACCATCCTTAGTTTCCGAGCTGTTTTCATCTATGACACTGGCGAAGGTTGGGGTCGTTACAATAGATGAATTTGATATTTTTAAACACTGATCATCCCACAGTTTGAATGAATCGTGTGGTATAAATTGAGGAATTGAAGAACTGATGGGAATCCTTTCTTCAGCGCATTTTTCTTTTCGCACGCCAGAGAGTGGTCTCTCAGGAGCATATACGACAGGAATATGTCGTTTATTGAGTTCAGCAATAGGTGTTGGTTTATAAGAGGGGAACCCAACGCCAGATGTCTGACCTTTTTGGTTAGCATTGGCCTTCTTCAAGAGAGTTTCTTCTTTTAATTTATCAAGCGCAGTCTTGATAATATGTTCACGATCGAGTGTTTCTGCTCTTTTCGGATCTTCAATAAACACCTTGTCAACGGCCTTTTCTACCATTTCGGTAACGGCTGACTCACTGAGATTTGAACCTAACCAATTCCTAACTTCAACTTCTTCTGCAGGACTATCCAACCCATCGTTGCTGCTGTCTGTTTTGTCTGAAAAAAAAAAATGTAAAAATATAAAATTAGCAAATTACAAACAAAGATACAGATAGTGAGAGACAGAGTAAAATGCTTACTGTACTATAATAATATGATAGTTACGATATTATTATGTTATTATCATTATTACCGTCATCCAAAATTTATTGTCAAATGTTTTAATCTAGTAGTGAGTAGACACCATAATGAGGCAAGTAATCTGGGTCATAATAAAAACATATCATCAGGTCTGCTCTAATCATGGAAGTAGTACTGGGGAATGGACATCCAACACCAAGCAAGGTGAAGCATGGTGAAGCTGGTGAGGAAGGAGAAAGAAGAGCCTCCTCCACCATCACCAACATTCGCGAGTAGAATATACCTGTGGTGAAGGAACGTTTCTCCAGCATTACAGTTCCATCCCTGGGTAACTTTCTTCAATCTACCTTCAAAACTGACAACATCCCTCATCCAACAATACCCATACCACCAAATACGAGTTCCATGGTTCCAACAAGCCTGAATGGGTAGTCCTCAGTAAATAGGAACTTTTGCTGTGATTGCTGAAAATCGTTATTACACAAGCTTCTGGGGCCAACAACACCTTGTTCCTACAATCATAAGTGATTGAGAGCTACCCACGCGCAAGCGCATAAAACCTGTAATCCAGATAACCTCCTTCGTCATTTATTCCAGTATCACAATTACTGAACACCCTCATGACCAATAAAGTAAACAACCATCTTATGTTGAATGAGGAATTTCACCGAATTCTGTTTGCATTTTTCCTGAATAGTTAATGGTGTGGGATAGATGAAAATCGGGCTGATTTCGGAAAATAAGTCTCCTGTTATTTTTGGGAGACAATCAAAATTTTTTATTTCAAAACTAACCGGGAAAACGGACGTGAAGCGGGAACGCTCGCTGATTGGGCTGTTTGGATCGCCGTCTCCTCCCAGTGTTGCCCATTGGGACGACGAAATTGTGTTTTCTAAGAGGAAATTTATCAAACAAAAACAGGGGAAACCTAATTTTCCCCATCTTCCTTTTTCTATTTTTTTCTTCAGTTTTTCAATTTCGAACTTTACTGTTTCGTGAAATTTTGCATCTGGGGACTATGGATTTCTCGATCTCAGCGCTTCAAGCGGCCGTAAATGAACTATTCCAGGATGACGTGATTTTCCCGGTTTTTTTAAACATTCGTATTTTCAACACTGTTTTGTTTATTCGTAAATTATGAAGTTCGGGCTGAAAGTTTGCCTTAGGAGGTGGTGGGGGTAAAATTGATAATGGACTGTAAAGGGTGGTTCGAAATTTGAATAACTTACAAAAAAAGTAACTCACCGTGATCTCGGGAAACCGTGATTTTCCGCCGCTTACCTTTATGAAAATGTGGTTGGTTTGAGAGGTTGAGGAAGTATGGAAAAGGAAGATCCCTACCTAGTACAAATGAAACCGACAGGGCGGAATTTGATTAACAAAATTACGGGGCACAATACTTTTATGACGGCACTAATTTTGGGAGGACGCAAGGGCGACGCTACGTACGAACTTCAAGATACAACTGGTCAAGTAAGTGAGCGAACTGCTGGGAAAAAGGGGGAGCGGGGACACCTTCGCGTCTTATCTACGAGGAGATGCCGTCCGTTGTCTTTAACGTACAGGCCGAAACAAGTCGCCCAAACATTTCCCCCCACCCTGAAAGGACCGTTCAGCCTTTCAGCAGTTTTACAAAATGCTGCTAAAAAATATATATGCACGAGAAAACAATTCAAAAAAACAAGCAAGGCTAAGTTAGTAGGAGCATAATCATGTTATACTCAAAACGGATTTCCAACAAAACAAATTTCAAAAAACAACAAAACTAACCTACAAGAATAAGGTAACCTAAAAAAATGAGAGTAAGGTTGATGCTTCACTGGGTTGGTAGAACACACAGTTTCACTACAGGCCGGGTCAACGAACCAGAAGCAGTGCGGACTCGAGCGACGCGCACCTCATGATCCTTAGAAGGGTAGATCTCCTCAACCAATGCCAGTGGCCAATGGAGGGGGGGTGTGTTCTCCTTCTTGATGAGAACAAGGTTGCCCACGGCAACAGGTAAGTCACCTTCGCCCCATTTCATTCTTTGTTGAAGGGTATGGAGGTACTCCTGACTCCATCTGGTCCAGTAGTGCTGCACAATTTGGTCAACTCGCCTGTAGTGATCAAGGCGCTGTAGAGGGACGTCCACCAGGTCCTCAGCAGGAAGGTGATTCAACGTTGACCCCAAAGTTAAAAAATGAGCAGGCGTCAATGCCTCTGGTGCCTGTGGGTCCTCTCCCAAAGGACAGAGAGGACGGCTATTCATCAAGGCTTCAATTTGGGCCAGAACAGTTGTCATCTCCTCATAGGTGAGAATTTGACTCCCAATCACCTTATATAGATGAGACTTTGCGCTTTTGACATTGGCCTCCCAAATTCCTCCGAAATGTGGCGCAGCAGGGGGGTTCAATTGCCAAGTGATGGAGCGTTGGGACATCTCTCTGTCCAGAGTCTCAGTGTATTCGTGTGAATTAACAAAGGAATACAACTCCCGGAATATTGAACGGGCTCCCACAAAGTTAGTCCCCCTATCAGAGTACATTACAGACACCGGCCCACGACGGGACAAAAATCTCTTGAAGGCAGCCAGGAAACACGGTGTGGATAGGTCCGAAGCAAGTTCAAGGTGAACAGCCTTTGTACTCAGACATACAAAGAGGCATAGGTATGCCTTTTGGGTCCTTCCTCCTCTCCGACGAGCCACAGTGATGGTCAGGGGACCAGCGTAGTCCACCCCACAGTGAGTGAAGGCTTTGGCTTGTTGCAGACGAGCAGCTGGAAGTGAAGCCATTTTTGTTTGTACTGTCTTGGGACTATTACGAAAACAGGTATTACATTTGTGAACTCGGCTCCTGACGAGATTACGAGCAGATAAAATCCAAAATCGGGTGCGCAGAAGGGAAGACAGCAAGTATGCTCCAGTATGCAGATGGTCCTGATGCCATTGATCCACAAGAAGCTCCACAAAATGGTCAGCCTTAGGAAGCAACACAGGGTGTTGATGCTCATAGGAGAGGTTCGAATTATGCAGTCGACCCCCCACCCTGAGGAGTCCATCATGAACAAAAAGGCTGAGCCGCTGGATAAGAGGAATCTTGCGACGTCGCTTCCTAGATGGCTGCGGGCAGTCTAATACCTCAAAAATCGCCAGAAAATGCTTCTTCTGAATATGCCTCAACCAGAACTTCTCAGCAAGTTGCAGCTCTGTACTCTGAAGGCTACCAGTTCTGATGGGTGAAATCCGAGAATATCGAAGAACCCAGGCTGTGGAGCGATACAATCGATGCAACGAGGAGACTCGACTGAGAAGGGGTGCCAGACACCATTCCGGAGAATTGACCGAGATCAGGACAGCAACTTTTTCTTCCTGTATGGGAGGAGATTCTCTCAGGTCTGAAACCCTGAGCAAAGGCCAACTTTCTTCCTCTTCAGCCAGCCATGGTGGCCCAGAAAACCAAAGAGGATGATTCATTAAAGTCTGAGCAGTAACCCCTCGACTGAGGCAGTCAGCAGGGTTGGTCTCGCCTCGAACATGTCGCCAGTAGGACATATCGAGATTTTCTTGGATCTGGGAGACCCGGTTTGCTACGAACATTTTCCACCTCGAGGGAGAGGAACTAATCCATTGAAGGGTAACTGTGGAGTCACTACAGGCATAAACTCCATCAAACACATGTCGGTCACGATAGGTTGTCATCACAGATTTCATCAACTTGGAAAGAAGTAGAGAAGCACATAACTCCAGACGTGGAATTGTGAGTGCCTTCATGGGGGCCACTCGTGACTTGGCACACAATAAGCGCACCTCAAAAGGTCCGTCAACTCCCAACCGCGTCCTGATGTATACAACAGCTCCATATGCTGATTTAGAAGCATCAGCAAAACCAATCAGGCTGGAATGAGAGTTAGGAACAATTCCAGTATGACGTGGAATTGACCAAGATGCAAGGCCAAACAAATCTGCAGCAAACCCACTCCATTCCTCTTGGATGTCAGCAGGAGGCTGCTGATCCCAATCTACCTTCAAACACCATAACTTCTTGATGAGGATCTTAGCCACGATGATGACAGGAGACAGTAGACCCAAGGGGTCAAAAAACCGGGCAATTGCTGAAAGAATGCTGCGCTTTGTGCAAGCAGTATCCAACTTGTTCAACTGAAAGGCAAAACAATCCTTCTTAGGGTCCCAACATAACCCCAAAATTTTTGTAGAGGTGTCAGCATCTTCCTCAAACGTACGAATCTCATTCAGGCGAAGTTCAGAGGGAACCTGTTCCAAAACTGCAGAAGAGTTTGAGCACCACTTAGCCAGAGTAAAACACCCTGCTCCAAAAAGTCCAACCAACTCATGGTAGAGCGCACCAGCTGCATCCTCAGAAGGTACTGAGGTTGCCACATCATCCATGTAAACATCTCTCCCTATGACTGCTGCAGCTGAAGGGAATCGATGGTTCTCAAGGGTTGCAAGATGCCTCAAAACTCGCTGGGCGAGGTATGGAGATGACGACATTCCAAAAACAACGGTGTTACTTTGAAACACCTGCAGGTCATCCTTTGGGTTAGACCTCCACAAAAACCTTTGAAACTTACGGTCTCGAGGCTCCACCAAGATCTGGAGATACATCTGGCGCACATCTGCCGACAGGGCAACCCTGAACAACCTGAAGTTGAGAAGGATTGTGAATATGTCTGCTTGCAATTTCGGACCAATGTGCAACAAATCATTCAGAGAATAGCCAGTGCTCGTGGGAGCGCTCATATTCCATACAATACGGAGTGGAGTACTAGAACTGCCTGGTTTCATCACAGCGTGATGCGGAACATAGTAGGCCAATGGAGCATCACTCGCAGCCTCTTCCACTTTACCAACGAATCCAGCAGTCATATGACCATCCATCACTCTGCAATATTGCCGACCAAGATCAGGATTGCGCAAAAATCTCCTCTCGAGGGACAGGAATCTATGGGTACTAGTCTGGAGAGAATCTCCCAATAATGATGATGGCTCTCTAAACGGAAGTGACACAACAAATCGACCATCGTCCTGACGTCGCACAGTTTCCAAAAACTGCCTCTCACAGGCCTCATCATCAGGGCCCACAGAAGAATCCGAAGGCAGCTCTTCAATAGTCCAAAACTTTTCCAAGAGTGTCTCCAAGGAGGAGTCAGTGATGGACAGGAAACTCTTGGAAGCGGAACAGGGCCGAAGGTGGGTTTCACCTATTACTATCCAACCAAGTTTTGACTCAATAGCAGTGGGACTGCCAATTGGACCCAATTTCTTACGCGTCCCCACAATCCTTGGCCAAAGGGCAGCACTGATCAACAAGTCAATGGGACCAGGAATATTGAACTGCTGGTCAGCCAACTCCAATCCCTGGAGATGCGGCAATCCCTCCATGGATATAGACACACTTGGAAGCTGATTCGTGATCTCATCCAGAACGCAGGCGTCTACAGAGAAGTGAACGTCAGGGCTCTTCACCGACGAAAATGTGAATGAAACCCGTTCAGAACTACCAATAGACTCATTTCCAAGACAATCCACGATAGATCTAGAGGGAGTAGTCTTCAAATTCAGCCTCTGACAACACTCTTTTGTGATGAAGTGCGACTGGCTTCCGCTATCCAACAGAGCTCGAACCAAATGACGATCGCCTAAAGAATCAACCACCGAAACCTGTGCTGTAGACAAAAGCACCATAGAAGGCACAGGGGTACTGGAAATGTAAGCTGAAGAGCGCTGGGGCACTTCAGACGTTGCGACTTCACCAGAGGGGGAGGATGTTGGGGAATCACCAAGTCGTCCAGAAGCACACGAATTTTCAAAGTGCAATAAGGAGTGGTGTCTCTGCGAACACTCACCACAAACTCCCGAGTTAGAGCAAAATCGTGTAAAATGATTTTGGAAACAATTGTAACACAACTTGGAGCGTTTCACCAGATTAAACCGTTCCTGTACTGAAAGAGCTTTGAACACATCACATCGATACAAGGGATGAGGCGGCTTATCAACTTTACAAGCAACACAAAACTTTGATAATTTCGATGACGAATGAGAAGGCTGATTCGTTCTACTTGAGTTCTGCGCAACAAAAGTTTGGGTCTTTTTTATTGCACCACTGGTATGATTGTTCATAGAGGGAGAAATCTTGTTCTGATGAACTAAAGGTTTCTGGTGGCGGGCCACAATTTTAACTTGACTGCGAACAAAATTTTCCAAATCACTGAACGATGGTAGGTCTTTATCGCGCACCGAGTGCTCAAATTCCCTACAAGTGTCTCTGTCTAATTTTTTGACAGCAAAATAAACCATAACAAAATCGAAAAATTTATCCAATTTCAATTCACGTAATGCCGTGGCAGGCTCAATAAACAAATTCAAAAAACAATTCAAATCCTTTTCGGATTCTTGAGCTAAAGGCTTGAAATTTATGACCTTATCTAAATAATGAGTAGCCAATAAACGTCGATCCTCAAACCTCTTAACCAACGTTTCGAATAAATTTTCGTAATTTTCCTCAGTGGGAGGAATGCCAGCACAAATGGATTTTGCTGCACCATCTAAATGAGTAAACAAATAATTAACTTTTTCTAAATTATTAAGTTCATTATTTTCATGAATTAACTTTTTAAATGTCTGGTAAAAATTAGTCCAGTTTTCAAATTTACCATCAAAAACAGGCAATGTTGGTCTTGGCAGCTTTACTGACCGAACAACACTCTGGGAAGCGTCTACGACTCTAGCTGATGCTTTAGCCGCTAATGTTGCTGCTATTCTTTCCTCTAATGTTTTCGCCACAGCCAAAATGTTATCGGAAATTTCATCAAACTCTAGCATTTTGCTAAAATCTAGAACATGATCTTTTTTAATTTCAAGTAAAATATTCTGCTCCGTATTCAATAATTCCCTGAATTCAGCTCGGAAGTCACGGATCTTGTTAGCTTTCACGAGGAATACTTGAGAGTTCTCAGATGTTATCCTTTGAGAAAACACCTGAATAGCTTTGAGTCGGGAGATTTCTTCATTTAAACGTGCCCTAGTGAACAATAACTCTTTTTCACTCATTGTTCCTAGGTCAATATGCTCGAAAACTATAAACAAACTGAGTTCTAAACGTAGGCAGGTACAATCAGAGACCAACGAAAGGTGAAAAGTGCGTGGGCACCCAGATAACAAATCCAAATCAATTATACTAATGACAACCTGTACAAACAGGAACACTTATGATGGCAATGTGCAGCAAAATTCTTATAATTAATTACCTACCTATAAGACTGAACGATCCCTTCAGGGAGGGAATGAATCAAGTGAATGAAGTTATGCAGGGAATAGAATACAGACACTAAATTTATTGCGTATTCACAAATCTAGCCAATCGATCACGGCAAGTACCTACTTTGATTGTTGGAATAAGTGAATTTTATAGGTATCACTTATCTCGGCTCGAAGTACCAAAAAAAATGGTGGGGGTAAAATTGATAATGGACTGTAAAGGGTGATTCGAAATTTGAATAACTTACAAAAAAAGTAACTCACCGTGATCTCGGGAAACCGTGATTTTCCGCCGCTTACCTTTATGAAAATGTGGTTGGTTTGAGAGGTTGAGGAAGTATGGAAAAGGAAGATCCCTACCTAGTACAAATGAAACCGACAGGGCGGAATTTGATTAACAAAATTACGGGGCACAATACTTTTATGACGGCACTAATTTTGGGAGGACGCAAGGGCGACGCTACGTACGAACTTCAAGATACAACTGGTCAAGTAAGTGAGCGAACTGCTGGGAAAAAGGGGGAGCGGGGACACCTTCGCGTCTTATCTACGAGGAGATGCCGTCCGTTGTCTTTAACGTACAGGCCGAAACAAGTCGCCCAAACAGGAGGTTTTTCGAGGTGCTGAATCCGATTTTGGGGTCAAAAATAGGAAATTCCGACATGGTGAAATTCCTCATTTTCGTTCAACTGTCATTCCTGGCGTCGCAGACGTATAAGCTGTCTTCCAAAGGGAAGATCAGAATTGGTCTCATGATTTCGCTCACGGCTACTTATTGCCTCACACACTCAAGTTGAGCGGTGTTAACCAACCACCCAACCCGACAAATTATCAAGACCTGCGATACTGCCCTCGAGTGGCCATCAATACAGATAATCTCCTGGGCCGACTGGTGGCCTCAACTTCGGTGATCTCAAGGGAACTGGTTCATTAAACCAGCAAACGGCCATAGGTTTTAGGTTTCAAGGTACTTAAAACCCAGAAATCAATCACAATAATTGATTGTCGATTTTCAACCCATCAAGCAGTCTTAGATGGTATAACGTAATGTGCTATTGTATAGTAATGTGCTTATCAACAATGATTCGATGAAATCATGAACCATTTTTATCATGGTGAGGTTAGTTTGGTAGCTACATAGGGAACTTACCATGATGTAGCTACTAAACTAGCCTAACCATGATAAAAATTAGTCATGATTTCACCGAATCACTGTTGATAAGCACATTACTACGTAATAGCACATTACGTTATACCATCTAAGACTGCTTGATGGGTAGAAAATCGATAATGGGAAATACACTACGTTTAAATCTAATTCTGTCAATGTAACAATGATGTACGCGTTAGATAGTCAGAACAATCGGACGTCAATTGGTAGAATTGAGCATATCATTTAAATGAAATAGGTTAGTAGTTGAATGAATGTATCAGTTAATTTAAGATACAACTGCTGATGCTATCATAGGATGAGCCATCCGATGTTCGACACTAGTTCTAAAATATCCATGATGGCACAGGTTTGGCCACTTGAAGTGCCAACTCAATCATGCCTGACTCAACGCACCTCTTAATCAGACGGATTGCGTGAATGAGGAATTTCACCGAATTCTGTTTGCATTTTTCCTGAATAGTTAATGGTGTGGGATAGATGAAAATCGGGTTAATTTCGGAAAATAAATCTCCTGTTATTTTTGGGAGACAATCAAAATTTATGATTTCATAAAATAACCGGGAAAACGGACCTCTTCAACGTGAAGCAGGAATGCTCCCTGAATGGGCTGTTCAGATCGCCATCTCCTCCCATTATTGCCCGATGGTACGACGAAACCGTGTTATCTAAGAGGAAAGTTATCAAACAAAAACAGGGGAAACCTAATTTTCCCCATCTTGCTTTTTCTATTTTTTTCTTCAGTTTTTCGGTTTTGAACTTTGCTGGTTTTGTGAAATGTTGCATCTGGGGACTATAGATTTCTCAATCTCAGCGCTTCAGACGGCCGTAAAACGAACTATTCCAGGATGACGTCATCCTCCCGGTTTTTTAAACGTTTATATTTTCTACACTGTTTTGTTTATTCGTAAATTAGGAAGTACGGGCTGAAAGTTTGCCGTGGGAGGTTTTTCGAGGTGCTGAATCCGATTTTGGGGTCAAACATAGGAAATTCCGACATGGTGAAATTCCTCATTCAGTATTTCCGAGAGTTGTGGGTGCTTTCAGTAGATACTAAAACATCACCTCTATTTATAATTGAAAATACAAAATTAAAAAACAAAACCTTTACATTGAAAAGCAAGATCTAATGTTAAAAAAAACCCTTTACATTGAAAGTTTTTGGGGTAAGGCATTCTGAAAAATTCAATCCCAACTTTTCACCCCTTGGGAGGGACTGACAACAACCAAAAGGATTGAGCCACAAGCAGACCCCTAAGGGGTCCATTTACCAAATTTCATCAAAATCGGTCCATGAGAACTGGTTAAATGCTGCATACAGGGTACAGAGTTTTTAAATTTGATTTCTGGATTTTACCTACCTTGAAACCTAAAATCAAAGGCCGTTAGCTGGTTTAACGAACCGGTTCCCGCGTGATCACCGAAGTTAAAGCTAGTCAGCTTTGGAGATTATATGGAGTGGTGACCGATTGGTAATAATTTTTCGAGTTGGGCCGTTGGTGAACACATTTCAACTTAAGGGTTGAGACAATAAGAAGCCATGAGCGTAATGATCAGAACCAAAACCAGAAGACAGCTGATGACGTTTGCGACCCCAGAAATGACATGACGAAAATTCAACCCGAGATGGTTGTTTACTTAACTTTACCATGAAACCTAAACCATCAAATTTTTTGGGGGTTCAATTTTTTTTCTCGCTCGATTAGGAATTATTCCTATAAAGTTTTCGAGTTATAAAATAATGACTTGGGAATCAACTACCCTCGTGAGATTACCTGAACTATGCCTGAAAGTAGAGAGTTTTTGGCAACCACTAACGGGCCCGTGGAACCTCTTCACAAAGCACGGAGTTCGCGGGTGACGATGGATTTGCCTCCCGACATCTGCGGGCGACGATGAAAGGGTGCCCCCAGACAGTCACCCGTTCCCCGAGGCCCACTGTGACGAGCGCCTCCATTCCCCCCCTGTCCACAGTTAACGGGCTTCCTCCTTCAACTGGGTAGCATCCTCTGTTGCTCGCGCTAGTCTCCTCCTAGTGGACCTGTGAGATTTTGGCACCAAAAACTCTCTAATGTCGACCACTCAGGATGCTTCTCTGGTTCTTTGCAGCTTTCAATACTGGCATCTGCATGAATATTTCAGAAGAGGTGATGGACCTCCATTCGTTAATGCCATGTGCTGCTTTAATGAATTATTCAAATTAACGTAGTAACTTATTCCAAAATAACGTAGTAACTATTTCATTTAACGGTTTTAAATCTACACCGATTTATCGTGTGTAATAAGATCTGCACTCTACACACTACTTGACATGATATAAAAAATATATTTTAAAATATTTTTGCTCCTATCGTTCAAGGTCAAACAATCGAATATATAAGAGACGCAATCCTGTTTCAAGCAAATTGTATTTACGAACATTATTCCAATATTCTAAACCCACCTTGTCAGATTTTGTTTGACACCTTTTTTGCTAACCTAGTATCGAATAACCACTCCCACGCCACCGAAAACCTCACGAAATTGTATTTCGCTAATTGTATTCTTATTGGCGTTGCTACCAAATAGTTTGCGTTCAGTGATATTCCATATCTATTACAAAATATCGAATAAGGAATTCTTATCTAATCTTGAATACAGAAGAATATTATTTGTGTTTACTTTTGTATTGTATTATAGTCTTTAGGAACAAACCTTATGATCCTAGGGTACTTGAAGAGATTGATTTTCTTTCGATTCTACAGACATTCCCTTTACCATAAGTTCCATATACTTTATAAGTGGTTTGAGGAAGGAAACTCAGTGGCGGGGGGGGGGGATCACTTGCTTGAAAATTTGGAATACGAACTTTATCAGCATTAATTTAGTACTGCTGAGAGTCGCATACATAAGTAATGTACGCAGTCTCAACGGTATTATAATAATTACAGTTTTCACTTCTCAAAATCACTTACTTGAAATCGAGATTATACAAACTACAATCACGAATGTGAACTCAACCTTCACTTAGTACTTAGCTGTACCAAGTTTACTATCTCGGTATTCCCTCGCTAAAGATAATGCCATAACAAATCTGACCATGAATAAATTATTTCAATTTTTAGATCCAACGCTCATGTGAATCCGAATCTAGAAGTATTCTACACTTCTATTCTCTTTCGTTCTTTTACCTCCTTGTAACGGCTTAAGATCTAAACTGATCTGGAGGTATGTAGGCCACTAAAACGAATAAAACCAGGTAATAATTAAACTTACCTCTGGCACAGTGTCTGTAGTGACAGTGCGGTCTTTCACAGTTACCGGCCAAGTAGAAAACACAAGGAATTGCTGAAAAATATCCTTTAGAAGGCAACATTAAGGGGACGAATGATTCCTCGCGAACTCGCTACAAACCGACGCTAAACCTTCTTCGTCGGCAATATAAACACGAACACAATTGCTTCAAAATAGCTGATTAGGGTATATTTAAGAACAACAATTTAGAAAACAGCTAACAGTCGACAGGTCATGGATGATGGAGATTTTACATGGATACTTCATGTATCAACCTGAGCTCATGGAGAACTATTTTCCTTCCATGCCTCCGCCAGCTTCTCTTTTTCTTTTGCTCACCCATGACACCAAACGTGGGCCATGGATTTCCACATGGGCTGAGTCCATGGACATCCATGACTAAGGATCAGTAGCCATCTTTCACCAAAGAAATCAGCCAAACACCATAGAAATCTTTCATGGCAGTAGGAATAAAATGGAACAGAATGGACGTAGGAATTAAATAATTAATGCACAAATCTGATAATCAATCGTATAAGTTAAGATAAAACCATGGACCTAATTTTTGATAAAACATACTTTGTTTTATCTTGGATAAAGACCCTGATCTACCTGCCTACGAGTTCTGGCGTCATTCCCTACGATAAATCTATAATCCATAGAGTAATCGATAGAAACTATAATCGAGAGAGCCTTAATCGATTTTCAGAAACCTGGAAATCGATTGTAATCAAAAGTCAATTTCATAGGAAAACTACAAAAGATAGATTGTTCTATGAATAACAATGACTGAAACTTTTCTTCAGCGGAAAATTTTACATTCGTGATAAGTTGTCTTTTAGTGGACATACTCTCAGTAATCTTTTGTTTGACATCGATATTTCTATCCCTGCTTGGAAGTCATTCAGTTAGCAACATTTGCTCCTCATAGATCTTGCTGATTCCTGATAAAAGATGTGCGGGTCCAAAAATTGACAGGTAGGGAAATGGGGTTCTGCGATTTACTTCACTCGAAATGTGCAGTTGCTTGGTTTAAATCAGACATTTCAATGTATGTATGATTGTTTGAAGTGCGACTTGTTTGCGTAACAAATATTTTAGATTCATTTCTCCTTAATTTCTTTTCTCCTATCCGTCTAAATTGTGTTCACCTGCCTTAATTCGAATGAAGAAACCCTTTTCTCGTTCTTCTAATTTAAATTGCAGGCTAGCAATATGACTGACAATCTTCCCAATGGTTTGTACCTATCATCTTTTTACGAGTTAGTGTCTTCTGAAGTACGATATATTATTACCTATGTATTACCTACTTACTGTTGATATAATACATTTCCGATACTTTGAGATATCTGCCCTGTTTCACCCAAAAATTTCTTGTTGCAGATGAAAATTCAAAATTTCGTGACAACGTTGAGGTAAGTGAAACATATTTCTCTTAACGACTTTAATCACCTGTTATATTCGTTTTCCTTCCTCAATAATGATTGATAAGTTCAATTCCTTATAATTTCCTTCTTGAAATGATGATTATTTGTTTCATTACTAACAATTTGTCACCATAATTTGTTTATACGGGTTGGGTTCTCCACTCATCGTATGGTAACTTGAGTTCAAACTTGGAGGATGTTGTTATATTCCCTTGTGGGCTAGATGATCTTACGATGATGTATCTAAGATTCCTCCGTTCTTATAAATTATTTCCTGAACCTCAACTGTGTCGATGACAAAGTGGTTGATTCATCCTCCCCTGACTGGTTCCTGTTCCGAATGTTTTGTTGGGAGAACTTAAAATCTCGAGCTGGTAGAATCTCGTAATTAATAGGCCTCATATACCTTCACCATATGGTTTGAAGAAAAGACGCCAGAATACCTATTTTTATTATTTATTATTACTGAGTTTGATAGCATTCTCATTCAATATCAGGTATTCTGCTCTCAAGCTTGGACGTTAAACGTGAAGTAGTATTATTGTTTCACTCTTGGTATGAATAAACGGTATGCAAGTGCCTTCATTCGGTTTGCTTGGAAAAGGATTAGGAATTATTTCACTGTCATTGGTGAGTGAGTAGGTAGATTGTTGTAACTCAAATGATGTGTTGTAGGCCTGTATGTGTAGGATTTTTAATTCCCTCATTCACCTAGAAGATGGGAAAGAGACAAACGTGAACTCCTGAAACACTAACGAATCTGATCACCATCGCAACCGTTTTCTCCTCCCTTTCGTCAAATCTTTCGTTAATTCGTGCTGTGATCATGTTTGTGTGTGGTACATACGGATTCGATATCAGCCACCCCAAACATGATAAAAATTCAGATCATGTCTACGGATGAAATAGCGAAAATCACAGTGTTAAAAAGTAGATTTTGAATCAAATGAAATTATTCTGTAAGAATACCCTATCAAAAATGAAAAATTGGGTTTTGTTCGATCGCTTAAAATCGGATATGATTTTTTTAAATTATTTCAACTCATGCGGCATGACTGCAACTTTCATTGTATTCCACAGACTCGTGGTAGAACGAACTAGGTAGGTACATTTGTAGGACGTCCCACAAGAAAAGAGAGAACAGTGATTCATCTGGGCTAAAGTTGGACAACAGTCAACAAAGAAACGCTGCAAATTATTACACAGAGGTTTATTATTTTTCTATATAGATCACTCGTCTGCAAAGAACACGGCTTTGCCATTGTTACCACCAACCAACACGAGGAAAATCATCGATCGCATTTCGGTCAGCTAAAATTTGAACGGTGATTTGGCCTCTTTTACGATTCACACTCGTGTTTCAGATTTATCGTACGTAAAACCCTTAAATACTCGTAGGGCGCGAACGGTTTGTCCTACAGGGCACCGCGTGGTCTCAAAAATTCTATACTATCTTAAATTGATGGAAAAACATTACCTTCATATCGAAATTTTTTGAGTTAGGGCGTTTTCAAAATTTTAAACCTTATTTTTCTACCCTTAGAAGTGACCTACATCAACCAAAATCTTCGGGGCACAACTAGACCCCAAATGGAGCCTACATACCAAATTTCATCAAAATCGGTCAATGCTAAGTGGGGAAAGTGCCGCGGACGGACGGCCAAATTTTTATTCGATTTTTGGATTATACGTACCTTGTAACGTAAACCAACCAATTTTGAGGGGTGCTAAAAAATTTTTTTTGTTGTCGATTATTGAAAATAATGAACTAGTATACTACCATATACGAAATACTACATAAATATACTACCATATACCACATACTAGTCCGTTTTAGACCATTCTGAATCCACATCCGCGGACAAAAACCATAGGTGAATGGTCTATGTGTGTGTGACAAAATCTTGTGCACTCTGCCCAGTCCTTAGTTATCAACCGATTTTCGTAATTCTTTTTTATAGCTACATAGCTGTACACTACGTCGCCGAAAATTCTTATTTTGCCTTTTTTTTTGGGGGGGGGGGAGTTTTTAATGCTTAAAAACTCCGCAAATTATTACACAAAGGTTTATTATTTACAATAATGAACCTTTGGAATCGACCTAAGAAGAAAAATTTTAACCCCCTTAAAATTTGTTGGTTTACGTTTCAAGGTACGTAGAATCCGAAAATCGAATAAAAATTTGGCCGTCCGTCCGCCGTACGCCGTAAGCTGCACTTTCCCCACTTAGCATTGACCGATTTTGATGAAATTTGGTATGTAGGCTCAATTTGGGGTCTAGTTGTGCCCCGAAGATTTTGGTTGATGTCGGTTGAAATTTTGAAAACGCCCTAGCTCAAAAAATTTCGATGTAAAGGTATTGTTCTTCCATCAATTTAAGATTATATTGAATTTTTAGAGACCACGCGGAGGTCTGTTGGACAAACCGTTTGCTCCCTACGAGAATTAAAGGGTTTTAAGTACGATAAATCTGAAACAGGGAAAAGACTGGAAAAGACGAGTTCTTTGCAGACAAGTGATCTATAAAGAAAAATAATAAACTTTTGTCCACTAATTTACAGCGTTTTTTAATGTATTAATCACTCGCATGCAAAGAACAGCTTTTCCACTGCCACTATTTTTTTATTTTTTAAAATAAACTCCCCTCATAGACGAAAGGTCTATTTGAGGCAGGGGGCACGCCATAAAAAAAGAAATAAATGAATCAAATATTATTGGGGAGGACGCCCAGGACTCACCCGACGCTGGCCCTATGGATGAGGAAGGTGGGGGTGGGAGAGAGGGATAAAGGGGATAAATATGAGCCGAGCATTACGCGTCTGTCGACACCACGGAATACACCTTTTGAGATGCCCAACTAGCGCAACTCCGTGGCACTTTTCCTGCGCCATGACAAGGTCGCAGACATCACCCTGATGTTGTCAGCTGCCACTCCTTCTTCTCTGACACCGCTTGCCATAAATCATCTCTATCATACTTTCTTATCTAAGCCCTCCAGGTCTGCTCCATGTCCATGCTACCATTGAAAACTTGGACATCCAGGATAATGCAGGCTTGTCAGGCCTGTCAGGCAGGCCTGTCAGGCTTGACGACAGCGCTGTCAGGTTTCTTACCCTGTTCGCTTGGCATGTGGTATACTCTCCCCCTCTCAACATCCCAACCGCTAGATGACAAGGCACCTGCTATCTGCTTGGCGACTGCATCATGATGTAGGATGTGACCCCCATGAGTCCGTGGAAACTGCTGCACTACATGCTACAGGTGTTCATTTCCACAATGACAAGCACGGCAAAGAGTATCTGTTGTCCCGCGAATACCCCTTGAACATATTGCTGCTGTTGGCAGTGTTGCCATTGATGTTTTCAGATTAACTACTATGCATCGGATAATCTATAAAATCGGGTTATGGAAACGAGGGAGCTTTGTGCTACACCCACTTGGCAAAATTTATAAATGTTTTCCGGACAATTTCTGGCCGATTTTGAAACTTGTGGAAACTGAGTCACGAGTTATACCTAGTGCCCTTCATTGTTCAATAATTGATAACTTCATTTTTCTATCGTCTTATATAACTGACTGGTATTTCTAATGTTGTGGACAGACAACACTGTCACTCTAGAAGTCCAAGAGTTTTAGAAAGGGACGTCACGAGATGCTGCTGAGCGGTGGGGGCTGGAGGATTTGGAACTGTGAGGGGGAGGGGAGCTAGGTCGAGCGACGTTGTAGGCTCGGTGTGGGTAATTCTTGATATATGGGTTAACCAACTGTATTCTTTTCATTCTTTGTTTTTGTGTTTCGTGTTAGATATATCCTATAGACCCCAGAAACGGGACGTAACAGTAGCTCTGTCTCGGGACTAGATTTTGTAAACTGACCAATTCTCTTTGATTTTCAACATGAATTAAACTGATTCACAACTTGGAACCAGTCCCTCCAACAGGCCCTAGTATTTTTCAAAATTGTAAACTATTTTTCCTTCGCTTTGATTAACTGACTACAAATTTCCTACTTTGTCTCAGGATTAGATTTTGCCTACTGTCCAATTTTGTCTGTTAATTCTGATTTTGCTTCCGAGTCTACCAAGGTAGCGGGAGCTTTTTCTTCACTATTCCGGGTTGAAAAAAAAAAATGTTCCCCAAAATCAAAATTCCACTCGAGTTTCACGTTTCAGGCCTTCCTGACCAATTTTGGTTCCGTTTCTGTAATGATATCCTTGTCACAGCTACAACTTCTACATTTCCCATCTGATTTCGATGAAATTTCCAGGTATTATACGGAATGGGGTGCAGGTGGTTGTCTATAAAAATCATGGCTTCCAAACAGATTGTAGCCTCTGCGCACGCGCAAATGTGAAAGAGGAATTTCACCGAATTCTGACTCCTCTGATAATAAAATTCTCTTTATTGGAGACCGGTTTTGGATCATAACCCCATCATCAGACCAGAAACTATAATGTTCAAGCAGAACCACCTATATTCTCTGGACTGATGATGGGGTTATGACCCAAAACCGGTCTCCAATAAAGAGAATTTTGTTAGCTGAGGAGTCACGAAATTTTTCTCTCCTTGATATACATCACCTTTGCACCATCGGCAAAAATAAAAAACCAGTAAAATATAAACTAGTTACGTTCCGCAAAGTGAATTTTTCAACAACCAAAACAAAATTACAATGAGGAATTTCACCGACTTCTGTTTGTATTTTTCCTGAATATTTATTGGTGTGGGATAGATGAAAATCAGGTTGATTTCGGAAAATAAGTCTCCTGTTATTTTTGGGAGACAATCAAAATTTATGATTTCAAAAAATAACCGGGAAAATGGCTCTTCAACGTGAAGCAGGAACGCTCCCTGAATGGGCTGTTCGGATCGCCGTCTCCTCCCATTATTGCCCGATGGTACGACGAAATTGTGTTATCTAAGAGGAAAGTTATCAAACAAAAACAGGGGAAACCTAATTTTCCCCATCTTGCTTATTCTATTTTTTTCTTCAGTTTTTTGATTTCGATCTTTACTGGTTTTGTGAAATGTTGCATTTGGGGACTATAGATTTCACGACTTCAAGTGGCCGTAAATGAACTGTTCCAGGTTGTCGTCATCCTCCCGGTTTTTTTTAAACGTTTATATTTTCTACACTGTTTTGTTAATTCGTAAATTAGGAAGTTTGAAGGGGGCTGAAGTTCAAAGGGCTGAAAGTTTGTCGTAGGGGGTTTTTTGAGGTGCTGAATCCGATTTTGGGGTAAAAAACAGGAAATTCCGACTTGGTGAAATTCCTCATTCCTAATCACAGCAATAACTTCCATATTTTCCATTCGATTTCAAAGAAATTTGGTGCAAGGTACTTAGAAATTAATCTTTTGAGATTAGCTGCAATACATCGGATCATCTATACAATCAGGTTATGGATACGAGGAAGCTATGTGCCACACCCAGATTTGGCAGATGTTTCTTTAATCTGTCATTTCAACTAAGTCATCTTCAATTTTTTAATGAGGAATTTCACCATGTCGGAATTTCCTATTTTTGACCCCAAAATCGGATTCAGCACCTCGAAAAATCTTCCTGCGGCAAACTTTCAGCCCGAACTTCCTAATTTACGAATAAACAAAACAGTGTAGAAAATACGAATGTTTAAAAAAACCGGGAAAATGACGTCATCCTGGAATAGTTCATTTATGGCCGCTTGAAGCGCTGAGATCGATAAATCTATAGTCCCCAGATGCAAAATTTCACGAAACAGTAAAGTTCGAAATCGAAAAACTGAAGAAAAAAATAGAAAAATTAAGATGGAGAAAATTATGTTTCCCCTGTTTTTGTTTGATAACTTTCCTCTTAGAAAACACGATTTCGTCGTCCCAATGGGCAACACTGGGAGGAGACGGCGATCCGAACAGCCCAATCAGCGAGCGTTCCCGCTTCACGTCCGTTTTTCCGGTTAGTTTTGAAATCAAAAATTTTGATTGTCTCCCAAAAATAACAGGAGACTTATTTTCCGAAATCAGCCCGAATTTCATCTATCCCACACCATTAACTATTCAGGAAAAATGCAAACAGAATTCGGTGAAATTCCTCATTGTCGAAGTTGGAACTATAACACAGAAAACTTGGATCTTGAGAACCTTAAAAAAAAATGAATTATAACATCGAGTTTTTTGTATTTTCTTTTTCTAGTCGCAGTCAATGGACAACTTACCAAAGAAGCCACGAACTTCAGAAGACTTCTACTTGTTTTGCAAGTTCATATTGGAGTATGAGAACTATGATCTTACAAAGAAAGAGGTACGTGGATTCGTGCTTATTATTCGAGATAGATATGATATTGGTTTACAATATCGCGTAAATGTTTGAAATTCAAATCGACTGTTTGAGCTGCGCGTTCATCTATGTTTGTATCTTTGTACATTTTATCGCATATTTGAAGACATGTCTTTAATTTTGGACGTTTTCCAATACGTAATATTAGAGTTTTTAAAGTACTTCATTGCTTGTTTTAGCACTATTTTCCATGTTTATATCTTTTCAGGAGGAAGACTATGAAACGAGTGAAAACAGTACAGAAGATGAAAGCGGAAACACAAATCAAAGTCAACAGAAAAGCAAGCAAAGTCGGTCAAACGAGTCTGAGGAAAGTAATTCATTAGTTGATATTTCCTCAGATGATTCCTACGACTTAGTTACTTGTTTTTGTCAGAAGCCATTTGCTGGGAGGCCTATGATTGAGTGCAGCTCTTGTTTCACCTGGGTACATCTTCGATGTGCTAAAATCAAGCAGTCAGAAATACCTGACATATTTATTTGCCCCTCGTGCAAAAAGCGCCAGCATTAATGATTGGTTACCATTATGTTATCTCGATATTACCGAATTCATTGATGTTGAAAATCTTGTTTCAACGTCTAAAAGGTTTGTAATATCTCACCTAAGTTAATTACGAATATCATTGTGCATTTCTCTATAAAATGGGTCAGTTCAACAATTTAAATGGAGTTATTTTCAGATATGTTGCCATTAACATAATATGATGCATTCACATTTATTTAATTTTATTGATATGCTTCAACTTTCAATGCGTTGGTTTCACGTTTTGTTGATTGATTAGTTGTATCAACGTTGCTTCTATGGCACAACCAATACCAGATTATTTGTTTGAGTTCTTTTCATTATCGTTCTATTTTGTCCTATTTCTTTAGGTTTCATCCTTGCAAACATACCTTTCTTTTAGAAATAGTGGAAACACCAACTTCTTCGAGTTATAGTTGAGCAAGTGTTAATTTGATGGGAAAAGTTCCTTCGAAAGTTACGACTTGAAGGTTTCCTGACGGGCAAGTATAAATTTTATTTATTCGTAGTGCAGGTAGTTTATTTATAGGTTTATTGACCCTCAGTGTAGGTAAAATAAATAAACCCATAGGAGGTAGGACCCACTTTTGGAAACGAAGTTTTATTGGTAAACGTCAAATGAAGAATTTGCATGGGTCTGAAAATGTAATTTAAGTTGTCCAAGACTAGTTATTTTTAATGGCATGGCACTGAGAAGAGCGGAATTCAATATTACACTGATATTCAAAAAAGAAGTTTGAAAATCTGAGGAGAAGAAAAGAAACTTGGTTGGCCTCGCTCAACAACCATTTATCTCACTAACTGATATGGAAAGAAGTGATTTTTCAGGAGAGCTGTTTTTTTATATTGGAAACTCCTACTGAGCACATTCTGTAGACCCGATGTTAACAAATTTCTTCACAAGTTAAAGGCATCCCTATTAATTTCTCGATTTGAAAGACTGTAAAAGAAAAATCTATCTTTGAAATTGTTGACCTACATAACACGTTCACTGCGTCTCCCAAAAACAGGCCAATACCCTGTATAGGTCAAATTCTTTTGAAGAACAATTTTCATTATGAGTGGTTCTTCATGTTAGATAATGAAAATCTGATTCCTGAAACAAAAGATTTTTTCGATTTTTTACAAAATGTCTCAAGTGATGAGACTGACGCCTGCGGGAACAAAGAGAGTATGCAACCCCGCAATAGTCTTCTGATTTTAGTATATTTTTAACAGTCTAGTGAAGTGACGATTTCACGAAATAGACTACATAACTCAGAGAATAATGGTTCAAATGTCACGCAGCAATAAGAGTCGGGGGTAAACAAATTATGCTGCTCTAGGGGCTCTCATATGGATTGAAAATGTCTCCCGAGATATCCACAAGAGGGCAGTGTAATGCAGAGTCGACAAATCCCCCATCCCGTTTTTAATCCTTTTTGTCAAGGATTTCATGATAGATAGACAGAAACGGAACCAAAATTGTTGAGGAAGGCCTAAAACGTAAAACGCGAGTGGCAATTTTGATTTTAGAGACTTTTTTTTCAATCCTGAAAAGTGAAAACAATGCTTCCACGACCTTGGTAGATTCGGAAGCAATTATCGACCTTCCTAGAAGGTGATTTATTGTAACAACACGCAAATTCCTCATTTAGTTTAGCACTAATAGATCTAGATAAATGTCCAAGTGCGCATAAATGATTTGGCCTCAGAGTGGACGTGACTCAGTGTAGATTGGTGCTGTTCTAGCCAGTGACCAGATTCTGAGCAGGTGCACCTACCTGCGTACTTTTTTGGAACCTGTGTACTCACTGGTTCTAGAGATTGGGAAATAACTCAGCGAACATCCTATTGTTAACTCTTGTACGATAAAGCTCTGAAAGTTATTGTTTTCTCCTAACACAGTCGTTATCATTATTCCTAATGATCCTTTTTATATCACTGCTTGTACATCTTAGTACTAAACTATGAGCAGAAAATGGATTAAAATATTCATACTTAGCTATTTGTATCGTTTATGAGGCCAAAATGCTCTTTATTTTGTGTTTGATTACTTAATACTCCTCATTCGAGTAGGTACGCACAGGCCGCTTGTTGGGATTGGTGATTTCAAACTAAAATCTATCTTTCTTCAATCAATGTTCCTAACTCTAACTCACTGAGGGTCAGATGATCATGATTATTGCAGTTTCAAATTGTTATAATACTACTGTAATGAGTTCAAAAACTCATATTTAGGTTGTTGACTAGAGTAAAATTAATCTGGTATTGTTTTGTGAAAAACTGGTTTGGTACTGTTGAACTATTGACGGCCGTTGAGTTGAATGTTCGCTTTTGACCTGGTTATTGTGATACCCTTCGCATTGAATTATTGGATAGGAATTTGATGCTTTGCCATGATTTCTAGCTCTATGCAAGTTATTGTCATTATCATAATTACGTAGGAGTTAGTCCAGTTTTGACTGATATTGCTACCAATCCACACATCTGCGCCTGTAGAAATTAGGTAATAGCTGCCCAATTAAGAGTCACTCACTCTCTGTAGCTATAATGTTGTAAGGAGTGCCATGATGCGTATTGATCTGTGATTGATTGCTTCAAATTATATTAATGAGTAGGTGCACGTGCACTTTTCAAAAAATGTCCCGATAATGAAATAGGTTTGTGACGAAATGATGAATCCTTGGGGTCAGTGTTTCCACTTGTATTATTATGGTTTTGTAGTTCTAGTAGTAGTTAGTTATTATAGTGTGTAGCAGACTTTTTTCCACTGTCACATCATTTTGAATAATTCAGTACCTGTGATCATGGAAGATAGTGTGCTAATTCCAGCAAAAATTGTTGAGTGGTCTAACTAGTAGTTGAAAGTACTTCAGAGCCATTTTGCTTACTAGTGAGAGTGCCAGGAACATAACTATGTTGCTCCAACTTCTTATTCAACTTTTGGTCTTAATAAGATAGTTAAATGTGAGCACATTGACTTCTCGAATGTCACGTTTCCCGTCGTTGTTTTCTCACGGAAGAAAACAACGGTATCGGTTTTCTCTCTAGATGGGGTAACCCTCGGGCACACGCGGGTCTTGGATGAAGGAATCAACCCGCGGGCGGTACTCCATGCCGCCCTCACAGAATTAACTCCTAAACCGATAATAACCAATTCTATCTAGTGTTTTGAGGTCAAATAAAATGTATCTAGCTATTCAGCATTAAAAAATCAATGGAATGACAACACTGGCTTTATTGTTTTTTTTTTTTAAATTTGTTCCACGGAAAAATCATGAAACAAAATCTGATTTTAAGTAATTTTAGGTTTTGGTGAGACTGATTTTTGCGGATCTCAATCAGTGGTCGTGTTCTTTTCTTATTAATTTATCAGGGATATGAAAGAGCATTCTTGAATAATCGGTAGGTACTTTTTGAACATCTCAATAAAACTTCAATGAAATAACTCATTGGTTATAAACGAATCGTGAATCATAAAAGCTTTGTATATAAATGTGATGAAGGTACTAGACGACACTACCTATACATAGAGATCCTTCAAATGAATAAAAATTAAAAAATTTATAGGAATGAACATTTCAAATAACTTCCTATGGGGATATACAAAAAATATCATGATCCATGATCGGAGATCCATCAAAAGAGATATGAACATAAAACTTCAAAATCCGAAGATAAAATGTCAATTGTTGCGAAAACTAGAAGCTGAATTATTACGTGTTATTCAAATCACTATTCAGAAAAGATCAGTATATTCCATTTCGGTATTGCGGCAAGAACCGCACGTCATTTTGGTAGAACTATGTTGCACAGTAGCAATAACCCGCGGGTGGCATTGGTGACGTTTCCTTTTCACGTAATCGAAAACAACTAACAAGCGTAAAAGCAAAATCCGCGCGTTCGGGCAAGGATGGTCTAGTAGTTGATGGACGGATACTTAGGCTCAATCTAATTGAAACGTTACGCATTAGTGATTTACTGGAATGCCTAGAGAATAGCGGCATAGAGTGCCACCCTGCAGGTGCCCGGGGGGTAAATTGCGACCACAATGTAAGAAATGTAATTATTCTTTTTCAACTTTTGGAAAATCCCATTTTTTTTAGGTTGAAGTATTACTTTTTACTTTTTTGTTAATTTTACATCACCAATCAAAGGTGATGAAAAAGTAACAAAAATGTTTTCAAAGGAGAAGGAAATAACTTGGTGATGCCCCTCATTGTGGCTGTACTGTAGTATCAATACTTATCAATGGTTGGGCTGAAACGTTCTCATTAACAAAAGTAGAAGCCCACTCTTCGTGAGAACTGGCCAAATAAGGATACATAAAATTGGATGGAATTCGTTTATTCGTCGCATTTTGTTAATCGTTCATGTAAAAAACAGTTGAAGAGCACTTTATACATTTATTGTGAATAGTACCTTTGTATGAACAAACACAACTTGCTTCATTTATCTCAAATTAAACAAGAGTTAGGAATGAGGATGTGTGCAAGCAATTGCTAACCACATTTTTATGCTTATTTTAGCTTTTGAAAATAACTAGAACTAGATAAATCCGTAATAATTTATGGTAGTGTAATGTTCCCTCATTTTAAATCACCATTATCGCACACCGTGAAAAACATTAAACTCTGCAGGTAATTTGGAGTATTGTGAGTGGACACATTTTGTCAAATGTTCACACAAACCATTAGCTCGCATTTGTTCCAGTGTCTATGGTTAATTTGAGGCTAAGATAAGATGATACTTTACAAATTGCATCATCAACTGAACATTTCTGGGGTCTGTGAATGCCTTGATGCCGTTGTTTGGCTTCTAACTATCCAACATTGGTGTATTGCAGACGGAAGTTTTTGTCATTATTACGGAATCTCTCCATAACTGAATGACATACATGTTCACTGATCTATTATGTAGATGTTCTACGCAAATGTGCCATACATAAACTGAAATTACATTGAATGGAGTATGTGCATGAGAAATAACAACTTGAAAACATTTATTATTTTTATAACAAATGAGATGTTGAGATGTTTTTGTGAAAAATACTTCTTACCGTGACAAAAAAAAAGTTCATTGGTGTAATAGACGTATTTTGAAAATTTTGGCAAGGGAGTTCGCAAGTCATCTCACAGGTAAAATTCCAAAGTTCGAATGGTTCCAATAACAGCAACCCTGAGGAAACAAATCTTAAGGCGAGTTGTAAAATGGCCAAAGCAACTAAAGTTTTCCTTCAAGTTGATTATGTACCACCTATTTGTAAAATTGATGTTCTTTCTTCTACATAACAATCTGGTTCACTCACCTACTGGTGTTTCTGGTGGCTAATATGTAACGCATAACCTTGAGGTGCGAAATATGACGCATAACCTTGAGGTGCAAAATATGACGCATAACCTTGAGGTGCAAAATATGACGCATAACCTTGAGGTGCAAAATATGACGCATAACCTTGAGGTGCAAAATATGACGCATAACCTTGAGGTGCAAAATATGACGCATAACCTTGAGGTGCAAAATATGACGCATAACCTTGAGGTGCAAAGTATGACGCATAACCTTCAATCGCTTGATCGAAGAGCTTGTTGAAGGAAATTCCAGGCATGCACGAAAATTCTGCTTCCAGTTTCTACATACCCTACTCACCTGGATTTCCGTTAGATACGTTTATAGAATCGTATCATGATTCTACTAGCTACATGGTTTATATATTTATGGTAAAATCAGGTTAGACACCTATTGTTTTTCTTGTACCTAATAATACCTATCATTTGGTTTCCACTGTGCGCAATTTTTGGAATTATTCAAGCTTTCAGTCAGGGTAGCTTAATTTCCCTCCACTGACGTGGAAACTGACAACCCCTAAGGTTTTAATTAGTTACTGTACAGTTGAATATGTTTGAAAACTCGTGTTATTAATTGATCTAAGTTGATACATAATCAGGAAGGTGACTATAATGAAAATCCACTGGATTTTGTTTAAACGACTGGTGTGGTTTGATTATTGTGTAGGAATGTATTTTTTGTTACTCTATTTTCCGGCAATTTGGATTATAAAAGCTGCATGAAACATGCACGATAAGATTGTTTCGCATTCATAGAATCAATTTTGGCCCGATTTTCATAAGAGAAATTATATTATTAAACATCCAATAGCTTTAAGATTTGAGCAACTTGACGAGCGATGAGATGGTACGTGATAAAATTTATAGTCTAATATTGGATATATTTTTGCATTTCTGTAAATAGTGTAATTATCATAGTTTTGAGACAAATTTTCTATATCTGCTAACTATGAAATCAATAATAATTGAAATTTATACAATTTGTAAAATATTGTAGATAAATGTAATTATCACCTTATGTATATGTTTTGTTGATTTCGTTCATGTGTTTGTAGATGTTTATATTCAGTGTAATTGGATTTCATGACGTTTTCTGGACGATAGTTACTATTCGAAGTTACAGATTTTGTGTAGGTATTCTTTCTTGTTTTGAAAACTTGGTTTGTTTGAATTATGTTATTCATTCATGTCATTTAGGCTTTCATTGTTTTAAAAACTAATTAACTTCAAAACATGGATTTTCTGACAGAAGTTGGTGCTATTGATTTTCCTTATCTCTGATCAAAATAAGTTCTACACATTTCGTAATGTTACTTGGATAAGCCTCGAACAAGATACATTTACACTTGAAGTTGAAATTTTGGTAAGTCAATCTGAATGTACGAGGTTTGTCCAGAAAATAAGTTCCGTTTTGGTCTGTAGGTTGGTAGGAGGGAATCTGCCAAATTCAGCAACACCGCTCGAAAGTGGGGAGCTTTGTGAATATAATGAGAGGTGAAGGGCTTCAGTAGCAGTAGCTCGAAAAACAAGGTCAGTGCTGGCAGTTGAACTGGAGCCCTCCACGTCGTGTCCTGCCACCTCGGTGCCCATTCCTTCTCGAGTTGTGTTGTGCGGGGTGATTCAATTTCTTTTTGCCCCTGGTTTAAATCACTTGAAACTCACCTACAGCTCGTTTCTGTTTATAGAGAAGGTACTATGAGTGAGTCAATGGAGAGGAGATTGGACCAGAATTCCGGAGTGACACATGAGTAGGTATGTAATTATACATATATATAATCGTTTCTATGCTAAAAATATTGAGTCCATTGCAATAGCTTCATTTCCCTTGAAAATTGGAGTCTCACCAATACTAGAAAATCATGAAAAAAGGGAGGGATGGGACATCGATATCGTAACATCGATGTGTAAGCTGCCTAGCCCTGAAGGGGGTTCGGCAATGTAACGTTGTGCTGTATGGAATAGAAAAGACAAGAAAATGTTCGCAACTTAAAGTTAGGTAATGTGAGAAAATACTTAACTCGGCGGTGCAAGGGGTAGCGGTCGATGACGTAGGCAACTGCGTAGAACCTGTAATGGAGTACTCCCTGAAGGGGCTTCACCTCGTACTCGAAGACAAAGAAGAAAGGATAGCAATGCGACGTTGCGCAAGGTAACTACGAATTTTCCTAGGGTGAAGTATTGAATTTTGTATTCTCAATTTGACTTTAATTTTAACCACTTTTATGTTTCAGGTGTAGCTGTGAAGAAGAACTCAAGAAGTAAAAATGAACTGCGTGTAATCGACGTCAAACGAAAAGATAAAATTATGTACATGTACAAAATATTCAGTACAATAATAAAACTTGTGAAACAATTGCAAAATGTTGTCTGTTCAAAGAATCCTTGAAGGTAAAATTGGATATCACCAGGTAAGTATTTATATTTAACTAGATACGAATGACTCTTTCTACTGATCTTCACAACAAAATGGACTTGAATTTAACGAGTGGCTTAAGGGCGACTCGGCAAAAGGTAAGTAATTTACACTGGTATAATTAATACTAAACTCTGTCTCAATCCCCTTAGTTCCTATTATTGGCCAATAATACTAAGTTTTTCACTCACAAGGCGGATGATGCGGAGAATAGTCCGAGGCGTCGAAGGTTTGTTTGGTTGTCCAGGGCTGGTCCAAGGGAAAGCGTGGGTCGGGCGACTAGTATGAGGGTATCTTTACTCAAACTGTTAAATTGAATCAGTTTTAGGAGCGAGAGAGCGAATTTTGAGAATTTAAGTTGCGCAATGCAATGAAAACGTGGGGGCAGTTGCAATCTAATGTCTAACTGAGTCTTATAGACGCGAACTGGGGGGATGGTAGCTTGTCGCAGGCAGGATTGAGGGTGGGGGCGCGGCGCGCAGCCTTATATCTCTCCCCCTCCCCGCTCGGTGGTGCGCTGGGCGCCCACGGCGGGAGGACCGGGCGGCATCCCCCTGCCCTCTGCTGTGATGCTTGTCATTCTTTCTATGTAATATGCGTGATTCCCGATCCCCTCGAATTCGTATTTTCTGCTTCATTTGGATTCCGAAACGGGAGGAGATGCATCTGTGAGCTGCGGCTCACATTCCCCCGCGTTCCGGAAGCCAGCACTTTCTTTGAAAATGCTGGGTATCGGCAACGGAATCGTCGGGTAGGTCTGCTGCAACGCCACCTCATAGGCTCTTCTCCGACACCCTGCGCATAGGTCCGGGCGTTGCTCCCCCTTATGGTCGCCGTTGCAGGTGGCCAGCTGGGCTCCTTGCTTGAACGCCCTCTTCTGTCTCTCCCAAAATTCTTTACAAGCATAGCATCGGAAGGCCACGAGCTGGGAACAATGTTTCTTGCAGATCGGGCAACGAATTCTCTTGTGGGCCTTGTGTTGCTTGGCTGCAGATGACTTGAAGCGCCTCAGGATCAACTTCGGTACGGTCTTAGGGGATTCCGAACATGCTCCGACCACCACTTCCGGTTCTTCCCCGTGATTGGCTACCCTTGGTCTCCCTTCTTCTTCACTAGCACTCGAGGAGGATGGTGGCAGCGGCATGCGGCCTCCCTTGCGCGTTGCGTTGCGCAATGCCATGGCTGGCTCTCTGAACGGCGAAATGGGTTGAGTTGGCGATTTTCGAGCGCTGGAGTTAGGTGTGATGGACCTCGCTCTTGATGTCGATGCTACAGGCGATCTTCGAGTATCCGTTGCCATTTCTCTCAACTCGTCTGCACCGGGTTCGGATGCCTGTTGCTCCGGAATGGCGGTGGCTTGCTCGGGGCTCGGTTCGATCGGGATTGAAGTACGGTGGGGAGGTGAGGAAGTTACAGTTCTCGCCGCAGGTGGCTCTGCGATTTCCACGCCCAAGGCCGCCTTCAATACCTGATTTTCCTTCCACGCTGCCGCTCGCTCTCTCAGCAATTTCGCTCTTTCTGTTCGCAATTCCTCGCGTTGCTCCAGGAGGTGGTCGCGTTCCTGTGCTATACGTCGATATTGTGGCACCCATCTAGCCACCCTCAGCATGGCCACCACTGCAATATATCCATTTGAAACCCGTGTCATACGTATATCGCCCATTGCCGCATATCTAATACAGTTGACAATTCCCGCTAGCGTGGTTTGGGGCGCGTCGCATGGTTCTGGAGTAGTTACATGATCCATGGGAATCGACTCATACGCTTCAGCTTCTTCTTGGAAAGTATCCAAGACCTGTTGCACATATTCGTCAAAGGGCGGATCCCCCTCGATCCCGATGGCTTGCTCGAGTTGTTGTTGATTCATCCTGCGAACATACAGAAAAACCAGACTAAGCATCCCTGCCCGAGGAAAAGTTGCATTTTAGATTTTGAATGAGGCCATTACTTTAATGGGGTTTGAGCCAGAGACTATGAAATATTTATTGACCTGAGGGGTCCAAATGTTTTGAATGTCTTGAAGAGACCTAATGAAAATTTTGTGACTTGAAGAGTCTTTCAAAGAAATGTTAGCTTTAGTTAGTCGTAAGTTTTTTCGCTATTAGTCAGTAAGTCAGTCGTAGCCTGTGTGATCGCTCCCATATGGAGTTTGCGATAATTTACGGGTTCTCGCTGCCGCAGCTTGTACGGGTGGCCAGGTTCCTCTTGTTCCTGGTCCGGGGTTGAGGCGGTAGTGACGTCATCGGGTTCCTCCTTGATTGGTACGGGAACAGTGCGAAGTTCTTGCGGTTGATGTGCTAGTGCATCGACAAAATCTTCGTCTTCCTCGCACGACACGTCTCCCGGCACGCCGATACCGGTCACCGGGACGCTAGACTGGGCAGGCGGCGTTGCGCAACTCGCATCCTTGTGTGGGAACAGCTCGCTAACGTCAAGTTGGTCGTCGTCGTTCAATTCATCTTCCAGCGGTGTGACCGACTCCTCCTGTCTGGTCTGTGTTGCAGGTTGCTCCTCGACATCGAGGAAGGCGTCATCCGGTATTCCGGCAACGAAGGCCGGTTTCAAACGGTTCAAATGGACGGTTTGTTGTCGAACATCTGCGGTATCTCTAATCTGGTAGGTAACATCGGAGTGTTTCCGAGTAATTACCCATGGTCCCGACCACGGGCTCCAGAATTTGCGAGCGACGCCCGTCGGTGGCTGAAGGTCTCTCAGGTACACTCGATCTCCCACCTCAAAAGATCGTGCGGTTCTTCGCAGATTAATCGCCTCACTACGTTTCTGCCAAGCCTGGTGCAGGTAGTGCCTTGTTGCGTTGCGGGCTTGTTGTAAGTTGCGCAACATTGTGGCTCCCTCGAATCCGGTTGTTAAGCCTTGTAACGACTCGTTTGGTAGTCGCAGCTCTCTTCCAAAAGTAAGGAAGTTTGGCGAAAACCCAGTACTCTTGTGAGGTGTGGCTCGGTAAGCTGCCAGGGCCACAGGCATCATGGCCTCCCATGCGGTAGTACGTTTGCAGATCTTTGCGAGTATGGTGGCGAAAGTACGGTGGAACCGCTCACAGACGCCGTTACCCTCCGGGTGGTAAGCGGTTGTGAAAATTTGTTGGACTCCCCACCTCTCACACAACTCCCGGGTGGAGCTGGCGGTGAAGGCGGTTCCCCGGTCGGATACCATGCGCTCCGGTACTCCGTGGGTGGGAATATATTTCGTTGCGAGGACTCTGGCAACAGTTGCGGCCGAACAATCGGGGACGGCATAAGCTTCGGCGTATTTTGAAAAGTGGTCGACCGCCGTCATAATGTAACGTGACGTTCCGGCCGTTGCAATGGGCCCCACGAAGTCCACGCCCACAATTTGACCTGGCCGTTCCGGCAACAGTGGCTTCTGGATTGGTTGTTTGAGGTTGTTGGGAGTCATTCGTTTCTGACAGGTATCGCACGCTCGGACGAACTGTTGAACGTCCTTCCTTAGTCCCGGCCACGTGCCCAGTCGACGCACGAGCCTCTCGGTCACTTCGGCGCCCGGATGACCTGCCCAGATATTACGATGGCATCGGTGGATGAGCCATTCCCGCAACGTTCCTGGCATCATAGGAACCCACTCGTCCTGTCCATCACTCCGCACCTGTGCTTCCCAGACACCTGATCTGCATCGTACGCGATCCTGATGTCTGCTGGTCACGGTGGATTGTATCCAGACATCCAAATTTTGGGCGGCGATCATCAGTTCCCTCGGAAATTCTAAGGTCAAGGCCGCTATGCCCACCCGGCTGAGGCCATCGGCGTGTGCCATTGCGGTCCCTGGACGGTATCTGGGAATATAGTCATATTCGGCCAGTCTCATAATCCATCTCCCTATACGAGACGTAGGGTCTTTGAGCCTGAGCGCCGCGGTTAGTGCCATGTGGTCGGTTTGCAGTTCGAATGTGGCGCCGAGCAGATACTCTTGGAAATGCCGGATGGCCCAGACCACTGCCAGCAACTCTCTCTCCGTTACAGAGTATCTCGTTTCCGCTGGGTTCAACTTTCTACTTGCAAACGCCACCGGTCGCTCCTCTCCGTCCACCTCCTGGGACAGCACCGCCCCCAACGCCACGCCCGACGCATCTGTAGCGAGCACGAAGGGTTTATCCAGATCGGGATATGCCAAGACCGGTTCGGACGCGAGCTGTTGTTTCAGGGTCTCAAAAGCCAGTTGATGTTCCTCGGTCCATTCATACGGTACGGTCTTCTTCAGTAGGTTGGTCAGGGGAACCGAAGTTGCGGCATAGTTAGGGATGAAGCGGCGATAGAACCCCGCCAAACCCAGGAACGATCTCAGTTGGTTTCTTGTAACCGGTACCGGAAATTCGTCGATGGCACGAGTTTTGTCAGAGTCAGTGAGAAGTCCCGTGCGAGTCACCTTGTGCCCGAGGAATTTCACCTCGCTTCTCAAGAATTCGCACTTTGGTAGGTTGACCTGGAGACGGGCATCCTGGAGTCGCTCAAACACCCTGGTCAGCTTCGCCAGATGTTCTTCACGCGTTGCAGCGAACACAATCACATCGTCGAGGTAGACGAGACAATCCCGACCCAAAAGACCATCCAATACGTCATTCATTACCCTCTGGAACGTTGCTGGAGCGTTTTTAAGTCCAAACGGCATCCGGTTGTATTCAAAATGTCTACCCAAGACGGAAAAGGCTGTCCGCTCCTTGGATTCCGGGTGCACAGGAATTTGGTGGTATCCAGAGATTAAGTCAAGGGTGGAAAAGTAACTACTCCCTCCCAACAGGGCCAACGTCTCCTGCATTCTCGGTAGTGGATATGCGTCTCCTTTTGTAATGCGGTTTAGCAGTCGAAAATCCGTGCAGAAGCGCCATTTCTGTTCTTCCCCCGGTGGTGTCTTTTTCTTTACTAGTAATACTGGGGCGCACCACGGGCTTTCGGACGGGCGAATGATGTCATTAGCGAGCATATCCTTGACTTGCTCCTCCACGACGGGTCGCAGGGCGTGAGGTATTGGGTAAGGCTTCTGTGCGGTTATCGTTGCTTGGGTTGGCTGGATGCGATGCGTCACTCCCAAGCTACATCCTTCCGCCGAAGGCGGTCGAAAAAGCGGCTCAAATCGCTCCAAAACAACTCGAGTCGGAACGGCGTCCTCATGGTCGAGGTGTTTCAACTTTTCTACCACCACATCGTCAAATGCGGGTTTCGGCTCATCCCATTGATCCGTCGGGATCAGCTCCCATTCCTCCGGATGTTCCAGGATGGAATGTGAGTTTTCATCCTCCTCCATGTTCTCGTCCTCCTCCGCGTCTTCATTCGCGACAACTGCGAGGTCGCTTGATTGGTGAGTTTCCTGGTTCATGGTAGCTTGCACTTGGGCTACGATATTCGCCCATATTTCCGTTTGAGTTGCTGGTGACAACGTTGCAGGCAACGTTGCAGGGGTTGCAACCTCAACTTCTGCCAGTTTCCTCAACGTCACCTCATCATTTTGCGGAATTTTTGTTGGTGTTGCTGCCGCTACAGTCATCATTTCGGGCGCCGCGACGTCAGCAACGGCCGGTTCTGTGAACGTCATGGAATGGTCCTGAATTGTTGCAGTCAGCATGTCGGGCATTGCAGGGGCAGCAACGGCTACCTCCATGGTTGTGGTGGCAACTGGAGTCGCGGTCGGAACGGCGGGAAGTCCATTGTCCACGACGGCAGATCTCTGCGCTGGGGTTCCCACCTCGTTTGGTAATTTTGCAGTTTGCTGTGCCGGAGCTGCTGGGGTTGCAAGACTTTGTTCAGAGAATTCAGACGCGGCCAACGTTGCGGGAGTTGCGGTGTTTCCGTCGGCTTGTTCCGGCAACGACGTCTCTACTGGAGTTGCTGGAGTTGTTGGGACTGTGACGACTTCGGGCTGGTTGTTCCCAACCTCATTCACCGAAAACGGATTTAGAGGAACAGCGGTGGTACCCGGGGAGGTGCTAGGAAACGCTGTGAGGGTTGCGGTTGCGCAACTTTCATTGTTAATCACAACTGGTTTCCTCCTCTCCGATACCGTGACTGTTCCCACCGTGAATGGTTCGTCCTCTTCTTCCCTTTTGGTCACCGTTGTGCCACGCGGGGTGCAATGTTGGTATTCCATACGCGGCCCCGTTGTCAATGTGAGGGGAATCTTTCTTAGAATGTCTAATCCTAAAAGGTCCAGGGAAGCATCTCGTCGGGCGAAAACTGCGAAGGTATGTACGAACTTATGCTCCCCGATCTGGGTGGGCACCTGTTGCTCTCCCGCGAACGGTAAGGGATATCCATCAGCGCCCCATGCCATTGTTTTGGTGGGCAAAAGGGGAATTCCCTTTATCGGACTGGAAAGCACCGATAACGCCGCTCCCGTGTCAAGGGTCATGTTTCGGGTTTCCGGACCAAGTCCGACCTGCACTCTAATGGTTCTGACCATTGGCTGCTCTACAGCGGGAATGTGATTTTCACTTTGGGGTGGTTTGTAACGGGCTATCGCGCCGGCCCCACTAGGTTGTTCCTCTCGACGCGCCGGCGGGTTCGATATGGGCAGTAATCTTTTCTTCCGGAAGCAATCTTCCTCGAGATGCTCGCGAACACCACAAAAATCGCAAAAGATAGTGCGTTGCGGGCTGTCGGGACACTCGACCGGAAAATGCTGCCTACTAGCGCAAAACATACACGGAAAACGAGGTACAGGCGGTTCGGGGGTTTTAGGGTTCCAGGTATCCGTGCGGTAGTTGTCCCGACGTTCGGTGTCTCGTGGACTCTGGTCGGCGGGGTAACGGGATCGCTCCCTTCGAGGTTCCTCCTCTTGAACGGTTCTTGCCTTTTCGGGGTCCCGCCGCGTGCATTTGGCGGCAAAATGCTCTAGGCTCCCGCATTTATAACACCGACGATCGTTGACCGCGGCCAGGTCCCATCTTTCTTCCACATCCTCGGTATTTTCGAGCGTCTCCTCTATTTCTTCCGCCCTCTTCAATGCCGTCCGGAGTGTTATGGGTCGATTTGCAACGAGAAAAGAACTTAAACGCCCGCCAACACCTCGGATGAACGCGCTGAGTGTTTTACGCTCCACCCAACTGTTTTTATCGTGAGCATCCATGTTGGCTCCCTCTTCGATGATAGCGCAACGCGCTATACCTCGCACACGGTCCGCAAACTGTCGCAGCGTTTCGGACGGGTTCCGCTTCACCGTCCACAGCAAGGCGGCCGCATGCTGAGGGTTTTCTTTTCTAAACCAGATCAGCATTTCATCTCGTGCGGTCCGATATGCTTGTTCGCTGTTGAGGTTGTCTTGTCTATCGATGAGAAACTGTTTTGCCGTTCCGCGCGCTTTAGCCCGGAGGAGTCTGATTTTCTGGGTCGCGGTAAGGTTCGCGGCCACTGCGTCAAAATTCGCGAAAAAGGATGTCACATTCAGCGCTCCCATCGCGTCGGGGTCCCAAGGGTCAATTTCGAGAAATATGGATCTAGGGATATCGTCTTTATCCCCTCCCCGAGTCGCTTGGTTGTAACTTCTAAGCAATGTGGTCATCTCCCGCATTGTTTGCGTCATGGAGTCAATGGAATCGGCCCCCACCGTTATAGGTGAAGTGGAGCGGTCATCTTCAAAATTATTCTTTCCCGGGCTCAACATATTGCAAAATGTTTGCGTCACACAAAGCTAAGAAGTTAGTCAGTCTTGATAAGGTCGTTGCACAACGGTGCAATGTCAAGTTAAATATCAGGTAGAATTTTCAGCCGTATTGCACAACGGTGCGGCTTGTAGGCTACTGCAATCTTCGCACAACGGTGCGTGAAACAAAATATATTGGGCACAACGGTGCAACAAAAATGAAATTTCGCACAATCGGTGCGATGCAAAAAAAAAAAAAAAATCAAACAACAAATTATAGTCGCAATCGGCGACAATAATGCACTTTTCCTTTGGCGTACAATTCAGATATGGGATGCGCCCCTACCTATCCTATAGCTACGCACCTGATTAATAGTGGTTTTCTTACTAAAATTGCTCGCACCTAAGGCTCCGCTAAGTATGTACCCAACCTTAAGTTGCGTTGCAAATTTAGGAAAAGATGAATTTAAAATTTTGTTATAGTAATTTAAATGAATTTAACATTAACGTTGTACCCGCAATGAAGTTGCGTTGCGGTACGGTGGACAGCGTTATTATGTATAAAATTGAATTTAAAGTTGAGTTGCTGAAGGCAGTTGCACAACGTTGTTGTAATTGAATAAAGTTGCTGAAGGCGATTGCACAACGTTAGAGCGTTACAGAATAAAATTTTGGGTTCGTTACGAAGCTTGCTTCGTAAAAAATCCGATTCGCTGCCACCAATTTGTAAGCTGCCTAGCCCTGAAGGGGGTTCGGCAATGTAACGTTGTGCTGTATGGAATAGAAAAGACAAGAAAATGTTCGCAACTTAAAGTTAGGTAATGTGAGAAAATACTTAACTCGGCGGTGCAAGGGGTAGCGGTCGATGACGTAGGCAACTGCGTAGAACCTGTAATGGAGTACTCCCTGAAGGGGCTTCACCTCGTACTCGAAGACAAAGAAGAAAGGATAGCAATGCGACGTTGCGCAAGGTAACTACGAATTTTCCTAGGGTGAAGTATTGAATTTTGTATTCTCAATTTGACTTTAATTTTAACCACTTTTATGTTTCAGGTGTAGCTGTGAAGAAGAACTCAAGAAGTAAAAATGAACTGCGTGTAATCGACGTCAAACGAAAAGATAAAATTATGTACATGTACAAAATATTCAGTACAATAATAAAACTTGTGAAACAATTGCAAAATGTTGTCTGTTCAAAGAATCCTTGAAGGTAAAATTGGATATCACCAGGTAAGTATTTATATTTAACTAGATACGAATGACTCTTTCTACTGATCTTCACAACAAAATGGACTTGAATTTAACGAGTGGCTTAAGGGCGACTCGGCAAAAGGTAAGTAATTTACACTGGTATAATTAATACTAAACTCTGTCTCAATCCCCTTAGTTCCTATTATTGGCCAATAATACTAAGTTTTTCACTCACAAGGCGGATGATGCGGAGAATAGTCCGAGGCGTCGAAGGTTTGTTTGGTTGTCCAGGGCTGGTCCAAGGGAAAGCGTGGGTCGGGCGACTAGTATGAGGGTATCTTTACTCAAACTGTTAAATTGAATCAGTTTTAGGAGCGAGAGAGCGAATTTTGAGAATTTAAGTTGCGCAATGCAATGAAAACGTGGGGGCAGTTGCAATCTAATGTCTAACTGAGTCTTATAGACGCGAACTGGGGGGATGGTAGCTTGTCGCAGGCAGGATTGAGGGTGGGGGCGCGGCGCGCAGCCTTATATCTCTCCCCCTCCCCGCTCGGTGGTGCGCTGGGCGCCCACGGCGGGAGGACCGGGCGGCATCCCCCTGCCCTCTGCTGTGATGCTTGTCATTCTTTCTATGTAATATGCGTGATTCCCGATCCCCTCGAATTCGTATTTTCTGCTTCATTTGGATTCCGAAACGGGAGGAGATGCATCTGTGAGCTGCGGCTCACAGATGTTATACACTTGATGTTTGAAAAATCCACTTCTTATGAATGGAGGAAGAACAGCCTCATCAGGTTTTCTCCCTTGATTCCCTTGACAAATGAATTAAGTTTCCCACTTTTTAACAACATCGATTTTTTACCATTCGATATGTTTCATCGATATCGATGTTTTCCGTTAGATGTCCCATCCCTAATCGTAATTCATTTACAGCGTTTTGGTTTATTATTTTCAATAAGGTGTAATGAACCAAAAATCAGACTCCACCCTTCAGGCACTAACCCTAACAGAAATCCTATTCCATGCACTTCACTTCCATACAGTAACACAATGATGTCCGCCGCTAGCAGTCAAGACACGAGGGCGCCACCATCGGCACTTCCCCGTCGCAGCCCAAGATGGCCGAAGGGCATATAAGGGGGTGCCCCCACCACCAGCGCTCATTCCATCTAGTGACGCGTCTCGTGTGTGATCGAACCTAGCTAGTATGAATCATCCCCTCTAATCTACTAAGTGTATTGAACTGAGAAGTCCGGTGAAGTGAACCCAGTGCGAACTTGCATCGAATAGTCAATACTACTTCATCCTGCCAGTTAGTGTTCTCGAAGGATCGTCAAGCCAAGGCCCGAACTCCGAGACACTACCGCCTTTCTCCGTACTGCCGACTCAAAATCGAACCGATTCAAAGTTCGATTCCCGAACCGAAGCAAACCTGCTCCGATTCCAGGCTCCCCCAACCGAGCCTTAAGAAGAACGAGGAACTGGACGCAAGCCGCCACGGAGATCATCAACTGATCCAAGCTAGGCCCAGGGTGAGCCCCTTTTCCAAGTAGTAGTTCTGATTAAGCGCTTAATCTATCACTCAAAATCTGGCACAATTCCCCCTTTTGTAAAACGTCCGGCAACCATAAAGTAAAGTAAAGTAAAGTGAAACAGTAAAAGTATTTGTAAACGTAAAGTTGTTATAAGAAGTAAAGTTGTTGTTAAGGAGAAGTAAAGTTGAAACTAAGTCAGTTTCTGTATGTGAAGTTGAAGTCAGAAGTCTAAGTCAAAGTAATTTGTAAAACGTAAAGTATTGTATTTTTATATTGCCAAATAGTCTTATGTTGAAAAGCTATCTTAACTTGCAAATTGAAGTCAGATTCTATCTGAAGAATTCTCATTAAGTGTGTGATATAAGTTCATTTATATATCTATTGAATTAAGCTCCATCAGAGCAATATCAAGTCCGCTTCACGGCAGAACAATTATAATTTCATTTAATAAAAACCCTACGTGTAACTCTCGTGTTCCTTATTTCAAAAACTTTCCGAATCTTTCAAGTTCTCTAAATTAGGCTTGGCAACTTGCAATTTTTGTCTTTTGGGTAATATATTTTCCCTGAGGTCATTTACCGACCCAGGGTGGTGGCAGCGACCCTTCAGGAGTTTCCACATTTGTAGGTAAAAACATCGACCCCAAGAACCCTCAGTTCGGGCGTCTTATACCTGGGAATTCCGAAGTACCTTCGACAGTATAGGAAACAGGATTAGGATTTTGGAGTTAACAAAGGTTTACCTGGTTAACAAGAGAATCTTCTTTATTGAGTTTAACAGTAAATTTAGAGTCAACAATAGAATAACATTCTCCACGTGCCTGCAGAAGTCTTCAACCTCCAGGTAAGGTCACCAAGTATCTTAATCTTAACTTCCTATCTTCAATAATATCTTTTAATTAAAAAGTAATAAATTCAACTCAACTCTAATTTGCCCCAAAATAGACAAATTACAATTTGGTGACCAGCGGTGGGATCATTGAAATCGCGTTTTTCAGAACCCAAAAATCTAAGCAAGTGCCAGTCTAGGAATTGAAAGGTGATCGGATTACTGAAATCTGGAACTTTAACTTAGAAATATTAATCATTTGGCATAAATTCACTAATAATATATGTTACACGTTTCATACACACACTTGTAAAAACAAAAGATTCAGCCGGAAGTGAGAGGAGCGCAGAGAGTTCATTTTCTTGGTACGCAATTCGTACTTGTCTTGTGCATTTCAATCCTGTACATTCACGATTGTCGCTCCGAACCTCACCGATTCCGACCGTACCGATACCCGTTCAGACCACCACGTGTTTTGAAAACCAGAGTATCGCACTGTTCGGACCGATCCACAAATCGATCCGCCCTTAGAACCACATCAGTACCTCGTTCGAACCGACCTTCAGTTCGAACCGAGGCAGACCTCGAACCATACCAGTGCATAGACCGACCCGCATACCATTCGAACCGCTTCACAGTTCGAATCATTTCATAATTCGAACCGCTTCACAGTTCGAAACAGTTTTAAATTCGACCCGCTTCACGGCTCGAATAGCTTCACGACTCGAACCGCTTCACAGTTCGAATCGCTTCACAAATCGAACCGCTTCACGGCTCGATTCGTTGCATAAGTTGAACCGATTTTCAGTTCGGACCAACTCAAACCCGGACCTTTTTGAACAAAATTCTTGAATTTGAACACTAGCGACCTGATTATAGGAGTTTCTTGGGTAGGAAATTGGATCAACGTTTGCTTAACCCTCTCGACGACCGAATTCCGTGCTTTGGGAGAGTGAAGTGATCAGTTTTGTGTACTGCCCGAGCCTTCTTTTTTTCTTGCTTCTTTTAAATTGTGACCAAAACCAACCGACGACATGGAATCTTGGAAGAAAGCGACGGAAACAACTGCGGATTTGGCAGATGCGATGACGGAAGCCATGAACCGCATGGGAGAGTTCTTCCGAAATGCCCAACCTCCAGCTCAAGGAACCCCGACCCAACAACAGAGGGACCTTCCGCGATCACTATTTCTAGAGATCGAACCTTGGAACCCGGACGAACCTGACGCAATCTCGGCCGCCTCATTCTTCGCCGAAGTGGATCAGGCAACCCATGACCTTGACCAAGAGCAGCGACTCCGATTTTTGCGTACGCGACTTCGTGGAGGCGCTAAGAGGTTCTTGCAGGAAGAGTTGGGAGCCCAACCATACGACCACCTACGTAACGCCATACTCAAATGGTACGAGGATGAGGACCCTGAGAAAGCCATGGTGAGGTTGTGGACAACCAAACGACAACCCGAGGAGAGTATTAGACGGTTTGCAGAAAAGCTCATGATCACTGCAAAAACCGCGGTCCGCTACGAAATTACGCTCACCGATGCCCAACGAAAGGAATGGGTAAAGACTAAGACCCTACGAGCCTTCATCCGAGGAATAAACAAGGAGATAAGTCCCTTCTTACAAAGTAGTCTCCCAGACACCCTCGAAGAGGCAGTAAAACGAGCGGAGGACCTAGAAGACGCCATACAAAGGGAAAAGACAAACGATCTCCGGTGGGACATCGCGGGAGTAATGAACAAAGACGCCCTAAAATGCTACACCTGTGGGGAAGCGGGACATTTCTCCGGAAAATGTCCACAAAAAGCAAACCCCCGAGGGCCAACCAACTCGCAGGTCCCCACGCCATCATACGCCGGACAAAATAACCCAACTTGGAGACAAACACCACCAGTACCTCGATTCCCGTGTTTGTACTGCGGAGATTATTCGCACTTTCCAGTAAATTGCATGCACCATATCAAGAGTACGATATTTTGCGATTTCTGCGGAGCGCGGGAGCACCTGGAAAACGAGTGTATAAGGAAGAAAAAAATGATGCCAGTCTCACATCCGCGAGGGAACGTGACGGGACCCGCCGCGGCCATAACCTCACAACTAGCTGACGAACCTCCAGAGGAAAAGATACGCGACAATGAAGTAATGGCATTCCAAGCGACCGTTAACTGCGTAACTCGACCTATGATCCAGATGAAAGTCGGATTGGGGAGGTACGAACGAAAAGTGATCTTGGACACCGGCGCGGCCGTTTCAGCACTCTCCCGACCGATACCAGGAGTCCCGGTGAAACCGACTACTACGGAGCTGTGGGGAGCGGACGGACAGAGATTGCCCCTCCTCGGAACGCAAGAACTACCGGTGAAAATCGGAAACCAGCGAACATCACACCGATTCTATGTGTTCAAACGACCGGACTCCCACCTCGACCTAATGGGACTGGACCTGTTAAAGAAGTTCCCTATTGCGGTTAGAACCGACACTGGACTCGTCACTATGACCGATACCGAAACGGGAGGACGGATGGTCCTAGGTACGGTGGTAACAAGTGAAAAGTTGCTGACGCAACTGAAATATTTGAAGGGGGAAGCCAGAAAGAAAGAACTTTCCCAGTTAACCACCTCGACAAACCCACCGATAAAAAGACGACCGTCAACGAGTCCGGAACCCCGAAAATGCGAACCACAAGGGCCCATAACCAAGAAAAACCGACCGAATCTCGACGAGAAACCTGCGCTAGGAGTCGTGGTTCCTGACCAGTTGCGAAATTTGGAGGAACATGTCACGAAGATCTGGCATGAATCGCCTTCCCCCGACGATACTGAGACACACCGCCCACAGCAGCTGGACCGTCTACCCGGAGACGACTGGGATCGTATCGAGGAATGTTCCTCCCGGAACATTTGTTCTTCCGATAACCCGGGGGACGAGGATTGCTGCGGGGAGATGTCGACCGACGTTGAGATGGAGGAAGCGAGACCGGCGGTCCGTAGGCCCCACTCCACGGATATTTTGCAACCGGCCCGATCTCAGCTGAACCATACCGCCGACGATGACCAAAGATTTGAGAAGAATTGTCTCTCACAAAACGTTTCATGCTTCCAAAAACCATGGGAGGAGCAATGTTGCGCGGACGCGCCGCATGAAGGGGAAGACGAAACAGGAAGACCGACCATGTACCATCGTGGCCGACTGAAGTCAGTCATCGGTGAGGGGGTTCTGGATAAAGCCAGCCCGCGAGGGGAGCCGCACACGCGCGAGGCCCCCGCAACAGCTATGCCGTCCGGACCACTCTTCCCGAAGGCGGACCGCGACCCAGTACCTTTGGATGAAACAATTCGGTACCACCGTAGTCGAATCAAACCGACTCCAATCGAGAGGATTCCGGCTGAAGCCATCCAGCGAGGGGAGCCGCACAGGCGCGAGGCCCCCGCAACAGCCGAACCACCCGGAGAACCTTCTCAGAGAGCGAACCACGACTCGGTGCCCACGGACGGAGCGACTTGGTATCACCCCGGCCGAATTAAGACGACCTTCAGCGAGAGGACCCCGGATGAAACTAACCAGCGAGGAAAGCCGCACCAGCGCGAGAACCCTGCATCAGTCATGACAACGGGAAAACCCTATCGGAATCCGGACGGTGACTCGGTACGGCTGAACGGAACCATCCCGCACCACCGCAGCCGAATCAAACCGACCTTCGGCGAGAGAAATCCGGATGAGGTCCCCGCAACAGCCGAACCACCTGGAGAACCATCACGGAGAACGGACCACGACTCGGTGCCCCCGAGTCACGCGACCTGTTATCACCGTGGTCGAATCAAATCAAGCGACGTCGAGGAGGTTCCGAATACGGCCACTACGGGGGAGAAGCCGCACAGGCGCGAGGTCTCCACAACGACCGTATCGATCAGAAACCCTTCTCGGAACTTGAACCAGTGGTCCGATTCCGAAAACAAGGACAGTCCCGAACCATTGAACCGAACCAGTGGGATCCCGGACCTCGACCGCATGAATCCGGAAAACGTACCGAGGCAGCACAAGACCGGCACCCGAACCGAACGATTCGCGGCCGATACCAAAAGCGAACCATCCGCGACTGATACTACCATCCCTGTTACCCCGTATGGTCTACGACCAAGAACGACCACCGACTACAGGAAGCTGCACACCGGAAAAGTCTCGTCCGGAGAAGTCTCGTCTAAAGAAACCACTGTTTAAATTATATGTTCTGTAAAAAAAAAAAAAAAAAAAAAAAAAAAAAAAAAAAAAAAAAAAAAAAAATTTTTGCACAAAGGGTAAATACTGTAAATTCAAGAAAATGTCACATGAAAACAATTGTAATAATAATGTATAAAACAAAAACACACTTACCTTGTATCCTTCTTTCATCCCGATGCCTGAATCCGGAAGTCGAGCGAGGGCCACTGCAGACGATCCATCCTATAAATTGCTAAGAAAAGAATAGGCGGGTAGACACCTCAGTGGTTAAATTAGGGATATCGCGAGCGCGTACGGATCGGTGGAGCGACGGAGCGAGAGAAGGGAGAGACCCAGGGTGGAGAAGTAAGACGGCTGGTTCTTTTGTTTCAGGATGGCGTTTCCAAGACCTAGAGTTGAGCCTGTGCCAGAAATAGACGTAGGGAGTCCCGGGTGGGTAGAACGAACGGTAAGGTGTATAGCCCATTTGCAGACGTGGCTGATCGAGTTCGAGCAGATGCCAGAACAGCGAAAAGAGATGCTAAAGTGTATCGCGGGCCTATCTCTGAATCTCAGCCAGGCACTTAGTTCAGGCGCAGCCAACATCGCAGCCCCCGGTACCCCAAACCCAGTCGAAGAGTTGAGATGCGAGTTGAGAGGACTAGAGCAACGGGTGATGGCCATCCAGAGCAGCCAATCCTTAAATCAGTCTAACGCCTCTCTCGAAAACGCATGGGAGTCGGCGACTGGAGAAGCATCAGCCTCCACCCCCAAACGACGTGCCCGTTCTCCGTCCTCATCCTCATCATCATCCTCGGACGCTGAGGATACTGAAAAACCCAAAGGAAAAGGCAAGAAGCCTGCAGCCAAACGCAACGAAGTAGAAGAGCCGTCGCCATCGTTTTCACCAATCACCCCTGCGCGGTCAGACACCCCAGCCGAAACCAGAGCACCCGAGCCAGCGCCATGTCCAGTGTGCGATCGTGTTCCCAAGGAGTTGATCAAATTCAGATGCTCCGGATGCAAAAGCTTTTGGAATAGGCTGGTGGCCTCCTGCTCCAAGCTTCCGACAGATCATCCGTCATACCCACAACCCTGCAAACGGAGTGAGCACATCGACACACGACCACCCAAGTGTCCTGGATGCCGTAGGTGGCGATACGAGACAGCCCTACGAAAACTCACCCCAGGGATCAAGCTCGCCATTCCATCAGTGGTCGTTGAGGATGTGTAGCCGATGAGGGCATCGGCCTATGGAGGAAGGGGGGGTGTAATGAACCAAAAATCAGACTCCACCCTTCAGGCACTAACCCTAACAGAAATCCTATTCCATGCACTTCACTTCCATACAGTAACACAATGATGTCCGCTGCTAGCAGTCAAGACACGAGGGCGCCACCATCGGCACTTCCCCGTCGCAGCCCAAGATGGCCGAAGGGCATATAAGGGGGTGCCCCCACCACCAGCGCTCATTCCATCTAGTGACGCGTCTCGTGTGTGATCGAACCTAGCTAGTATGAATCATCCCCTCTAATCTACTAAGTGTATTGAACTGAGAAGTCCGGTGAAGTGAACCCAGTGCGAACTTGCATCGAATAGTCAATACTACTTCATCCCGCCAGTTAGTGTTCTCGAAGGATCGTCAAGCCAAGGCCCGAACTCCGAGACACTACCGCCTTTCTCCGTACTGCCGACTCAAAATCGAACCGATTCAAAGTTCGATTCCCGAACCGAAGCAAACCTGCTCCGATTCCAGGCTCCCCCAACCGAGCCTTAAGAAGAACGAGGAACTGGACGCAAGCCGCCACGGAGATCATCAACTGATCCAAGCTAGGCCCAGGGTGAGCCCCTTTTCCAAGTAGTAGTTCTGATTAAGCGCTTAATCTATCACTCAAAATCTGGCACAATTCCCCCTTTTGTAAAACGTCCGGCAACCATAAAGTAAAGTAAAGTAAAGTGAAACAGTAAAAGTATTTGTAAACGTAAAGTTGTTATAAGAAGTAAAGTTGTTGTTAAGGAGAAGTAAAGTTGAAACTAAGTCAGTTTCTGTATGTGAAGTTGAAGTCAGAAGTCTAAGTCAAAGTAATTTGTAAAACGTAAAGTATTGTATTTTTATATTGCCAAATAGTCTTATGTTGAAAAGCTATCTTAACTTGCAAATTGAAGTCAGATTCTATCTGAAGAATTCTCATTAAGTGTGTGATATAAGTTCATTTATATATCTATTGAATTAAGCTCCATCAGAGCAATATCAAGTCCGCTTCACGGCAGAACAATTATAATTTCATTTAATAAAAACCCTACGTGTAACTCTCGTGTTCCTTATTTCAAAAACTTTCCGAATCTTTCAAGTTCTCTAAATTAGGCTTGGCAACTTGCAATTTTTGTCTTTTGGGTAATATATTTTCCCTGAGGTCATTTACCGACCCAGGGTGGTGGCAGCGACCCTTCAGGAGTTTCCACATTTGTAGGTAAAAACATCGACCCCAAGAACCCTCAGTTCGGGCGTCTTATACCTGGGAATTCCGAAGTACCTTCGACAGTATAGGAAACAGGATTAGGATTTTGGAGTTAACAAAGGTTTACCTGGTTAACAAGAGAATCTTCTTTATTGAGTTTAACAGTAAATTTAGAGTCAACAATAGAATAACATTCTCCACGTGCCTGCAGAAGTCTTCAACCTCCAGGTAAGGTCACCAAGTATCTTAATCTTAACTTCCTATCTTCAATAATATCTTTTAATTAAAAAGTAATAAATTCAACTCAACTCTAATTTGCCCCAAAATAGACAAATTACAAATGAACCTTTGGAATCGACCAAGAAAAAAAAAACGTCTGCCAAGTTGGGTGGGCAGTATAGCTTCCTCACTCATTGTAACATGGACGTATAGAATCAGTTGGCGAAAAAATTATGATTCTTTATTTAGCGGTCCACCGTCTAGGACCTAACCCACACAATCCCTGAAAATTTCATCGAAATTGGTTGAATAGTTGCGGAGTTTTGGTTGTAACAATAAATTTAATGTTCGCGCATGCGCAGCGGCTATTGCTTGACCAATTTGATTGAAACTTATAGGGTGTCTCTTAGAAGTTAGTCCCTAACTAACCTCCAAATTTGAGCAAAATCGGTTCATGAGAAACCGAGGTTCCAGAAAATTCACGTTTGCGCATGCGCACTCGCTCCTATTGGTCCGAAGGTGCTGAAATTGATAGGGGACCGTCTAGGACCTAACTCGCACAATCCCTGAAAATTTCATCAAAATCGGACCACAGGTTAGTATAGTTTTGCCCGGGACAAGGATTGACCACAGACAGACAGACACGGAACCAAAATTGTTCGGGAAGCTCTAAAACGCAAAAAGCAAGTGGAAATTTTGATTTTGGAGGAAATTTTTTTTTTCACTTCTTTCACGAATACAAAGCTTCCCTACCTTCGGTAGTGAGGAAGCAAAAATTTTAACACCCCCTCAAAATTTGATGGTTTACGTTTCCAAGGTACGTAGAATCCAAAAATCGAATAAAAATTTGGCCGTCCGTACGCCGTACGCGGCACTTTTGCCACTTAGCATTGACTGATTTTGATGAAATTTGGTATGTAGGCTCCATTTGGGGTCTAGTTGTGCCCCGAAGCTTTTGGTTGACGTAGGTCACTTCTAAGGGTTCCAAAATCAAATTTGAAATTTTGAAAACGCCCTAACTCAAAAATTTCGACATAAAGGTATTGTTTTTCCTTCAATTTAAGATTCTATAGAATTGTTAGAATTTTTTGAGACCACGCGGAGCTCTGTAGGACAAACCGTTCGCTCCCTACGAGACTTTAAGGGTTTATATTGAAATATATATATCAAAACACGAGTGTGAATCGCAAAAGAGGCCTAATCTCCGTTCAAATTAGAGCTGACCGAAATGCGATCAATGGTTGGTGATCTTGATTTTTTTTTTCTTCATATTGGATGGTTGGTGATTTTGTAGACGAGTGATCTATATAGAAAAATAATAAACCATTGTGTAATAATTTGCAGCGTTTTTAATCTTGGACCTATCCCTACTAGGTATATGATAACCTAGTATCCCTAGCATGCACAGAGTACTGGAGACAAGTTAGCTAGCATGGGTCCATGCTGCTAGGCAGGACATTTGATGGACAATGAAACTGAAAGGGTGGAAAAAGAAGAAGGAATCTCTCTCATCCATGGCATGGATGGAGTAGGTTTACTTTTTCTTCCATGGTGATGGACTTTCGTGATGACCTCGTGACAGACAAGTGAGGAGTCTGTGGCGACCCTGACCTTATCATTGGAGGGAGAGCGGAGAGAGTACTTCAGTCGACAAGTTATCAAGATTGTCGTAACGCACGAGCTCGCTGTCTCCGCGAACGTCAGCCGCGTACTGTCAACGGCCAAAATCAGCCGACCTGCCCTAAACTCATTTCTCTCCCGGTCGACGTAAAGACACCAGTTATGGTAACACAGAACTGCTGTGCGTGAACGGTCTTACAAAACACATTCTCCAGAGACAAGCGAATTTGGTGTCAAACGTTCGGTTCGCGTCGGTAGTGAGGTTTTCAGTCAGCTAGAAATTTGTTGATTTCCGTTTGTAACGCGAGTTAGAAACTGAAAAGCCATGTCGACAGCTTCCGACGTCTTCCGTTTGAGGGGCAACCCATTTTGCCGACCATGGATGGCATCTTCGGGGGCTGCAGCCGCTGCTCCTGCCGGCAACAAGGGGCTCAAAGGGATTATTGCAGGTATGAAAACTGTATTCCTAACATCTCACGTATACCTGTATTACCACCGATCTGCACTATTTGTCTTACTAGCTGCGTGATTGAATTTTTCTCGAGATGGGCGACAGATTTGTTTACCGGTAAACATACTCAGGCGAGCCGGCACGGATGGTGACTCAAATTTGTCGAATCTACTGATATTTCTCGTTTTTCTCGTGATGACACCCTTGCTGCATTGCGCTCTTGCGTACGAAACCAACTACAAATCTGCTTTAAATAATTCCTAGTCCGTATTACCAATCCACAATCCTGATGACAATCCACAAGACTGGATGACGTTGCACTTCTTATTTCGAATGTTAACATTGCTCGGTCCCTATTTGATTGTTATCTCGGGTCGAACCCATATTATTGGAAAATAGGTAGGTAAATAGATAAATAGTCACAATGGTGGATTTTTTTTTCGAAACGCGCGGTTCAAAATTTAAATATTGGGGTTCGGGTAATTTTCGGATTCACCTGACCTCCAGCACAGTCCTGAACAATTTAACGTGATTTCAACTGTTTAGTTTACCTCGTTGTACACTCACTCAAGATACACTTCTAATTTTCTCAAGAAATAAACCATCTGAGTGAGGTCTTCTATGGGTTTATCTAACCGTAATCTTTGGGGGGACTCGCTTGGAACACAGAAGTAGATATTTATTTACCCGTGTGGTCAGGAACTCAATCCAATTTTTTACAAACCTCGTCTCTTCTTTTAAATGCTCAAAACTATTTTTTCCTGTGTGCTCTCACACTGGAACAGATATGAAATTGATGTATCTACCTAATTTGGGGTTTTTCCTTTTAAATAGGTAACTCCGTTTCTAATCACTTTTTAGGAAAATGTTACTGTTGATGACTGTCTTCAGAAATTTAAAAATGCAAGAATCGCAAAGAAATGAAGAAAATCGTGTTCCTTGACGCACAAAAATCCTTTCCTGTTGGTTTCTGGGTGTTTTGAAGTTGGTCAAAAAGTAGTACGTAAGTACTAATAATTTGAAGATAGAAAGTATCAGTGAATATGGTGAAAAGATATTGTAATGAGAAGGTAGTTTCGTAGAACATTTAGGAGGACAGCTGTTACTCCTTTGAAGAAAAGCTTGAAGGTCATCAAATTAGGAACTAAAGAATGGTATAGGTAATAAGAGGTCAGAGGTGGTGCGCAGAGTTATGGAAATTGAAGGGTGGGATTTATTCCACTTCCTGAAATACATTATTGCAGTTCGATTTTAAATGTCAACCTTGGTACTTATCCGTAGTATTTTATAGAATTAAACAATGTTGAAAGCATTATGATTTACTAAATTTAGGCAAAGCCATTTTTTAACGATTTAAATGTGCTATGTAGGCATACTTATCTTCTTATAAAAAAAAATTCTGCCAAGTGGGTGTGGCACATTGCTTCCTCGTATCCATAACCCGATTGTGTAGATGATCCGATGCCTTAGTAGTTAATCTCAAAACATCAATCTCTAAGTACCTTTCACTACCCTCATAGGGGACCACCTACCACGCTAATCTGGACAATCCTAGAAAATGTCATCAAATTCGGATGAAAAATGTAAATGTTATGGCTGTTACAAGGATTTTACGTATGCGCATGCGCAGAGGCTTCTGTAAATTTTAAGACCTTGATTTTAATTGGGGACCATCTACAACCTAATCCGCGTAATCCCTAAAAATGTCATCGAAATCGGGTAGAAAATGGGGAAGTTATGGCTTAAGTTATGGCTGTTCACGTTTGCTCATGCGCAGTGGCTACTATCAGTCCGGCGGTGATGATCTTCATTGGGGACCATCTACGACCTAATCCGCATAATCCCCGAAAATTTCATCGAAATCGGGTAGAAAATGTAGAAGTTATGGCTGTTACAAGGAAATTCACGTTTGCGCATGCGCAGTCGCTTGTATCAGTCCGAGGATGATGATTTTCATAGGGGACCGTCTACACACCAACCCGCACAATCCCTGAAAATTTCATAGAAATTGGACAATAACTTCGTATAGTTATTCGTCGTTACAAGGAATTCATGACAGACAGACACACAGACACGGAACCAAAATTGTTCAGAAAGTTCTAAAAAGCAAACGCGAGTGAAAATTTTGATTTTGGAGAACTTTTTTTTTCGTCCTTGAAAAGTGAAAACAAAGCTCCCGCTACCTTGGTAGACTCGGAAGATAAATACCCCAGTTTGAACCGACATTACTTCCCATCCTTGAATTTTCGTAGTTAATCATAAATAATAGTTAATTATAATTATAGCAAGAGTCGGACAGTTGAAACTTGAGGTTTGGTTTTGTTTATTTTCATCCAACAAACTATTTTTGATCTTCAGAACATTTCAAATTCAGAGTCCGCCGCAATAAATTCTGGACTAATATGGTACTGCAGTCAGTTTTGGTTTATTACAATAATGAACCTTTGGAGTCGAGTAAGAAAACGCTAAAAATTATTACAAATTATTACCCAAAAGTTGATGATTTTTCTGTATACAGAATCTATACATAGATCACTCGCCTTTGCCATTGCCTGCCACTACCTACCAACCTTATGTTGTCTTTACAATCAAGTTTATTTTGACGAAATGAACACTTAATACCTACTCAATTTGAAGAAATAGGGAGTTGGGGGGTGCCTTCATAAGGAAATTTGATCACTGGTTGCAAAGGACGCAGAACTGAGTAAAACTCGAAGAAGCGAACATCGATATCATTTCGGACAGCTAAAATTTGAACGGACATTAGGCCTCTTTTGCGATTCACCCTCGTGTTTCTGATTTATCCTAAGTCCAACCCTTAAGTTCTCATGGGGACCGAACATTTGGTCCTACAGAGATCTGGGTGGTCTCATTCGGTTCAAAAAATTCAGTACTATTTTAAATTGATGGAAAAACAATACCTTCATATCAAAATTCTTTGAGCTAGGGCGTCTTCTAAATTTCAACCACTATTTTTCAACCCTTAGAAGTGACTGACATCAACCAAAAGCTTTGGGGTACAACTAGACCCTAAATGGAGCCCATATACCAAATTTAAACCAAATCGGTCGCAATTTTTTTTTCAATTTTGGATTCTACGTACCTTGAAACGTAAACCAACAAATTTTTAGGGGTAGGGTGGTTAAAAGTCAAGTGAAGGGTCATAAATTCTTTAAAATTTCACGTAGAATCCGAATCCGTTTTACTAATTGGAGTTCCCGTTTGAAAAATGAAAGTTAGTGGCGATTGCACTTGGTTGCGCATTTGCTCGAGTGTTTTTTTTTCTTCGAACAGAGAAATATTGATGCTTTGAATCTGTCGGTCCACTAACTACATGTAGTTGCAGACTATAATTTCAGCAATATGAAGTCTCTTCGTTGTCGTGGCGAATAATTTCGCTAAGATTCACGGGGTTTTCTGTTAGCAACTCAACGTCGGATATTAATTCAAAAATTGAAAGAGTGTGAATCCTTCCTGCATAAAATGACCTCGATCCGAGAATCGACTAGCCTTGGGACAGATTTCTGTCTAGTTTGGTGTTTTATGCATTAGGTCGTCTTATCTGACATGATAAGCTATCGGCAGTCGATAGGTGCGACACATGATGGAATGAAAACTGAGAGGTACGATAGAACCTCGCGTTCCTTCTCCCCCTACCGATTTTGAACTGAAACTAGGAGGTACCTACCTGAATATTACACAATGGCTCGGTTTATACTTCGAAGGAAAAAAGAGTGTTTGGAAGAGGGTTCCGTTGATTTAGGAACAATAACAAATAATTACTCTTGGGATTTCGTTTCTCTCTTGGCTCATATGCCTCGGTTCGGTAGACGTCTAATGTATTATAATTTGTTGGTTGGATGTAAATTACCTAGTAGTCCTTGAGTCGTAAACATTCCAGATAATATTTTTGACGTCGAAACAGATACGGATGCTATTCCTTATGTTGTCTTTCATTTATCTGATTTGGCTCTTTCGTTGTGTGCCGAGGTAACATTATTGTTAGCTATCTAAATTTTAAACAAGATATTGTTGGTGTATTATTTGTGTTCTACTTATTGTCTGCCTACTCATTATCGAGGTTCCTTGCTTTCGTGTTTTTAACATCGATTGCAGTTAGGGCTATTTGATCATTTTACTTCCCGACTACCGAAGGTTGCGGAAACCAAATAAACGTACTGTAAATAAAGTCTGCTGAGTGAATAGCTTCTTTAAATCTATAACATGATTTTTAAAAAAGAAGAAATCTACCAAGGGGTTCGGTACATAGCTAGTCCTCGCACCCATAACCCGATTGCATAGATCATTTGAGGGACACGTGAACCCGCACAATCTCTGCCAAAGTCTGCCAAGTGGGTGTGGCACATAGCTTCCTCGTATCCATAACCCGATTGGATAGATGATCCGATGCTTAGTAGTCATTCTCGAAACACCAATCTCTAAGTACCTTGCACTACCCTCATAAGGGACCATCTACACCCCAATCCGCATGAATCTTGAAAATTTCGTCGAAATCGGATGAGAAAAGTAGAAGTGTTGGCTGTTACACGGAATGGGGGGTGCGCCTTGATTTTGGTTTATTATTTTCAATAATGAACCTTTGGAATCGACCAAGAAAAAAAAATTTAACATCCCCTCAAAATTTGATTGTTTACGTTTCAAGGTACGTAGAATCCAAAAATCGAATATAAATTTGGCCGTCCGTACGCCGTACGCGGCACTTTCCTCACTTAGCATTGACCGATTTTGATGAAATTTGGTATGTAGGCTCCTTCTGGGGTCTAGTTGTGCCCCGAAGCTTTTGGTTGACGTAGGTCACTTCTAAGGGTTCCAAAATCAAATTTGAAATTTTGAAAACGCCCTAACTCAAGAAATTTCGATGTAAAGGTATTGTTTTTCCTTCAATTTAAGATTCTATAGAATTTTTAGAATTTTTTGAGACCACGCGGAGCTCTGTAGGACAAACCGTTCGCTCCCTACGAGACTTTAAGGGTTTATATTGTAATATATATATCAAAACACGAGTGTGAATCGCAAAAGAGGCCTAATCTCCGTTCAAATTAGAGCTGACCGAAATGCGATCAATGGTTGGTGATCTTGATTTTTTTGTTCTTCATATTGGATGGTTGGTGATTTTGTAGACGAGTGATCTATATAGAAAAATAATAAACCATTGTGTAATAATTTGCAGCGTTTTTAATCTTGGACCTATCTCTACTAGGTATATGATAACCTAGTATCCCTAGCATGCACAGAGTACTGGAGACAAGTTAGCAGAAAACACGAGTGTGAATCGCAAATCTCCGTTCAAATTTTAGCTGACCGAAATGCGATCGATGTTTTTCTTCATGTTGGATGGTTGGTGGCTTTGCAGACGAGTGATCTATACAGGGTGTCACCCTTACGGGCGCACCACCGGGCAGGGTTCGATTCTACTACTAATTTGCAACAAAAAATGTCTCCCAGCAATTTTTCTTTAGAGGCTTCGTTTTCGACTTATTTCACATTTAAGATTTTTTTCGTGTTTTCGACCTTACATCACTAAAATGGCTATAACTTCCTTAATCGATAGAGTAAATTCAAATTTTATTATATCATTGGAAAGAGCGTCAAATTTCCCATCTCCCTGATGGGGTTTTAGAAAATTTCAAATAAAACGAACGGGTGTAAAATGAACCAAAAGTAAAAAAATGGTAAAGTTTCGAAAATTTTCACTTTTTTTCAAAGTTTGTTTCTCGAAACGTCGTGAACGGAAATTTGCATGCTGTAAGCCTAAAAGTTGCATGTGAATCCCAGCTTTCTAACAGTGTAGTCATTCTTCTAAAAACACCACTTATTCAGTTAGAAAATGACTTTTTAGGGCAGAAAACGTTCATTTTCAGTTGTAAATCGGCGTTTTTCACCAGAAATGCTTTCCAACTTAATGAATAATTTGACATGAAATTTTACGTACTTTTTGACGCTGAATCGAATGGTAACACTTTCCGATCTCCTCGACAAACAAATAGTACTTTTCAAGCCCTTTCTGGGTTAAACAGGGTACAACTGAGTCCTCGACTCCCAATTTGTTATCTATCGAAAAGATGAAGCTTTCCGCAAATGATCGGGACGATATTTTCAAGACAGAGGGCAAAAATTAGGTAAGTCAACAATTTGGAAGGAGTGCGAGTCATTAATAACCCAGACCTCCCTTAATTACAATTTTGGATGAAACTAACAACAAGATTGAGCCCTTGCCCAACGGAAAGGGCTTGAAAAGTACTATTTGTTTGTCGAGGAGATCAGAAAGTGATTCAGCGTCAAAAATTATGTTAAATTACATGTCAAATGATTTATTAAGTTGGAAAGCATTTCTGGTGAAAAACGCCGATTTACACCCTAAAATGATCGTTTTCTGCCCTAAAAAGGTCATTTTCTAACTGAATAAGTGGTGTTTTTAGAAGAATGACTACACCGTTAGAAAGCTGGGATTCTCATGCAACTTTTAGGCTTACAGCATGGAAATTTCCGTCCACGACGTTTCGAGAAACAAACTTTGAAAAAAAAGTCCATTCATGCAGCATGAATTAATGAGCGAATTTTCAAAGAAATCATTCAGTTTAAGGTGTGGTTAAGAAAAGGACCAATGGTGTTGCAATTTGTTGTAGAAAGTTTTTTTTTCGATTCTTGGTTTATATATGTAATTATTTTTTTTTTACATGCTTTTACACCAATAATCGACGTCCCGGAAGACGTGAAATCACTGGGCTGAAAGCTGAATCTGGGAGCCCGAGAAGCGTTCTGATTGAGGAAGCTCCTGGACGTAGTTAAAGATGAGTGCGACAGATCGCGTTCATGATCACTTGTTCCCAACCTCATGACAACAAGTCACCTTGTTTATCACATATTTTTCTCCTTGGTGCGTTACCTGCTGCATCTAAGTAATTAATTTAATAACATTTAAATATATTCGCGATATGTACGAAAAAATCGTTCGATTTTCAATAACACACTCGGTTTTGAACGTTTCTATCGGTGGCAGTTGTCGATTGAATATTTGAACGAGGACTTATTTTTTTTTTTTTTTTTTTTTTTTTGCACATGAACTTATAGAGTACCCACACGGCTACTGCATTTCTGGTTACAACAAATATACGCACGTATTCATTATATATATATATAGCTACAAACTTTTCTTAATTTTGGACAATTTTCATTTTTGAAAAAAGCATTCATATCAGAAATTTTGTGCTGAATCCGAATATACCATAAATTACCATGATTTTCAATGTAAAAACCTCAAAAAACGGGAAAAACCCATTTTTTTGGAGTTTTTTTGAATTTTGGACCACTTTGGATTGTCCAAAATTGCTGGTTAACGAACTTGACCTATGGTTTGTTGTTACAAACATTTTGGAAAAAACTAAAAAAAAATTTTTAAACAATTACTCAAGTTATCGTCCGGAATGACACATATATATATATATATATATACATATGATTTTTGGAAAAACTTCAGGGATCGTTTCAGAATGTTCCAAAACGGATTTCAGTGTGAAAATTTTTCGAAAAAGTCGATTCTAAAAATTTTGAGGCCATTGCAATAGCTTCATTTTCTTTGAAAATTCGCTAATAACACGCTGCAAATTATTGCTGGGTATGCTTTGAAGATCTTAGGAGTCCATATTCATGTTCTAGTCGTCTCTACGAACTCATAGAGTACCCACACGGCTACTGCATTTCTGGTTACAACAAATATACGCACGTATTCATTATATATATATATAGCTACAAACTTTTCTTAATTTTGGACAATTTTCATTTTTGAAAAAAGCATTCATATCAGAAATTTTGTGCTGAATCCGAATATACCATAAATTACCATGATTTTCAATGTAAAAACCTCAAAAAACGGGAAAAACCCATTTTTTTGGAGTTTTTTTGAATTTTGGACCACTTTGGATTGTCCAAAATTGCTGGTTAACGAACTTGACCTATGGTTTGTTGTTACAAACATTTTGGAAAAAACTAAAAAAAAATTTTTAAACAATTACTCAAGTTATCGTCCGGAATGACACATATATATATATATATATATATACATATGATTTTTGGAAAAACTTCAGGGATCGTTTCAGAATGTTCCAAAACGGATTTCAGTGTGAAAATTTTTCGAAAAAGTCGATTCTAAAAATTTTGAGGCCATTGCAATAGCTTCATTTTCTTTGAAAATTCGCTAAAAGTGAAAATTTTCGAAACTTTACCAACTTTTTACTTTTGGTTCATTTTACACCCGTTCGTTTTATTTGAAATTTTCTAAAACCCCATCAGGGAGATGGGAAATTTGACGCTCTTTCCAATGATATAATAAAATATGAATTTACTCTATCGATTAAGGAAGTTATAGCCATTTTAGTGATGTAAGGTCGAAAACACGAAAAAAATCTTAAATGTGAAATAAGTCGAAAATGAAGCCTCTAAAGAAAAATTGCTAGGAGACATTTTTTGTTGCAAATTAGTTGTAGAATCGAACCCTGCCCGGTGGTGCGCCCGTAAGGGTGACACCCTGTATAGAAAAATAAAAAATAATAAACCATTGTGCAATAATTTGCAGCTTTTTTTTAGATTTTTAATCGAAAGTAGACTACATCCTGAGAATTTTGGCACCAATCGCGACCTTCTAGCGTGAGTAGATCTGTTTCTATGATTTTTCAAAGTTTCGACCGTTTATACGTCACGTGCCCCTCTCGCCTGGGCGGGACCCCCCAGCCAACTGTGACGTCATAAACGGTCGAAGCTTTAAAAATTCATAGGAAATGATTTACACACGCTAGAAGGTCGCGGTTGGTACCAAAATTCTCAGAATGAGGTCTACCTAACATTAAAAATAACAATAAACAGTTTTTCCTACCCAGGCGCATACCCTAGTCACATGCAGTTTGCACATGCGCAGTGGGTAATATCAGTCTGAGGCAATGATTTTAGTAGGGAACCGTCTACGCGCCACTTAGAACAATCCTACAAATTTTCATCAAATTCGGATGTACAATGTAGGTGTTATAGCTGTTACAAGGATTTTACGTTTGTATATGCGCAGAGGCTACTGTCAATTTGGGGGCCGTGATTTTCATAAGGGAACCATCTACACTCCAATCCGTATGATTCCTGAAAATTTCATCGGAATCGAAAAATAACTTCGTATATTTATGCCCGTTACAAGAATTTCATGACAGACAGACACGGAACCAAAACGCGAGTGGAAATTTTAATTTTGGAGAACAACCTTGAAAAATGAAAACAAAGCTTCCGCTAAGTACCTTGGTAGATTCGGAAGCAACATTTCTTCAAAATCAGATGAAAAATGTAGAAATTATGGCTATTACAAGGAAATTCACGTTTGAGGATGCGCAGTAACCACAATCAGTCAGGAGGCCACGATTTACATGGAGGACCATCTACACTCTAATCCACATAATCTCTGAAAATGTCATCGAAATCGGATGGAAAATGTAGAAGTTATGGCTATTACAATGAAATTTACGTTTGCGCATGCGCTGTGACTACTATCAGTCCGGGGGTGATGATTTTCATAGGGGACCATCCACAACATAGCTTCCTCGTATCCATAACCCGATTGTATAGATGATCCGATACATAGTAGTTAATCTTGAAACATCAATCTCTACCTTTCAAGTACCTCGCGCTACCCTCATAGGGACACTAGGCACATATCCCGCACAATCTCTGAATATTGTTGGAAAATGTAGAAGTTTTGGCTGTTAGAAGGATTTCACGTTTGTGCTTGCGCACAAAGTACTTTCAATTTGGGGGCTATGGTTGTCCTAGGGGACCATCTACACCCCAATCCGCACAATCTCTGAAAATTTCATCGAAATCGAATGAGAATTACAGAAGTTATGGCTGTGGCAAGGATTTCACAATTGCGCGGGCGCATCGGCAACTATCATTCCGGGGGTGATGATTTTCATTGGGGACCGTCTATAAGCTAACCTGCACAATCCCTGAAAATGCCATCGAAATCTGTTGAGAAATGTAGAAGTTATGGCTGTGGCAAGGATTCCATGACAGACAGACAGACACGGAACCAAACTTGTTCAGGAAGGTCTGAAACGTGAAATGGTAGTAGAAATTCTGATTTTGGACAACATGTTTTTTTACCTTAAAAAGTGAAAACAATGCTTCCGCTACCGAGGTAGACTCGGAAGCAATAACAATTTACACGAGGGTTCTATGAAGGAAGTATTTTTGCTTCCGCGTCTATCAAGGTAGCGGAAACTTTGTTTTCACTTTTCAAGGTTGAAAAAAGTTTCTCCAAAATCAAAATTTTCACTCGTGTTTTACGTTTCAGACCTTCCTGAGCAATTTTGGTTCCGTGTCTGAAACACTTCTGTCATAAAATCCTTGCCACAGCCATTCGACGAAATTTTCGGGGATTAAGTGGATTGGGTTGTAGATGGTCCTCCATGAAAATCATGTCCCCTAGAGAAATAGTATCCACTGCGCATGCGCAAACGTGTATTTCCTTGTAACAGCCATAACTGCTACATTTTCTATCCTATTTCGATGAAATTGTCAAGGATTGTGAAGATTTGGGTGTAGATGGTTTCTTATGAAAATCATGGCCAACTAATTTAAATGAAATTTAACTAATTTAACTAAGTGATAAAAAATGTCTCTTAGCAATTTTGTGTTAACCCCTTGTTTTCCCCATTCTAAGATTTGTTTCGTATGTTCGACTTACATCTACTAAAATTACCATGACTACCATGTATAAATGATCCGATGCATAATAGTTAATCTCAAAACATCAATCTTAAGTACCTTGCACAACCCTCAATGGACACCATGTACACTTCAATCTGCACAATCCCTGAAGATTCCATCGAATTCGGATGGAAGATGTTGAAATTATGGCTGATAAATGGTAATCACGTTTGCGCATGCGCAGTGGTTACTACCAGCCCGGCGGAGATGATTTTCATAGGGGGCCATATACACCCCAATCAGCTTGATCTCTGAAAATTTCATCAAAATTGGATGGAAAATCTAGAAGTTATGGCAGTTACAAGGGAATTCACGTTCGCTCAGGCGTAGTGGCAATTATTAGTCTAGGAATTATCTTTACCATCTACTGACTCATGCAGCGCAGCAGCAAACTCAGCAGACGAACTGGGTTTTGGGGCAGATGATGGCTCGGTCGCACCATGCTAACTGCTGCCTGACAAAATAAAGATCAGCAGCAGCACGTGCGACCTCCCAGCTCGACCCTCAAAGGGCTAGCAGGCGCTGTGAAGGGATACATGCAGAGAGAGACACAATGCCAAGACCACCGGATTTGACCGGTGCGTGAATATAGCCACTTGGACACCAGGTGAGAACTTCAGCCAAGAGCGCACAGCAGAGCGTACTTTGGGATCTAATTCCTGCAGCCTCCCCACTATGAGTCTACCAAAGACTAACCCGTAGGTTAGCTTTGGCAGTAAGTACGTGCAGAGGAGCTTCTGAGCTTCTGCTGTGGCTTCAATGGAGCCTTGGTAACGTGAGCTAGCGCTCTACCAAGGTCACACGGCTGGCAGTAATGGTGGCCACACCCTTGAAGTCGACTCCAAGGTACCGCCAAACTTCCAACATAGATCGAGATGGAATAGGGGATTGTCCTATGACAAACCCTCCCATCCATAACCTTCACGATAGTTACATAAGGTCGAACACACGAAAAAATCTTTAAACGGGATAAACTTGGAAAAACAAGAGGTTAAAACGAAATTGCTAAGAGACATTTTCTCACTAAGCTCTTAGCACTCCGAAATTATGAAGGGAAGCTGTCCCAGCAGTCCAATGCTGGTCCCTGACTGGCTAGTCGCTTTCCCTGCCTACTCCGCCATCTTCTAATCTTGACCACTTCAGCTGTTCCGCAAGTGTTTCAGCGTTTTTGTTCAACATTGAACTAACTCTTCTAATATGGCTTTGTCAATATGAACATCTGATTCTTTTTATCGACTCCCGAAGTCTTTCAGTCCTTAACATGGGGCACCCTGTAGATATTATTTCGATTTTCTTAACCATAGCTTTGAAGGTTCCTTAGAAAATTTGCTCATTAATTCATACTGCATGAATGGACTTTTTCATTATTTAATTTGGGGGTGGGGATATAATACACGTCTCCCCAAATCCCCCCTGTTTACGGACCTGGCACCTACCCACTTGAATGCTACTACGGAAAATTTACCTAGGTAAAGTGAAAGTACCTCTGTTGGCAAAATTACCTTTTATCTTTACCCTCTTTTTGATTTCAGGTGGAATAACGGGAGGAATCGAAATTTGCATCACGTACCCCACTGAATACGTTAAAACCCAGCTACAACTTGATCAAAAAACGAAAGGAGGGACCGGTGTGAAGCAGTATAATGGAATAGGGGACTGTGTAAAGAAGACTGTTAAAAATCATGGATTCTTTGGACTGTATCGTGGACTTAGTGTACTACTATATGGATCTATACCAAAATCTGCCGTAAGGTAATAATTTCTTTTTTCGTTTATGTTATTGATAAAATGGGTATTATTTTAGTTCAGGAAAAGGATGTTTCAAGTTGATTGTATTTTTTTATTTTGTACAATCCATGGCTGAGACTAGTTATTTAGATCATAAGAACCCTGGAAAATGGACATGATAAATCATCTAATCTTGGAAGAAGAAAATCAAGATGTCTCTGACTAGTTCAGTGAGAGGCTGTAAAACAGAGAAACTAATAAGAATCGAGGTGGTCACACAAAGCTTCGATCAAATAGAGCTATACTGCTTCCATCTGAAGAATGTATTAGATGAATCACGAACAGGTTAGAGGCATTTTAACTACAACCTTGGGAGAAATGGTCAAATGGAAGTATCATAATAATTCCATTTAAAGTAGAACTCGGACGACATCATTAGTAGGGTTAGAGTCAGCTGATAAAGGCGGAAATAATGAAATTAGAAAGATTCGCCCAATTCGCTTACATACATAAGTTGTTGTATGTATGGTATGACCTAATTTGAGTTAGATGCAATTGATTATGTTTCAAGGGAGGAAAAGTATGTAAAAATCCCCTTTGGCTCTAGTGAACGGCTTTAGACAGTTTGATGTGCCATTTTTGAAATGAGGATCACAGAAAGTGTCCTGCACTGTGCAGCGTCACAATGTGGGCCCGGCTGACAGATATTGTTTTAATAAAATTCATTCATATTACCTCGTGTTTTGTCATTTCGTGTTGGCCATCAATATTGTTTCTTTTAAGTCCCTATTAACCCCTATCGAATGGTTTTAGCTGCTTGAGATTATATCAACTGTTCGATAGAATACCATTTTGTGGGGGTGGGATATTGAGGGAGACACTCTTCATTTATGACATCCTCGGTGCTGATAGGTACTTCAAGAAAGTGTCATAAATTAGTTTTCGTGCTAAGGGATACTCTGGTTTAATGTATTGACTGCTCTAATATTAATATCTGTACTTCATATTCCCTAGGTTTGGAGCCTTTGAGTATTTCAGGGGCTATGCAATTGATGAAAAAGGAAATTTGAGCCCAACGAACAGGGTTCTGTGTGGGCTGGGAGCTGGAATCTGTGAAGCTATACTCGCTGTTACTCCTATGGAAACTGTGAAAGTAAAGTTTATCAATGACCAACGATCTGGTAATCCTAAGTATAAGGGTTTCTTTCATGGCGTTCGTCTCATCATTAAGGACTCGGGTAAGCTTTTTAGTATTCTGAAGTTTTATAGTATGACTTTAAACTCTTTTCAAGTTCACTCGAGGTTTTGAATTGTTTTTCCAATTGCGTTGTAGGATTCAAAGGCGTGTATCAAGGTCTCACAGCTACTATTCTAAAACAAGGAAGCAACCAAGCTATTCGTTTCTATGTCATGGAAACTTTGAAAGACAAGTACAGAGGTGGTGATCCTCAAAAGACTGTTCCAAAATACGTGAGTGAACTTGGTTATTTATTTATTCAAGTGAGGTTTCTAAGAAGAGTTCAGGATTAATAATCATAATATTTTCATATTTTTATTTCTTCAAGACTCCTTGGAAGTAAGAAGGATTTATTTAAATTGGCAATATGGTGTGCCAATTATTGGAAGTTCAGACAATATGGTGTGCACACGTATTTTTTAATTTTTTTTTCTCACAAAAATTGACATGAAAATAAACAAAATTCGGCTCCCACACAAAAATAGAGCCCTCAAAAAATCACAGGTGGTAAGGAAAATTATCAGTTTACCAATCCTGCCAAATGCCTCGTCAAAATATCTCGAGAATGTGATTGGCTGGCTGTCGCATGGTTACCAACATTGTGAAAATCCATCTCAACTAAAACTCCCGACTATGTACCCCTACAAAAAATTTCCCTCGCCATTATAACTGCGAGGAAGGCTTCAAACCCTCCACTCATTCTCTCCCACTCTGTTCTCCCAAATCCGCTCCATTCTAACTCATTTCTTCACGTACTTTCTCTTCAATATTTCATCTCGAATTTACTCCGCCTCACATTCTCACTTCCAATTTGCTGTCTGGTGACAGGTTTACATTTGTAATGAGTGAAAAGAAAAGTTACTGAAGCACGAAAGGAAAAAAAATGTTTCATTCCGGGATGTAGTAGATAATCTGATGCAGGACAAGTTAGGTTATCAGTGCCCAATCAAGAACGTTCTCTTAATTTGAAAGTTTGATCGTTTATGAAAACTACCATTAAGATGGTGTTAGGTACTGTTCAAAAAAGGGTCATCGAAATTTAGTAGGTAGGTTCATCAACAAGAAAAAATAGAGTTGCAAATAAATTTCAATTTAAATAACTGCAAGCAAACTTGATGGCGACTCAAATTCACTCTTTCTAAAATCTGGATTGTCCATGATCCGTGTAACATCTATAATGATTTCTACATCATCTATGAACGCAATATTCTCACGCTCCTTGCAGTAGTTCCTTGCAAAAACCCATCTTTTACGTTCTTCCAACGCTCCATTACAATGTTGGTTGAAGGAAAGGGCCACACAATCGCACAGAAAAGTCACAGAAATAGTTTTGAAAACTGAAATTGGTGAGTACCAATCTTCTTCTAGATTAATGCAGGAATGTAGAAACGAGGAAGAGAGACATGAATGATAATGTGACGTCAAATTTCAACAACCAAGCAACCAACATTTTTGCTGGTGTGTGCCGTTACCGCCCCAAGCGGTTATTTTGCCCGAGTTTCTCCCACGTGATGAGGTTAACAATATAGGTTACTATCTCTGGCTTTTTCATATCAGAGGGTACCTAATAACATGATGTGTTTTTTCCCCATTTTCGTATGATGGCGCACACCCTGTCTGTGAGTGAAGGAGGGTCAAAAGTTGTATGAACATAGTTTTTAAAACATTTTTTCGAGATTTCCCCGTAAACGACCTTAGCAATTGAGATATCATTTTGAAAATGTGTTCCTCCTTCAATATCTCGTCAAAGACGGCAATCTTGAAAACTCCTGCCTTATCATACTTCCTACCCTAGAATTGTGAAAAAATTATGATTGATTTTGAAAGTTTTACCCTCGACATTTCAGGTTGTGGGTGCTTTTGGGGCGATTGCTGGTGCTGCTTCTGTTTATGGGAACACTCCTATAGATGTTGTAAAAACCAGAATGCAGGGGCTTGAAGCTCACAAGTACAAAAGTACTGTTGACTGTTTCTTGAAGATCTGGAAACAAGAAGGAGTTTTGGCGTAAGTATTGCAAATATTATCTTTGTTTTCCAGCTCTGTAAAGGGGCTGCCGCATTAGGCAGGCACAGAACAGGACACAGACGCTGGACATACATCATAATTTTTCACTTCCGTGTATTTACTTGGGGAAGTGCTCACTAGGAGGGACGCGCCCAAAACGTCCCATGGAAGGCACAAAACCACCTGCCATCCAACGGGTACTTTGCCACCATCGTTCCCTCCACTCACGCCTCTTACTCCTTTGTAGGAATAAAATATTCATATTTTTTACTTTTGGGTTCGTTTTTCATTCCTAGTTCACAATTCGAATTGTATTGTTTGTTTTGTGATACGTTTCTAATGATGGCGAGTTTTGAAAAAAAAAAAAAAAAAAAAACAGATCATCGAGGTGAAGAAGTCTCGCGGGCTGTACGAACTTTCTGACAGGTCGTACTAAGATTATACTGCAATGTAAAAAGCGTGGTAGGAGATCAGAGACAGCTTGAAAACAGAAGGTTTGCAACTGGGTGCAATGAGCAATAATATTATTAGGTACTACCTCCACCACGTAGTATCAAAATAAAGGGTTTCAAGGGTTCTAATTTTGAATACTTACTGCTTTTTTTCTCGGAGAAGTTGGTTTATTGAAGAAACAAAATAAATTAAATCTTATTATATTATACAGAGCGGTCTTTAAATAATTTATATGATTTTTAATTGCCTTAGTGTAAGCATCTTTTGTTTAACACAAAAATACGTGTTTCTTTTTGGTTTATTATTTTCATTATTGAACCTTTGGAATCGATCAAGAAACAAAATTTTTAACCCCCTCAAAATTTGTTGGTTTACGTTTCAAGGTACGTAGAATCCAAAGACCGAATAATTTTTCCGTCCGTCCGCCATACACGGCACTTTCCTTAGTTAGAAATTTGGTCTAGTCTTGTTGTGCCGCGAAGCTTTTGGTTGATGTCAGTCACTTCTAAGGGGTGAAAATTAAGGGTTGAAATGAAGTGCCCTAGCTCGAAAACTATCGTAATAAAGGTATTGTTTTTCACCAATTTAAGATAGTATTGAATTTTTAGAATTTTTGGAGACCACGGGGAGCTCTGTTATACAAACCGTTCGCTCCCTACAAGAACTTAAGGGTTGGACTTACGATAAATCAGAAACACGAGCGTGAATCGCAAGAGATACCTCATCTCTGTTCAAGTTTTAGCTGACCAAAATGCGATCGTGGTTCGTTTCTTCGAGTTGTTCTCAGTTTTACGTCCTTAGCAACCAGTAATAATATTTCCCAATAATTAGGGCAACCTCAACTCCCTGTTTCTTCAAACTGAGTGTGAAGCTTCATTTTGTCCAAATAAACTTGATTGACATTTTTTGTTGCAAATCGATTGTACAATCGATTCCTGAAGTTATGCCCACCTTCAGTGTAGACACCCTGTATAGGGACCACCCTGAATGTATTTATTTTTGCAATACGGGAATTCCTGCTCTACTCAAGGGGGTAGGGTGTGTGGAGGTGGAACGGGTACTGACAAGGGGAAAAATATCATATCCTTGTTTAGTTTGCTTATAGGCACAGGATGGAACGTCCTGGCCGTGGTGTTTCCCGTTCTGTGCCTGCATAGTGTTCCAGATCCTTAAAAGTGCTTGAAAAAACAGACTTATTGTATTCTAGTACACATTGAATTAGTTCTGTTGTTTCCTATGGAAAAGAAATAGTCAGTATCTCCAGGATCCTGGTTCTTGATGCATTTGAATCATTCTCACATTGATTACCTTTACCTATATTCATCACTTCAACATTCAAAATTAATGAGATATGTCTTAAAACAATACTGCACATGGACATGTACTTATGGCACCTGACCAACAACATGTTTTCCACAGGGCTGTCACTCGTTGGTTAAATCTTTTAATAAACGCTGTAGCAGGAGTTCTAATGCTTCCCTTTCTGGCACCCATGAGTTGCCTCTCAACCCTTCTGTGGAATGCCAGAGGGGGCCCACGAGAGCACTATGTTGGGAAAAGCTGAACAAAGTGGCGTATGGTCAACCAATGTTGTTCTCCTTCTACAGCGTTCTAAGTTGGAGTTGGAGGGTCTTTTGTTTATGCTGCCTTCCTCCAAACAAACTCTCATTATGTTTGTCAAACCAAAATGATTGCCCATTTTTATGTTCCCTGGATAGGTAGATTGGCCTACCAAAATGGGTCCCCTACCTAGTCTTGAGATGCAAAGTGAGGTTGAGGATGAACAAGCAAATTGTGCATGTCATGAATACATTGTCGACCTTTTGATTAATTCTTTGTTGGCTTTATTTTCCAGGTTTTACAAAGGCACTATACCTCGATTATCTCGTGTTTGTTTGGATGTCGCCATCACATTCATGATTTATGACTCCTTCATGGATCTGTTCAACAAAGTCTGGCCTTGAGTGTACTCACAGTTATTATCTAGTAGTTCTGAAATGGTATATTTATGTATGTTAGCTAGTGTCTTAATTCGTGCCACGTTCTAGTTCATTGTGATACTATCATTCCATTGTTTCAATTTCGAAATTTTATCCAAACATTATAAGTTTTAAATTAATTTTTAGTACCTCTCATTGGCATTACTGCCTCCAATATTATTCCATTTTTGTTGTATCATATTGTGCATAAGTTAAGCCTCAATTTGAAATCCTCTGATGTCTTATGTAAATAATCTTTGGGATTCCAGTCTCGTATTATTTTGGGTACATAACATACCTACTACCGACAACTACTTAACATTTTAATAACCCAGTCTGATTTAAGTAGTGACCTTGTTTCACATTGTGCAATGGGATTTATTAGGTTAAGAATATTTTGAAAATTTGACGGTAGGGGTTTAGTTGGATTGAGTATGGATCAATGGAGGATATAACATGTAGAAAGCATTCCTTCTTGAGTAAGATCCTGGTTATCAATGTTTATTTTATTTTAAATGTTATCGCTTGCACAATGTTTGTTAGTTGACATAATCCACAAAAAATAATCTTTGAATAGACTTTTTGCAATTTTTGTTCCTTGCCATCAAACGTGGTGAAATGAAATTAGATGTTTGTTATTAACCAGTAAATGTCATGGTGTAACTGAAAAATGGGGTATGAATCCTTTTGAGGACTTGATCCTCACTGCATTCTTCAGCTTTGTCCAGTTTATTAGAGACTACTTTTTATGTGTTCTAACTACAGAAATCGAATCATTACCGTCATTGCCATGATAATAAGCTATGATTTTATAACTATTTTTATTCTTCACGACTGCCCTTGAAGTTCTTCCAGAATAGTTACTTCTTCCTGTGTTTTTTAATATTGCACACATTTAAAATTTTCCATATTTCTTTTAAGCGTAAAATTGTTATTTTGATGTGTACCTGCCTGATAGTTTTTGTATAAATAGTATAACCATGATTCTGGTTGAACCATAATATATACTGGTAGGTCTAACAATAGTCTCCAATGGACAATATCTAGTGCTCATAATCAAATTGTAATGCTGCGACCCCATTGCCTGACCATGTAAGCTGGTAGGCCGACTCATTGTTCGATCAATCCAAAGATTGCGTATAGAAAATATGTATCAGGTGTGAAGAAAAATTGATCAATTCTGTAACAGTTGATCGTCACACAGATAACGCTTTCTCGAGTATTGTTCAATCCTCGTCCTTTTTCACTAATTTGGGTTTGCTGTATTGAGATTTATGGCAAAATGAGCTTATGACAATTCGGTTTAAAGTCGACCAGAATTCTACAACAATTTTATGAAAGGGTTGTGTTGTGATCAGGAAGGCTTCGTGGTAGTGGTTAGGGGTTTTTGAACTCTTTCCTGGTTTGGTTCACGAGGTTAATTTCCATAGATATTTTTACATGTATGTCCATCGACCTTGAGTATGACGCTTCCAAAACTGCGTATCATCTGGCATGGTACATAATAGTTCATTTTACTTGTTCTTCAATTAACCATTTCTATTTAGCCCACACTGTTCTTCCCAACAATGTGATGTTGAAGCATGTAGGAACTTTGCATTTAATACTTCCAGTTATATCATAATGACCTGTTGTAAATGTAAATGAGAATATTTTAGATAAGTATCTGCTATATATTTTTTGGTTCATATAAATAAATATCTTTGGTGAATGGAAGTAAGACTTGTATGGAAATTCTAATTACAATTCTCACTCAAGCTATTGGTGTTTTCATAAAAAAAAGAAAATTATCTGGACGGATTTAATTTGTTTGTAGTGCCTATTTCAATGAAAAGTACAACCGTTAGAAACTGCTGGTACCTACCAATATTGAAGTTTAAAGTTTGAGGATGGAATTAGGTATCAAACTAAAGCTTATTAATGAGGGAATCCACGTAGAATTGCACGATTTACCGACTGTTAACAACTGAACTGAATCAAGGGAAATCATAAAAAATGGAATCCTACGATTCCACAATATAATTATGCTGAAGCGAGTTATGAAAACGTATGTGTCCATATTGAAGAATGAATACATTGTCAGTGAAGACTTTTATTGTACAAACTTATGTGTCATAATTTGGATTTTTGTATGATGAATTCCCTCATTTACAGCTACGTTGTGATACCAATATTTTTTCTCTCCTCCATCATGGAAATGATCAATTTTGGACAAGTTTCAAACCCGTCCATCGGTTCTGCGCCTTCCTGAAATGTGCTGCTCCTTACAATGCAATAATTCTCTGTGATTTTCCATTACCCAATTCAACTAGTCAGTGGGCTTTGGATCCAAGTCTTTTACACTTCAGTCATTCCATATATTTGCCATATCAAGCCTATTCATCTGACACCACCGTTGTACAGATTGTGTGCCTGAATTAAAAAATTTTATTTTTTTATGAATTTTTTTAGCTTTTGTACTTGAATAAACCAATTAAATCTGCGAACCTTGTATTTTCCAACTACCACAATACCGATAGATAGGATCTAACTTTCGATAGGAAATTTCTTGAACATTGGTAAGAGTGCCTTGGTTTCCTCCTCTCAATTGTTTTTGAAATTAAGTGGATTAGTTGGTTGGTATCCCAGAAAACCACCCAGAAAAGGGATGCTTACAAGTAATACTTATCTAGTAATTTTCTTGGGTAGTTTTTCTTAAGAATGGTGCATTCTTGGTACAGTTTCTAAATTTCGGGCTGAGTTTACTACCTACCGTAGCTTTTGTAATTTGTGGAGTGGAAATGACACCAAAACGAGAGTTTGATTTCTGTCGTGATAAGATAGGTACTAATGGAAAATTCCATTGGGTTGGAATTTCGTAGTTTCGATACAAATTCGAATTCATTACCCTTGTAAACCCCTTTATACCAGTTTTCGGCTCAAAGTTAACGAAAATTGTACCCCCCCCCCCCCCCCACAAGTGCAGTAATGAATGAATTTACTGCGAAATGCGCAGTAGTCTCTAAATAGGTACTTCTCTTTTATATGCTAAATAACAAAAGCCTTTTTACTCACTAAGGCTTGAAACGGATAAACCGGACCTTTTAACGGATAAACCAGACCTTGAAACGGATAAATCTCTTTTTGATTTGCTTAGAAAAAATAAGCATTGCCATGTAAAGCTGTTTAGCGATGAGTGAAGATTGTATATAATATAAGTATACAATTATTATTATTACGAAATATCTTTACGTAATATTATTACGAAATTTAATGAGTTGAAAGTTGGATAGACATATTTTCCAGATTAAAACAAACATAAATGACACCAACTCAAATTACATTTCCGTATGCTGCGAGTAAATGAGGAATTTCACCGATTTCTGTTTGCATTTTTCCTGAATAGTTAATGGTGTGGGATAGATGAAAATCGGGCTGATTTCGGAAAATAAGTCTCCTGTTATTTTTGGGAGACAGTCAAAATTTTTAATTTCAAAACTAACCGGGAAAACGAACGTGAAGCGGGAACGCTCGCTGATTGGGCTGTTCGGATTGCCGTCTCCTCCCAGCGTTGTCCATTGGGACGACAAAATCGTGTTTTCTAAGAGAAAAGTTATCAAACAAAAACAGAGGAAACCTAATTTTCCCTATCTCGCTTTTTCTATTTTTTTCTTCAGTTTTTCGATTTCGAACTTTACTGTTTCATGAAATTTTGCATCTGGGGACTATGGATTTCTCGATCTCAGTGCTTCAAGCGGCCATAAATGAACTATTACAGCATGACGTCATTTTCCCGGTTTTTTTAAACATTCGTATTTCCTACACTGTTTTGTTTATTCGTAAATTAGGAAGTTCGGGCTGAAAGTTTGCCTTAGGGGGTTTTTAGAAGTGCTGAATCCGATTTTGGGGTCAAAAATAGGAAATTCCGACATGGTGAAATTCCTCATTGCTATCAAGGTCACTATGTGAAACTTGAACGTTGTTTTGAACAAAAATCGATCAAAATAAACTTTTCTTCAATTGGTGACATTTTTAGAGTTCAGTTTGAAAAAAAAAACAGGTACATGAAATGGACATCCATGAAACAATGCTTCAGCGTAAAATAGGCGTGCTAAATTCCAAACAGCTGCATAACTTCCTCTAAGGAGTAGAATTGGACAAGATACGGAATTTTGAACATGAGTATGAGAACAGTGGGCACTTTGTTTTCATTATGTATTTTTTTCTACGTAAGAAAAGTAGGAACTACCTTCATCAAAACTGTGGCTGATTCTTGCGTTGTCTGATGCATATAGTTACGTAGCACCTACCAACAAAAAAGCAGAAGTTTTTAACGAAACAAAGAGGGGGGGGGGGAGACACTAAACTACTGGCGTTCTGTTACCGTTCTGAATTACAACAATACACCTCGTACCTACCCTGAATTTAAGATTTAGATTTACGAGAATTTAAGGGTTGGACTTACGATAAATCAGGAACACGAGTGTGACTCGCAAAAACAGGCCTAATCTCCGTTCAAATGTTAGCTGCCCAAAATGCGATTGATGTTTTTCTTCAAGTTAATTGGTGGTAACAATGGCAAAGCCGTGTTCTTCACAGACAAGTGATCTACATAGAAAAATAAACCTTTTTGTAATAATTTGCAGCGTTTTTCTTCTTCTGCGCGTTTCTCTCCTGTTTTACGAGGGGCTGAATCAGATTCTGTTCTAAACTGATTGCTTTAATTATCCATTTTATTAAAAGGGATCTCTGTCACTGAAAACCACTTCTTTTGAAAATTTGAAGTTTGTAAAAGTTGCGGAAATGTTGACTAATTTCGTTGATGGCTTGTTATCAATTCACTTGCAAAAAATAATTATTTATTCAGATCATATCAGGGGTGATATATAGTTCTAATTTGTAGCACTTCCACTTTTTCTTTCGTATCTCTTCTGTATGTTTCTCTCCCATTAGACCAGCAGCTGATGTCGAAAACTAAAAAATTCTTTCAAATATCCTCCATGACGTGTAGGAAAATGGATCTCTGCCATTCCGAAATCCCGTCTTTTAGAAATGGTGACCGTTTAAATTTGTCAAATTGGCGGAAATTGTTCAAGCACACACACAAGTAGAAATTATTTTATTAAATTATATTCCCAACAGCAGAAATGGTTCATATTTGGCGAATTGCGGTTGTTTGTTTTGGAGATAGCTCTTCTGTATGTTTCTATTCTATTAGACACGGAGACGAGGCAGAAAGCAATAACTTAAGTAAAACGTTAATTAGGTAATTCTTATTCAAATGTCATCCTTGGTGAGTGGGAAAATGTATCTTTGCCACTTCAAAAATCCGTCTTTAAAAACGGTGCTCGTTTGAAATTTGCGGAAATGTTGACTCTCTTAGAAGGCTGGCTATCAATTCATTTGCAAGAATTAATTATTGAATTATGTACCTATAATTAGATAGACTTTCATCAGCGGACATGACCCAAATTTTGCGAATTTTTGTCCAAGAATTGGCCTACAAGTTGATGGACAAAAATTGCGAAAGTGGCTTTAGGTGCCATCTATCCGAGTAGATCGTTGAATGTGGTATTAATGACGTCGTATTAACCTCCTATAAAAGTAACCAAGTAGTTATAAGGTAACCTACTGTGAGCCCCCGCTCACGGACTTGAGCAAGCAATAAAAGGGGTGAGCAACCACCATCCATGCTCCCTTCCTCCACCACCCAAAGGCCGCAGGTTGGAGCGGGCATTGTACCGTCCCCGCTCCAGGGCGCCACCACCATCTTAGGCGCCCACCACCAGAAGCGCTCACGTCGGATTGACGTCATCGGCCGCCAATCACAAGCCGCCGCGAAGCCCCGCTTGGACGCCTGTTGATGGAGGGTGGGGGCCTCCGGAATCAAAAGATCTAGTCACCGCGTGGAGCGGCCATAACGTCCCTGTCTTTGAAGCTATAAATCCGCGCTCCTTTGCATCAAGTCCGAAACGAAAATCGAACCCCTTTTATGCAAGTAGTGACCGGATCCCCTCGATACCAGTCCGCCGAGTTAGCCCAGTGCCCACGAGTCTGCGTATACGAGCCAACCCCTTCCTCCAACGGTAATCTGTGTGGCAAAAACCGTTCGGACCAATTCCCCCAAGAACTTCTCATCGCACCACCTCTGGATGTCCTTCGGGCCCCACCGCTGTGAGTGTAACAACTAATCTATACATTGGCCAATGTAATTGTGTTCAAACTGTGTAGAAAAGTAACGAGTAGAGTCAAGTCAAGAACATTTAGAATTTCAATCAGTCAGTCGAGTCAATTATCAAGTTGTGTAAATTTAGTAGAGTCATTAGTCAAGTCATTTGTAAAGTCGAAATAAGGATTGAATTGTCGAAGGAGAATTGAAAGAACGCACGAAATATTTGTAAAACCATTTATTGTTCATAAATTGTATTTTCTTTGCCAACAACATTTTAACGTAGAGTCAACTTGCTTTTTTCATTGCATTAAAGACGTTCCTATTAGCTTGTAAAATTGCATTTCTTATTCACTACCTTTATTTCCGTAACAGACAGGTTTTACGTGTGACCGCACCCTTTTCGTGCGATCACACCATTTTAGTGCGAATCACATCATTTTAGTGCGTCGCACCTTTTTAGTGCGTGCGCCGTTCACCGTGCACCGTTCCATTTTTCGTGCACTTAGAAATCCCTTCAGGAAATCAACTTCAGTCCTTCAGACCAATAACATAATTTAAATAGGTTTCAGTATTAGACCCTTCAGGTATTATTTTGATTATTCAGAGCCTTCAGCTACCTCCGAACCGCTACAGCTGTCTACCAGGTAATTATTTCAGTTTATCATTTTAATAATAGTAAATTCAATTGCCTATCACTTGTGTCGATATAGCCTCTCAACCTATATTTGGGTCAGTTTCAAAAGGGCTTACTCGAGAATCCTCAATTCAACAGTGAAGCCCAAGCTTACACTACCTATTCATTCCTTTCTTCAAATTGAGTGTTGGAATCCGGGTAGTTCGAGTTTGGAATGTTAAAATGTTGAACAATGAGGTATTTCCGTAGATTGATAAAGTATCCCTGTTCATGTACAACACGGGTAACCTATTGGTTGTAGTAGGATTGTGTATAAATCAAACAATAGCGTGAATCTCATAAAGAATAGGTGATTTCTGTTCTGCGGAGTTGACTCTGAGGGAGCTTTGAGCCCGACTGCGGCCGAGCGCCTACGTGGGTCTGTTCGGAGAGGCAGTTTGGAACCAGTTCGGAACCAAACTGGAACTGAAAACGGGAGGGGATAGAGGCGAATGGACTCCTCCGAACTCTTCCGGGCTCCTCCAAGCCCCTCCGAACCGTTCAGGACTGCCTCTCCGAACAGACCCCGTGACGGGAGAGAGGACTGCCTTTCACTTTCTCCTTGGCGAGTCGAGAATCGATTACATTACCGATGTTTGCCAGAAATCGATTCTTCTACAACGATTATTGTTTTGCGCTGATTTTTTTTCAAATATCGATTGTTACATACGATTGTTTGTTTATTTCTTACTGCAATCGATTGTCAATTTCTGACAATAATGAAAATAGAGTTCTCCATGGTTTTACGGAATGATTAATTTCACCACATCAGATACTTTTCATTCAACTACGATAAGTAGATAGGTAGTACATATCGAGTTATCAACCGGGCAAAAAAACCTTTTCAACAAAAAGCGGACCGACCTCAAAACTGATTATGAGAAACCACTAAAAAGGAGAGAATAATAATTACAACGTATTCAGATAAGTTGGAAGGTTCGCACTGATTATACACTGTCATGCGCATTGGTAGATACGAACTTACTAGAGAATCTTCTACATAAATAACTCATTTAGGTTCATTATTTTCAATAATGAACCATTGGAATCGACCAAGATAACATCAATTTTAGCTAGCCGTAGCTCAAAAAATGTCGATATCAAGGTAATGTGTTTTCATAAATTTAAAATAGGATCAAATTTACCTAGGCGGCAACCCGAGGAGAACCGAAAGAAGGCGAAAGTGGCCGACCGAGGTTCCCTGAGAGGCAGTCGCGAGACGGAAGTAAATGGAGTAGCTCCATGGAGTAAGGAGTCAACCATGGACCTACATCTTATAGTATCCAACCATCTACCGATCGTTTCTTTTTCAACCAGTTTTTCCAATGCGAGAAACAGGTTTTCCGTTACTTTCAAGAAACCTTTTTTCAACCGATTAACTTTTTTTCTGCCCATCTCCTGACAGTTGGACATCCGGTGTCTATGGAATTAGAAACTCTGGTAGCAAGTTGTTTCTTCGCCCGTGGGTGGATTGGGCATCATCATGACTGTTTCCCTGTCTGATCCTACTTCCATGACTCTGAAAAAGAAGAAGAAGATATTCTAGAGTGATCAAGATGAAGTTGAAGTTGGATTGGAGTCCCAAAAATCAGGTTCCTCATTCAAATTCAATGTTTTTGAGTATAGTTTACTGAAGTGTGAGTACTTCGAGTTGGTATTTAGAGGTGTCTCATCATTTCCTTTCTCTCTTTCAATGTGTGATCAAATGATTTAATGGATGGGTAACTTTCTTTTGAGTTTTATGGCTGATGTCATGTCTGATGTTTGTGTCCGTCTATGTACACAATTCATGATATGGATGCGAAACCAGTGACCACGGAGGAGGCATTACCACGTTCAGAAACTCGGTGAAGACCAGATTCAGAAAAATCTCACCCGGAGGACAAGTTCACATCATGAGGAACTATTTACGAAGCAAAACTGATGCCTGTCGCGGTTAATTCCCGGGAAAATTAACTGAACCTATTTAATTGAACAATCAACATTTTCCAGAGAGATTGAAGATTTATTTGGAGGAAGTCATCATGGAAGCTTCCAAAGGTACCTTGTGCGAGTGTTGTTGAGATCTGTGGGATTTTTTGTCCGATAATAATACCTACTCCCGAAGGATCGCTGACGTTGAGTTCAAGCAATGTGTAAGTTCACAGTTAAATCACAATGCGAACGCCTTCACTGGATATGACTTCTTAAACAGTATCGTGGAATATAACAATTTGTTCACCCATTAGTTCTCATGACAGCATACTATGAGGATTAGGTTTGCCAAACTATTGACTGTGTTGGTTATTATCCTGAATGTTGTTGCCTTTCATTTTGTTTGGTTGCTCCTGAGCCATCATAGTTCATTTAATACCTCCGAAAATGCGATTCCTGTCCCAACTCGATCAAGTGAGTCTCTACAAATTGATCAACGACGCAGTTTGGACGACACCATCCAAAGTAACGTGACTATCATCCTAAGGGGCTTTGAACACTTCGAAAATGACATCCCTAATACTATAAGATCAATCGCTTCTACGTATCCCAAAATCAACATTTTGTTGATATCAGAAACGCCACCGTATCCTCCACTGCTTCTGAATGCAACCAGTGCTCTTTTCCAGAATGTGAAACATGTCTACTTGCAATCAAGTCTGAATAACTCTTTTGAATCACGGACACCGTTTCTGCAGCTGAAGAGCAGTCATGTCTTGTTTATGCCAGATTCCGCTCGAATCCACACCAAGAAGACTATTGAGAAGATGTTCAAGATTCTACGAAGTGAGAAACGCAATTTAGTCGCAGCTACATTCAAGGCTTCCAAGCCAGTTAGTTGCCTTAAAACTCACATCAACTTGAAAGAGTGGATGATACAATTCGAAGACATTCGTGACTCTGTTTGTGGTTTCATCAAGGGTAAACATGCCACATTAATGAAGACCGAAATACTCAGTAAATTGACTGATCCGTTCATGTTACCTTTCCCGGATTCTTTCTATCTCCAAGCAGCTGCACAAGGCTTGAAAGTAAGTCCTTATATTTATAAACATAGTTTACAAATTGACACTCTTGATGCTGCAGCCAAAACCATGACTGCTGCTCCCCTCTGAACTCCTTCAATAACATGAGACTGTTTCAAAATGTCATTAGAACTATATTGGTAAGTACTACCAAATTTTTGAGATTTTGACTATTTTGAAAACCACTATGGGTGCATGCGGCACTGAACTACTGAAAACCCAATGAAACTTGGCGTTGAAGCAAATTTTCAAATCATTCAAGGCTTAAGTGAACTCATATCCAAAAAAATTAGTACCTATTCTAAAACTTGTTATAAAAGAAAAATAAATTATGAAAACAGTAACTGCACCATAGGTGGACGTCAGTCGGAGAGAACAGACCACTCAGTACACCATGTAGGGACGTCAGCATCGAGAGTGTTAATTATATTTCATAGATAATTTTATGAATTTTATTTTTCATTAGTATCTAAATAAGTATTCAATTTGGCAGGGTTGGCGTGGAACCCGTAAGTCCAAAACTCGTATGATGGACTGTAGACGGTACAGAAAGCTCGCCCATTCAGTTCTGGGTCTGTTCAGAGTGCCAGTCTAGAAGCAGTTCGCAACTGGAAAGGTGAGGGGATAGAGGCAAATGGACTCCTCCGGGCTCCTCCAAACCCTTCCGAACTGTTCAGGACTGCCTCTCCGAACAGACCATCTGAAACATGTGACGTCCCTACATTTTATACGGGATTTGTTGGAGATACGCCTTTAGAGATATCCGATTCATAGAGATATGAATCGATATTCTCTTCGGGCCGGCTGATTAATCTAATCACTGGTTTGAAGGGGTAGGGTCGTCACACCCTCCTCTGACTAACTTATGAACAACTAGGTGAATTTCAATCTGAAATTCAACCTATATTGTTACATGGTAGCAGAGCGTGGTTTGGTGGAAATGCACTGAATTTATTTCATCGTTTCACCTCCACTTTTTTCTTGGGTATTCCAGAAGGAATCACTCAAAGAGATTTCCAGAAGGAATCTCTATATTATTAAATTATATTAATAAATTCAATCCCTTATTAAACTTCGCCAATCCGGCAATTAAATTCAGTCTCTTAGTAGGCTTTGCCAATCTGGCATTTTATTAATTTCAATTTCGTTTTTCTTTTATATAAGCCTTTTCTAAGTTTGCCTTTTCAATCATTACACTTGAATGTTTCGCCGTTCGTATTCTTTATTTAGTTTGCTTTCTCCTCAGTTCCATTGATTTATTCTTTTATGTATAAATGGCCCATTCGTGGCATAAATGACCCATTCGTGGCATTCTTCTTCTTCTTTTTGAATAGTACCATTACGATGGAGGAATTCCCTTGAAGCTTCCAGACGTCCTTTCCTGGACTTCATACTATTTTTCAGTCCCTTTGATTTTTTTCAAACATACTTCTGTTTGAAACCCAGAAGTATGTTTTAGGGAGAGGAGTGTGACGACCCTACATTTTATACGGGACAAACCAATTGGTTTGTTCCCGATTTGTTGGTGCTACGCCTTTAGAGATATCCGATTCATAGAGATATGAATCGATATTCTCTTCGGGCCGGCTGATTAATCTAATCACTGGTTTGAAGGGGTAGGGTCGTCACACCCTCCTCTGACTAACTTATGAACAATTAGGTGAATTTCAATCTGAAATTCGACCTATATTGTTACAAACACTAGCACTTCCTTTTGGTTATCGTATTAACCTTCTTATCCTGGAAAATTAGTTTTTGCTTCCGATTTTTTTGGAAATACAATGACTACTTCCTGAAAAAAATCTCGCTAGATTCGCAACTCTAGGGATAAAAAAAGCTGCTGACTTTCAAAAGTAGATGATAATCAATCAAATATAAACTGACAAGGAAAGAAAAATTTCGTGACTCCTCTGATAATAAAATTCTCTTTATTGGAGACCGGTTTTGGGTCATAACCCCATCATCAGACCAGAAACTATAATGTTCTAGCAGAACCGCCCATATTCTCTGGACTGATGATGGGGTTATGACCCAAAACCGGTCTCCAATAAAGAGAATTTTGTTAGCTGAGGAGTCACGAAATTTTGCTCTCCTTGATATCACATCACCTCTGCACCATCAGCAAAAATCAAAAACCAGTAAAATATAAACTAGTTAAGTTCCGCAAAGTGAATTTTTCAACAACCAAAACAAAATTACAATGAGGAATTTCACCGAATTTTGTTTGTATTTTTCCTGAATATTTATTGGTGTGGGATAGATGAAAACCGGGTTGATTTCGGAAAATAAGTCTCTTGTTATTTCTGGGAGAAATCAAAATTTATGATTTCAAAAAATAACCGGGAAAACGGACCTCTTCAACGTGAAGCAGGAACGCTCTCTGATTGTGCTGTTCGGATCGCTGTCTCCTCCCAGTGTTGCCCGATGGTACGACGAAACCGTGTTATCTAAGAGGAAAGTTATCAAACAAAAATAGGGGAAACCTAATTTTCCCCATCTTGCTGTTTCTATTTTTTTTTCTTCAGTTTTTCGATCTTTACTGGTTTTGTGAAATGTTGCATCTGGGGACTATAGATTTCACGATCTCAGCGCTTCAAGCGGCCGTACATGAACTGTTCCATGATGACGTCATCCTCCCGGTTTTTTTAAACATTTATATTTTCTACACTGTTTTGTTTATTCGTCAATTAGGAAGTACGGGCTGAAAGTTTGTCGTAGGGGGTTTTTCGAGATGCTGAATCCGATTTTGGTGTAAAAAATAGGAAATTCCGACATGGTGAAATTCCTCATTGATACCTAATTTAAGTAGACGAAAAATAAGTTTGAATTACCCATCACGCAGTTTACTTGTTTAGATATTATGACAATGATTCATGAAAACTATTGAAAATCAAGTAAAGCGGGAAATAATATACAGGGTGTCCCGTGCTAATTATCGAAAACTTCGAGAGTCGATTCCACTACAAATTTTAAACAAAATATGTCCTAGCAATTTTGTTTTAACCCCTTCTTTGTAGAAATATGCGACTTTCCACCTCAGGTAGATGAACTTGGGTACGTTCTTAAGTTTACGATAAAAAATAATGAATTTCTCTCGAAATACCTTTTTAAAACGTAGTACTGATACAGCCTTTTTGTATTTTCAGACCAGGGTGATGTACGAATTCCCATTTGGGAGTGGAAAAGAACTATACAGCACACCACACAACCAGTGGAAGGCGCAACAGCTGGAGAAGGATCACAACCAGAACATGTTCAGGAGCCTTGGCTTGAAAAAGGTGATTCGAGAAACTGGTGCCGTTGAATGGTTTGGATGTCGCAAAGATACTACGAGGTGCTTTGGGACAGTCATTGATGACACTCCGCAGTACCTGTGGGAAGGTAAGTGGACTCCTCCTTGCTGCCTAGCCGGGTTGAGGAGAACTGCTCGGCACGTTTTTCAACAACTAGAAGGTTCGCAAATTCGATACTGGTTAGAAGGAGGTAGTTTGCTAGGTGCCATTCGCACGGGAGATATTTTGCCTTGGGATTATGATGTCGACGTTGGTATTTACCGCGAAGATATCCAAAGGAGTGTATGGCTCCTCAAAGCAAAGAAAAAACCTATCGCTGACGAGCAAGGTTTTATTTGGGAAAAAGCTTCAGAAGGTGACTTTTTCCGTGTACATTTTAGCCACGTTAATAGGCTTCATGTAGATATTTTCCCATTTCACTCAAGGAATGGAACTATGACCAAAAACACATGGTTCAAAGGTCATAAACAAGATATGGAATTTCCAGAACATTATTTGAAACCACTTTCCAGTATTGAATTTGTTGGCAGAACTGTGTCTGCTCCTAACAACATTCATGACTTTTTGGAACTAAAATTTGGCGAAGGCTCTGTAGAAAATCCCCAGTATCCTAACCCACTTAAGATGGCTAGTTTAGGATTCAAAACGTTTCCTGATAAAAATTGAGCTTGTTTACCTCACTATCCCACGAGTTTCGATTTGCTCCTGTTTCTAGATCTTGAACAATTGGGGGCAAAGCTTGTGCTTGACCAACTTGGTACCTGTGTTTGAGGTCTATAGTCAAGTTTCTAATTCATAAGAGAGGAGCCATGGCCATGCAAAAACGCCATTAATTTTCATGTTAAAGAAAAATCAGACGAGGATACTTTGAAAAAAATACTAGTCAGAATCTCTTGTCCTTGCCTGGTTGGCTAATCATTTTTTTAGTTTTGTACTCAATAGAGGGGGTTGCATTTTTCATATTCATTCGTCTACTTCTGTTGTTCTTTTTATGTATTTGTCTATATTTTCTACTGTCAAGTTTAAAATGATTAGAAAGGTAGATAACTGAAGTAGTATATTGTAAGAGTATTATTATGTAAAGTTCGTCTCTTATGTTTCTCGTATAGTTGGTATACTTATTGGTGCTGTCAAATCTCTCTTAATTTTGTGCGAATAAGTTATGAAAAATTGGAATGGGATCTTGTTTGATTATTTTCAGCTGATTTCCAAAGAAAAATCTACTATTGTAGTAGTTCTTAAGATGTTTCGGACGTCAATTCTGATACTGATCATAGAATATTTTGAAAATTTTAGAGAAAATTTTCGAACAGAGAAAAACAAATTGGGATTATTAATTTTTTTGGGGGGATTTTTTTAACAGTTGTGAGCGGCGAATTACCGGGAGTACGGGACGAGAGAATGAAACAGAGATGCTACCATTCTGAGACACTATTTTATTTCCTAAATAAAATACACCTATACCCAGCCGATGACACCAATACCCTAGGTCTGGCTCCAGGGAAAACGTATTAGACGAATTTATTTGTGATTAGACAATTTAAGTGGTCCATTCTCAAGTGAACCCACCCGGCGGAGGAGCAGCTATTAGTCCAACTGCAATACTTATTACTTCCATGCCTATGGAACCTCGCAAACTTAGCCTCCCGAGAGAGGTTCTAAAACATTTAGTAAAATTGGACGCATGAGCAAAGGGCTGATTACTAATAGGTAGCTCGTTAGTTGCACAATCTTACAAGTCTCAACGCTAATGCCAGCCCAGGTCTTACAAGGAGTAGGTACCACTCACAATTTATTACTCACTTCTCCAGGCGAGTCGATTGTGTGCGCACTCCCAACGGAATATTTCGGTCGCCCGCGCTTCGTAAAAAACGTTCGTACCAAAACGTATAATGGACTCTCGCGGATACTTGGGAAAATCCACTAGAGGTCCCACAGTCATACAAGATCATTTCCCTTACCCTCGTGGTTCAAATCCGAAGATTGGTACACTCTATTGATACTTCCCCCTCTCCCCATACAAGCCTCGTTGATTATAGGATAATATATCTATTAGTCTTTCCTAATTCTATTATTTATCATCCCTAGTGATCTCATCATATCCTACCAAGTTCTTGTTGGTATTCCATTTGCTGGTGACAACTCAGGGGGGAGTGGGTCCCAATCCTCTTCTTCATCACGTGTTGCTTCCACACATCGTGCTGTAACGGCTGGGCTAAAACATAACACTCATAGACATTGTGAGTGTTTGCATCACATGGACTGAAGAATCCGGATTCGTAATTGTCGCCTGGGATTCCAGGAATTGCGATCGTCGGTAAATTTAAAAATATCTCTTTACCTGTTGTAGTGGTGAATTTTCCTATGTTGCGGATGTACTCTTGTATGACTTCAGGGATAACGTAAATTGTACCTTCGGTTTTCAGTACTTCCTGTGCTCGTTCAGCATTGCTGAAAGGTCTCCCACCTTGTTCACGTATCCTATCTGTAAATACAGCATTAACATATACGGTAAAATTATGTTGGAAGGCACAAAATGGAAGCTGTCTATCCAGTCTTAAGTCGACTTCCCTTACCGCTTTATAGGTTTGACGAAGTAGGGGTACAAAACCACCTAAATCGTAGTTCATGCAATACTTTTCAGTAATTGAAAAAGATGCGGAACAGCCACCGATGACGTAGAGAGGTTCATCTTTTGGTGCTGTCTCGGTCTTAGCTCGGTAATCCTCAGCTGGACCAGGCTTCTTTGTTGTCTATGTGGCGGGATTCCTGTTCTGCGGTCTTGGTTCTGAGCGCTGAAGCTGCATGTCCCTGGGTTGAATTCTTCGTTCCAGTCTCCTAATGGAGCAGCTGCACTTCTCTTTGTTAGAAAAGAAACTAGTCTCTTCTGATTTCTGGTGTCGCGTTAGTGAAAGGCACCCTCCCCTGACGGATTTCTTGTCGGTTTGGGATACTTGATTTTGGCACCTGCCATGCTGAAGGAGCAAGCTGTTGCAAATTTCGGTAGGTATGAAGGCCCATTTAATATTCCGTGAAGGCTGTTTATTGCGCATTTGATATTTCGGCAAGATGTTTTCTTCGATTATTTCATGTTTGCCCTCATCAGACAATGGACGGGAAAGAAGATTAAAAAGATAGTCCATTTTAGAGAAATAAACAATAACTGGTCTCCTTGCTTACGATCTAGGAAATGGAGGGGGGGGGGGGGGGGTTAACAGTTTCAATGTGTATCAGAAATTGTGACCTACTCCCCCTGGCGTAAACATTTTTCCGGAGGTAAATTGATAAAGATGTCGGTTTTTGGTACTCTGGACAATAAAATAGAATTATAGTGGTGATATTTTATTTTTTTTTTTTTACGTGTTTTCAGTAACGACTCCACTGTGGAGTCGTACGCCAGGGCGAACTATTAGGATATGCAAACCCGCAACAATAGCCCCTCGAACCGGTTGAATGGACTAATACTTTAGATAAATAATGCAGTTTTCGTAAAATAAACCCCAAGGATGACTTGAAAATTATACTGAAGTACATTCTGTTCGGTAGCTAGGTTCAGTAAAAGTCATTGGTTGAAAGTTGGGTTGTTTATTTACATTGAATTACAAAAACCAACCAAATGAATATAAGATTACTTATTACAACTATGCAATTACATTTACAAAATTCAACCAAATGAATATATTTAAAAAAGAATAATTACTGAAAGAAATCACAAATCCAAAACCACTAAATTATTCAAATGCAAGATACAAAAAAATCCCATTACAAAAAATTGAATAAAAGAAGAAAATCCACAATTATATTATAAAATTACAAATTTATATTATATCAAACCCCATGTTCTGATGGTAGGTAATAAAACATTCTGGAAGGCAAAGTGCAGGGTTTTCAACTTTGCAACCAGGGCAGAATGTGTACACATTTTTGGTAATTTTGTTGCTGGTACAAACCCTGTACTTCAACCTTTTTCTTCTCCCATCTTTCTCTTTTGCCTGAAATTCCTGCGGAAAATGTAGTGAGTTGATCACTTGCGGTCCTGATACATATGGTTTTGGAGGGGGGGGGGGGGGGGGTAGTAGCCCACATAAATAGTCTACATTGGCCAAGCGGTATTCATAGTAATCACATTTTCGTCCATGTACGGATGACTGGTGGTACAGAATATAGCTATTTAGCATCTTAATCTCTATTAGATGGAAACTTGATTTTTTATACCATCGCAGGGTTTTTCGTGGTCCAATATAATATGACATGAGTTGATCAGAGCGATCGATGCCAACCATGTACTTATTGTACTGGACTTCAACCTCCGACTTGGAGGTGGGATTTCCGTAGTGATTGGTGGTTTCTGCTATATCCTCACAGAACTCTGTGGAGGTGGTCATGATGTCTCTTTTATCACGCCACTTTGCCACATTGATCCCTTCTGTGAACCACCTTTGCACAACCTCGCCTTTCTTCAATTTCGTTTTGACGACGTCTTGGGGAGTCTCCTTGCGGGTAGCACAGATCGTTCCAGTCATATGAGTTTTATTGGCCAATAGCTCAGCAGACAACTCCACACTATTATAGTAATTGTTCATAAAACTGAGCAGCCTTCGCCAAGGAACCTATCCATCAACTTTGAGACGACTTTTTTTGTATGATCTGCGCCTCCCACAAGCTGATCAGCAGCACCAGCATACACAAGGAATCTGTGGGCGAGGCCATCCTCTTCCGCCAGCATATTAAGCTTGAAACATATTTGTGGCTTTTCAGAGGCATATACTGGCGGAAAGAGATCCTCCCCTCCAAGGCGCCATGGATTCATCAATTGAAATATTTTTTCCGGGAGCAGCGATTTCCTCCATCCGCTCGTGGAAGTATTCAATTATAGGTCTGATTGGGGTCAGCAGGGGTTGGTGGATCATTGACATCATTATCTGTTACATTGCTAGCAAGGTGGAAGATTGTGGATTACAAGCCACCTATCCCTTGGAATATGCCCCCTAAAAAATGGCAAATTGAATTTTTCATCCTGATTCCAATAATCCGATTGGCGATTCAACTTTATCATTCCCATGTGGAAGTGAAGCCCCAGCAATTTTTTTACTTCGTCTACCGTTGTCTGTTTCCAGAGAGTGATCCTGGATCAGTCTCGTACTCTCGGACGCATGAACAGTTCGGTGGCGGAGTGGTTTGTCTCTTGTACCACTAGTTGGAAAAATTCCTCAGTGAAAACAAGGTCGAAAAAATGTCGTGGCTCCTCTCTAGCGGGTTGAATTTTGAGACCATGAATGCCAGAGAAATCCAATTCGGGGCGGACGGCCGGGGGAGTGGGGGACCACGTTCTTTGAAGATTTTGAATGGCAGGAGCGTCATGCAAAGGCTCAATATCCTCCTGGGTAGGAGATGGTGGGTCAGAATGCAGAGCTACAGCTAAAGGTGAGTCTAGAGATTGACCCACCGCCATTAGAGCACCGTAGTTTTATAACTGCAAGTGGTGGACTATTTTAAGACTTCCTATCTAAACAGGTGCATTTTAATGAGAATATATTACTTCTAATTGCACTGATAACACTCAGGCTAAATTAATATCACGAATAAAAACTCGCGACTGGTGTAAAGCCCTCCGATTTTTCTTGGGAGTGACTGTCCGTCTTGCTTCACTGACTTGACCCGACTAAACAATTTGCTCTTCAATTTATGACTTATGAAAGGTTCTATTTCAAATGATTAATAATCAGTAAATGCAACTTCTGGATGGTAGAGAACACTGCTCCGCGTTTTGAGGTTTTTACGAGGCTATTACAGAGGCGCGCTTCACCACTTTTACAGACTTGTGTGGTCGAAATGAAACAAAGAGGAATTGAACTCCCACACGGCGTCTCCTTCTTCATATTCCCAAGGTCTTTATTTTCGGCAGGCAGGTGAAAAAAACTCTAAGATCCTTAGGTGGAGATACCTGGAAGGGTCTTCGTCTTCAGGTTATGTGGGATTTAAACCCACTAAAAAAACACCTCATTTCTCCCACGTAGGAATTTAGCCTGGTTTAACATGTTACTTCGGGCTGAGTCCTGGGATGTGTGATTAGTTCTGGGTGAGGGACGGACCAGATGCTCCGTCCTCTATGTTTCTCGTTCTAAGAGTATCTTCCTTGTCAGGATGCTCTCTGTGTTCTCCGCTACAGTAGTCCAGCTCCTTTCACCTTCCAGCATCCTGCTGACAACAGCCTCTGGTGTTGAACTATGGGGAGCTAACCTCAGTTCTGCCATCAGCTGATTTCTTTCAGGCGCCCATTTGGTACATTTGAAAAAGGTGTGGAGCACATCGTCATATTCTTTGTTCTGGTAGTGTAAACATGTTGTGGTAGATACCTTTCCCATCGCAGAGCAAAGTCATGTCTTGCCAGGAACTGCGTAAGGAAGGAATCACTTCTCCATGTTTCCTTTCCATCCTCGTCTGAATTTTTGGCACCAGCCATGCAGTCCACCTTCCTCTATGTTCTTCCGTCCATATATCTTGCTAGTTTGCCATAGTTTGCATTCTTCCTTGGCTATGTAGGCCCTGTCTCCTTCATCCCTTCTTTCAAAGATTCTTTTCCTCTCTAAAGCCATCAGCTGAATGGGTATGATACTCGTGAGGACAAAGATAGTGGGTTCTGATATTGTTTGGTAAGGGCAGGCGATTCGTAGGGCTCCTCTTCGCTGCACAGCTATTAATCTTTGTCGGAGATATGCCACACTCAATGCGTCTGCCCGGACCTCCGCTCCATACAAGACAATTGACCATCATTATTAGGCGTCTCTTGCATGGTCTAGGGACATTTATGTTCCTCATAAGGTGACAAAGAGCTGCTGTTTTTTGTGTTGCTCTATCTGAAGTTCTTCTTATATGTTCACCAAATGTGATTTTGGTGTCCAATATGACTCATAATTATCTGGCTGCTGGTTTAGTTGTTATTTCGGCATTAGCAATCCGCATTGGGATGTGCTTACTCGTGAAAATGACTACCTCAGTCTTAGCTGTAACTAGTGCCAGGCTATGGTCTTCCATCCACTCCATTACTCGTGACATGATCTGCTTTAGCTTGGCTTGGGCTGAATCCATTGTCATTGCCAGTACTACTGCCGCCACATCATCAGCCTATCAGCCCTCAGGCATTTCCAATCGTAGGACACCATCGTATAATGCGTTCCACAGTTGAGGACCCAGCACTGATCCCTGAGCAGCTCCTGATGTGATCTCTTTCGTTCGTACCTCTTGAGCAGTCTCATATGTCAGTGTTCTGTTGTTCTCCCCTTGTCTATTGTAGGCAGTTACTGATACAACAGTAGTTTCTCAAAGCACTTTCCAGCAGTTGTGGACTTCTATAACCTCTGCTCCTAGAAGGATTGTTTATTTTATGACGGAGTTTCTTCCTGTCCTCAGCATATTCTATGTTTATTGTCAACCTATTTCTCGTCTTCTACTTCCCTGGCCTTCACGCCATAGTTGGTTTGGCTAGGCAGATGACATTGACGTTGGTGACTTGACATTGTCGAATCGATGGTTTGCGAAATTTCAGCTTACAAGTTCTCACTGAACTGTTTTTATTGCAGGCCATTGGCGTAAGAGCTAACGTGGGCTTCTCTGGGTGTGATAGGGCTGCAGGGAGCGACGTGACTTAGTTCCTTTGTTACAGTCTACACATAGGATGCCTCTTTCTTCCAATGAGGTTTGTGTCAATCAGTATGGTTGCGTATTGACAACCTCTGAGTGAATTGTTCGACTTACTCCCCTGATTTCTGCTTGAGGTTTAGAAGCAGATTCAATATTGCAAGTGGATTGATACTGCTTGAGTTTGTGACAGAGGAACAGTTTCTTGTCATATGATTAGTGGTTTCATGGAACAGTTACTTTCGTTTCATTGAACGTAATCTCTATTAAATTATGTGATTGGCCGTTGGTCTGTGGGGGTAGACATGAAGTGAGATTTAACAAAACCAGGTTCCCGATGTGACCAAAGAGGTACAAGGAAGCTCTTGACTTGTCTTAACTGAGACAAGTTAAGAAGACATATATCGTCGTGTCCGTAGCAACACCGCGTAACTCAATTTTTGCAACTTTTCAGGAGAGCCAAAAAACGTCCTAATAATGAATATCTAGCTTTTTGAGATTACATAGTGTGACAATTTACTCTCATAATTAACGGCGTTCTATCAATCTCTGGGCTCAAATTTATGTAAAATTCATTCATTCTTATTATTTTGAGATATTCCAGTTGATAGTTGTGTTGCGTCCGTAGAGGATGGAGATACGTCCTGTTGACGCTCCTCCAGATGGCAAACAATCTGGATAAAATTCTGTAATACTGCAAAATTCCGAAGACGTGGTAATTTTTCCACTGTTTTATGATAGCTATCATACTGTCAGTATCTTGGACTAATGATACAAAGTGAACTTACTCCTGCTTCTACCAAATTTTTTTTTAAACTTGTTTTTGTCAACTCTCTTTCTCATTCCGCATGAAAAAATTCTTTCCAAATTACACATTACATAGTATTTTTAGCGGTGATAGCTTCGTAAACCGATTTTTCCAACCACGCATTAATTTTGTATTCTCGTATTACATTCAACAAAGCTGAAAGGGTTATCTCTCTAAAATGACGTTTGGAGAGAAAAATCTCAGACATCTTCTCAATTCTCATTATTTTAATAAATTGTACTACTCAGGCTTGGTAACTCATTATTACACAAACAGCAATGCATCACAGACTTTGAATTTTTTGGATACAGACTAAAAGTTTAGTACCTATTATTTAAAATAAGTTACAATGTATGAGGTAACAATGGCAGAGTCTCAAGAAAACGACAAGGTGCCTAGAATATTTTCCAAAAAAAGAATACTAAGCAGAAAAAAAGTCTTCGATTCACTGGAAACTTAGCCAAAAAAGTCAAGGCATTATTATTGTTAGGAATGAGGCTGCTCCATTGAGCTGTCTCATGCGTTAACTTTTATTATCATATGTTCAATTCGAGTACGGGTAACAAATATCAAAAATAAAGAGTTCTAAGAAGTTGTAAGACAAAGAAAGTGTTTCTGATCTTGTATTCGCTTAGCGCTTCTCGTAGAGGACCTTCAGTGTACGGATTCTGACTCTCAACGTAAGTAGTATTTACGAGCCCTGTTCGTATTAACGCGCTTGTTGGTATTTGCGGTGCTTTATACTTCTCTTTTATCGAGAGCAAGTATGTGTTTACTCGTGCTGCTAATTCCGGGGAGTATCTCAGCCTTCCATCCATGTTGTTGTTATCTGGAAAGTCAAACCCGCGCAGTCGAGCTCTAGCCTCAGGATGAAGTTCCTGAAGTTCTTCATAACCAAGAAGATTGTGCGTGGGGACTTCACCATCTGGCGCAAGGTATTCTGGTAATGGCATCCAGTCCGGGGTGTTGTCGCGACTCGCGATAACATATCTTGCTGTAACGGCTGGGCTAACATAACATTCATAGACGTTATGTGTTTGATCCGTCCAAGGTCCAAAGAACCCTGATTCGTACGTATCACCAGAAAAATCTGGGACTGCTATTTCGGGTAAGTTTAAATAAACGTCTTCACCCGTCTTACACGTGAACTTACCTATGTTTCGTACATATTCTTGCACGACCTCTGGAATTAGGTAGATCGTTCGAGGTACTGTGAGGTAATCCTGTGCTCGTTCGGCATTTCCAAACAGACGGCCTCACTGTTCCCTTACCCTATCACAGACTACTGCATTTAGGTAGACATTGCAGTGATGGAGGAACATACTGTAGGGCATTTGACGTTCAACTCTTGAATCAACCTCTCTGATAGCACTGTACGCCTGATGTACAATTGGGAGGAATCCTCCAAAATCATAGTTTGTGCAATATCTCTCAGTGAGAGGGAATGAGGCTGAACATCCGCCAATATCGTAAAGTGGCTCATCTTTTGGTGCACTTTCAGTTTTTGCCTGGTAGTCCGAGGCTTCGAGGGGCTTCTTTGGTTTGAAACCACCCCTATTGCGTGGCTTGGGGTCAGAGCGCGCTACTGTTACGTCTCTGGGATTGAATTAATCTCCCCAATTACCAACCTGTCGGTTGTTTGATCCTTCTTTCTTTTGTAAAAAGAGCTGAAGGCGGTTTTCACTCCTCTTATCGCGTGAGCGTTGGGAGGAGTTTCCCTGCCACGACGGAACTCCAGTCTGGCTTCTGGGTTTGTTGGCTTCTGCCATGCTAGTAGCAACCGTATGTTCAAACAACTTGAAAACTTAAACTTAACAACTTAAATTCAACCAGAAAATCTAGGACCAAGTTTCAATGTTGCATTAATGCGGTTTCTAAAACTTGAATCAACGTTGGACAAGAATCCTGCTCTCAAATCAAAATATAAGACTTTTATCGACGAATATGAAGAATTGGGACACATGGAGGAAATACCTAGGGAAGATTTCAACAAGATACCACACTGTTATCTACCTCATCATGCTGTGTTGAGAGATAGTTTAACCACCAAGCTCAGGGTAGTTTTCGACGCTACTTGTCGCTATTCTAATAATTTATCACTGAATGACCTATTGATGGCTGGTCCAAATCTTCAAAATGATATATTCGACCTTTTAATAAATTTTCGCACATCCAAGTTCGCTATGATTGGTGACATATGTAAAATGTATAGAATGATTCTAGCTACCGATTTATACATTTGGTCCTTTGAGCCGGATTCGCTTAGCACTTCGCGTAGAGGACCTTCAGTGTACGGATTCTGACACTCAACGTAAATAGTATTTACGAGCCCTGTTCGTATTAACGCGCTTGTTGGTATTTGCGGTGCTTTATACGTGTCTTTTATCGAGAGCAAGTATGTGTTTACTCGTGCTGCTAATTGCGGGGAGTATCTCAGCCTTCCATCCATGTTGTTGTTATCTGGAAAGTCAAACCCGCGCAGTCGAGCTCTAGCCTCAGGATGAAGTTCCTGAAGTTCTTCATAACCAAGAAGATTGTGCGAGGGGACTCCACCATTTGGCGCAAGGTCTTCTGGTAATGGCATCCAGTCCGGGGTGTTGTCGCGACTCGCGATAACATATCTTGCTGTAACGGCTGGGCTAACATAACATTCATAGACGTTATGTGTTTGATCGGTGCAAGGTCCAAAGAACCCTGATTCGTACGTATCACCAGAAAAATCTGGGACTGCTATTTCGGGTAAGTTTAAATAAACGTCTTCACCCGTCATGCACGTGAACTTACCGATGTTTCGTACATATTCTTGCACGACCTCTGGAATTAGGTAGATCTCGTGAGTTGTTGGTATTTGCGGTGCTTTATACTTCTCTTTTATCGAGAGCAAGTATGTGTTTACTCGTGCTGCTAATTCCGGGGAGTATCTCAGCCTTCCATCCATGTTGTTGTTATCTGGAAAGTCAAACCCGCGCAGTCGAGCTCTAGCCTCAGGATGAAGTTCCTGAAGTTCTTCATAACTAGGGCTCGGCAGGATATGACCAATAAAATCTGGAAATATGACCAATACATGCCCCAAATATGACCGTAATATGACCGAAAAAACCCTAAAGTATGACGCTAAAATATGCCCGAAAAGTAAAGGAATGATAGAATTATTGTTTCCTGCACAGTTATGTACGTAAAAAAAGAAAGAAATGGATGTAAATAAATGAAATTCAAAATTACTGCAAAAATTTTAATTTACTCAAATTCCATATTTACAACTTTACTTTTATTTCAATCATCAAACCCATTAACTTGTACAATCAAATGTTTCTCCAAGTTTTCGGTTTTAAAGGAATGCCTGAGGTCTTTCAACAATTGCTTCATTCGGGAAAATGAACGCTCTACGTCTACCGACACCAGAGGTAGATACTTGAAATTTGACAGCTCGTTTGCAGTGTAGGAGAGTGGAGTTTCCGGTGTCTCGCCTTTCAAGCTCCTGCTGATGTCGATGATGGTTTTCCAAGCAGGGTTTCGGCTTAATACATATTCCAGTTTATTTCTCACTGATGTACCAATGCTGCCAGGCCAGGATGTTGCTCTATCTTCAAATTTCTTCTTTTCATCTACAACTTGAATCAGCTTTTTCTCCGAATACTCGAGTTTTGAAATCAACTGAGGGATGGAATCCATGTAGGCCTTGATGAAGGTCAGCTGGGCTTTTGTCTCTGTACTGGCCATGATTTTTTTCGCTTTAGCTATGTACTGGCTGTCGCTTTCATCAAACATATTGACCACTTCTTTGACTGCCTCCAGATTGTCGGCATAATACAAGGCGGCTAACACCCAGGTTCCCCACCTCGTCAAAATTGGTTCGGGGGGCAGAGCGAGCTCTGGATGTTTCTCTCTGAATGCTCGGATTCGGCTGGGGGCCTTAACAAAGATTTTCTTGCCTGATGAAATGAGTTTGTTGACACTCGGGCACTGCTCTCTCAGTGCTTCAGCCTGAGACTCTATGGACAGCATGGGCCAAACAGGTCACATGTATCATTTTCAGGTACAGCTCTTTCAAAGTTGAGAATCTGAACAGAATGAGGTTTCGTCGACGTTATAAATTTGTGAGGGGGGAGTTTTGCAGATATTGTTCTCTCGTGGAAAGACCATTTTGCATTTCTCCCAAAGGAGACAGCAGCGCCGTCGATCACCCGTTGATGGTCACGAACGGCCGTCGAAGCCATATGAATGAGGCCATCTGTAAAATAGATCTATTTTATAAAAACACACATAAATCTAATAATGGTAAATAAATAAGTAAATACTAAGTAAATAAATAATAGTAAATAAATAAGTAAATACACATCGGACCGAGTAGTGTAAGAATCGTGAAAGAGTGATGGCCCCTCTTGCCAAATCTCGGAGTTTTGCAGATATTGTTCTCTCGTGGAAAGACCATTTTGCATTTCTCCCAAAGGAGACAGCAGCGCCGTTGATCACCCGTTGATGGTCACGAACGGCCGTCGAAGCCATATAAATGAGGCCATCTGTAAAATAGATCTATTTTATAAAAACACACATAAATATAATAATAGTAAATAAATAAGTAAATACTAAGTAAATAAATAATAGTAAATAAATAAGTAAATACACATCCAGATCTGAAGTGGTTGACAAGTTCTCATTTTTCGTCTTAAAATTTGCATTAATTAACTTTTCATCCATTTCACCATCATCATCCCCTCCCTCAAGCTTGATTCTGGAAAATGTACACTCCAAAAGTAAATTCACTTTAATATTCTTCCATTCTGGTAAATACTCATTCAATACCCCAAATAAATGATTTTGAGTACAAAGCAAGAAACTTTCTGGTAAATTGAAACGGTTTAGATTTTGGAAATAAATATCAACTGCAGAACTGCCTACTTTTGCAATAAATTTTCCATTCTCCAATGGTACGGTATTAAATCTTTTCAATTTTTGTGTCCCATATACTGACTCTACTCCATCCTGCATTCGTTTTTCTACATTATGCTCGCTTGATGTCAGTGGTGCTGGATGAGTAACACTATGGCTTGTTGACGGCATTGGACTGATGAATATATTACTTAGACAACTATGACTTGAATAACTAAACGTAAAAGTAAACAAATTAGAGCATACTCTACATAGAGTCAGTTTTTTGACCTTTTCCTGGGTGACTTCTTTGTACCACCACAAGGACGCTTTGTTGAGCTCTTAGTGCCCCTTCTCTGGTCCCAAACTTCTTCTTCTGAGGAGTATTCTAACTCCTCCTCTTTTTCTTCATCTCCACGTCCAACTCTGAATGTGAGGTCGAATGCACCATCCTCAGCATTCTTTCCATTATAGCTTATTATGAGTGAGCCATCTATTACAACAAAGAGAGAGAAAGAAAAATGGAAATGAGTAACACTATGGCTTCTTGACGGCATTGGACTGAATATATTACTTAGACAACTATGACTTAATTTTCTACCGGCTTCAACCCTCTGCTGTTTGTGCTGATCAGACAACAGCCTAGGCACCCACCTGGCACAAACTTTGGAGTACCCTAATTCCTTCTTTAGGATGTTGGCAATTGACCTACGATTCACCTCAATGCGTGCTGGAAGTTGGACCATTATCTCATCGAGTGTGAGGCGAGCATCAGCGTTAACCAGGCGTCGAACCTCTTCCACCGGTTCCCCTTGCGTCGCAGTCGATGGGCGCCCACTTCGGGCTTCGTCGTGAAGGTTTGCACGCCCCCCCCCCCACCCAGAAAGTCCTGGCGCCAAACGACGCACCATTTGCACTGACATAACATTGTCCCCGTACACCGTGACAAGTTCTCCGTGAATTTCCGTCGCAGATTTTCCTTGGGCAGTAAAAAACCGATTAACAGAACGCACCTCGCAGGCGGATGAAACTTGGATCGGCAATTCCATTTCAAAAACTGATAATAGCTAAACAAACTAACCTGGCGCTTTGAAACTTCTATACAGTCTCGCCAACATGTTTACGCAGGTGTGAAATGTGTGGGATTTTTTCTCTCGCTTAGGTTTTTTTTTCAATAGGGGAAACTTACTTTTTGCACACCCCTCGTATTTTTGGCATACAGGGATTCTATTTCCCTCGACCCGCAAAAAGTAAAAATGGGATTGCTGACGACGAGATGTGTGTTCCATGATTCGCTTTTGTGCTGTGCCCTTTACTTCAATGAGAGATCGAATGAGAACTTTCCTGCTCTCCCATGTCATATTAGTCCAAAATTCTTTGAAGATAGAGGCCATCTGATGGTCTCCAATCGCGTTACATAATTACATAATACTAATGATGGAGAGTTGAGGAATACAATTTTTGATGTTATGAACTCTTCTTTATTCTTCTCTTCATTAGAAAATACGAGAACACCCTTTCTTCTCTCCTTCGAAAAATTATTGCTTCAAATCTCAACCCACAATCACATTTATAGCGGTAGGAAACTTACATTCATTAGAAATTTATATTTACTTTCAATAGAATGTATAAATAGGTTACTTAACCATAAAGTCAGAATCAGAAGGTACCTACCGTTAAAAAGGATGGTACTTTGGTAGTTAAACTATTGTGATACTCTAAAGAATTAGAACTGTAAGTCCGTTGAAAATTAAAATGGATTCGTGTTCACTGGAAACCCGTGCAGGTGGTAGAAAGAAAGGACTTACAAGTTTCAAGGAGAAACTTACATTAACAAGAATTACACTTTTCAATTTGAAAGTCAAGACTTTCTTAATCCTATGCTACAACATACTAATATAGACATGATCACGTAGAGGGGGTTACATTATGTGGTGGGGTGGAATGATAATTTCGGGAAAGGTCGATGTGGCAGTTGAGCTATCGGTTTGACCTCCTCGGGCCCGACGGCTTTACAATAAGGGAAGATAGGATAGTATGTGATTCCCTAGGAAACTAGGTTTTGAGCTTCAGTTTGATGACAAATGCGTCAAGATAAAGATACCAACCCATTCGTACAGAATTGAGCTGGAACCAATGTCTGCGACTTTGTTTGCAAAAGCAGATGTAGACAAGGCTGACATACTTTTCGTATTGAGTCATCGATATGAAAATACCGTCTGGAAAAATCCTCAAGTTGATCAGGCTTGTAGGAAATTATTCAGAAAGGCTTTCCATCGGAAACAATTAATTATTAATAAATCCCAAGTATATCAAACTATATCAATTTATTAATCTTATCATTTGTACAAAAGTGCAAAATACAATTTTACCTTGCAAATAAATGGAAGGTAAAACAGACTTGGAAGCAAAAGTTCGTTTATGTTATCATAAGCGTTTGTTAACCTTCCAGTGATAGACCTCCTCTCATCCCGCGAACGGTAGACCCAGGAGCGCGGCGCTCTTTCGGTACTTCCTTCCAAAAAAATCAATATTTATCATATTTTTGAATAGTTTTCGGTTTGAATGTGATATTCAATTCATCTCCTGGAGTATCTAAAGGTGTTCAATGAAAAACATTATGGAAAAAACAGTTTCTTATTAACTCAGAAATATGTAACGGTAAATATCGGTTTTGCTAAACTCTGAAAAACAATTAATTGAGCGATCAAAATTTGAATAATATAAATCACTAGTAGGTTTCAGCAGGGACTTCAACAATGTTTTCTCCTACTCAGAAACATCAAAATCTTCGTCGTCAGTCTCGTCGTTTTCTTCGGAATGGAGGTTACCACAAGCTGGTTTGCAAATAACGTCGTGGTGTTCCCCACACACAGCTGCCATACACTTTTGGCATCTTTTCAATGTTTTTCGTTTCTTTTCGTTTGGGCAGTAATCGCATAATCTTCGGCATCCTGAATCAGATGCACCGTCTGCTGGTGCTGCTCGTGCTCTTTTTACTGGGCTAGATTTTCCGAGCTGACGTCGTATTTCTCTTTGCAAAGGGGTTTGAATGCCAACAGTATTTTCTCTGATTTCTTGAAAAGGGCGAATGAGTGAAATCGCTAGATCTCTGATGAAAAATCGTCTCTGAAATTGTTCTCCTGTATTTGCATAGTGTACGATCTGAGTATTTATTCCTGCCACATCTAATAGACCATAGAAGACTGCCATAGGCCAACGGTTAGTCCTTTGTGCAACTGAATATTCACCCTTCATTTTATCCACAACGTCCACGCCACCTTTTGTGAGATTATAAAAAGTTATTATCTCAGGTTTTTTGGAATCACCAGAAGATTCATCAATCGCGTCATCACTGTGCATTGAAGACAGAAGAAGGACCTGTTTATTTGGCTTAGGGACATATGAGACAAGTGTGCATTGATCAGTAAACCCAAAGAGTGAGGAGTTGACTGGTATCTTTTTCACAAGAAAATCAGGAGGAATCTGAGGTTTATTTTTTTTCAGGGTTCCAACCAAAGTTAAATTGTTTTCCAACAGATATTCCATTACAGGAAAAGAACAAAACCAATTGTCAATTGTGACATTTCGCCCTGTACGAATGACTGGGTCCACGATGGACCCAGTACGAACGGAGGGAGAATGTTTGAGTTGTGAATGTGCAGGTTTGCATCGGTCCACCGAAACTGTTTTCTTGACCCCTTGGTGATCGACGTAAACAAGCGTTTTGCCAACGTTTGACAGGTTAGTGAAAGGGCGATGTAGGAAGGAGAGAGTTTCAAACATGTGTTGCGTTGGTCATTGTATTCGGATAATACGAGCGGGCGAACTTTTGGTAAGAGTCATGTGGGAGCGTCGGAATAACATCTGAAGGGTACAGGCGAAGAGGAAATGTCAGTCAGAGGAAAATTTTGGGAAATCATTTTTTTCGTTCAATCTTGTTGATAAAATACATTTAGCAGTGTTATTTTATCCTTAAGGGGAGTCAGCCCGAAAAACAATTTTTTTTTTCAATTTTTTTAAATAATTTTATATTATTCTCCATTCAATTTCGAACAATTTGATATATAATAATTGATTGTTCCGAATACGGAACCCTAAGATAATTGAGGTCAAAGTTGGCCATCTCATGGCTGCGCTCCCACTCTACACAAGAGAGACCGCCTTGCTTCCGCCTGCTTGGTTGGTGTACCACTCTCCCGTCCCTGCTTCTTTACTACTGGTCAGAAACAACTTTAGAAACTCGGAAACTGTCAAAAAACCTGCAATAAACAAACTGTAACACTGAATAACCCTTACCTTATTCCTCTTCTCATTGTTCTTATACAGCCAAGTTAGAACGCGGGCGGTAATAAACCGCGAAGCTCGAAAATTGTTATTTTTCAGGAAAACGCGTTTTTCTCGAAACAACATTTTCTGATGCTTACGTGCACTTTCTGCGGTACCCATTCAACCGATTTTGATTCTGTTTTTTTAGTGTTGTTCGTACGTTGCTAATACGTCGATAGACGAGGGGGTTTTGGATAATTTTGTTTTGGAGAGTTTGTGGTTAAAAAAATGTTACCTACCAAAAACCCGGTTTTTTATTTTTTTTGAGAAAAAAAATGATAAAACTATTGAAATTGAAAAAGCCCTCGTCTGTTGATAGAGCTTAGTAAGATGAACAAATTAAAAAAAAAAAAATTGAATTCGGACGAGTACTTACCGAGAAAAGTGCACGAAAACAGGTGAAAGGGCCCAACTTAAGGTACTTATAGCGAAGTACCTAAATGATCAATTATGATTTTTTTTAACATAATTTTGTTCATCAAGATCTAAACTGTCGAATTATTGACCATTTTCATTTTTCTACTAAGATTTAAGCAACACAGAGGCGTTTGCAAAAAACGCTGTTTTTCGGGCTGACTCCCCTTAATTTTGTACACAATTAATCTTAAGCTATGTGGCTTTGATGCAATCAGGTTGTAATATGTACCAACCCCAAAATTCTAGAAAAGGCCTTTTTTCTTTGGAGATATAAGGTGAATGACAATGATAAAAATTTTTTACTTGTTCAATTAAACATTTTTATTTGGAACATAATATTGCAATAAAATTCGTAATACTAAACTTATTCATCCGTTACAAAAATCGACTCCTCAGGTATGAGGCAGTGTATTATGAGGCAGTGCCTCAAAATATAGTTTTGCTTCTGTAGAACAAAATGCGGCAAGGTTGTTAACGTCGTTTATTTCTCTTTTGAAATTGGTAGAAGAGCAGTGTTTGAAGATTCTGGAAGCTCGATAGTCATCGGCGTCCCCCCTTTTTTAGGAATGATATTATGAGATGCGTACCCTCCGTGGTACGTGGAGCGATGAAAAATGAGCAGGGGTGTTGTTGGTCCACTTTCAACACTTTAATGGGCCGGGTCTGGAAAGGACATTTTTTCATGAATTTCGGATCAAAATGTTTGGTCCAACTTTTAAGCAGTTCCAACTTTTGATCAGCCTCCACTACTTCAAACGGGAATGGTTTTCTTCTCGAAGTTCGGAAAACTTCAACCCATTCGGTTGGCAATTAAACTTTCATCTTTTGGGTGATCAATCCCATATTTTTATCTGGTTTCATGTAGGATGCTTCAACCGAAAGGTAGCTCTCATTGTTGTCCAGGATCAGCAAAGCTGAATTTTCGGTGCTGACACCAACTTCTTTGGCAAAACTGCGCAGGTATTTCAATAAAATATCGGCATTAGACCAACCGCTCTTAGACCCACAGCGCCTGAAGGAGCTCCAGCCATCGTTCTTGTGGCAAAGTTAAAACGTGGGAAGATATAGTACGGGGAATCGACGGGCACTTGGCAATATGTCGACGCATAAACTGGTCGACACGTCCTGTCGACATATTTCCACACCAGGTGTTGAAGAACGTCGATAACGCACATCTTTAAAACTGGTCGATGGATTTATGTCGAAAAATGTGAGATCCGTTTTTCAACGTATTTCAACAACAGGAGTTGAACATGAGCTAAAAACACCCCTCTTAAAACTGGTCGACTGCTAAACGACGACAAAAGGGTTGTTGGGCCACTACCTGTCCTCTACCTTGGTCCGATGGGGTCTTTCAATCCGAGGATTATTCGTAATAATTACGAATAATAATTAATAATAATTACTTCAAAATAGTGAAAGTGAACCCAGACAGTAATTATTACTGTCTGGGTTCACTTTCACTATTTTGAAGTGGGACCTTGACACTGCCTTGCCAACTGCAGGCCTCAACCAAACAGAAAACAATTAGGACGATTCAAGAAATGTAGGCCTGGATTCAGATTCCTGCCCATCTTTTTTTATTTTTTCTTTCCTCAGCCCACCTGAAGGTGAATGGAAAGTATTGCGATCAGCAGAAAACCCAATTTCTAGAACACCACCTTGAACTGGTCCTAATCGACATCTGATCAATTTTCTCCACGTTTTGGAAAAGTGTATGTAAGTCCGTATGTATGTACGTATGTGTATGATCACGATTGCGACTCCTACGAAATTGATTTAAAACAATCCGATGTCTGAGGATGATACCATAAGAATTTCAGCCACCCAGGTCAATTATTAGGGGGAGAAAATATTACAAAATGGTGAAAAAACGTAGTTTTTACCCCATTTTTTAGCTTTTCTCCCAAACTGCTCCAAGGATTTTGATAAAATTCACAGAACTTACTCTTCTAACAAGTAGAAACAAGTTCCAGTACCCCTCATCTCCCCAAAAATAGATTGAGGGCCAATACAGCTGAGGAAAGTAGTGTGAAGCCTCGCACCAGATGTTTTTTGTGATTGATACTTCTTACGAAATAAATACATATCATGTGAGACGTGTGGGGGTACAGGTCTGGTAATGGTAAGCTATACACATTGTGTCTCAGAATGAACGGACCAGTCCATTTTTCCGGTTTATATAACTCAAAAGAGAGAAAGCACATTAATCAAAATAAATAAATATACCATAATAAATTAATGCAGTAGTTAGTATTTTCTTGGAAAATTCGCTGAAACAAAAAACTTTTCTGCAGAGATTTTCATTTGGATTAATAATGGCTGCATAATATGTAGTGTAGGGATCACTTATTATGTGTAGGGTGTACTCAATACATAGGATTTCCTGATAGCTTTTTGGACGTGGAGAGCCGTAAATTTCCGTGAAAGGGACGAGGTGTTCATGAGGGATAAATTGACGACATTAACCAAATCGGCAAAATATCCCTCCAGAACATTTCTCTCGAAACCTTGGTGGAAGACGTCTTTTTCAACAATACGATTTATTCACAGATAACGTGGTATAATCTCTCAATATTCTTGCTACATAAATAAATACATCAACATTACTCATCATAAATATAAATTATTTTCAATTCATCGTTTTTCGTTACTTCAAAATGGACTGAATATCAGCGTAACAGCGTAGTGGTTTTTTGCGATAAAATCAAGATCGGATCGAAGGTGCGAATTCATCGGGCGTCGAATGGTTAATATAAAGGTTAGAAGAACTCGAATGGCAACAGAGCTCCAAATAAACTGCTGACAAAAAAGTCCCCCAACTTTTTTTTTTTTCGTCAACGAATATCTAATTAAATTACTAAACCATTTACAATTCACAATTTACAATTCACATATTTACAATTCAAAACAAATTATGTATGTTTACAATCTGATTAAAATGTTAAAAATTATAGATATATTGTATATTACTCAACTATGTACAGTAGTAGGTAAAATGAATAATAACATCTCATGAAACAACTTACTGAAGCTCGGCATTGAGCACAAGTTACCGGCTTTGGTATGTTTGTGTTGCTGTACGTAGTACCTGTAGAAATTAATGTATTGAGGCACTCGCGGCAAATCTGCCTGTGCCCACATGACACAGCCGTTCGCGTGGCTGCGTTTTGTAAGCTTATGAGACACGCAGGCTCGTCCCCTGCTGGCAGGCGAACCCCTTCTTCGTCATCGTTCACAATGCGACCAATTTGTGAAATTGTGAACGAAGGGTTGACTCTCATATTTTCGGGCACTACATGAGGCCGGCGGTCCCAGTTATCTGAAAAGAACTTTACTTTGAGCAGCAATAATCCAAGAAGGTACCTAGCAACCCTCGCCAAACCCAACGCGTACATATGTATATGCATCTGAAGCGTGTTGTAAGTACTACATAGACGCTTACAACAAATGAATGATGTGCTTGAAGAGTGCAATTGGAAAATAAATCTTATTCGGATACATAGCTTCTTACCAGGAGGCGTGTAGTACTCCTCTTCTTCACTATCCGAATCTCCACCGATGAACAGGTCCTCCTCCCAGTCCTGTTCAAATTCCTCGTCTATGTAATTACTAATGCCTTCCAAATGAAAAAATCGGACCGAGTAGTGTAAGAATCGTGAAAGAGTGATGGCCCCTCTTGCCAAATCTCGGAGTTTTGCAGATATTGTTCTCTCGTGGAAAGACCATTTTGCATTTCTCCCAAAGGAGACAGCAGCGCCGTCGATCACCCGTTGATGGTCACGAACGGCCGTCGAAGCCATATGAATGAGGCCATCTGTAAAATAGATCTATTTTATAAAAACACACATAAATCTAATAATGGTAAATAAATAAGTAAATACTAAGTAAATAAATAATAGTAAATAAATAAGTAAATACACATCCAGATCTGAAGTGGTTGACAAGTTCTCATTTTTCGTCTTAAAATTTGCATTAATTAACTCTTCATCCATTTCACCATCATCATCCCCTCCCTCAAGCTTGATTTTGGAAAATGTACACTCCAAAAGTAAATTCACTTTAATATTCTTCCATTCTGGTAAATACTCATTCAATACCCCAAATAAATGATTTTGAGTACTAAGCAAGAAACTTTCTGGTAAATTGAAACGGTTTAGATTTTGGAAATAAATATCAACTGCAGAACTGCCTACTTTTGCAATAACTTTTCCATTCTCCAATGGTACGGTATTAAATCTTTTCAATTTTTGTGTCCCATATACTGACTCTACTCCATCCTGCATTCGTTTTTCTACATTATGCTCGCTTGATGTCAGTGGTGCTGGATGAGTAACACTATGGCTTGTTGACGGCATTGGACTGAATATATTACTTAGACAACTATGACTTGAATAACTAAACCTAAAAGTAAACAAATTAGAGCATACTCTACATAGAGTCAGTTTGTTGACCTTTTCCTGGGTGACTTCTTTGTACCACCACAAGGACGCTTTGTTGAGCTCTTAGTGCCCCTTCTCTGGTCCCAAACTTCTTCTTCTGAGGAGTATTCTAACTCCTCCTCTTCTTCTTCATCTCCACGTCCAACTCTGAATGTGAGGTCGAATGCACCATCCGCAGCATTCTTTCCATTATAGCTTATTATGAGTGAGCCATCTATTACAACAAAGAGAGAGAAAGAAAAATGGAAATGAAATCATAGCGTACTCACTGGCAAATTTTATTTCACACATGACTATTGTAAGAAAATATTGGTATGATATCGAAACATACTTCGCACACAATTGTTCAAACTCATCACACTAGTAAAACCAGCAGTGGCTATTTCTAGAGGATTTTCAATGTTTTCCATTTTTTCTCATCAATTTGAAACGTTAAAAGACGGACTGAGGCATTGCACAGGTTGATCTTCTCGAAGTTATTAATCATCTAGTTGATTAAACTTTTTGCTTGATGTCTGGTACAGGTGGGGTGATTCATCCCTATATCCTTATGTAGAGCACATGTCTGCGAGTTATCTTTGGACGAAGCAAGCGATTTTAGGGGTGGAACTATATGTCTAGGAACTATCTCTGCCGTTTTCTTTTCGGGATCTACAGACTTTAGGGTTTCTTTATTATATTTGTTTTTGGTTTTACTCATCAATTGTTTGTTATTTACGTATACGGTTTGAGGGAGATTTGGAATTTCTTCTCTATTTTTATTGACTTTTTCTATGACTCCTTCTTTTGTCTGATTACTACGATTGTGAATTTCAGAATATAACGCGGCTATACGTTCTTTATGTTTTGATGTGTAATCGTTTAGCAGAACTTGTTCTAAGTCAGCTTCGAGGGGATTCCCCTGTTCGATATGACCGTTCACTACTTCGAAGGGAGTTAAGCTAGTTACAGAATGAATTGAATTGTTGTAAGCTATGAGTGCGTATTTTACTTTAGTGACCATCGAGTCGCAAGAAAATTCGGTTCTGTTGTTGATAAGTCTGATATGTTCTATTAGGGTGGAGTGGAATCGTTCAATTATACCGTTACTGTTTGGATTTTGGCTGCAGATAAAATGGGTTTCTATTTTATGAAGGTTCAAGAGTTCTTTTACCAGAGATGAATCAAACTCAGCTCCATTGTGGGAGACAATCATTTTCGGAATTCCGTGATGGGTGAAGAAGGTTAAGAGGTTTTTGACTGCTTCTATCTGTGGGTCATAAGGATCATATTGCTCGGAGTAACTTTGTTGGATTTCGTCTCCGTAATTAGGGTCGAAATATTGGGCATTTTCACTTTCTAATTCCGTGTACTGATTGTCCGGCTCCATTAGATGGAAATTAGTGTTCCTCGTTGAAATTGACATTGGTGTGGGCTTTTGGTCATTTTCTGTTTTAATTTTTGGGGGCCAGTTCGGTCTTGTATTTTGGATGGAATTTGGATTTCGCGGATAGAAATTTGGATTATTTCTCTGGAAATTCTGAAAATTGTTTTGCGGAAGTCCTCTCGATAAATTGGAGAAGTTATTTTGTGGAGGTCCTCTTGGGAAATTTTGGAAATTCCTGGGAGCAAAGTTGGACTGATAATTTAGTTGTTGGGGATTCGGTATGAATGGCCTGGGTGTGAATCTATTTGTAATCTGGGGTCTGTTATTTTTATTTTATTTTATTTATTTATTTATTTGGCAAATACAAAACAGATACAAATAATAGGACAGTTATACAAGGACATAAAATGAAATAGAAATAATAAATCAATTACACACCTTGCCCACCAAGGCTTAAGTTCTTACGAACTTGTGTCCCCTGGCGGAGTCTCGGTAAATTACAATTTTAGTCAAAATGTTGAAATGAAATTAACAAAAGTATTTAAGTTTCCTCCCTATAAAATAATAAATTTAAAAACTAAACGTAGGTACCTACCGTCTACAACACACTCGATAAAATAACCGATAAATATTTTTTTAATCTAAATATACTATGGAAACTAGTTAGATCAATTTTGTGCTGATAAAAAAAGTTCACCGCGGTAATGTAAGAATTTCTTCGATAAAATTCAGTACGGCAACGAGGCAGTGATATATTGGAAGCCGAAGCAGTTCTGCTAAAAGCAATGTTACATGCATGCTCAGACCTGATGCCCGTTTTGTAAACAAGAATGCAAGACTGAAGCCGAAATACATTTTTTATAGATAATACATTGAATTCGGAAAAAAGTTTAGCAGTGGGGTACCTGTGAGGTTTATTAACTAAAATTTTCAGCAATGCATTTTGAACAGTTTGCAGAGCAATTAAGTGTGTTTTGCATGTCCCACCCCAAACGGTGATACTATATTTAATTAGGGAGAAAGCAAGACCGTAATACACAGTTCGTGACTGTTTTTTTTTTTGTTAAGAAGTTCCTTATAGTTTTAAAGACGAAAAACAACTTACGCAACTTATTAACCAGTGATGAAATATGTTCTTTAAATTTCAAGTTTCCATCAAAAATAATTCCCAGGTATTTACAATTTTCAACAAAAGGCAGTGATTTACAGTTACAGTCGATTGCTAAAGAGGCACAATTATAATCATGATACTTAATCAATTTAATATCTGCAGGATAGCATTTACCAGAGATTGTGAAACGCAAAACCGAAGTTTTTGCAACATTTAGTTTCAAGAAATTAAGATCAAACCACTATCGAACTAGGAATAACTCAGAACTTGCTATATCAATCAGCTCATCATAATTTTTGTGCCAGAACACCACTGCAGTGTCATCAGCATAACCAAAAATACTACCATTAATATTCATATCCATGAGATCATTGATATACAATAAAAAAAGGATAGGCCCGAGAACCGTACCTTGAGGAACCCCACAATTTAAAATAATTGTCCCACTATAAGCGTCATCAACTCTCGTAGTTTGCGGTCGGTTTGACAAATAACTTTCGATTAATTTTACTGGGATTCCTCGAATCCCACAATCATTTAGTTTCTCCAATAAACGTTTGTGTTGCACAGAATCAAATGCCTTTCTTATGTCCAGAAAGACACCAAGAACCTGAAAACCCTCATCACATTTTTGGCTTATTAAATTATTCAAGTTGAACGCAGCGTGCTCCGTGCTTAGACCCCCTCGAAACCCAAACTGGTTATTGGACAAAATATTATTAGAGTCCAAAAACTCAACAATTCTGCTTTTCAGACACTTTTCAAGAATTTTTGATAGAGTCAACGTTAGAGCAATAGGTCTATAGTTACTCAGCTCTCTTTTATCACCTGCCTTAAGAAGCGGAATCACAACAGTTGACTTAAACTTATCCGGATAGGTTCCAGTCGTAAAAACCAAATTGAAAATGAAAGCCAGCGGTTCAGCAATCAAATCCGAAACTGACAATAAAACCCCATTCGAAATTCCATTAGCTACAAAAGAACATGAAGGCTTAATTTTTTTTCAAGTAATTCAACACTTCAGTTGAAGAAACTGGCCTCAAAAACAGTGAGTTAGTAGGAATAAACTTATTTAATCTATCTTTTACATCGTCAAAAGATACATTAGGAGGGATATTAATCTCTCTCAAAATCCTACCACCAACCTGTGCAAAGAATCTATTGAAGACCACAGGAATTTCAGATTTATTTGTGATTTCACATCCACTTTCATCTTTAATTGCCGGTATAATAGTTTTCCTATCTGAGTGCTTATAGGCTGCTGTTTTTATGGTATCCCAAATTACTTTTGGATCTCCATTTGCCTCTTCGATCAACCGTCGAAAATAAGAATATTTTGCCTTTTTGATTATAGAATTCAACAGATTTCTATAGGAATTATAATGAGCTCTCAGAACACTGTTAGAAGGATTTCGTTGTTAGCATTAGGAGCGGAAGAAGTCGGTCTTGTGGAGAACGGCGCGGTCGTTTTACTACCGGGTCTCAGATTAAAGTCATTCGTGAGCATAGATAACGCGATGCCAAGGTTGGCGGGAGCCTTCGTTCTAAGAAGACTACTCCACGGTTCTGCAATACCATGAACAAAAACACGCAGGGCTAGGCCTTGCATGTACTGCACAAGTAATCGCCCGCCATCTCCAGGAATCTTCATCTGAAGATAAGCGACCTGGGCATTTAAAATGCTACTGACACGATCATGGAAGCTGAAACAATCTTCTTGCAAAGTTTGCTTCAACTTCGACAATTCTTTGGTTAACGTATAAGTGTCCCTCTTATCACTATAGGTTTGAACTAGAGCATTCCGCAAATCCAAATAAGTTTCTATTGATTGAATATAAATTTTGTCGGCTATGCCGGGTCCTAATTTGGATGCAAAAGCTCCAAGTATTACGTCGTTTTGGAAATTATTAGGATTTGTGGAATCGTGGAACTTAGCGTAAATTTTATCGCATTGTTTAATGTATTTAGCTAAAATTAATGGTTCCCCATTGAAGTTCGGTATTATTTCGCCGTACTCCCTCTTGTATTCTGGAGGTCCTCTTCTGGGTGCTACTGGGTTCGAGTTCGAGCCTGAAGGGCCTGGAGGAGGAGGAGGCGGTGCTGGGCCACCAGTACCAGCATTCGATGGTTCCACGTCCGAATCGTCTTCGAGGTCCGGATGGTCTGGGAATAGCGGTAATTCCGGGATCGGGTTAAGCGCCATTTGAATTAGTTGAGCGGCGTTGATTGTCGGGTTTCCGGGAGGTAAGGGGATGTCCGAGACGTTTACGTTTTGTCTATGCATTCTGCGTAGGTTATTCCAGTCCCAAAAACTGGAGCGTTTGCTATTTCCCGTTTGCTTAGGAATTGTTAATAAAAAATATTAGGCAATTGCCTATAAATTTAAATCGAATAATTAGATTTCTTCGTAGATAATTTCTTAAATTCTTCTTTGTTTCTATATTTCTTTATTTCTTCTTTAAAAATTTCAATTTTTATTTTAATTCTTTATTTTCTTTATTTCAATTTTTAAATTTCTTAATTTTAGGATCGCCGGTGAGGGGCAGAACAGTTACGTTTTACCACAACAAGGTGCCCGGTCGATGTTTAAATTCTAGGATCGCCGGTGAGGAGTTTGAACGATGTTCTTTCGCACTTTACTCCTAGCCGTGCCCGGTCGATGTTTAAATTAACTGGAGAGAGGTGTCTAATTTTGTTGTACTTACAAAACCAGCAACATCTCCAGGAGTCTGCTTGCTGCTGCGATGATGTTGACGATGAACGTAATCCTTATGCGGGGTGCACTTGATCACTTCCGATATTCCTTCGAACGTAAATCAAGTTAGGTCCTCACTTCAACAGTTAAAACTGAAATTCCCGTTCTAAAAAGTCCGAGAATCAGTGTGTCCTACCGACTGCGCCAGTTATGTTCGGGGTTCCACCAAAACAGCTTTTAAAAAACACTTTCGATTTATTGACACGGAACTTCAAGCGAAATAACGGAACACCGGGCGTTAAGGACGAGCAGCAAGACGAGACTGACTCGCGGCGGTCGGTGCAGTTCCCTATATAGGTTCCTGCTGCTGAGTAAGGGTTTCTTAGGGAAGTCAGCATTTATGGTGACGTAACATAAATGCAATATTTTTGGTGGTTGTTTTCAACTTAGATTCCAAGTCCGAGTACACCAACTCAATACTGTTTCATGGGCTTATCCTCACCACGTGCGTTTCTGAGAGAAATGAGTTGGGTGAGGGGTCCCAAACTCGTGGCAATGGATGACTTTTTAAGCGGGTTGATATTTAAACCACCTAAGAGAACTCCGTGAGAGAGCACTGCACCAACCTCTGCGATAGGCGGTTCTCACCTGCTCTTCCTTGAGTGGAGGCTGAGTAAAAAGAATGTCCAACTCCCAACTCCTTTAGTCTGTCTTTGAAGAGTGTTGAGTATGTCACAGTTGGAAGAACAGCTGCTATCCACTTAGCACCCTTGGTGATGGGGAGCCCATATGCAGTTGCCACTGATTTGAGAATCACTAAGAGCTCCCTCAGGTTAGTCTTCAGTTCACCAATAGCAATTCGTCGCTTAAGCGGCAACACCAGCTATCTCAGTTTGGACTACTTTTCAGGGGAGTCAAAAAACCGGTTAATTATCCACTCTAGAGGTTCTTCCGAGTGTTTTGATTCCTTCCATGGTCTCTTAGCAACGTCAGACTGTTTTAAACTGACAAAATTTACTAAAACTCTTTCCAATCACAAAAAATCGTGAGTTAGCTGATGTTGCTTCAGTGAGACTTGAGATAGCTTATGTTGCCTTGATGAGTTTCTGGTATTTTAGGAGATTGAACTTTTTTAAATTTTTATTACTAACTTTAGATTTTTGACACTTGACTATCGAACACCTATTTTTTAATTTCTGGTGCTTCACATTGTGAGGTGAAGTCCGGAGGTTATCAAGTTCGGCAGGTATGATGAAAATTGAACGAATCATTCAACGCAAAAAAACTCAGTCGTTTTATTGATTAATAGGAATGAAATTGACAGGTAACTAGGTATTCTCAAATTGGTACAAAAATATCATTTAAAAGTGTGGGATGAAATAATCTTCAGGGACGTTTTCTCTTTTGCTGGGCCCGTTCACTTTTCCGACTGCTCATTTCATGCTGAAGCTCGTCATAGAAGTTATGAGCGTAGGCTGGAAGGTATGATTTTAATGATTGCAAGTCATTGAACTTGTCCAGAGGAATTTTTGGTCTGGTTTGGTAGAGTGGAGGAAATGAATTGACTGTCTTGATCTTCTTGGGTCGTATTGGAAGTGGGGTGAAAACGTCGTCATCAAAGTATAGCTTGTAGGAAACTTTCCAGTTTGGCTCGTACCGAATCACTCGTAGATCAATGACGGCGGAATCCCCGGGATCCCTCCCTGGTCGTATAGACGAGTACACCATTGATTCCGAAAAATTCTTGAAAAAACTGTGGTCGAGCATTTTGGAACGGTAAGGCATCGGGATCGCACGAGCTGTTCTAGCTAGAACGGCGTATTCACTCGGAAGGTAGACGTCCACATTATTTATCTTCTTTTCCACCACACTATGAACGGAGTCGCACTCCATCTGAGTGTGCCCCTTCTCCAGAAATTTCTGCGTTATTGTGACATTTTGGGAAACACTCAGATGAAGTAAAGCGTTTGACAGAACGCTATTACGATTTTGGTAGTTGCAGCCATCTGAGAAAATCACGATTGGTTTTTTTTCTTTCTCCAAGAGTTCGGATAAGTAATCCACCAAGCAAGTTGCGAATATTGAGGCACACATCTTTGTTTGAGATTCGTCAAACCAGTAGGTACACGCGTCGTGGGTAGATAGATTGTAAACCGTATAATTGTGGACTGCCAGCTTGAGTTTATAATAAGAAGAGCTGGCTTGAATCTTGGGACAAGTCTGCACAGCCATGAGATCGCAGCACAGGGTGTAACACCCACCTTCTTCAGCAGAAATTTTGTCCTTCTCCTTCTCTTCTCTGGCAGTATTCTTCCGTCTGATATGTTCGTCGTACATTTCTTTCGAAATATTCTGGGTTCTAAATTTGACGCAAGTATCGCACTGATCTTTTTTCGGTTGGTGAATCTTAATATTGCGGCGACTCATTACACGATCAAAAGTATATCGAGATACATGCCCCTGCATCAGCTCCTTGCATCGTTCCAAATACAGCTGGTATAGTTGGGTCCACGTTCTGATATCGCCTTGCAGGTACTTTTTTTTGGTGGATTTGCGACAATAGTGGGAATCCAAAAATTTCAAGCTCGTACAAAAACTGTCCAGAGTACTGGCTTTCTGAATCCAGGTTGTGAGAACTGCTCGTGTGTTTGGCGTTCCGACAATCACGTTGCTTGGAGGTTCATTTTCTTCATTTTCCTGACTTCCGATTTGCTGAACCGCATTTGACTGAGAAGGGGTGTTATTTTTCTGGAAATTTCCCACCCAGTAGTGTACCGAGTTCTTGCTTAGACCAAGAGTGTTTAGGTACATTTTCTGGCAAACGGGTACACTTTCGCCGTTAATCCGTAAATGGTATGAGTACGTAAATTTGCGTCGTGATTGCGTTTCTCCTTTGGTCTTTTGTTTTGTTTTCTCAACTATCGCTGTTGAGACCACGAACATTTTTTTTGTGTCCCAAGACATTTTTTTCCAGAAATCGTTGAACAGATTCCTTCGCTCATCTTCACTTATGGTATTACACAAACGCGTCTTCCACTTGGCACAATTTGGTGAATCACAGGATGGTCCCATGGTACGGGGCTCACGTGGAACGTCGTGGAGGATCACTTTGGTGGATTTCTTATCCTTTCTGCGGTACCCAGTATACCGTTCTCCTTTCAACCTGTTTTCCTTCGCTTTGTTTCTCCTCCATTCACTTTCATTTCTCATCGAGCGCCTTTCTTTTTTTCGTCCAGCAATGTTTTCAGGCAAAGATGACGCTCCACCATTGTTATCGCTGAGAGCTTCGTCACTCGTTGAAATGTCAGGGTCAGGAATGTTTGGCTTTTGTTCACCAGCCAAACTGCGCCAAACGTTCTCATTGACTTGGACAAAGATGCAGGCAGTCTCATTGTTGTGGTTTTCGGTTTCAGAGAGAAGAGCCGTAGCCGTAATTTCTGTAGTACTCCCATTGCCCACGTTTTCAACATGAACTTGGGTAGGCATTTGACTAGTTGAAGGTGATTCACCCTCAATTGGAACCTCTTCTTCCTCACGGCCTACGCCCTTCTCAGCAAGGATGGAGGCAACATCACTATCACAGTCTTGATTATTCATATTAGTTGGTTTATCACCAGTCTTTGAATTATCACAGTCTTGTCTCACATTGTTAGGTATATCATCGTTCGAACCAGTTTCAACACTGGGCACAAGTTCAAAAACTGAACTGTCATCATAATTCAAGGGGACAAGGGATCCATCGTCGTTTTCTACGAAGAGTTCTGCGTTCGTTACATCCAAGGGAGCTTGATCACATTCTGTACTGGGTGGCACGCGCTTTGAGGACTCACCGAAATTTTCACATGGAACAATCCCTTCACTCTTGAGAATTCGAACGATTTCATTGATGGAGCAAGGTCCTTCATCGTCGTCACTAGATGAGTCCGATGCGGTGGATGGTGAGTATTCGGAATTGCCGTCATCTGAAGAATCCATTGTGATGTCTTCTGTTTTTGTCTCCCCTGTAAAAGAAGTAGTGCCATATCAATGTATGTAATCATCATCCTCAAAGTGAATGATTTCTTGAATGCTAATTAATCACGAACAGAACGAAAAACAATCTTTACCAAGGAGAAATTGCTCAAGCAAAAATCCTTGACGACCACTTGGAAGGTAACCTCAAAGCTTCGCGTAGGTTTACACAATAATCATCGTAGGAGACGGTTTTCGAATTTCCAATAGTAAGAAGGAAGGTACCTTCACAACTTGACTACACTAATTTTTTGTTCTGAGATAAAGCAGAATGATTTTAATTACTACTTACCAAGAAAAACCCAGGCAGCCGCAACCTGACTAGGAGCTTGAGATAGCTGGTGTTGGATTAAGTGATAAGATAGCTGCTGTTATCAAATCGGCGATTTGCGGTGGCACCGTTCGAGATATCGAAAATCGGGCTTCGCCAATCGGTTCGCCATGAAAAATCGATTCAGGAACCATCAAAACCCAAAAATCGAAAAAAAGTGAGATAGCTGGTGTTGCCGCTTAAGCGACGAATTTCTGAATCCTGGTGGGACATCACAATCGTTTGTGAGCCGTTGAGCTGCTGCCTCAGGATTGTGACAGTCTGGTGGACGACCCCAGCCACAGCCATACCTCCCACAATATCAGGCATGTCTATCTTCGACTTAGCGTAGAGCATGTAAGAAAAGTGTCTGATGGCTCTCATTCCTTCATCCTTCAGGCTCCTGCTCCCCTTTTTTGGAGTCCCCTATAGTAAATATAGATGGATTCACTGTTAACTTTGAATAATAATGTATGCTAAAAACATACATAATACATAATAATAAGATAGGGGAAAGGTGCCTGGAATGGGGAGGGTCATGGTTTTTAGCCCATAAAGTTTTGCTTATTTCAGCTTTTCAGATTCCTTTGTGAACCAAAATGCAATAAATTTATCTAGCTAAGTGATCCACGCCAAAGTTTTTAGAAATGTTCATTTGAGGCTGAAGTATAACACAATTTTTGAAAAAAGTCAAATCTCCCCATACCACGCAACCATTCAGGTTGTATGAAGGGATAGGTCCCCTACACTGGAGAGAGGGGGCAGGTTGAATGGGGAGCTCTATTTTGGGGCTTTAATTCTTAGAATATCACTAAATCTTCCAGATATTTTCATGAAATAACAACATAAATGAAGTAGAGGTGGCAAATAAATCATAGAAAATGGTTTCAACTGTTCATTTTCTCAAAATTGCGTTAGGAACTTACAAAAACAGCCTTTACAAATGACTACGTCACTAAAATACTTGATTCAGACTTCAAAGTCCATGCATAACGTCCTAATAAAACTATTTTTCACAACCATTATAAATCAGACTTCTTTAATTCCATTGAATGAACTTGAACATTCATTTATTATGAACATGTTTAGGATATTGCGAAAGACATTAGTTTAATAAACTATAAAATCAGACTTAACTAATTCAGTCTTAACACGAGAGTTTCAATACTACTGGAGGTAGGTAAAATCTTCCCCTTAAAATCTTAATAAATTATTGATTTCATAAAATGAAATGAGTAAAAATATTATAGCAAACCCCAGAAAATGGGTGGGTTAAACTGGATAAGCGAATAAGAATGTAAAGCTTTACCTATATGGTAGGTAGGTAGGTAAACGTGCCTCCAAGGAGAGGAAAAATAACAAAAAATCAGTAAGAACAACTAAAAAATAAACTATAGGTAGTTGAACAAGTAGGTAGGTAAACATGTCTCTAAGGAGAGGAAAAATCACAAACCAATCACATTGAATAAGTCAGAATAACGGCAACGCATACCTTAAACGAATTTTTCTTCGAGTGAGGGGGGTTCCTAGAGTGAGCTATCTAAGAACATCCTGTCGCTCTAAATCAAGGCACATTTCGCAGAGATAAGGTCCAGATCATCTTCAACCAGTCCACTGCAAGCTTCGTGAACTGTTGCTTTGCACATATTGCACTTGGCGACTCCGGTTTCAAATATGTTTCCGTGACAAACTATACAGGAATCTTCGGATTCAGAAGGTGAATCTGAGTCTTCATCTGCTTTGCTCGTGGATGGTTGGTCGTAGTTGAGTGCCCTCTTAGCTTTTCCTGCTTTGGGGGCAGTTTTATCTTGTTTTGGGGCTCTCCACTTTGCCTTGCCACCTTTACCTCGAAGAAGTTGTCTCTCTTCTTTTGCCTTCAGCTTCTGTTTTTTCTCCCTCTCGCCATCTTCTAGTGCACGCTTGTAGGGTGATTCGGCCAGGATAGCTGTATTTCCTCGCTTTCTTGTAACCTGTAGTCTTACCACATGAGGAACAGCAACAATATCTGTAGGTGAGCATGTTTGAAAAGCAGATATAGGAGAAATTTCTCTGGAGGTGGTGATATTTATATTGAGATTAGCGTGAGCAGTGGTTTGGCTTTCCACAATAACCATGGCATCTGTTCCCTGGCCACCTTCAGTGTTCAGAGGCCTGTTTGTGGTTTCAGCTGGTGCGAAGTCACAATCAGAAAAAACGTTTTTGTTGAAAGACCAAATTCCTGTTTTTTTGAAACCATTAATCGCAGTGCCCATTTGTGCAGACTTAATGAAAGCTTCTCCAAAAAGTTTTGCAGTTTGCCTGATGGTGACTGCTGTTCCTGGGTTTGCTCTAAGCCAATTTGAAACTGCTTCTGAGTGATAGGTGGATACTGGTTTCATGAAATCCACATCTAATGGTTGAAGCCTGTGCGAACAATGTGGAGGGAGGCATAAGACAATGACATTGTTCTTGCGGGCCATTTCAATGAATGGTAACGATTTAGTATGTGTTGTGTGACCATCTAATATGAGCAGCACGGGATTTTCGGATGTTGGATTAGAGCAGCAGTCATCCATCCACTAGCATGGAACTCGGCTGTACTCCCAGGCGGTGCTCCATCTAGTAACTCAGGATTCCTGTTCACTCTTGGGAATATGAACATAATTGGCATAAAATTACCCGCGGCGTTCATGCATATTTCAGCTGTCGTTAGTGTTCCACGTTCAGCTGATGTTATTCCTCCAATTTGCCACTTGCCCTTCATACCCATGACTTTTGACATCTTGTTTGGGACGGTTGATATCCCAGTCTCGTCTACATTATAAATTCGGTCAGGTGTAAACAGATATTTTTCATACAGCGACTCAAGAAGATCAAAGAACATTCCTACCGATGCACGGTTGAACCCCATCACTCGAGCTAATGATGTTTGCTCCGGAGTGCGCAGTGAAATCTGTGGGTGCCTCTTTCTGAAACTGGCCATCCAATGCTTTCCCGCATTTTTTTTCCTCATTGAAATTGTGATTGATTTCATTCGCCTCTGCTAATTGGTATGCAAGCCGGCGAACATCAGCTATTGATAGTCCGAACATCCTAGCTTCCATTATTAGGATGTGGTCCACTAATTCTTTTTCTTGAGCTGGTGAGAAAACTGGTTTCATACCCAACTCCACTGTAAAAAAAAAAATAAAAAAAACACATAGGGGAAGGTCGTGTACCTTGGGCAGTTTTTCTTCGTAGGTAGATTTGAAGTAGTCTACGTCATTTTTTCCACATTTTTTTAAGGTATATCAATGCTGTAACTCGTTGGCTTTCAAAATATCCCGGAAATTTTGAAGAATCTCTGAAGGTTGATGAATCATCACTTTTTTTTGTAAAAGGTGGTTTTTTGCCCAAGGTACAATCTTGTATTGTACCTTGGGCAGCATTGATTGTACCTTGGGCACCCATTTTCACTGTTTTAGGTGACTACCAAAATGGAAGGGAAAAAAGTAAAAGACGATACACGGAAATTTAATTTTCTGAAAACTTCAATTAGAAGTATCAATAGCAACATTTTTCCTAAAAAAAATATTAAAAGTAAGTAAACATTTGCACGAGCCCAGACTATGTGGGTGTATGGTAACGACAAAGGTTTTGACTTGAAAATATTTATGAGATCAGTCTCAAGCGCTTTTTTATCAGTCTTAGAAATTACCTACCTAGTGTAGAAATATTAAAATGGCTGAAGAAAATGAGGTAAACGCAAAACAGGTACAAAATCACTAGTAGGAGAATCACAAAATGTTGGTAAAATTACAAAATAGATCATCACAGGAGATCACAAAATCAATAGAGGTTGAATCCAGCAAAAGAAACGTTGAACTGGATTTCACCTCGCCTGAGATGATTCGGCAGGGGCAAAATTCTTATTATATCCAGGACCCTCACTCGGCAAACATTATCAATCAGAGGCCATATGAAAATATTTTCTTTTTTTTTCCTCAAAAATTTAACGGTCACTTGGTCACGGTTGGCTTCCAGAACTTGACCTACGTAAAATTTGTTAAGATTTTGAGTGGAAAAAGAAACCAGAACCCATTTGTCAACGTTCGCCGCTGGATTGGTAAAATCCCACTTTCCTGCAATCCATCCTTCAGTTGTCTCTTCATCGCGTTCTTCTACCATTTCCGATGCTAGATCTTCCAAATTAACATCATCCTCTTCATCAGAACTCCACTCCTCGCTTTCGTCTTCAGAACTGTCTGTCTTCTCATCAGGTTTCTTCTTGCAAATCTTCTTTAAAAAATTCAGCTTCTTGGCCGCCTTGACTTTTTCAGTCATCTTCTGCGGACGTTTTCTTGCCTGAAAAGCCCTTTCCAATTCCTCTTTCTCTGGTGTGTCTGTGAGCACTCTTGATTTACCAAGTCTTCCTCGCCTCTTTGTTCCATTTTGTGGTGCAGGTGCTCTGGGTAAGGGGCGAACTTCAAGTGGGCTCATGTAGGAACACGAGGGCTGTGGTGAACTCGGCTCTGCAACGTGCTCAGGACTCACGCATGCTGAATTTCGATCTTGAACAGGAATCGACACACGCTCTGCTCTTGCAGCGTCAGTCACGGGTGTTTCAGGAACCGGAAAAATTATATGACTGTCACCAAAAAGATCAGTAGGGGCCGCTGAGAGGAAGTCATTGTCCGAATAAACATTGGGATCTAGAGGGAAAACTCCTGTCCCTTTGAAGCCACCGATAATGTTTGTGGGGGTGAACGCTCTCGGGTAAGATTTTCCCAGAAGGGTAGAGATATCATAAATGCTTATGGGCTTCCCTGGGTTATTTGCCATCCAGAGGGCACACTCTTGGTGATAGTAAGTTTTCAGTGGTCCGAACACCCCTTTATCCAGAGGCTGTAGTTTGTGGCTTGTGTGAGGTGGCAACGTGAATAATACGATGCCGTTCTTCTTAGCAAATTCAATTGCAAAAGAATTGCAAAGACAAATGGCTGTCGTGGTTGTCGAGGATGATCAAAACAGGCGACTCTTTGGATGGACGAACGTGTTTTTGGAAGTGTTCGAGGTAGGTGAGAAAAACTCGTGCATTGGTCCATCCAGAAATTTGTGCGACCCCAGTAGACCCAGGAGGAGCACCGTGCATCATGAAATCTTTAAAGTTAACGCGAGGGAAGATCAGTAGCGGAGGAATCGAGTTTCCAGTGGCAGATATTGAGGGAATCAACGTAATAAGGGTTCCTCTTTCAGCCGAGGTGATGGCCCCCACGTGCTTTTCCCCCTTCCCTGCTATAATTTTTGGCGGATTATGGACTGTGCTCAAGCCTGATTCATCCAGGTTGAAAATACGATCTGGTGAAAACTTATATTTGTCATAGAGCTTCTGTAAATTATTGTAAAAAGCTTGAACGATTGGCCTGTTGAAGCACATGGCTCTACCGATTGAGGTAGCCTGAGGCTTTCTCAAAGAAAGCTTTTCGCTGTGACGTATCAAGAAGTCCTGCACCCATTGCTTTCCAGCTTTGGCATTATCATGCCAGGTTTTAGGAAAATGTTTGCCATTCTGACGAGCGAATTCGAACGCCAACGTACTCAGGCCCCTCTTTGTGATGCCAAAGTAAATCCTGCTCGCCAGCAACAAATAATTCACTAAGTCCTTTTCTTCGTCATCGGTGAAGACTTTCCGGTGTCCGCAATTATTTTTATACTCAAAATTTTCCGAATTCTGCTCTTTGAAATTCGTCAAATGACGGGATATTGTCCAACGACCGATGTTGTGAATTTTTGAACATTCATTTATAGACATACCCTTCAGCACTTCATTTACGGCTAGTTCCAGCTTCTGTTTGTCAACTGGGGGCCTTTTCACACCATTCTCGCTTCGAGGCATTTCTGAAAGAAGGAACAAAATAGTAAAATCAGCTACCGAATCAGTTATGGAACAAAAATGTACCGGAAATTTGAGTGATTGTACCTCGGGCAACCCCTGCTAGTTGCTCAAGGTACACGATCCCTAGTTGCTCAAGGTACACGGAAATGACTTGGAAAACATATTCACCTTTCGATTCAAATCATGAAAACAAAACGGAAAAAGCGATAGCCCATGATAAAGCCCATATTTAACAGCTTCGAAATCATCCAATACTATTCAAGAAAAACACTTACCGGGTCGCTGGGAAATCCCGATGTACGGAGCACAAACCGCCAGAACAAGGGGTTGTAAACAACTGGACGCTGCTCAGCCACAACAACAGTGGTGCCATCATGAAAACAATAATTTCACATGTTCTAACGATTTTTCTCTCTTCGAGGGTCTGAGTAATAGAAAGTTGCCCAAGGTACAAGCTGCCCAAGGTACACGTCCTTCCCAGTAACTTGGATGAATTAAAATTAAATGGATCAGATCAATAAACAACACTATTTATTTGGAATGACTGAAGCTCCGGAATATTATCTCTAATCAATTGTTATTATTTGTATGTTTACTTATTATTATTATTATCCTAATGATATCCAAATATCTGTTTTTGCAAAAAATGATCATACCTACCTATTATAGTGCTTGAAAATTTTTTGAAAGATATAAAACACGAGAAAATTGTTAGGAACATGTAGCGAAGATAGCGTGTGTGTGAAGATAGTAGGTATCTACCTTTCCTGGAGGCTTCAACAGCCGTCAAAAAGTTTTCTCTGCACATCCGAACCCTTCTCTCAAGAGTAGTTTGAGGAACCTCGTACGGCGTTCATGGCGTTGGCACACCACTGGTTCCGTTTTTTGGGATGGGAACAGACATCTGTCAAAAATCAGAACTCATAATGTAGGATACCACGGTAACATGGGGTAGGTAATAGGGAGAACACCAGGAGGTAATATGAAGACGAGAGGCTGATAATATGAAGGAGATGGTAAGCTTGTATGGGGAGGGCGCCATACCAGGATACCCTTCTACTCACCATATTCGGGGACACATTATTTTTCAGAAAACATGGCGTCTTGGCTGCAAATCGAGAGCTAGAAACGTCTACTACCGCTTAAAAGATGCAGAAAGAACGCCTCTTAATACATTCACACTGACACAATTATTCATGCTTAAGCTTAATTTGCTACAGGTTTCGTAAGCGAGGTCAAATATTGTTTTTGAAATGAAGAATAAACTGTTTGACTTACATTATCCGAAAGCTACGTCAGTGGATGCCACGTGTTCGCTCCGACCGAAGGGCTGCAACTGGGGAACACACTGAGGTCACCCCCACCTACTGGAATTGCCGTAGAGCAGGGAAACTCGCCCCTCCCCATACTAAGGATACCCCCATAACAGGCACCTTTCCCCTACATAATGTATGTTAAAAAAATTAACGGTCAACTGCCTCAGATAAAAAACTTCCTGAACCGGGATTTTGGGCAACGGTGTGATCAAAAGCAATAGCAATAATGTGCTCATTTTTTTGTTTTGTTTTTTTCCCCCTTTCCATCTTCAATCTCTGTTATGTCTGCGTGTCGTCAAATGAAGGCGATGGCCTTCTCGATGGCTTGCTGTTTTAATTTGTTCTCTACTCAACAAGGTGGAAGTCCTCTAACCCACCCAGCGCCGCACTAAAAACTGTGCGTTTCCCCGAGGACCGTGAATTTTGGTTACATAAAATTTCATGTTGGTGACTTATTTCACACTTCTGAAGGGTTTTCATTGGATTTCTAATGGAATTTACCAAATTTGAACACTTTTTCACATAGGGATTCATAAGAATCCCTCGGTCCGCTTGAAGAGACATTGGGTATGCAAACCCGCCGCACGCACACTCGTCACTACTCCGGACCCTGGGGATTCTTATGAATCCCCGACTAAAATAGCATGAAAACAGATAAACTCACTACTAGACACCAAAAAATAGTCTGATAGTATAAAATGTGCCAAGTGATCCACTGATTTCAAATTCTATTACTATCCTACATGAGTTTTAATTCCTCTCCCATGAAAATATATCAGGCAACAAAAAAAAAAAGAAGGTGAAGTGAAATTTTTTTAATTATAACGAAAAAATTACTTCAGTAGAAAATAATGATGCTTACACAATAATAAAAAATAAGATAAAATACGGTAGGTAATTATGTACAAAAATATATAAAGAAGAAGTGATCTATGTCCACAATAATATAAAAAATTCGGGCAGAGAATCACATTTATAGAATAAGGCCACAGGAGATAAATATAAATAAAAATGAATGATATTTCGCAGCTTCAAAGAGGAGTGGAACTCCAAAAAACAGTTCTCCTGGCGTAACCCTAGTTTGTCTTGACACCCAGGGCAGAAAACGGTGGTTTGCGTAATTTTTTTTTTCCGGCACAATCGGCATTTTAGTTGCTTTCTCCTCCCTCCTTTACCGACGGGTTGCAATGTGGGGAAATGCATGGCAAAATCAATCCGTGAACGAATCACTGGGCTGGAAGGGGGTGGGGGCGCACTCTGGCCACACAAGTAATCAATGATGGCCAATCGATAATCGTAAAGCTCCAGCTTCCTGGATGTCACAGAAAATCGGCGGTACAAAATATAGGTCTCCACTAACATTAATTCAATGAGGTGAAGCCCTAATTTTTTGTACCACTTGATACTCCTGTGTGGTGCAGTATAATAAGAGAGGTTCTGATCAACCTGATCAATTCCCCCCATTCTCTTATTGTACTCCACCACAACAGAAGGTTTCTGGGCAGTTCCACGACGAGCTGATACTGTGACCATATCACCAGAAACCTCCGAAGATATGGTCCACACTTCCCGCTTATCTTTCCACTTGGTCACGTTGATTCCTTGTTGTGACCACCGCTGTGTTGATTCACCCCTTTTCAATTTACAGGCTGCTAAGTCTCTGGGATTATTTTTGCGGTTCGGCCGCAAGGTCCCAGTGACATACGTCTGCTGATCCAAAAGTGAAGAGGCGAGCTCCACACTGTTGTAAAAGTTGTCCATATAAATTGCGCGGCCTTCCCCCAGTAAGGCGGTCATCAATTTATGTACAACCTTACTTGCATGTCCTTCGCCACTCACGTCAGGATCAGCAGCACCAGCGTAAATTAAAAAGCGGTGAATCAGACCGTCAGGTTCCGTCAGCCTGTACAATTTAAAGCCGTATTTATGTTTTTTTAACGGTAAATACTGACGGAAGGAAATACGCCCTCTCCATGGCGCCATTGATTCGTCTATACAGACATTTTTTGCAGGAGATATGATTTTTTCTAATTGAGTGTGGAAATGGTTGACTAACGGTCTAACTTTGAAAATTGGATCGGCTGAAACATCGTTTGAGGCAAAGTGTAAACAGTCCTTTATTAGCATCCATCGATTTCTTGGCATGCACTGTCGAAAAAAAGGGAAATTAAAAATTCGTCAGTAAACATCAAATCAAAATAATGTTGGGGATGACTTCCTTCAGGTAATTTCTTGAGGGAAGCATTGCCAGAGAAGGGAAAAGAAGGTCGATTTGGAGGGCATGTTTCAGACCACGTAAAACTAACGGGACCGCTAGTAGAGGTAGATGGGATTGGGGAGGACGGACGTGGTGGTTGAGCAGGTATTTCGGCCGAAGAACTATTTGATGGTTGGGATAATAGGGGCGAAGCATTTTGCAAATCCTCAGGTAGAGGCGACATGTGGCCACTTACGTCTATAACGGGTACCTCAACTGGGGTATTTCTGCCACTGGGTATCAAGACGACAGTTTCTGCATCCTCTTCGCCTTCGTCCGAATCACTTTGGAGATCGAGCAGTAACTTTACAGTGCTCTCATCGAGATTGGATAAGAAAAATAAGTCTTCTTTTTCTCGACGTCTTCTCTTTTGAGGTGGGGGAGAATGCAGTTCCTCGGAGTCCAATGAATCTGCATCTGTAGGATCAAAAATAAAAAATAGTTATATTTCATCTCCAGAAATATTAGAATGATGCGGAAAATTCACTTTTGTAATCAATCGTGGTTTGGAAAGAAAAGTGCAGAAGGAAAAGAAAAAAAGGAAAGAAATAAATTTAGAAAGAAAAGGGGAAGAATAAGAGAACAAAGTAAAAAGTGGAAAGAAAAGTTTGGAAAGAAAAAGGGAAAAAAGGAAAGCAAAGAAAAATGCAAACTGGGTGCATGGAAAAAAAAACTGGATAACTTACCACGTGAGGACGAGGCCATTGGAATTTATTTCGAGGCTGCAGTCGTTGGAGGTGTTTATTTTCTGAGATTTCTGTTACAAAACCATTACCAACTATTTATAAAAAATACTCCACAGCGAAAAATTACGATTCTGTAGGCATTTTGAACCACAAAAGCTAACAAAACCATTCTTACCGGAAGATACGCAAACAGGCGCCAGGTAGGCAATCCACGCACAAACCAAGTTTTCCGTTCAAAACCTTGAACGACTCTGAACCGATGGAAACAGTGGACCGGAGTAGAAACGAAGGTTCTCCCCCCCTACCGGACGAAAAAAGGGAGGGCCTTTCGTCACAGAGCCAGGGACTCTTAAGAATCCCTCGGTCAGCGGCGTAAGTCAGGTGGACCTCTTATGAATCCCCTGAAGCTACGTCAGTGGACGCCACGTGTTCGCTCCGACCGAAGGGCTGCAACTGGGGAACACACTGAGGTCACCCCCACCTACCGGAATCGCCGTAGAGCAGGGAAACTCGCCCCTCCCCATACTAAGGATACCCCCATAACAGGCACCTTTCCCCTACATAATGTATGTTAAAAAAATTAACGGTCAACTGCCTCAGATAAAAAACTTCCTGAACCGGGATTTTGGGCAACGGTGTGATCAAAAGCAATAGCAATAATGTGCTCATTTTTTTTTTTTTTTTTTTCCCCCTTTCCATCTTCAATCTCTGTTATGTCTGCGTGTCGTCGAATGAAGGCGATGGCCTTCTCGATGGCTTGCTGTTTTAATTTGTTCTCTACTCAACAAGGTGGAAGTCCTCTAAGCTAACATGCACTAGATCGCCGTTACATTGATACCTACCAAAGGGAGAAGTGCAGAGAGATGACTATAATAATATCCGTGATGACTATAATTTATATCCATATTTATATATCTATAATATAGAGATGACTATAATTTATATTTTTGCCTCGGCACCTATAGGCCAACTGATGGGAGGTGGAGCATTTACCTAAAAAGCCTATATATATTTTTTTCAATGATATTTTTATTGATTAAATATCAATAACTTAACAACTGAGCACTTAAGGAGCCCATTTAGTTAATTTACTTTCAAAATTTAATTAAACAGTTTGTAGAGTCAACAGCCCAATGGCTATTATGGCTATTATTAGCCAATGGGTTATTATGATGTTGTCCAGTTTTTGATTTATTAATTCGAGAGTGTGGTTGAAGGTGAATAATGCAATTAACGTCCTGTCCTTGGCGATAGAGTTGTTACGTATGTCTAGTAAGAGTTGTTCGTAATTTATTTCTAAGAAGTTCAGCTGTTTGATGAAGTTGGTCAAGTCATAATAGTGCGTAAGTGTATGGTATCCTTCCAATACTTTGGCTGGTTTCAATTTAACTGCGAGTAGTCCGGGATTAGTAGTTATGTCGGTTAGTTCGGATCCTGTGGTCAATAGAGGAAGAGTGAGCATTAATCAATGAGAGCATTGCGGCTATTCTGAAACATGACAATGATAATCCTTGTAGTTATTTACCTTTAAGTTCATTTCCTTGGCCAAACTTCAGGCCAAGACAACTTTGTGTCAATGATCTCTTGACACATGAGTTTCCGGATTGAGGGGATCGAAGTTGGGTCAAGATTTATTTTATTAGATTGGGCGAGTGTTTTAGCAAATTGACAGGCAAATACACCACAGTCGTCGGAATTTTGCTGTTTCGGAAGGTCGGTTGGTGCGATTGTTGTCCAATCATCAAGATCAAGTGGGCATCCTCTTTTCTGAGTATGTTCTGCAACTAAATAGTTTTTGATCGAGGCAAGGATATCAGAACCATCTAGACCCAAAGAGTCGAGATAGATGATCTGTTTTTCGGCCACCCGAACTACTACTAGTCTCCAGTGGTTTGATTTGAAAATTGGGAAAATGATGAGGTTGTACGAAAAGATGTCCGATTTTCGGGCGTGGGCTTGTACCCGCTCGTAGCCTTGGGCTGCGAAGGAAACTTAGAGAAATGAGCTGAACGAAAAGGTTGTGGGGAGATGAGGGTTGTCGCGGCTTTGAAGGTCAATTAGTTCCATATAATAGTTTATAATATTGTCATTCGACCAATTTCTGTCTTTAAGCGTTAGTAGCTCTGCTCTAGTTATGTCAAGTCCGAATTTTGAAGTGAGTTTTTCAGTTTGGTCTAATGTCTCGTCCCATGCTGTGTTGATGTCGAATTTACAAAATTTGCGTGGTCGTTTTACATTGGACAGATGAATTTTTTCTTTGGTGTTGTGATGTCTGGGGACTATAAGGGCAGTTTTTAGTGTAGAGTCGACTTCTTTGACTTGCTCTTAGTTGTATTTCGCTTTAGTTTTTTGTTGTTTTTGGACGGTTTTCACATAAACTTCAGAGGGAATTTTTGGAGGATTTTCACGGTTATCATTTCGTTTATTGATAAGGTTTTCTTTCGTTTCGTGAAACTTATCCTGTAAGTGGGCATAAAGAATTTTAAGTCGTTCTTTATGTTGGTTTAGGTAGTTGTTAGCTAATGTACGGTCAATGTCGACATCGAGTAAGGTTTTATTGCCAATATGACCATAAAGTAGTTCGAATGGGGTGAGTTTGGGCACTGAGTGAATTGAATTATTGTACGCGATGAGCGCATAGGAAACTTTAAACTTGGTGGTGGCTTTCTTGAAGTCGGTCTGATTGTTGAGAATTCTAACGTGTTCAATGAGGATGGAGTGAAAGCGTTCGACGATTCCATTAGAGCCCGGGTGTTGGGATGAGATGTAATGAATATTAATTTTATGCATGATCATGAGTTCTTTAATTAATGAACTGTGGAACTCCGGGCCATTATCAGCTACGATATTGTTTGGAGTACCGTGATGGGAGAAAAACTGCATTAGTGCGTTAACAATTTCTATGCTGTTTGAAGAGTTTAGATTGTATGCTTGGGCATACCTAGAAAATGCATCGATTACTGTCGGAAATTTGGAACCGTCTATGGTCAGTTTGTTGACATCAATTTCTTATTGCAATGAATAACATTGCCTAGGTCGCAGTTATCTGACAAAGGTATCACAGATACATTGGATTTTAGAAGATAACTAATACTCGGAAATATGGTTACATATTCATTGAGTCTTAATGTTGTTATTGGTCTTAAATCATACAAAAAGTATTCTACTTCGTCTGACAAAGGTATTTTCAGGAAATAGATTATCTCGTCTTCGTGTATGGTACAAGTTACTTTGATAGAAGATTCGATTTTTAGAATGTTTTCGTGTTTAATTTTTAAAGGAAATTTCGAGTCATAAAAGGTTGTTAATTTTTGTAGTTCTTAAAATAGTTGATGGGTTCCTATAGTGCTTGGATGCAAGGTACCAAATTTACAGAATGTTATGGAATTTTCTATGTCTTGGAATAAAGACAATATTAGATCGAAAACTAATTGTTGAAGGTTAAGTGTTTCTATTATCGAGTTATTAAGCGAGCAATTATTCTTACCTTTCGAGCCAGAAGGTACATCATGCTTTTCAAGCAACTTGTTCCGTTCTGTATCTTTAATATCGTGAATATCTTAAAAATGAGGAAATAGAACGGAATGGTGAATAACTATCATAAATACAGATAGTTATCAATACCCATCACATGATGGATTGTAGTTATCCATAATTTCAAACTAATATTCACCCAAGCAGTTGGTAATTGGAATTGCTTCTTTAATTACGTGATAGTGATTACTTGTTCCAAACTGCCAAGAAAAAGTATCAACAAAACTAGGAAAACTTGACAATTATAATCATGTACCTTGATATTAAGCGAGCAATTATTCTTACCTTTCGAGCCAGAAGGTACATCAACGTTTTCTGTGTACTTGCTCTTCTTTGTGTCTTCGATAGGAATATCTAAAAAATGAGAAATAGAACGGAATGGTGAATAACTATCATAAATGGAGATAGTTATCAATGCCCATCACATGATGGATGGTAGTTATCCATAATTTCAAACTAATATTCACCCCAGCAGTTGGTAATTGGAATTACTTCTTTAATTACGTGATAGTGATTACTTGTTCCAAACTGCCAAGAAAAAGTATCAACAAAACTAGGAAAACTTGACAATTATAATCATGTACCTTGATATTAAGCGAGCAATTATTCTTACCTTTTGAGCCAGAAGGTACATCATGCTTTTCAAGCAACTTGTTCCGTTCTGTATCTTTAATATCGTGAATATCTTAAAAATGAGAAATAGAACGGAATGGTGAATAACTATCATAAATGGAGATAGTTATCAATGCCCATCACATGATGGATTGTAGTTATCCACAATTTCAAACTAATATTCACCCAAGCAGTTGGTAATTGGAATTACTTCTTTAATTACGTGATAGTGATTACTTGTTCCAAACTGCTAAGAAAAAGTATCAACAAAACTAGGAAAACTTGACAATTATAGTCATGTACCTTGATATTAAGCGTGCAATTATTCTTACCTTTCGAGCCAGAAGGTACATCAACGTTTTCTGTGTACTTGCTCTTCTTTGTGTCTTCGATAGGAATATCTAAAAAATGAGAAATAGAACGGAATGCTGAATAACTATCATAAATACAGATAGTTACCAATACCCATCACGTGATGGATAGTAGTTATTCCTAAGTTAAAGAAAAACAAAGTAAATTAAGTATAAAGTAAGTATCGAAAAAATAGAAAAACTTAATAATTCGAAATTCTCACCTTTGGTGACTGCTGGGTACACATTTAACTCAGCCTCAAGAAGTACCTGTTCATACTTATTTTGAACTTCCACTTCATCTAAGAAACGAGAAAATAGAACGAAGTGGTTAGTATTCTTGAAGCAGTTCAACACGGTCGTATAAATAAGAGAAATACTAAAAATCTGTTTTTTTTTTTTTTTTTTAAATTCTTCTCTCATGCTTTGAAATTTCTGATGAGTTTTACTGAGTTCTAAGAAGTCAACTCATTTCGAAGAATCTCCAATTTGCCTATTCAACCATTTTTACTGCAACATAATCAAAGTATTATTACTGTAAAATCCTATTTCGTGAGGTGCTTGCCAAATTTTTGCAATTGCGAGTCTTTTTTGTCGATTTTGTTTCCTGTTGTTTGGGCAGAGTTAAATGAGAAGAGATTGTTATGAAACTGGATTTTATTCAACGAAAAGCGAGAGCACACGAGACATTTAAAAACATGGGGGCAAAGAACTGGCAGGAATCAGAACTTCCCCAACCGGGGTAGATAAGAGGGGGTCGATTCGATCCCTAGATACAGCTACAGAATGCTAATAGCTGGATTACATAAATCAACATCCCGCCTTAATTCAGCTATTAGATAAAATACAAAATGTTCAAGTGTTCACCTTTAAGTGAAAATATTTCAAATTTCAAATTCAAATCTGACATAACAAGCATCAATATCATAGCATCAATGTTGCATAGAATCACAGAAGTGTAATAGTATATCGTTCATTAAGACAAAATTCATAAAAATTTAAACATTTTAAGAGTTCATTATTATATATGTTCACCCAATTTTTCGCGCTATCTCTTTTGTCCTTGATCGTGTGTAGGACTCCATCTACGAGCCGTTGAATGATTACGTTTCGCTCGACTTTGAGCTCGACACCTTCCGGTTTTGCATGTTGGGCATCCTCAACATCGAGATCATCAAGCATCGCTTCGATGGGTATTTTCCAGGCTTGAAATCCCGTACCATTGAATTAACCACTGGGATTGACCCGTGTTGTAAAGATCGGATTCGTGTCGGCGTACCTACAGCGAATTCCACTTTTTAAAATTCCGCACTAATTTCCGAAATCGTGACTTTACACAACACCAACTTTACACTACTAATTCTGGGCCCATAACCTGTTGTTTTGGCAGCGTTGAATGAGAAGACATTTTTATGAAACTGGATTTTATTCAACGAAAAGCGAGAGCACACGAGACATTAACATGGAGGCAAAGAACTGGCAGGAATCAGAACTTCCCCCACAGGGGTAGTTAAGAGGGGGTCCATTCGATCCCTAGATACAGCTACTGAATGCTAATAGCTGGATTACATAAATCAACATTTCCCGTTTTTAATCTTGTGGTGAGAGGTTGGTAATGTCGGCCAAATTGTTTATGAATTTTCGATAATAGGACAACAGACCTAAGAATCCTTTTAGTTATTTAGTAGCTTTGGGTAGGGGGAATTTTTTACTTGCTTTGATTTTGATTGGATTAGGATTTATCCCATCTTATGTGATTAGGTGCCCTAAGTAAGCTACTTCTTTTCTCAAAAATTCTGTGTTATCTAATTGTATTTTCAAATTGGCTTGCCGAAGTCGGTCAAAAACTTTCCGGAGTCTCACCATGCGGATATTATGTTCAACTAGGTCAGTGGTAGTCAATGGTCGGATTCGTAGTAAAGAACGTCTGAGTAGTCCTTCAGGATTTTCGTTCTAGATTGTTCAAATGAAGTATTTTTTGATTATTATTCGAGTTTTGGAGTAAGTCTTCGGAAATTGGTTCAGCTGAGTGTAGAGTTCCAATTTTTAGTGTGCGGTCAGTATCTGAGGTGTTGATCGCTGTACGTTGTGCAAAATGGTCATGAACTTTAACTATGCAGTTTGGAATTTCGAAGGGACCAGATTTTTTGTGGTTTATGATCGCAGTCCCATTTTTTACGTTGGATTCGTCGTAAAGAACGTCTGAGTAGTCCTTCAGGATTTTCGTTCTAGATTGTTCAAATGAAGTATTTTTTGATTATTATTCGAGTTTTGGAGTAAGTCTTCGGAAATTGGTTCAGCTGAGTGTAGAGTTCCAATTTTTAGTGTGCGTTCAGCATCTGAGGTGTTGATCGCTGTACGTTGTGCAAAATGGTCATGAACTTTAACTATGCAGTTTGGAATTTCGAAGGGACCAGATTTTTTGTGGTTTATGATCGCAGTCCCATTTTTTACGTTGGACAAATGGAGTTGAACTTGTTTCACGGTTCTGGCGGATATCGCTTATTCTCTGGTGTTAGGGTTTTGAGGAATTTTGTAGAATTGTTGGGGAGTTTCTTTCCCCTGGATGTCGATTGTATTTGTTTTCAATTTTAAGGTCGCCTCAAGTAGTTGGAGGTTGTCTAGTCCTAGTAGTAGGTCGAATTGGTCATGAAAGTCGAATACATAAAATTTACATTTAGCATGCGTGTTAGTTTTTGGATCAACAAACATACTAGTAGGTATACGAATACTATGTGTGCCGGATGTCTGTCCGTGTGAGGTAGACACTATAAATTGGTCTTTTTTCATTAATTTTTTGAATTTCTTATGAGCTATCTTATTTTTAATATAACTGTTAGAACCTCCTCTACGGATACCGCCTAGTTTATAAAATGAATAATTCGAGAATAAATTAGAGTGTTACGCAGATAACGTTATCTTTTCTTTTGGCCGAAACTTTAAAGAAAAAGATAAGTAAACCGCATCCTGGCCCCAACCTCATAATATTTTTCGACAAAAAATAATGACTCCCAGTTCGGAGACTCACTGCTAAGAGTCATAAGCTAAGGCATAGGCCGGTCCGGCTGAACCTTTTAATTCCTACTACTACGTAAACCCTTTTGAATGGCTTGGATAAAGTTTACATAGTGCGTGGCTTAATGATTTTTATCATGTTGTCATTACTTTCTTTACTTTTCCATTGGGTGGGTAGGTATGTTGATTCTAGAAATAATGGAAAATGTGAATGCTCGTTATGTAAATGCGAGGGGTATTTTACTTTAACATCGAGTATGTATCCAAATTGTCCGTCAGGGTCGAGGTTGCTAAAATTGGATGATTCAACGTTTTCTAAATATTAGTTTAGTGTTGTAAGCAATTAAACAAGCACTTCTTACATAGACTTTATTGTCATAAAAATACTGAGATGCAAACGTAAACAATCACACGATGGAATAATTGAAACATGAAAATTGAGTCGTTCTTGTAGTGTGAGTGTTCGTTGTGACGACTGTCTTAGTTCGCTGGTGGCGGACAGTGTGGACACTACATCCCCCCCAAACGGGGGAAGCTGAGCACGTAGTCTTCGAATTTCTTGGGTGTTTTACGCTGACGCGCTGAGTGCCTGACTGCAGGTTCAGTTGAAGCTGCTGGTTGAGAAACCACTGTGTCAGTGGACGGAGATGCAGCCGGATCAGCTGACTCAGGTAAGATGGCAGAACCTGACTGCGCCAACCCAGAACCTGATTCGCCTTGATAATCGTCTTGAATATCCATCCCACTTGAATCAGTCGTCGAAGGTTTACCCATTACCTGAACTTTTTTGAACACTGACGAGTTTCTAACAACTGTCTTTCCGCTGTAGCTTGGTTGCCATTCACTGCGGTTACTGTGTATGGACGAGGGTTTTACTTAGAGGTAAACTTGTCGACCTGATGACGTTGAAGCAAAACAGTATCATTAACCTTGATGCAATGAGGGCTGGTACTTCTGTGGGAATCTGCATATGCTCCCTGTTTCTGCTTTTGTAGAGAATCGGTGGCAATGGCATCTGCATCCACATCAACTGGGTGTAGGTAAGGAAGGTAGCCTAGGCTCAAGGGATTCCTGAAGATCAATTCAGCCGGACTCTTTCCAGTTGTCCCATGCGGAGTTACGCGATAATTCAACAGTTATGCATGTAATTCCTCTTTCCAATTTTTACCTTCCATAACAGCTGCCTGGATGGTTTTCTTGATTGTACGAAAAAAAAACGTTCTGACGTTCCATTGGCCTCAGGCCAATAAGGAGTAACATGGTGAGCTTTCACGCCCATCCTCCCCAGGAAATCTTTGTACTCCCTACCATTAAACGGAGGCCCATTGTCGGATTTGAGAACCTCTGGGATCCCAAATTCAGAGAACCACCAATTCAGAGTACACAAGAAGCCGTTGTTGTCAAAATAGTCTCAACAAGTGGGAAACGAGAATGCTCGTCCAACACACGTGCGATCTGGAAATGGACCAGAGAAGTATATCGAGAGATGAGACCAGGGTCGTGATGGCATGATGGTTGATCGGACAGGATCTCGCTGTTTGACACTGCTTGTTGTTGCCTGACAGCTAAGGAATGATTTGACTTTACTTTCTACTAGGGCGTCCATGCCTGGAAACCAAGTGTGAGTTCTGAGCAGCTGTTTCGTTCGCACTACACCAGGATGACCTCGATGTGCCCACTGCACAACCTTATGTTGAAGTGCTCGAGGTCTGATAATCCTATTTTCGCGGAGCAGAATACTGTCTTCCGACAAAGATATTTGGGGCAGCAGCTGTAGAAAGGGTTTTAGGGCTTCATTTTTATCAACATTACCTGACCCTTCGGTAACTATCCTTTTAAGGCGCGTAAAAATTATGGATTAAGTTGGTTTTCTTAAAGGTATACTCCTATTCCTTTGGTTATGTGGGGGCAGTCTGTATCTATCTACCTTCGTACTAGCTTCAACTTTCGATACTCTCATCTGACATTTTTTTTAACTTTCTGCAAATGGTGCTAAGTAGATGACTTCCACCGGTTTAGGGTCTACCGAGTTGAACGTACTGGAAATCAGAAGAAGGTTTTAAACCATTCTTTGAGAACGAAAATCAATAATAAGATCCCATTCAAGTTTTTTGTGTTTTATTTGTACAATTTTGCAATAATTATCCATTATAGGGAGAAGACTTATGTACCGTGTCTAGTTACTCATTTTACCTATTACTATCATCATTAGAATACACCAGGATCTTTTTTGAAAAATCCTTACCACTGTACAGGTTCAGTATTGTTGTATAATATACGTCAATTCCGTTAATATGTCTCCTTGTATGTACGATGATACTGGTGTTATAGCTTTTCCATGTTCTTCAAATGTAGGTATTACTTACGATATCCATCCTCGTGAACATGCCCAACTTTTTTGGCTCTGATTGGTGGAACAGTCCAAGGGTTGAACACTTTTTAAAAAATCTTCTTCGTTGAGCACGCTCACGCAAATGGACAATACCTGATACATGCTTCATTTGTTCGTCTGTTTTGAACCTCGTCGATAGTCTGAGCATCCATATAAATGTTGGTTATTCTCTACCTAACCTCTGCATGTTAGGTTTAGTTGCTACCATTCCGTCATTTTTTTATATAGCAAATTTTTCTATTGTCTCTCTATTATCAGTTTGTTAAAATTAAATGTTCATGGAATTCGTCGATGACTCCTTATTTTATTCTATACTGCTAATTATTATAGTTCCAGTTGATGAGATTCGAGAGACTTATTTTTTCTTAGAGATAATTCTGTGGTTCGATTATGCAGTTATGATGTGACATGTTTTACAAATTATTGTAGGTAGGTAATAGGAAAATTGATTGTTCCTGTCCATAATGAAGTATTATTATAGCATTTTTCGAATGGGACTGAACGGAACCTGTGTGATAAACAATAGGTTTTAAATATGTACCAAATTTACAGTCATCTACCCAATCAATGTTAATCGATTATTTTCTCTACTTAACTAATATCTGTGATATTTTTAGTCAATAGTGATTTTTATAAATAGGTAATGAAAATTGTGTTCATGCTTGATTGTGATTGTTGACAACTGGCGAATAAATTATAAATCTTGAAAATTTGAATGACTTTTTTTTGTTGAGTAAGGTACTCCTTTGTCGAAACGGACGGTTTATATATCCATTACCCAGTAGCAACTGGTAGTGAAGGTGCAGGGGTGGTTCTAACCATTCATCAGAAGCTCCTACCAACGAATAATCATGTGTTGATACCTACATATTCTAATAAATCTCAATTCTATTTGGATAAAATGTGTGTGCTTAAATTTTGGTTTATTATTTTCAATAATGATCATTTGGAATCGACCAAGAATTTTTTTTTATCCCTCCTCAAAATTTGTTGGCTTACGTTTCAAGGTACGTAGAATACAAATATCGAATAAAAATTTGGCCGGCCGTACGCGGCACTGTCCTCACTTATCATTGACCGATTTTGACGAAATTTGGTATGTGGGATCCATTTGGGGTCTAGTTGTGCCCCGAAGCTTTTGGTTGATGTAGGTCACTTCCAAGGTTTGAAATTTTGAAAACGCCCTAACTCGAAAAAATATAAAGGTTTTTGTTTTTCCATCAATTTAAGATAGTATTGAATTTTTCGAATTTTTAGAGACCAAACCAAAATTTCCCACAGCCCATCCTAAAATTTCCCACGATTTCCCACAGACAAGTAAAAAATTCCCTACTAATTTCCCATAGCCCTTGATGAATTTACCTAACCTACCTAACGATGGACATAATATTTAAACGAAGGTTTCGGGAATAACCATCCTAGTCCATTTTCTGAATTGTCTTGAATTAAGAAACATGGAAGTCATTTCTCTCGAAACTAGTTTGAGTGGACAAGAAGCCAAGACACTATTCTTCCCCTGCCACTTCAAACGATATCGTATGCAGATAATTACTATTGAATAGATACATACCTCAAACGAAATGGGTGTCGGAAAAGACGAATGATGTTAACGTCGCACGGTTGGTGAAAAATAAGAGACTCACTGTTTACAATAACATTGACTAACGAGAATAACATGATGACGAGACGACCTTTGTCTCGAACTCGAAGCTTCTTGTTACTGGTAAGCACGTTGTTGTTGTTCATCTTTACTTCTGCCTTGACCAAGCGTGATCATGCGTCAGCTTTGTATTTTAGTTTGTTGGTCAAAAACATGTAGGTAGTAAAAAAAATATGTAGGATACGTGAGGTATTGGTACGACCCTAGATTATATCATTGTACAAAAAAGCGTGATAAAATGAAAGAATCGGTCAAAAATATTGACTGTGGGAATTTTTTCCCACAGAAAAAAGTTTCCCTTTTTTTTCCCTCGGACCCCCGGAATTTCCCACAAAAGGGAAAAATTCCCACGAAGTGGAAACACTGCCTGTGGGACAAACCGTTCGCTCCCTACGAGAATTTAAGGGTTGGGCTTACAATAAATCAGAAACACGAGTGTGAATCGCAAAAAAGGCCTGATCTCCGTTCAAATTTTAGCTGACCGAAATGCGATCGATGTTTTTCTTCATGCTGGATGGTGGTAGACGAGTGATCTTTATAGAAAAATAATAAACCTTTGTGTAATAATTTGCATCGTTTTGCTGTAGCGATTGATGCTGCTTCGATAACCGTAAGGATCTTTCGAATTGAAAAATACATCCATCCTCTTCTACGTGTCAGTGTGACGGCAACATGCCACTTAGTAGGTGGTATGTTGTAAATTATGTAGCTTTTGAAACTATAAATGTTTTTGAAACATCAATATTCCTGTCTGATTCCATTTGTACATACAACCGGTGATTGTCCTTTGATACTTAGAATGATTGGTGTTCTAGTTTTTGAGCTATATGGGTATCTACATCTTTTGGTATTATTCGCCTCCCCATTAGGGCAAAGTAATTACACATATTGGTTCCTGAGGTAAGTATTTATTCATGAGAGTATGAAGCAGGAATATTTTTCAAAAACGGTCCAAAAGTTAGTTTGGTACAAGTTGGGTACGCACGATCTTCTAGAAATAGCGTACCAAACGGACCTTCCGAAGCTTAGGTACTGCATATAAATAACACATTGGGGTTTAGCTTAATGTACTAAATCGGTTAGGGACGATTAAATTTGTGTACTAATACCTGACAGTAGGCAGTAAGTTCTCACCAGTACACGCTAAAATTACTTTTTAAACCTATTACGAAAGTTATTTGGTATTTTTATCACCTTTTTCAATGTGTTGCTACCGCAAATAGAATTTTGGCGGAATTGCTTGAATAACTTTCTTCTATTGAATATACTTTTTTGGGCATCGATACAACAGTTTTTCGAATACATTAACGGGTTTCGAATATATTTTACTACGAGTATTTTACAAATTGGTTAAACGGTTTACTGCTTTGCACCAGGTACATCGTCCAATATGACTATCACGTTGTATTGCGTGACAAAACTATGCCTACTGCCTACCAGCTTGGCTATCAGGTTTCCATGCTCGATGTTGTCTGGTTCATCAAGTTTGGGTTTGAAAAAGTTCGCGAATGGTGAGAAAAGAGTGGTCAGTGTCCTCTGTCTCCAGATCATTTGGTATCATCTCAAAAACTTGGGGCTCAAAGTAGCAACCCCTCGATATTAAAACAAAAATTTAAGCAGCCGAATTGTTATTAAACTATTAACACAAAGATTTACGGGTCCCGTAAAGATTTTAAAAATCGAAAAATAGGTGCCACCCTGGTCGACATCTGTTAGTATTAGAGTACTTGAACTCTGGTGGTTTCCTTCATCTTTGACTTATGATCGTCAAAATTCTCCGATCGATGTCAACTACTGTTCAAATCAACTGTGATGGAAACTGGGTACCCAGGTCATAAAAGCACGACTCTTATTAAAACTAGCACTTTATTTTGGCAAATGTGTGTAATGAATAATTTAGTTCATATTAATAATTAATTTCATATTATTCTATTGTTTATCCATATTCTGGGTTTTATTCTCAGCGTCGACACGTTCGTTGAGGGCTGATGGTTCTCTGACGAAAGATAGAACTCGCTCCAATTTCATAACTTCTAGTTGTTTCGGATCAATATATATATTTTTCTTTGTTGGTTTCGTTGGTATCCGGCAGTTTGGCGACACCTTCATCGAAACCAGATATCCCCTTTAAAAAACATAACCAGTAGTGATTGCGAATATGTTGATGAGCGGGAGCTAATTTAGTGAGCAATTCACTCTATGAAAAAAGTGAAGCGATTAACTAAAATTATCTTGTGAAGTTGATGAGTGAATGAGTGTGCTGAGGGAGGGAGAGTAAAAGTTGTTGAAGATAGTGAGGAATGGAAGAGGTAATGAACATAGAGGTAGGAAGGAGTTTTTAACGCTGGGAGTTAAGAAAAAAGTCTTTACATTGGTATTAATTCGAATATTCGAAGAGAGTCTATCTTCGAGTGTTCGATAGTAGTGAAAAGTAAAAGGTTGGTAGATGAGAAGGCGGAGTGATGGAGGCAGAGGATGTTGGAGAGAGGTTAACGAAAGGTAATAGCGAAGGATTGGTGAACAACAAGAAGGAGCGAATTAGTGTTTAAGAGAAAGCGGAGTGAAGGATTTGCTGAATGCAGGATAGAGTGGAACGGTGATAATGGTGGAAAAACTCAGCAAATTATTACACAATGGTTTATTATTTACTGTGTAGATCACACGTCCGCGTAGAACTCGGCTTTTCCATTAATACTACCTACTAGCAATAACTTAGCTATCTGAGAGTTTTGGTTATGGGGTGCTAAGGAAGCCCAACTGGGTGACATGAAACTATTGAAAGAAAAGAACCAGTTCTAACCGGTTAACTCTATTCAAGAATTTGATCTGATGAAATTTTAACGGTTATTAAACTTATTGCCGTCAGTGAACATTCTTTCGTGATTCACTCTCGTGTTTCTGATTTATTGAAATTTCAATGCTTGAGTTCTCATGGGGAGCGATTCTATATACTTATTGAAGGCAGAGAATGTGGAAGAGGGGTTTAAAAGAAGGAAGGGTGAAGGAGTGGTGATATTGAGAGCACAGTGACGGATTTCTATCGGCAGGAAGGAGTGGTTTGGTTAATGAAGGAATTGAATGGAGCGGTTTAGTTTACTGAGTGAGTTTTAGGTCCTCGCACTTTAAAGAGTGCGATATATGTGCTTCTTATAAACAATAACCGGGATAAAATTATAGTTATCTACTTTTAAATTATTATTTTAATTATTAGGTAGGTATGCAATAACTCAATTGGTAAAGCTTGGAAAGAATTTACATCAGTGCTTTTGCTCTATCGTTATCTTGACGATGTGTGGGTATAGAATATATGAGGAGTTTTCTTTCAAACGGGCTTATATCTACTTGGATTCTTTTGTGGGAAATAAAGAAAAACTAGTTTCATGGCGTTGGAAGTTGTCTAGGGTTCCCAAATTTTCCAAATTGTTTGTTCATAGAACTTTTTATTGTAAGACCAAATTTCGAAATTTTCTCAATTTCTTATTTGGATATAAACCCATTTGATGAAAAAAGATGAATATGAGCCACTTAGAAAAAAGCGAGTTTTTGATTGTGTGTAGAAAAGTCTCATTTTCATTTTCTTTTATTTGATCACCCATTATTTTCAATAATGAACCTTCGGAATTGAGCAAGAAAAATATTCTAACCCCCCTCAAAATTTGATGGTTTACGTTTCAAGGTATGAAAAATACGAAAACCGAATTAAAAAAAAGTGTTAACCCTCCGATTCCCATAGCTCCCATGGAAATTTTTTATTCAATAATTTCACTAATTTCTACTCTAAGGGACTCAAAAAGGTAAAAAACGGATGGAATTCACATTTTTTTAGTCTTGGTTAAAAAATATGGTATGGTCCCCTACAGGGGACTTTGGGATTTAATGAAATCGCATCTGTAAGGTTGTCACGAAACATAATATTATATTTCCTCATTACTCTTGTGTAATTAGCTTGAGACTAGGTGTAGACATGATAATCAAGAATCAAGGAAAAAGAAATCAAACATTAAAATACAAAAATCAAAGATTATTCATTTTATGAAAATTATAAAAACAATGCTGGTGGATGGCAAGCTTCAAACATAAGTGAAGTGTGTCTCTTCCAAAGTTTACACTTTCGACATTCTCATGTCTTTGCTTTGGCACATAAACTGAAAAATCGTCACGAAAACTTGCTCAAGCGACCAATAAATAAAATAGACTCACTGTGTTGCGTAGAGAACAATCAACTGTTTTGATGCTTGGGTACCTTACTTCACTACCTTGTTGTGTAGTGGAAGAAAACCCTCATGAAAATGTCCCAATGTGTTGCAGACTCGTATGCAAGCATTTTCTGACGTTTATTCGATTTTTGGATTCTACGTACCTTGAAACGTAAAACATCAAATTTTGAGGGGGGTTAAAATTTTTTTAGCACATTTCACTGGTTTGCTTATTACACATTATTTTTATTCCACAAGGATCTCTTGGCTCATTATATATAGACGAGGATTTGTTCTTTTACTGTTCTTCTGAGATGGTACGTTTACTCTTTTTGGGCGACCTTTACGCTTTGCTCCAGGAGAGTATTCCGACGATTGGTCATCTCGATTTGCAGGAGTAGTCATGCTATCTTCTCCGATGATTGCTGGAGTCGAGGTGTTATCATTTTCAGCCACCGATATATCTTGATCCATCATCACATTTATGTCAACATCATCAGGGCCATAATCAGCTGGAATGACAATGTTTTCATCCTTGACGATCAGATTGTTGTAACTGTTCGGATCTCCGTTTCCGGCTTCATTCGAAGCAACCAATTCCACACCTTGTCTCAAAATCTCCCCAGGAAGATGATTGAGATAGAACTCATCTTCATTTCTACTCTCCTCGTCGGTGAAATTTCCCCTCTCTTCTGGAGGAAGCAGGCCAAATTCCACATCGTCCAAAGAAGAATCATTTTCAAGAAGTGCTATAAGTTCATGAAGGGAAATCCTGGATGACAGAAACAATCAATCAGACCACTATACTTACAATTATTCAGCAGTAGGTATAGTGCTAATTATGATAAATTATAGTATAATTATAATAACCTTATACAATTTGGTAACCATAAAAACGTAAGAGGTAGGTACACAACTACACGTAAAATCAAAATCTAAAACTAATTTTTTTTCTTCATGAAGACTTATGAAAACAACACACGTTATAACATGTAATAATGAGGTACACACATGCATGGGATCATAATAATAAGTATGCTTGAGAAAAAAGTTTACTTACTTCATGGGAGGTCTTCAAACATGATGATGAGTAAACACAACCCTGTGGCTCTGATGGAGACGAGCGCATCACATTCAAAAAACACCAGGAAAGGTGACAATATGGAAAATATACGAGTAAACATAAAAACACGGCATAACATGTCATGATAATATAATATCAATATATTATATTGATCGAGACGTCTACCAATGTCGACATTCCGTTTCCCAGAGTCTCCCAAAGGGGACCACAGGCAGTGGGTTCAAGCATGGCCTCTTCCCAAAGTCCCCTACAGGGGACCATGAAATTACAAAGCCTCCCACAACCACATATCACACCTGAATCTCACTAAAATGGATTTAACATACAGAGAAACTATTCCAATACATACGAGAACATCCGAAATTCGTGAAACTTGCCGTTCTCTGGTCATTTTATTCAGTTATTTTGAACAGTGTCAACAAAAGCACGTTTTTCTCTAGGAGCGCACCTTTGAAACCAACCATGGAGGTTATGCTAGGTGGTAATGTTAGGACTATTGTTGTTTTTACAAACTAAAGATCTCTGAGATCCAATGGAGGAAGAACTAGGAGTTTATCTTCTCTCTGGTAGTCATAAATCAGAACTAAAGTGAGGTCCCCTACAGGGGACTTTGGGAGTTGGAGGGTTAATTGAAAATAATGGGATGGATACAAGCCGTTTTTTTGGCAAACCCGATTTTTAGCAAGCTTTCAAAGGGAGATACAAACCGTTTCGAAAGGAATTCATCTCGAGAGGTGATAGGCCTTATCTCAAAGATTCAGAATCCACGAAAAAAACGAAAGTAAAAACGGAGTTGAGTAGAACGTTGTTGATGAAAAGTGTAAAAAATGGATACAAGCCCGTTTGAAAGAAAACTCTTCATATGGGATGTGGGTTCTAGTTGCCTCCCTATCTACTTACTTACCCGCTGTCTCCTACGATGAGTACAGGAAGTTTGTTGTTGAATCTCAGTCGAGTGGTATAACTGCTCTCTGGACAAGATATGGTTTGAACGCATATCGGTTGATTTTTATTGATATTGAGATCAAATAAATTCACTTTTCCATCAGAAGTTGTAGCAGCGAGTACTGTACTCGAATAAGGGGCCCATTGAACATCCATAACTGAGCAATATAAATCAAAAATGTATAGCGGTTCCCTGAAACACCAGAATAAGTCAAGAATTTGAATGAAGTCGCTGGGTATGTGCTAGAAAATTTAAGTGATCCAGATGTTCACAAATTGGTCTTGGCATGTATGGAAAATAAGTGCGAGCATAGTAAGGGTTTTTCTTCAAAATTATGTTAATTTTATTAACAAATAAAATATATTTGTGACCTATTGGTCATGGCGCGTGGAAAAACGGTTACTTTTATATATTGTATTATTGAGGTTCTAGTATGGGCCTAATATACCATTATACAGGGTGCAACACTATAAGAACGTCAACCCGAATAATTTCGATTCTACAACTAATTTCCGATCGAAAATGCCTCTTAGCAATTTTTGTTTAACCCCTTGTTTCTCCAAGTTTTTTCAATTTTAAGATTTTTTTTTCGTTTTTTTGACCTTATGTCACTAAAACGTCCTTAACTCCCTTTGGATACAGTAAGAAATTAAAACTAATTATACAGTTGGAAAGAGTGTTAAACTTCCTATCTCCCTGATAGAGAACCAAAGTTTTTTTTTAATAGGCGAAACGGGTGAAAATGAACTTGAAAAGGAAAAATTGTCAAATCTCAGAAATCTCTTTTTTTTCAACCGCTCATAAGTCCCTGCTTTCCAGCGTGTAAATGCTTGCCTGTAAGCCTAAAAGTTGCACCAAAAGCTCACCTTTCCAACAGTTTAGTCATTTTCAATTTTAAAGTAGGATTTATTACAGAAATTTACGTTTGAACGCGGAAAAACGTGAATTTTTTCAACAGCTAAGAAGATCTGAGGGTTTTGGGCGAGCTCGCTGGGTCCTGCGCCGCACCGCCCGCCCCCCTCCCTGCGCCGGCGAACCCATAAAATCGCCTTAGCCGGAGCGCTGATTTCGTTGAAAAAATGCACGTATTTCCGCATTCAAACACAAATTTCTGTAAGAATCCTACCTTAAAAATGAAAATGACTAAACCGTTGTAAAATTGAGCTTTTGGTGCAACTTTTAGGCTTACACGCAAGCATTTACACGCTGGAAAGCAGGGACTTATGAGCGGTTGAAAAAAGTTGAGATTTCTGAGATTTGACAATTTTTCTTTTTTCAAGTTCAGTTTTCACCCGTTTCGCCTATCAAAAAAAAAAAAACTTTGGTTCTCCATCAGGGAGATAGGGAATTTAACGCTCTTTCCAACAGTATACTTAGTTTTAATTTTTTACTGTATCCAAAGGGAGTTACGGACGTTTTAGTGACATAAGGTAAAAAAAAACGGAAAAATCTTTAAATTAAAAAAAGCTCGGAAAAACAAGGGGTTAAACGAAAATTGCTAGGAGGCATTTTCGATCGGAAATTAGTTGTAGAATCGAAATTATTCGGGTTGACGTTGATAGGTTTATGAGGGTTCACGTTTGCTCATGACTTAAACGTCTAGTGTTGGATTTAGATTAAATGTGTAATACTTTGAATCTGTATTTATGTATGATATACCTAGGGGTGTTAAATCAGCATAAAAGCGAGAAATCAGGTGTAATACTAATACAAAAAACGTTGGTGGATACTCATCTATCACGTAGCTCGTCAAAGCACGGAACGAGATTGGGTTTGAGCATGCAGGACATTTGAATCGTTTTTTTAAAGGGCGTAAGTCCACAAAAATGCCATTTCGGTTATTTTTTTCATTTTCCTGTTCTTTAACCCCAGGGGCTTGGTTTGCAATTAAAAATGCGAAGGACGTCTCTAATATGTCAGAAATCGCCATTGAAAAACCTGGTTTCTTTTAGAAGGGCGAAAGTCCGGACTTACCGTAATACATCATACACCATAGCTTCCCTCCATGTGACAGACATTTGCCTACCCTACCGGCAATGTCTTAATCAACTATAACAAGATTGCTGATATTCCAGAAGAGCACGACGAACACTACGCTGGAATCGGCAATTGGCCTTCAAAATTATGGTCCTGACGTCAGCTATGTTTTGATGAATGACCGACATAACAAGCTTTCCTGAACAAATAAAAGTGATTTATCAAGAAGTGTTAGTTTTTTGCTTCTTCACATTTCATAAAACTTTTCATATGTGTCTTCCGAGTCTACCAAGGAAGCGGAAGCTTTGATTGTTTTCACATTTCAAGGTTTAAAAAAATTTCTCCAAAATCAAAATTTTCACTCGCGTTTTACGTATTGGACAATTTTGGTTTCGTGTTTTTTGTCTGTTTGTGTGATTGGCTGTCATAAAATCCTTAATAACTCAAATTTTGATGACATTTTCATTGAATGTGGGAATTTGCGAGTAGATAGTCCCCTATGAAAATCATCGCCCCTGAATCAATAGTGAAACCCTTGTAACAGCCATACCACCCACCTGTTTCGACCGAATTCGATTAAATTTTCAGGAATTGTGTGGGTTGGCATGTAGATGGTTCCCAATGAGGTTAGTGCAAGTTACTTAGAGCTTGTCGTTTCGAGCTAGCTACTACCTACGTATCGGACCATCTATAAATCGGGATTATGAATTCGAGGAAGCTATGTGCCACACCATTTGGCAGACGATAGGAAACGACTTTTCATTTATATAGCAACAGTGTTCCATTATTTTACGACTTTCCGGATTGCCAATGATAAATGGAGTAATTTATCGTGATTTCAGAAAGCCTCCAATTCATAAAAAGTGAGCTAGTACACGATTTTTTAAAGTCCATAGGCTAGATTAGCGAATTTGGAGCCCTCAGGTGAGGGATAAAAATATTAGAAGATACGTAAAACGCGGCAAATTGATTGCTGAGACAGGGAAAAAAGTTTTCCTTTCACAATTTTATCAATAGCAGCATACAGCAAGTTTTTCTTGATTTCCCGAAAGTTTGGTCTTACGCCCTTTTAAAAGAAACCGATTCATTTATGGATGTGAAAATGACTGGAATATGAAGAACTGAATCATCGATAGCTAAGCCTTGCAAAATAGTTCGATACCTAAGTACGTTTTGTTAGAACCTGCACACGTACCTACGTGTTTTTGGAGAATTTTCGTGGTACCCTGTATTTTTTTGAAGAATTACTTTTTAGATTTTTATTCACCAAAGCACTGTGCGAAGTACCATAGTCAAAACTAACTTTATAGGATGAGAAAAGGCTAGGAAGGCCTCTGAGTATACCTACTCATTGTAGGTGTAACTAGTAATTAAGATTCTTACGGTTTGCAATTTTCCCATATTTTTATCCGCCAGTCAGAACTGCATGATGCGAATATATCTGCAGCATATGGGTTGTAGGAAATGCGGTAGACTGGAAGATCGTGCGCTCTGTATATGTACAGGTAAGAGCAGGAATAAGAAATGCTGCACTTGTAAATTAGTCCTTCTGCGGTCCCGACTAAAAATATCTCATAGTTATTCGGCTCGAAAGCGATGCACTGAGCATTAGCTGAAATAATTGAAAAATATCCTCACTTCATTGTAAACGGAGATTCCGCAGATAATACAAGACTGAGTGGAGCTCATACTCGTATACCGCGAGGTATTAGTCTAAAAATTCTCAATTGAAGGCTACAGGGGGAAAACGGGTTAACTCGATTTTTTTCGGAAATTCAGGCTATGTTGGTTCTTTATAGATTTTCGGGTGGTGAACACGATGAGCTTATCAGAACAAGGGAAAACGCTGCAAATTATTACACAATGGTTTATTATTTTCTATATAGATTACTCGTCTACAAAATCACCAACCATCCACTATGAAAAGAAGAAAAAAAAAAAAAAAAAAAAAAAATCAAAAACAAAAATCAAATAAAAAATTAAAATCACCAACCATCGATTGCATTTCGGTCAGCTCTAATTTGAACGGAGATTAGGCCTCTTTTGCGATTCACACTCGTGTGAATACAGGGTGTCTACCATTTGGATGGACCAAACTTCAAGGATCGATTCTACAACTCATTTGCAACAAAAAATGTCTCTTAGCAATTTTTTCTTAACCCACTCAAAATTCTTTTTTTTTCCACTTTAAAGTTTTTATTCGTATTTTCGACCTTGCAGCACTTAAAGCCATTTGTTAGAGTGAAAAAATGAATCAAAGTCAACATTTATAATTTTTTTCGAAAATCGCAATTTTTCAGGCTAACGATTCTCCCGTAAAAAATACCGCTATCGTGGTGCACTCAACGGGAAAAACTACCCCAAGATATCACTTTTCCAACGATATGTCAGTTTTAAGGTTTAAAAGGAAAGTTTCTTTGAAAAAATTGAGTTTTATGCGAAAAAACGTGCTTTTTTAGGCATATTCCGCTAGAGAGTCGACCAAGTATTATTGCCTTCACTTTTCAAGGATTACAATAAAAAGTCCACCAAATTACGTTTCTACTCGTATTTTACGTTTTGGACCTTCCTGAACAATTTTGGTACCGTGTCTGTCTATCTGACAGTCGGTCTGTCTGTCTGTCTGAAAGTCCTTACTGATGGCAAAAGCAGTACGAAGCTACTGTCCGATTTCGATGTAATTTTCGGCAATGTTCTCCATAAAAATCAAAGCATTACGTTTTCGAAATCAAATTCAAAAATTTTATTTATTTATTATTATTTTTTTTTGTGGAAATTACCCTTTTTTAGGTTTATTGTTAACCTGGTATAAGTTGTGCTATCGTGGGCCACTCAACGGAAAAACCGTTCATTTTGATTTTAAAAATGGAACTTAAATAAAATTGAAGAACAATTACCAGAAAAAAATTGTCATTGTAACGTTGGAAGAAAGTGTTGGTAGGTACAACGAACGACACTCATTATCGGAGTGGAAAGTCAATAATTGTAAAAAAAAAGTATTATTGTCAATGAAACTCTTTTTCTGTTATTCTTCTGCTACAAAAAGTCAGTTTCAAGATATTTATTCTAATTAAACGAAAAACTGATTCTTAACGTAGAAAAGATGTGATCCCGGAGTAGTTTTGGCCATTGAATGGCCCCGCGATAGCGCTACTTATTACGGGCAAATAGTAAAACAATTTTGAGAGGGGGGTAACTTTTTCTTGCTCGATTCCAAAAACTTGTTATTGAAAATAATGAACCAAAAAATTGTAATTTCTATTTTAAAAAAATTAAAATTTTTGAATTTGATTTTGAAAATGTAATGCTTTGACTTTGATTTTTAAGGAGAACATTGCCGAAAATTACATCAAAATCGGACAGTAGCTTCGTATTGCTTTGCCATCAGCAAGGACTTTCAGACAGACAGACCGGCTGTCAGATGGGCAGACACGGTACCAAAATTGTCCAGGAAGGTCCAAAACGTAAAATACGAGTAGAAATGTAATTTGGTGGACTTTTTATTGCAATCCTTGAAAAGTGAAGGCAATAATACTTAGTCGACTCTCTAGCGGAATATGCCTAAAAAAGCACGTTTTTTCGCATAAAACTCAATTTTTTCAAAGAAACTTTCCTCTTAAACCTTAAAACTGACACATCGTTGGAAAGGTGAGATCTTGGGGTAGTTTTTCCCGTTGAGTGCTCCACGATAGCGGTATTTATTACGGGGGAATCGTTAGCTTGAAAAATGGCGATTTTCGAAAAAAATTATAAATGTTGACTTTGATTCATTTTTTTACTCTAACAAATGGCTTTAAGAAACTGGGTTTCCCACCAAATGGATAGAAAATGTAACGCTCTGTCCAACGGTGTACTTAGATTTGAAGTAGCGTGAGAAATAAGGGAGTTATGACCATTTTAGTGCTGCAAGGTCGAAAATACGAATAAAAACTTTAAAGTGGAAAAAAAAGAATTTTGAGTGGGTTAAGAAAAAATTGCTATGAGACATTTTTTGTTGCAAATGAGTTGTAGAATCGATCCTTGAAGTTTGGTCCATAAAAATGGTAGACACCCTGCATATATATATATTTCAATATAAACACTTAAATTTTCGTAGGGAGCGAACGGTTTGTTCTACAGAGCTCCGCGTGGTCTCAAAAAATTCTAAAAATTCTATAGAATCTCAAATTGAAGGAAAAACAATACCTTTATATCAAAATTTTTTGAGTTTGAGCGTTTTCAAAATTTCAAAATTGATTTTGGAACCCTTAGGAGTGACCTACATCAACCAAAAGCTTCGGGGCACAACTAGACCCCAAATGGAGCCTACATACCAAATTTCATCAAAATCGGTCAATGCTAAGTGGCAAAAGTGCCGCAGACGGCGGACGGACGGCCAAATTTTTATTCGATTTTTGGATTCTACGTACCTTGAAACGTAAACCATCAAATTTTGAGGGGGTGTTAAAATTTTTTTTTCTTGGTCGATTCCAAAGGTTCATTATTGAAAATAATAAACCAAAACGAGTCCAAATGATCGAGAATTGCCTGTGAATAAAATGTGTACAAGGGAAAAACTTGTCCCTCTGGGGGTTTGGGGGAAAAACGGGTCAACGCCAGTCGCCTCTACGTTAAATCTGTCTCCCTCCCTCTCCATTCACGTTTTCCACCAATCATGTGTTTCATATTTTTTTATAGTGCCGATTCCAGATCTTTTGGTTTATTATTTTCAATAATGAACCTTTGGAATCGACCAAGAAAAAAAAATTTTAACACCCCCTCAAAATTTGAAAGTTTACGTTTCAAGGTACGTAGAATCCAAAAATCGAATAAAAATTTGGCCGTCCGTCCGCCGTACGCCGTACGCCGTACGCGGCACTTTTGCCACTTAGCATTGACCGATTTTGATGAAATTTGGTATGTAGGCTCCATTTGGGGTCTAGTTGTGCCCCGAAGCTTTTGGTTCATGTAGGTCACTTCTAAGGGTTCCAAAATCAAATTTGAAATTTTGAAAACGCCCTAACTCAAAAAATTTCGATATAAAGGTATTGTTTTTCCTTCAATTTAGGATTCTATAGAATTTTTAGAATTTTTTGAGACCACGCGGAGCTCTGTAAGACAAACCGTTCGCTCCCTATGGAAATTTAAGGGTTTATATTGAAATAATCTCCGTTCAAATTAGAGCTGACCGAAATGCGATCGATGGTTGGTGATTTTGATTTTTTTTGTTGATTTTTTTGATTTTTTTTTTGATTTTTTTTTCTTTTTTTCTTCATATTGGATGGTTGGTAATTTTATAGACGAGTGATCTATGTAAAAATAATAAACCGTTGTGTAATAATTTGCAGCGTTTTTGTTAGTGTTTCCGTGTCTTATTGTGGGTTTTTCGTCAACTTCGGTGCATACCTAAACTAGTGTTGTTTTTTCAACCTTTCCGTCCGCCAGCACTTCCCTTAGTTCCCATGGGCCGATTTTGATGACATTTTTGGGTATATGGGCTCCATTTGAGGTCTAGTTGTGCCGTGAAGCTTTTGGTTGATGTTAGTCACTTCTAAGGGTTGAAAAATAAGGATTAAAATTTTGAAAACGGTCTATTTAAAAAAAAAAAATGCGATGTAAAGGTTTTTTCCAACAAATTAAGATACTATTGAATTTTTAGAGACCACGCGAAGCTCTGTAGGACAATCCGTTCGCTCTCTACGAGAACTTAATGGTTTTCCTCCGATAAATCAGAAACACGAGTGTGAATCGCAAAAGAGGCCTAATCTCCTTTCAAACTTTAGCTGACCAAAATAAGATGGCTGTTCGTTTCTTCGAGTTGTACTCAGTTTTGCGTCCTTAGCAACCAGTAATAAAATTTCCTGATGAAGGCACCCACAACTCCCTGTTTTTTCGAACTGAGCGTGAAGCCTTTATTTCTTTTAAATAAACTTGATTGTGAAGTAGGTATGTGGTAGGTAGGTAGTATCTTTGATTAGTAGATGGTGACAACGGCAAAGCCGTGTTCTTTGCAGACGAGTGATTTATATGGAAAATAATAAACCGTTGTGTAATAATTTGCAGTGTTTTTTGAATAGCCTACTTCTTTTTGATTTCAGTTCTAATTTTACTGTTCGATTAGGTATATACGTTTGTCACAAATAAACATTATTTTGGACTTGGAGGCATGGTTCATTCATCATTTCTAGTTCTGAGGATAGTTAGGCACAACTCGCAGAGCACGCTCCTGCCCCGTTCTTCCCTTGAACAGCTGGAGCTTAGGCATTTCTTTCAATGATACAGTTGATATCCAGCTGTATGATTTTGGAACTTTGGTTTCACAGTCAAATTCTATGCAACTCCATGAAAGAAAAGGCATGCCCAGAAAATTTTTATATTTGTTGAGTTTTCTGAGAAAACGCTGCAAATTATTACACAAAGGTTTATTATTTTTCTCTAAAGATCACTCGTCTGCAAAGAACACGGCTTTGCCATTGTTACCACCAATCAACTTGAAGAAAAAAATCGATCGCATTTCGGTCAGCTAACATTTGAACGACGATTAAGCTTCTATTGCGATTCACACTCGTGTTTCTGATTTATCGTAAGTCCAACCCTTAAATTCTCGTAGGGAACGAACGATTTGTCCTACAGGGCTCCGCGTGGTCTCAAAAAATTCTATACTATCTTAAATTGATGGAAAAACAATACCTTTATATAAAAATGTTTTGAGTTAGGGCGTTTTCTGTACTAGTAGGACCACTGAACAAACTGGGGAGTGGGGGAGTATTAAATAAATACACAATAATTAGAGTAATAGCGAATGGAGCGAGGAGATGCGAGTAGCTCGAGATCGGGATTATGACTGGGGAGGGGACCCAACTCATTAGGAGTGGTAGTGAGGGGTAGAGGGCGGAAGATACCAGAAGTCCGAAGTCAAGCCACTGTTAGAACATTTTCAAAATTTCAAAATTTATTTTTCGACCCTTAGAAGTGACCTACAGCAACCAACATCTTCGGGGCACAACTAGACTCCAAATGGAGCCTACAATCCAAATTTCATCAAAATCGGTCAATGCTAAGTAGGGAAAGTGCCGCGTACGGCGGACGTAAACCAACAATTTTTTTTTGGGGGGGGGGGGGGGTTACATTTTTTTTACTCGGTCTATTCCAAAGGTTTATTATTGAAAACAATAAACCAAAAAATGCTCCCCTGAAAAATTAGAAAACCCCGAGTTAACCCGTTTTTCCCCAGTAGTCTTCAATTGAATCGCATTTGCTCATTATATTAACTGTTTCCAATAAATTATTATGATGTAAGTAGGCTCCTAGGTAACGTATTTTCAACAACTAGGTTTCTTCACTCACCATACAAGGTAGATCTGGTGTCCATTTCCATTTCATATTCCAAGGAAAGCGTTATGACGGGGATCATCGATAGCTCGTGGCCTTGCACCAGCCATTTGAAAATTTTACCGTCCGACCCAGCCGAATAAAATCCAAGTTGTCGATCTCTAGGGTCATCACACCATCGCACCTTTACGAAAATAACGCTATCGACATGATACAAACTACATAAACTAGCATTATCAATCAACTGTAAAAATTAACGTTATATGAGTGAAATTTGCCGATACCTCAGTAAGAAGAATTACGAGGTGCGTCGGAGAACCGGCTCAACTGTGATATTCCATCTATATTCCTACAGCGTTGCCTACCGATATTTCGACACCCAATATGTTAGTAAAAATGCGTCAAAGTTGAGTGTACCCTTCTCAGTGGAATTGACCTGGACATCAAAATCTGATTCATTCTTATCAGAGGAAATTTTCACGCTTGGAATCCTTTTGAAAACGTAAGTACAGTCTTTGAACGTTTTAGTTACACCGAGGACAATACTTTTCTTTTATTTTTCAGGTTAAAGGGATCTCAGTCGGCCCAAATCGGCTGGGACGCCGTGAAAACTAAATCGGTGACTTGGAGCCCTTCAGATATTTTACTGCCTTTTATAACATCCTGGGTAGAAAAAAAAGGAGTACAGAGGTCACTTTAAAGGCGAGTATTTACTGAATTGGCTAAAATGGTGATTTGAACTGAGGAATGCGGAACTGAGCAGTTATCCCACATGGAGATGAGTCTTGAATTCTGTTTTCAACAAATACTCGAAAATTACCGGTGCGAAATTTTGGCTAGAACGCATAAGTTTCCTTGGAAGAGTGAAGCATGAAATTGACGAATGAGAAAAATCTACCTCACCATAGAGCCGACAAGCGACTTTGGCAGAGTGGAATCATCCAATTTCACAAATTGGCGAAAGTGACTTTCTCTGAAACAGCTGATTGGGGTAAGAATCATCTGTTTAGCTTTTGATATAATTTGGAATAGTTTCCGCGAATTAGGAGTGTTACCGACATTGTAAATTATAAAGCGCAATTATTTTATTAATTAGTGAGTGGTTCGAATTATATTCAATATCAAGAACTGGGCTTCGGTTCACTCTTTTGGTTTGTTATTTTCAATAATGAACCTTTGGAATCGACCAAGAAAAAAAAAATTTTAACACCCCCTCAAAATTTGATGGTTTACGTTTCAAGGTACGTAGAATCCAAAAATCGAATAAAAATTTGGCCGTCCGTCCGCCGTACGCCGTCCGCCGTACGCGGCACTTTTGCCACTTAGCATTGACCGATTTTGATGAAATTTGGTATGTAGGCTCCATTTGGGGTCTAGTTGTGCCCCGAAGCTTTTGGTTGATGTAGGTCACTTCTAAGGGTTCCAAAATCAATTTTGAAATTTTGAAAACGCCCTAACTCAAAAAATTTTGATATAAAGGTATTGTTTTTCCTTCAATTTAAGATTCTATAGAATTTTTAGAATTTTTTGAGACCACGCGGAGCTCTGTAGGACAAACCGTTCGCTCCCTACGAACATTTAAGGGTTTATATTGAAAAATATATATATATGAATCAAAACACGAGTGTGAATCGCAAAAGAGGCCTAATCTCCGTTCAAATTAGAGCTGACCTAAATGCGATCGATGGTCGGTGATTTTGATTTTTTTTCTTCTTCTCTTCATATTGGATGGTTGGTGATTTTGTAGACGAGTGATCTATATAGAAAAATAATAAACCATTGTGTAATAATTTGCAGCTTTTTTTTTGTTTCAGAAAACATATTTCGTGATGAAAACGCTGCAAATTATTACATAAAGTTTTATTATTTTTCAATATGGATCACTCGTCTGCAAAGAACACGGCTTTGCCATTGTTACCACCAACCAACTTGAAGAAAAACATCGATCGCATTTCGGTCAGCTAAAATTTGAACGAAGATTAGGCCTCATCTGCGATTCACTCTCGTGTTTCTGATTTATCGTAAGTACAACCCTTAAATTCTCGTAGGGTTTGTCCTACAGGGCTCCGTGTGGTCTCAAAAAATTCTAAAAACTATACTATCTTAAATTGATGGAAAAACAAAACCTTTAGGTATAGCAAAACTTTTTGAGTTAGGGCATTTTCAAAATTTCAAACCATATTTTTCAATCCTTAGAAGTGACCTACATCAACCAAAATCTTTGGGGAACAACTAGACCCCAAATGGAGCCTACATACGAAATTTCATCAAAATCGGTCAATGCTAAGTGGGGAAAGTGCCGCGTACGGCGGACGGACGGCCAAATTTTTATTCGATTTTTGGATTCTACATACCTTGAAATGTAAACCAACAAATTTTGAGGGGGTGTTAAAAATTTTTTTACTTGTTCGATTCCGAAGGTTCATTATTGAAAATAATAAACCAAAATGGCCGTACTAAAAAAAAGAGGAAAGGATAAGTAAAAAAATCTGTGGTAAGTTGGTCGTCGATCGTTCCTATTTCCGGGTTAGTATTTCCCTAAATTACCGGCGCTCAAACTTTAAAAATATTACCTAAATCTGGTCAAGTATTTTCGAAATTCATTTGTGTATCAGCCTAGGGAATTAAAAACGTTGTCGGCGAAAAATGGGAAAAACCATTTATTCAGTTTTTAATTTCAGTTTGCAATTTTGTTCGATTTTGATAATTCCAGCGGCAATATTTTTGTTTTTCAATTCCCTAGGCTGATGCACTATTGAATTTCGAAAATCCTTGAAAATTTTAAATTTAGGTACAATTTTTAAACTTTGAGCGCCGGTAATTTAACTCTTAACAAACAAAGAAGTATTTTAATTTGATTGAATATTGCTTACTTCCCAAACTGTGCCGATGTGCTTACGATTCAAGTCGCTTTCCAATCTGACGGTTCGATTTCCATTCTTAATATTGCTCACTGCTACCATGCCATTGTATAGCCCTATTGCAATGAAGTACGGCTCTTTACTGTGAATATCGACGGTTTGAGCTCCAGTCTTGAATTTGAACTTGTATTCAGGATGCGATGGATTTTTCAAGGTATATATGCATACTATACCTTTAGTCTTGTATGCGAGAACATTGTCTGTAGGGAGTTAAGATGATCGATTATCATTAGTTTAGCCATTCTTTTTATCACAAACTTACAAAATCTCAGGATTGATAAGGACTTCTAATGAACCAGGACAAACGACGTGAGATCCTAATCAATGGCAATTGAATTATTAGAAGTCAGGATTATTAGGAATTAAAAGACTGGTAAGTACAGGAACAGACTGGAAGGCGTTCAGTTCATTACGTTCTTCTTAGGTACACTATATTAGCTCATGTGATACCAGTACACAGCACACACCTATTTGGACAGTACAGTGGACTGTGTTAGTTTTAATAATGACTCACACGTTCCAAATGATACTGCAAACATATCATAATATCGGGGGCTCCATTTGATGTCGGTCACTATGATATTTTGGCTCTCTTCGTTATGGAATTCCCACAGGGGCAGAAGAGCTCCTTCCTTATTGCGAAATTTGTCAGCTGGGTCATCGTAAAACTGGCAGTCTACAAAAATTCTCGAATGCAATTAGGCGTTTCAATTTCGACGGCAAAGCATCAACCCTGGCATGGTTACTCTTTTCAAAATCTCTCTATTTCTTCCAAAATCATCAGTATGAATGCATATATGCCATTGGTCAGCTGTGATGATGTTTGAACTTTGGCACTCAACGGATAAAAGACGTGCTCTGCGATGTACAGGGTGTTACATTGTAAAAAGGTCACAGGCCAGGAATCGATTCAACAGCTCATGGTAATTTTTTTAGAGGCTTCGTTTTCGAGTTATTTAACTTTTAAGATTTTTCTCGTGTTTTCGACCTTATCTTAGTAAAACGGCTATAACTCCCCGAATTTTCATGAAAATTTAAATCTAATTACACCGTTGGAAATAGCGTAAAATTTCCTGTTTCCTTGATGGAAAAAAAACATTTTTTTTTAATTCGGAAAAACGGGTGAAAATTGGACCTGAAATGAAGAATAGGTGAAATCTTGGAAATCTCAACCTTTTTCTAACGCTCATAGGTTCTGTAATCCGGCCTAAAAGATGCGCGAAAACCTCAGTTTTCCAACGGTCTGATTAATTTCATTTTGAAAGTGGGGCTTATCTCAGAAATTTGTGTTCGAACGCGGGACAACGTGAATTTTTTCAACGGAATCAGCGCTTCTGGTAAGACGATCTGAGGTGTTTCGGGAAGCTTCGCTGTCTACTGCCCACCGGAGTTACCTACTTAGGTAATCATGAACATGATTTAGATTTTAAATCACTGGAATATGTTTCTATGATTAGGAATAAGATTTAATTTGTATGAATAAGATTAAATTCTTGATCAATGGAAATGTGTGATTAATCACGGAAATCCGTAATTAATCCCAGAAACCCGTGAGTAATCATAGAATTCAGTGAGTAGTGGGAAAATTGTGATAAATAACAATAACCTGCATTTAATCATAAATTAATCACACATTTCCTGTGCTTAAGAATTTATTCTTATTCAGACATTGATTATGATCATGATCATACTCTTATGTATGAATACAAATTTAATCATAGTTTTAATCATAGAAACATATTCTTGTCATTAAAAGTCTTAACCATATTCATGAGTAAGACTTTGACCAACTCTACCACCTCCTCCCATTGTCTAATCCCTCAGATCGTTGAAATAATTCACATTTTCCCACGTTCAAACACGAATTTGTGTGTTAAGCCCCACTTTCAAAATAAGAATAATTAAACCGTTGGAAAGCTGAGAATTTCGTGCATCTTTTAGGCCTACAGGTAAAAATTCAAGGGTCGGATTACAGATTATAGGAGCGTTTGAAAAAAGTTGAGATTTCCAAGATTTGACGCATTTTTCGTTTCAAGTCCAATTTTTACCAGTTTGTCCAAATTAAAAAAATGTTTTTTTCCATCAAAGAGACAGAAAATTTTACACTCTTTCCAACGGTGTAATCATGTTTTAATTTTCATGAAAATTCGGAGAGTTATAGCCGTTTTATTGAGATAACGTCGAAAACACGAAAAAATCTTGAAAGTTAAATAACTCGAAAACAAAGCCTCTAAAAAATTACGAAGAGACTTTTTTCTGGAAATGAGCTGTAAAATCGATTTCTGGCCTGTGACCATTTTAAAATGTATTACCCTGTATAGTATTTTACCTTCTAGTTGAACCTTTTCCGTCATTTTTTACCTTTTTAACTTTAATTTGAACATTTTTTACTTTGATTTGAAATTTTTTTATCTCCTTGTAAGAAAGTTTGAAACCTCTATCTACACACAAGAAACTGGCACAACAAAACCCCAGTCAATGAGGTAGGTACCTACTTTCGACTCAGCCAGCTCATCATTTATGAGTTCAGTTCTTACCCAAATTCACAGTTTCTTCCAAGGGTAAGTTCAAAGTCAAAAAGGTTTTTATAAAATTAAACAAAATTAAAGAACAGTTAAATAGCTTTAACTTAAAGTATAAAATGTTGAAATCAATGGGAAAAGGTTTAACTAATAGGTAAATACTTTTGCTTGAGGTCTATACAATAGAGTTAACAAAATTACAGAATAAACTCCGCAAATGGCTTTCACTGTATTTGGATCAAGACTCTTGAGGGTGTATGTTTTCAACAGTCTACAAAGTTGGTGTGACACATGGCTTCCTCGTATCCAAAACCTGAATGGGAAGGTGATCTGAGGCGTCGGGAATCTTCAAAACATCAGTCACTAAGGTAATGCTGTTTGGTGGTAAGTCTAACTTTGCGAATGCTTTATATGGAATCGACTATAAAGCAATTTACAGGGGTCTTCTTATAGCCCAACCCGCACCCTTGGAAATTTGATCAAAATTGGATGCAAACTTTAGAAGTAATGTTTGTCACAGGCTTTCTCTTATGGAATAGTTTCAGAGTGTATTGTCTACATTCCCAAGCCAGGGTTGAACTCCATTCAGAAAAATAATGAAATCCGAATGTATGTACCAAAAGCTATGTCCTCGAACGTGTTTTGAGTCACCATCCTCTCCATTATTTTTACCGCGTGGAACATTCTATGTTCTTGTGAATCATCATTATTTGTAATGACAGATTTGTCATTGGCGTTTGTTGCATCATGTCTGGCCAATATCTGCTTTTCTTTCTTCTCCTTTTCTCTTGCTGCCACAATATTAGCGTAATCTCTCTGATAATCATCATAAATAACCCACTGGCAAAGTTGCTCTTTCATTGAACTTGATGGTGGTGGCGTCGTTTGAGTGCTCTCATCCTACAACACATGGCCTCATTGGCATTAGATTACATGATTTGTCTCCTGAGGAGGAATGAATTGTTCCTCTCAAGTTGCTTTTTATTGTATTTTTGATGCAATAAAAAAATAAATTAAAAAAATCCGCCAAGTAGGCCACCAGAAATTATTAATAATATTTTGCTGAGCTAGGTGCTTGAATAACAAAAGAGTATCTTGGCAATAATATTATAAAAATTGCAATATATACGCACGAATCACCAAAAATCGATCATGAAGGCTGTTTTTGTCAGATCAATGCACTATTTGTCTTGGAAATAAAAGGAAGATTCGATTCAGTTGAACTTTTACGGAGTCGTGAGGTATTGATTTGATTGTCGTCGAAACGACTAAAAAAGAAGAAGGCTGCACGTTGGTTTTATATTTATAATTAGCAACAGTTTCGCTAGTCAAACTTGCTAGCATCCTCAGGCTAAAAAATAAATTAATTAAAAAAAAAAAAATTAAGTTAACAAATAGAAAAGTCGATAATTTAAAAATACTAGTCACATTAAACCTGTCAAAAACGCATACTTATAGTGTACAATATTTACTAAAATATGAGATTGTTACATTACCTTGTGTAAAAAAAATGTTCTATCCCACTGTAATATCTTTGTATATTGTCATGAAGTTCTAATAATCATCATTTCTATCCGCCTCATTCAATCCTAGTGGAAAACAAAATGACAAAAAGAAAAAAGACCAAAAAAAAAAAAAAAATATTGTTATAACTATTGATGTCACTATAACAACTGATTCATATAACTTCAGCTTCATCTGTCACAACCCATACATAGTATTACTGTAGCGGTCAGAGGCTTATTCGATAAGCAAATAAACAGATGTTGTTTTGGTGGACTCAGGTCCCCAGTTTCGTACACTGCATCCCCCCTCTAGATGTCCAACTTGGAAGCCAGTCTCTTTCTGGCCTGCTAGCTCTCCTCTTGATGTGAAACCCGGGATTGTCTACGCCGCCCTTGAAAAACCGCAAACACCTTATATCTTATTGCCGCCAAAATTAATTCATTTTAATTTAATAAACGGAGATTCCTCTCATTTTTCCCACGGATTCCACAAACTGTATCCACGTGCAGTCGGTCGCCTTCGTGTTCCTGGTTCCTGGCAGGTTTCTGAATCAGGATTTGTACCCCCCGCCGGGGAAGTAGTAAACGCTCGAGCGAAAATTGGTGAGTCTTCACTACGTCGCTATAATTTGTGGAATTTCCCCCTCTAAACCCCTATAAATTCAAGTTCTACTGCGCGTGCTATATTTTATTGCTATTAATTCAATATATTTCATTAGCTGTTCATTCAATTTTCTGGGGACAATCTATACTTAACAGATTCTTGGATCCTTTTACCAGCGCATCAATTAAATTTAAGGGTATCTGGTTCACCTTCCTACTTCAATTTTCTTACCCAGATTATACACTCTTTTTCAATTAAAGTTGTATTATTTACCTTTACATAGTATTCTTGACACGTACAACCCTCAAAAAACACACTCTCTTTCAGGTTTATTGTGCCTAGAATTTTTAAGTTGTCGACTTTTCTATTTGTTAAATTAATTTAAAAAAATTAATTTCATTTTTAGCCAGAGGATGCTAGCAAGTTTGACTAGCGAAACTGTTGCCAATAATAAATATAAAACCAACGTGCAGCCTTTTTCTTACTTAGAAGAAGACCCAGAGTCGTTTCGACCGACAATTTAATCATTCGATTCATTTACTTGGAAATCTACACCTAACTTTCGTTATGAAAACACATTACAGATATGATATTTATGGAGGCTACGGTAACCCGAACACCAAAGGGTTTCGTTAAATACTCAGTAATAGGTTTTTACTTTTCTCAACCCACCTAAAGTTGAAAGAAAAGTCCGCACTCAAATCACGAATAAATTATTGTTCAAAATGTGAATATAGTAAGAGTAAATCTAAATTTATTCAAGATTGAAAAGCCATGTTGGTCCTTAGAAACATGAGTACCCTTGAAATGACTTTATAAGTCAATGCTCCTCTATCGCTGTAGTTGAATTGATTGGCCAACTTTTTCCTGGTTGGTTTGACGCTCTTTGCAGCAGCTTTGGGTTCATCCTCTTCTTGCTCGCCCTCCTCGCCTTCTTCTCCATCAGCTTTCTGTCCATCATCAGCGCCTTCTTCTTCCGATTTTTCTCCTGGTACACTTTCCGAACGGTCTGTATCGCCTGGTATTAGGTAAGGGGTATATGTAATGAATAGAAAAAAGTATTTCAAGAATTAATTTAATGTATGATGATAATATGATAGGTACCCTTATTTGTAGCCCCTACGTATATTCAAAAGATTTCCCTCGAGGGAGGTATCTGATAGAGAGTTTATTCCAACCACATGTTTGCCAAGACACTTACGCTTAGGCCAGAGTAAAGGTTCCGACAAGAGATGCGAGTACTTATCGTACATAAACGTGGAGTTGTATAGTAGCAAAAACTAGGCTCTTACAAGTAGAATGCTACTCTTCATTACTGTATCGTCCACTCGCCATTATACGACGGCCCTCTGAACTCCTCATCAAACACACAACCGTGACCATTTTAACCCACTAGCAGCAGAACGTCTCCGTCCCCACCAGTGCGAAGACTAAGTCGCCCTCGATACATTTTTTGTAATTTCGTTGATACATCGTAATGTATCAACAAGACACGTATCTTCATTCTAAGGACCATAAGCCTTATTTGAGATACTAAATATGAGCAGCTACTCATAGTCAATATGGTATGTAATAAAATTAACGGTCACAAATAAAATTGTCAAAAAAAAAAAAAAACATATTTAATTTGAATGGATGGACTATATTATTCCATGTTTTTATCGAATCTACGTTTATGAGCGTAACTTACCTTCTCTGTCACTGGCCTCAGTATCTTCCCCTTTCTCTACATCTGAACCTTCTGCAGATTCGTCTTCGATATCACCGTTTTCTTCTTCTATACCTACCAGAGGACCTGAGGTAGAATAAAGGATTGGAATCAAACTTTTACAAAACTTTATAAAAATCAAGTTATATTAACATTTATAATGACAGTGACACAAGCAAATACACAAAAGAATCGGCTTTTGAGAACCGATTTCCATCTACCTGCATTCTCCCGATTCTTACCCACAGCAGCGGGCTCGAACCTAAAGAAAAAATACAGAAACCTTGCTTGTGATGGAACACTTTTCCTATTGAACTCCAACAAAGTTTGTTGTGATCCATTCTTAATGTGGCCAAATTACCCCACCTTTAAGAAACCGCGAGCTTTAGGTCTCCCACGCTTTGTCTGTGTGCTCCTTTTTCTGCACCTCTCTGATTTGCCTCTTCGCTGAAATTCTCGTCGTTTCACACCCCGGCCGGGGTAAGTACCGTCTGCAGACACCATCGGTGAGTGGAGTTATTTCTCATCGTAATCCCTTATTACCTTCCTTTATTACCTTGCACATACAATTCTAATATCAGCCCTATATACCCTTTTGTTCAGGTCGGATTTGAGTGACCTTGACCAGCGGCCCATCACACAACATTTAAAACTTAATTTTCTCTTCTTCTTGTGTTGTGTGAAATCCTTACCTATAATCATAATCATCACAGTCCACTCGAATATAGTTTAGCCCAATAACTATAAAACAATCGGCAAGTAGCAAACTTGCGAAAATATTTATTTAAATGCAACAAATCACAAACATAAAGGTTCTCGCAATATTTTGAAAGTCGAGTTGGAAAATTAAAAAAATAATTGGTCACAACTGCAACATTTCCAGCTGCAACGAGTTTCCAATTTGGGAATTTTTTTATTTGGAGCGAGCGGAAAAAGTTTTGTTAAATTACTGTAAAATTACTGAAGCTTAGCTTAGGTATCTCAGATAGGTAAATACCGTCCAGAATTTACTTAGAAGTTCATTGCAATAAGTAATTGAGAATAAAACCGGCTCTCATGCTATACGTCTAAATCGAGCTGACAAGTGCATGTCACACAAGTCATACGTACACTAGCCATTCAACCTCGTCATTAGATGACGTCCAGGCTAAATGGTCGGCAGCTTGTCAAACGGAATAAGACCGCAAAAGGTTAAGTTTAATATATCATGACCTTTTGGTAAATTATTCACCAAATAATACCAACTAAGTTATGAAACTGAAGTGGTGAATCTGCGAGTCACTCTCCTTTTATATTACAGCGTATTATACTTACCAATTGAAAATGTTCGTGGGAATCTATTGGGAATCTTGTCAGAGATTATGAAGTTTAGTTCAGGCTGATGTTTCAATGTTATAAAAACTTAACTAAATCTAAATCTGTTTCGAAACATAATGCTATTTAGAAGTAATACTACGTCTCTCATCATGATCATATTATGAAGTTTATTGATTGTTTAGTCACCTGTTTCTGGAAGGTCAAAAGACAAATTCCCTTCGTAAGTAACATTGCTTTCTAGGTTGAAAAGCTCGATTATCCCTGGCGCTGGGGTTTTGGCGACGTAAGCACATGTTCGGAAGTCAAATTCAACCAGTGTTTGATCTACAGTTGGATCGCTTGGCATCAAAACTCTCCTGAATAGTTCTTCAAGCTCCTAAAGCATAGTCGAAGACAAAATATTAGTTATGTCGACTTTATTGGGACCAGGGTCCAACAGAAAAATGTCTCCTCTTTCACCGAATTTCCGAAAAATATATTTCCATCTTCAGGGCTCAGAGGATAAGTTAAGGAAGGTGAAAATATATTTTTTGAAATTTCGGGTTATCGCATTAAAGTCGATACAACTTATGTTTCGGGTCAATATCCACACACTGCTAAAATATTAATTACGATCAATTGGTAGTAGATATTTGGTCCCGGGTATGACCTTAAACTGCGTCCATGGTGGAGTTCTGCAGAAGCCACCACTAGCGGCATGAGGCGGTGGGTTCCACCTATGCTGGTAAGGAGGAAGGCAACGTGATACGTCAGGAACTTGTTCCAACCGGCAGCTATCCGAGAACTGTTGAAGCAGATGAAGAAGTTCGAAATCCAAGAAACACGATGGAAAGATGTAGGAATCTTGGATATAGGAAAGTACCGCATGTTCTGTTCGGCAAGACGTCAGACGGCCACATTGCTGCAGTTGTCTGGACGTCCCGATTTGCCGATCAGCGCCGATCAGTCAATTTTCCCTGTTATTCGTCAGTTATTCCAAAATCTGCGCCCCTAAAATATCAGCTATCTAATTATTTATAACTCAATTCCGAGCTGTTTCTTCTCTTGGTGGTTAGCGTGTGCAAACCCAAGAACTCGAATATGGTTTGAACCCAATAATCCCAACACAAACATTTACTTACTTCTCAAACGTTTCAGAGGAGCTGATTACCATGAATTATCATGATATAATTATTGCCTTTGTTAACAAAAAAAGTAAGAAGATTATACACGAGTATATTCCATAGAGCTTCTTAACTGGCCTTGAGCCCAACGAAACCGTGAGAGTAGAAACACCTAGTGCTAGTTTTACAGAAGGGTAGGTTGATGGACCCATCTATAAGGGTACATTAGCAGTGATTAAAACTAACAAAAATTAAAATTAAAATGTGGAGCCGAACTCCTCAACTCTGGAGGAAACACTCTGTAGAACGAGATGCATGAGTTAGCCTTGAGAATATGTAGGGAAGAAACAATCCCCTGTTAGTGGAGAACAGCTCTGATTTGACCCATCCACTAGAATGGAGAAAAATGAATTGAAGAAATTACAGAAGCCTTTCACTGTTGAATACTGGGAATAAAATACTCACCAGAATCTTTGCGATGAGACTAAGCGATTAATTCTTGATATCTGAACATCTCAAGGATTTGCTGGGCTCGACACAAGAATAACCTTGAGCTCTTAAGCTCGACTAACTCCGCCTTACCGCACAGGGCGTGCGCTATGGTGAGGGGTATATTCTACTACCTTTATTATGTGCGATGAAGATGATTTCTCTGAGAATAAAACTATTATTCACTCAATCATTCATTCAACTGAGACCATCTGAGTGGATTTCTCAAGGACAGGTCCACCACAGGCCAGAGCTTCACGATTCGCCACGTTCTCGAAAAGTGCTACGAATCTGATGGTGATGCATACTAGTTGTTAATCGATTTTCTACAAGCGCACGGCAGTATCTGTCGTCCAAAGTTTTAGGAAATCTTGTTTGATTTTTGAATCCATCAAAAACTGCCCAATCTAGTGAAGGTGAACCTTACTAAAGCGAACTGCAGAGTAAAGGGGCAAAGAAGGATTAATGGTCGGTTCGTGGCGGAAAGGAAACTCAGACAGGGACTGGGATTCACCAAAGAACTTCAACATATGTCTCAAAAAGTAGTAAGAGCCATTGATACCAGTCTAAAATTTATGATTTTCAAAGAATCAATTCAGGTTCTGTCTTACTCGACCGATGTTGGAAAGCCTCCCACGGAGCCAAGTTCGTACAGACCAATCTCACTTCTACCAGTATTATCAAAATTATTTGAAAAACTAATCCACAAGCGACTAGTACCCATAATCGAAGAACGTAAGCTGTTTCCAAGGCACCAGTTTGGCTTTCGACAGAAACATTCCACGATCGATCAAGTCCATAGAATAAAACATAAAATTGAACAAGCCCTTGAGGAAAAGAAAGTCTGCTCAGCCGTCTTCCTTGACGTCGCTCAGGCGTTTGACAAAGTTTGGCATGAGGGACTCAACTACAAGTTGCGCAAAAATCTACCAATAAAGTATGCTGAGCTGCTTCAGTCTTATCTCACCAATCGCTACTTCAGAATAAAGCAAGAAGACGCCTACTCAGAGCCAAAGCTAATCAATGCAGGATTCCAACAAGGGAGTGTTCTTGGACCGCTCTTGTATTGGAATGAACACCACAGCCACCTTCGCAGATGATACATCGATTTTGGCAGTCGGAGAATGTAACACTGAATCCACCAACAAGTTAAATCAATCAATATCCAGCATACAAAAGTGGACAGTAAAATGGAGAATCAAAATAAATGAAACTAAGTCGGTACATGTCGATTTTACTAAAAAGAGAATCGAGTATATTCCGATACATTTCATGGGAAAAGTTATTCCGAATGCTAATGAAGCCAAATATCTAGGCATGAAACTAGACGCCAAACTTAGATGGAAAGCCCATGTCAAAAAAAAGAAGGAAGAACTCCTTCTAAAATTCAGAAAAATGCATTGGCTAATGGGGAGACGGTCGAAGTTGTCAATCCAGAACAAGCTTACATTGTACAACCAAGTTCTTAAACCAGTCTGGACATATGGAGCTCAGCTTTGGGGCTGTACGGCTCAGTCCAATGGAGACACCATCCAAAGATTCCAGAACAATGTGCTAAGAACGGTGGTCAATGCACCATGGTACTTTCGAAACGAACGTATCCATCATGAGCTTCGGATCGAAACAATAAACGATGCTATAAAGCGACAAGCTGTGAGACACCTACAGCGGTTAAGATGTCACATCAACGAGGAAGCTGTCCAACTCCTTGATACAAGTGATATCATCAGAAGATTGAAGCGTACCAAACCACTTGACCTGGCTTACTTGTGACGCAGTGAAGTGAAACATCCACCATAATCAACAAAACTCAGTGATGTATCTTAGTTTTGAATATATGTCCATATTTTCAAAATAATATTGTTAATAAGTTATACTTGGTGCAATAAAGAATATTGAAAAAAAAAAAAAAAACTCGACCGATGTGTACCTCGTGAGCAGGAATAAGAGTTCCTTGAATACACCATACTGAAGGAGGAAGCTGAAAGAATGGGTTTGGGATTGAACCTCAAGAAAAATCCAAATATATGCTAATTACCCCGAAAGAAATCATCTTCATCTTCTGGATAGAGGTATTGAATACGTCCCTGAGTTCAAATACCGGAGATACACTATCATGAATGAGAACAGAGTAAAAACGAGATAAAGAGAAGTATATCATCAGGAAACATGGCTTACTATGCAGCCTTGTCAATATTTAGGTCCTGTATTATGTCCCGCAAGACCATCCCCATAATTTAGAGAACAATGATCAAACCAGTTGTGACCTTCGGATCAGGAACTTGTGTGCTTACCAAATCTGATGAGAACATGCTAATCATATTGGAGACATAAGGTAAATACATGGTGAGATCGGGTGATGGAAGGGCTTACAAGAAAGAATTCATCAACAATCACGGGGGAAGAAGGAATATAAAAACGAAAGCCACGGAAGAGATGACGGGATGATGTGGAGGACCTCCGAAGGATCAGGGTCATAAACTGGAGAAGGCTGGCGCAGGACAGTACGGAAGGGTAACTCGGGAGGCCAGGATAGTAAATAATTTTTTCCTGTCGGGGGAACTCATGTTAGGGCTGTTAGAATTTTGATTTTTTGATTCTTAAAAAGTTGGTTGTCAGTGTGATTTGGAATACTGTCAGAAAGTGTTATAATTATTGTTGAAATATATACTCAACGCTTTCAGGATTACTATCCTGAAATCTACAGCGAGTTTGTCGCTCAAGTTTCCAAGCATCACTAACCCTACGCGGTGGGGTACCCTATCGAAAAATCTTCTTCCTATCTTATTTCACTTCTATCACTTTTAGTCATAACCAGCAATATCGCGAAGAAAGGAAGTGGAGGTCAAAAATATGTTAGAATGCAAAATTTGCTACTCAATGTTTTGAATCTCAAAACTTAACACGTTCACTACACATTTAATTTATTATGGTTTATTTATTACTTGCACTACGGACTTACCTCTTTTGACAACTTTTCTTTGCTTCCAGCGCTCTCTGAAACTTCGCCCATTTCGAAGTTATTGTCCGTTTTCACTTTACTATCACATACCTACGTTTCTCAATATTCTTCATCTCTCACGAAATTCTTGCATTTGCCCCAGACATAGTTTCAGGAGCTCATTCTTGGATGTTAGTCTAAAGTGCGAATACATTTTGAAGGAAACTTCTTCGGAGCTATGAAATCAAACTTCGAATGTGTGACAATTGAGGTCCACTATTGAACAATGTTCTACACCCTGGGGTTGTCGATAAACACTCCATAGCAACGGCGAATTGGGTTCTTCCAGGAGTGTCGCTGGTGTTGAAGCTCTCCATCCAGTTACTGTAGGACAAAGTTGATGGAGCCTTTCTCTGATTTAGTGGCTGAGAATTGGCAAGTCTTTAGTTTTTAAATTAAGTTCTGACCACAACATCCCGTTCATCATCACTGGCTGATTCTGAGCACAAGGCTTTTGATTGATTGTTTTTGATAATGAGCCTTTCCAGAATCAAAGAAGGAATAAACTCTCGAGTTTATCTCCTTCAACATCGATTGCAATTATACCATTTTTGGTATTTTAATAGTAGTAGTTATAATAGTAAAAGTTTTGAATAAAAAATCCCAGTAGTGCAGCATGCATCACTAAGAGAATGTTCTAACAAATGTTTAAAAATCGATTTTTTATTCTTGATAAGTAACTCCTAAAGGAAATTATGAGTTGACTCTGAATATACCATTTATTATCATGTTCCAAGGAAGTTACAAAGTTTGGTGGTACCAAAGATGATACCTACCTATAATGAACAAATTCAAGCCCCAGCTATTGAGAATCAATTCATCATTCTTATTATATTATTTCCAATATAAAACGATAATATTAATAATAGTTATTATCTCTCAATTTTCAGAATAAATTTGGAATTTTTCACGAAATTTTCGATTTTTACTAGTTAATGATATAAAAATTCATCATTATTATTTCCACTGAGTAATGGTATTTATTATTGATAGTTATTTCCTTTAAAGCTGAAAAAACCTTATTTTGTTATTTTCTGACATCAATTTTTTTCAAATTTGACACATTTGTATGCTCTAAAAATTACGGCCAATGGACTTAAGTTTCTCTTGATATTATTGACATTTCAGAGCTACGAGTATTTCTGATTTTGTCATTTCTTATTCATACGGTCTAGTTCTGCAACCAGTTGACTATCCGAGTGGGTTTTCCCGCTAGAGTCAGTTAGAGATGTGTGATGCGGACTTGTACGAAGTACGAAGAATATTCTCAACGTGTTATTTACTTGAAATGTTGAAACTTGACGACAATTTTAAAAACTTGAAACATCAGGAAATGTCAGACTACTGCGTTGATGGGCCGGGTTTGGTCTGATTTGTCTCGGAATTCAGTTGCCCTCAACCTAAATGTGTAAAAAACAATTCGTTGAATTGGATCCAAGGACTAGAGATTGGAAAATACAAAAAAGTGATTTATTGCAACATTTTTATATATTTAGGATAGTGTAAGTGAAAATTTCGTATAAAAACCGTTTTTGACGGTGTCATGCCAGAATGAAATACTCATGGCCATCAGACAGCGATCCTCTTGGTTGGCAGACTGGCAACAGCTGGCCTCACAGGCGAGGATCGAGCTCAGCATGGAGAACAGGTGGACTTGGCGGAATCAGTGGGAAAGGATGTTCGAGATCCTGCAGCTTAGGAAGAGGGAGGACTTGAGAGCTAGGGTTGAGGCCTCACAGTTCCACTGTCATTACCGGGAAGTTACGCTGACCCCCTACCAGGCTACAATGGGTGTATCGATCTAATCCAAGCCAGATGGGTGTTCAAGGCGAGAGGAGTTATCATATATTTAAATTTCCAGCCCTGGCTTGTACCACTTGCACAACGCTGCCCACTCTGCAATTTGAACGAGGCGGAAGATATCTTCCACTTTCTGGCAAAATGCCCAATTTTGAATGCAATCCGGAAAAATGGATTGGGGTGGGCCATATTACACAGAGGACTTCACAAGGAGACTTGCTCTGCCGAACTTGTTCAAATAGCCAGTTTTTCTCGCGAGGCTTTTTCTTCCTACGCCGAAGCCGACTAGCCGCAATACCAGTCGGTTTATAAATATCTAGCAGTCCAGTATATCTTCGCCGACCTGGTCCAGCGGTCGTCATTAGCGGTAGTCCGTCTCGCGTCCTCCAAGATAGGACAGGTGTCTAGGTGGGTTAGCGTCATGTCGTGTCCCATGGAGCATAGGGGGCATGTAGGATTTGGGGCTATACCTATATGGTGTAGGTGCGCCTGGAGGTAGTCGTGTGAGATGTGGCCTGCCTAAAGCAAGCGACTGATAAGTCACGAGGTAAGTGTGGTGGTATTCGGCCTTCTGGGCAGATCAGAGCTTAATAGGCCTTCCCTCCACAGCTCTGGGCCTGTTCAAGCACACTGGACTTAATGTTACTCTTAGCAGTGACATAAGACAGGGGTTTTTCTTTCTGTGGTATGCATGATCCTGCCTTAGCCAGAGAATCAGCTCTTTCGTTCTCCTGTATGCCGCAGTGTGAGGGAATCCATTGAAGACCCAGTTTCTTGCCAGATTCAATCGGCATCCACAAGCAGGCGACATTCCATCACGTCTGCGGAGTCAGTAGATCTTAGTCTTCCAACTGCCTGAATCGCAGCCTGCGAGTCCACCAAAATTACGTCGTGAGTCTTGGAGATATCGATTTCAACTCGTACAGCAGTTCAACCATCAACATAAGCTTCATTAATAATAAAATAATATACATTTGTACAAAATATTCATAAATGTCGCCCTAGCCCGTTGTAACCACGCCTGCCAACCCGGATGACGGCCGATTGAGCCATTCCGTGTTTGGATTTTGGGAAAAACAAAATTGTACATTGTATTCATTAGAAGCTAAAAAAGTATTCGAAATTATTTTCTGTCATAATAAAAGTCCGTTTTCATTCATTGATTCAAATACTCGTAGTTTCTCCCTTTCTCACTACTCTCTCTCCAATCTTTGACTACCTATAGTTTCTTCATAGTTGCATTTTTCACTTCAAACCTCCACGACTTGGATGCTGGGGCATAAATATCAGGCTTCTGTTCTCAACCATTTTATTTCTCCTTCTCAAATGCTATCGATTTCGACCTCTCTCAAAAGATTGTTATATCGTGCTCGTTATCTTTTGCAGTTCATCTGGACAAATTTTGTTGAGCACTAGTTTATGAGACGTCGCGTCGTTTCTGAGGGACGTCCTGAAAACCAGGGTTTAAATAATCGAACTAGGTTAGCAGGGGCAATTCCATTTAGGATGTTCACGACTGATGAAAGTTGAGATGGAAAGTTCTTACTATGGACGGTAGAGGTAAAGAGTGATCCCAAGGAATGTTCTATCTTCTTATCTAAACGTATTCCAAAGTATGAGAGTATTAGGAATGCGGGTTTAATAAAAACTACCCAAGGTTTAATTATCATTATATCACTAACTCATTGTAAACAATAAAGGAATAGGGGTTTCATAATTAAAATCACGTACATTTGTTAAACTTTAATTTTGAATCACTTTTTTTTCATTCATTTTCAACAATTTAAGCAGAATAGTATAGGTTTAGTAGGTGAGTTCACAACATAACCATTTTAATTTTGAATGATAAATTCAGGAGTTTATCAGAAAACATCATGAATCAAATAACATAATTAAAATATAATAGAAATAACGTAGTATATAACATTTAGTTCTCTTTGTACTTATTCATGTCTAATGACGATGATGCACTTGATCAACTTTAAAACTGGAACTGTTGTCTCAATGTCAACGTTTTTGTTCACAGATAAATCTCGGATGTCCTAGCATTATTACCAGCACAAGCGTAGAGAACGTGGAGGCAGTAAAGAGCTTGCCTAGTGAATAATTAATATTATCATGAATGATCGCTGTTCCTTTGAAGTTGAACAAGTGCGCTCCGTACCTTGAAGATAGGTTGATATTGTAATTCGTTCTAAACAGGTAAACAATAATTGGATGGGATCGAATTTCTTGGAAGACTTTCATGTGCTGATGATCAATAGGATTCGACCACTCAATCGCCATTGATTTTTGAATAACAAGGATTTTTCTGACAGGACAGTTATTTTTGTACTGACTCGAACAGAGATGGATGAACTGAGTGTTTTAAAACCTCCCGGAATCTTGGATATCCAAAGTGATAATCATCATCCCGAGCAATGCGGGTAAGAATAGGTCAGGCAATTAGTTAACATTAATTTATCATAAGGGTCATCCTGAAATGCTCTTATCCAAATGTTTAGGGAGAAAAAGCTTCGGGTACCTGTTGCAGGGACTTCAAATGTCTAATGTAAAGAGCCATTTTGAAAAAGTACATATTGGCAATTCAATAAGGTAGATAGGTATTTTAGTTCAACATGGTCATAGAAAGCTTTCAAGTCATGTAATTGTAAACGAGTTCATTCACTACTCAATAAAAAATAATAATAAATTGGGTGGTAGTAAAAAAAAGCAGTATCAGTTTGCTGAAAAAGTGAAATTACAACTATACAATGAAATAACTTGAGAAATACCACGCAATCACGATCTTACAGTAAGAATGGTATACCATAATAAGGACTAAGATTATTGGAGAGATAATACTCACAACTTGTTATGCAAAACTTATTAAATTTGTAATCTAAGGCACAGGCATGGATATCAATGTTAAATGAATATACATTGTGGGTGCACTTCAACACGTGACATATTGGCTAGATTTACATTCGATTTTTCATTCGTCGCGGATAGAACAGAAAAACAACATGTAGTGGTCCAGTGGGTTCGGGGGTAAATCATTCGTATCTTCACTGATAACGAGTATATATTTTTGTTTTTCAAAAAAAGTATTGTTTCCTTCGAGTCGGCGTTACTTCACCATACAGCAGTGGTTCTCAACGCATTTCGCCCATAAGAGGGGGGCTAAAAGAATACCATTGACGTTTTCTCTGCGTGTCGTAAAAGGCGACTAAAAGGGAGCACTGACCAATAACTCCTATTATTAAGGGTGTAAGCCAAAAAGGTCTGCCATACTGCACGAGGCAATTTTATAACTAATTTGCAATAGAAAGTTCCTTTCACAAGTATTTTTGTTCGAAGCTTTGTTTCCGAGTTATTTCAATTTTAAATTTTTTTCTCGTGATTTTGACCTTACGTCATTAAATTGGTCATAACTCCTTCAATTTGCTGACTGAATTACAATTTGAGGATACCGTTGGAAAGAGCACTAAATTTCCTATTGGATAAATGCCTTACCTTTTGGTTTATTATTTTCAATAATGAACCTTTGAAATCGACCAAGAAAAAAAATTTCAGCACCCCCTCAAAATTTGATGGTTTACGTTTCAAGGTACGTAGAATCCAAAAATCGAATACAAATTTGGCCGTCCGTCCGCCGTACGCCGTACGCGGCACTTTCCCCACTTAGCATTGACCGATTTTGATGAAATGTGGTATGTAGGCTCCATTTGGGGTCTAGTTGTGTCCCGAACATTTTGGTTGATGTAGGTCACTTTTAAGGCTTCAAAAATGAATTTTTAAATTTTGAAACCGCCATAACTGAAAGAATTTTGATATAAAAGTATTGTTTTTCCATCAATTTAAGATAGTATTGAATTTTTAGAGACCATGCGGAGCCCTTCAAGACAAACCGTTCCCTCCTTACGAGAAATTAAGGGGTGGACGTACGATAAATCAGAAACACGAGTGTGAATCGCAAACGAGGCCTAATCTCCGTTCAAATTTTAGCTGACCGAAATACGATCGATATTTTTCTTAATGTTGGATGGTGGTGACAATGGCAAAGCCGTGTTCTTTGCAGAAGATTGATCTATAAAGAAAAATAATAAACCTCTTTGTAATAACTTGCAGCGTTTTAATCTGAAATTGAACTACGAGAACCAATATTTTGTCAAGATGCAAGAACGGTAAAAAGTGCTCAAATTTTTTCTGATTGAATTGTATACTCGTAATTTTTTCTCGCTAAAACCCCATTATGTCTCCTATGCAACGGGTTAAATTAGCCAGTCTCCTTTATCTCTGCTGAAACGACCTTTTTTCAACTTTTTGTGTTAGATTTTGAACAAATTTTAATTGTACCTTATATTAAACGTTTGATATTGAGGCCGATCGTAAAATCAGGTAGTTACTAACATATTATGTCAAAAGATGTGAAAAATATCCGTAAAAATGCAAATTTTGTGAGAATGAAGAATTTTGATTTCTTCTATAATTTTTTCTGGTATTAGACAATTGTTGATGATTTTGTAACTCCTAGGTTGAGAATCTGCGTTGTCAAATGTGAACTACTTTCTTTTATGTCTGGTAACAATACTCTTTGAAACCAACAGTATACGAAGGTATTATACCCATTTGTATGATCTGGAAAATAAACTGGCGATATGCTGATTCAATCAGTATAGAGACGTTCGATTGGGGGTGGAAGGTAATATAATTGTACTGAGAGAAGAGATTTGAGAACTATCCAGACAGGCCAGGTCTATTCATTAAAATTAATATTTAATAAAACCTGATCTGTAGGTAGTTCGAGAGCCGAATTGGAGCCTGGATGCCTTGACCAATGCTGATAAGAGAATCTGCAGAACAGTGAAGATATAAATGATAACCGCAGGGTTTCGATAGGTTTGGAGGGGTTAAGAAATCAAGATTCAAGAAGTATAAATTTGGCATAAAAGGAGAAAAGTTGATATGAAAAAGTGATTAAAATGATTATAAATGCCATTTCAATGTTATTGTCAACATATTGTATAAACGATAACTAATGCTTGCTTGCAGGAATCAAGAAAATATAATTTATGATTAGATGAAGATCACAGGGTCTTTTATAAACATTTTATAAATTACATATTCACATTATGTCTACAAATAGGGAGATACATGAAATTCTCGTAATGTTTTGGGAGTTACTGAAGCTTTATGCACAGGTAGGTAGTTAAGTACATAGGTACTCTTACTAGGTATTATGAGTGGCTCTCGGTTAAATGACAATAGATAGCAGACATGCACGTTCATTTACTGTAATTACATTTTTTTCGAAGGAGGACTTGTTTAATACGTCATAACATTTATATATATATATTATGTACATAAAATAATCCGTGATAGATAGATAATATTCAAGTTCCGTTGTTGGAAAGTTCTCATCAAGTAACAACATAACAACAAAGAGAACTTTCAAACAACACATTGTGTTATGCGATTGAGGCTACAAACACAATTTCATCTTAGTAACAAGTAACAATACGAAAACAAGCATAGATAGTCTAAACAAATTAGGTATCATTATACCACCTTTACACATAAATAAGAAACTTTACAGATTCTGGAGGAAAATATTGTATTCAAACAATTAGGAGTTCATTAATTGAAAAGGGACGCTTCTCACTGTTTAGCGTCTGACTTATATTATTGGACGCATTGTTAAAATTAAATAACGAGTTTAAAAAGTTATGTGTGTACAAACATGCTAAAGTCGAATATTTATGTATTGTCAGCACACACGATAGCAACCCCTCTACCATTCTATTAATTCTTGTTATACGAATATCTACACCCCTACTCTTTAATTTACAGTGGTACGGGCAAATTTGTACACTTTACATTTGCATGATTTACAATAAGAAATTAAACAATACTGATTGATATGTGGCATACACTTGAAAACGCGGAAATCGTACATTAAGAAATAGCAAACATTCTGCTCCATAATATGCCGATAATACGTACTGAGAAATACCTATTAGGCCTCGGAGTCATAGAAGAGAGGATCTTGATATCAAGTAGGGAGGTACAGTTGTAGTGGCGGTAACTCTGCAACAAGGCGTAGAGAGGTACATGTGGTTATACTGTATCCCCTACTCAAAAAGATTCTGGTTCTGAAGGTCCCTACACACATGATATTGAAGGGTGGAACTAGTATACAGGGTGAAACACCCACGAGTATGTTCCTGCCATAGCTAAGGAATTGATTCTACAACTAATTTGTGACATTTTTGTCTCTCGACTTTTTTTAACCCCCTTAAAATCCGACTTTTTCACTTTTGAGATTTTTTCGTGTTTTCGACCTTGTATCATTAAAATGTTGATAACTCCTTTAATTTACTAAATAAACTCAAATTTGACGATACCATTGGAAAGAACGTTAAATTTCCTATCTCTCTGATGGAAAACCAAAGTTTTTTAAATAGGCGAAACGGGTTAAAAACGAAATTGAAAAGGAAAAATTGCTAAATCTTGAAAATCTTAACTTTTTTCAACCGCTCATAAGTCCCTACTTCCCAGCGTGTAAATGCTTGCCTGTAAACCTAAAAGTTGACCCAAAAGCTCAGCTTTCCAACGGTATGGTCAGAATTGTTTCCAATATTTATATTAGTGGAGAAAACCGCGTTTGAATGAGAAAAAACGTGATTTTAGTTTATTTTCAATAAAGAACCTTTGGAATCGACCAAGAAGAAGAATTTTTAACACCCCCTCAAAGTTTGTTGGTTTACGTTTCAAGGTACGTAGAATCCAAAAATCGAATAAAAATTTGGACGTCCGTCCGCCGTACGCCGTACGCGGCACTTTCCCCACTTAGCATTGACCGATTTTGATGAAATTTGGTATGTAGGCTTCATTTGGGGTCTAGTTGTGCCCCGAAGATTTTGGTTGATGTAGGTCACTTCTAAGGGTTGAAAAATAAGGTTTGAAATTTTGAAAACGCCCTAACTCAAAAAATTTTGATATGAAGGTATTGTTTTTCCATCAATTTAAGATAGTATAGAATTTTTAGAATGTTTTGAGACCACGCGGAGTCCTTTCCTTGCCTTGATTGCTTGTCATCCTTGCGTTCGCAAAAGGTTAAAATCTGACTTCTCTCCCGTTCAACAGAGAGCACTGAAAATTGATTTTTAGGATCTTGAGAACCTCTCGAAGTGATTGGGACGAATCAGATCAACTATAGGAGCGATCAATTGATTTTTCTACTGTTCTTCCCAGATCTTTGCACTTTGGATCACATCCTCTCAAAACCAACAAAATAGATCAGGAAGAATAATTCTAAAATATTTCGATATGAATATTTTTATACTTTACCCAGTAGTTTCTTCATTAAAGCAGAGCCTTAGCTGTGAACAATCGAAAAAATAAATTAAACTACTGCCAGCACTCACCAACAGGTGGAAATATTTGCTGATTGAGCGAGAGTATAATCACATCAATCATTATAGCTCTAAGAACGTCTGCCAAGTGGCACATAACTTCCTTCATCTATGTACTATCATTGGAATATGATTAAGAGCGAAATATTGTAATTTCAAATAATTTACATTTACGAATGAAAAGTAGAAGATATTGATGTGGTCTCGAATGAATTTATGTGGACCCAATAAATCTAGAGCACGCCCGGAATGTCACCAAAATCTGATACAAATTTGGGATGTACGATTAGCAAGGATGAAACTAATGAAGAATCGGGCTCAGTCCCTAAATATCCAGCACGTTCAAGGAAAATCAGCTGATTTTTTTAATGTTGTTTTAGAGCGAATGCTGGAGCGATGGTATTCATAGGGACACGCCTAATTCCTGAAAACAACGATATCAAATTAAAGCTGCAAAATTGACGATTGTACGAGAATTCGTAGAGACAGAAAAAACACAGACACGAAAAAAAAAATGTCAAACTTTAAAATGTGAAATGCGATAGAATATTTTTATTTTGGAATGAAAACAAAACTTCCACTAAGAAATAACGAAGTTCTTGCCAAAATAACTCAAGTTACGTTACCTTTTTGTTGCAAGGATAATACTGATTCTGTAATAGGGGATGATCCAAGGTCTTCTAATAACTTTCGAGACCTAGTAGGCATGTCAGGTAGTAAGGGCATCGCATGGGGAGTATTGTAGTCTGCAATGGGAGAGAAGTCTGTCAACCTTTCGTAAACGCCTGAGGTATAGTCATCAGTACGAAATGTAGAAGCAATTCTGTCCATTGAGCGATCTTCGGCAGTTCTATGAGTAATGTATTCTCCTGAATTTTCTCTCCCAATCAAGTCGTCAATAGATTTCAATACGCTGGACATTGCGTAATCACCACTCAAAGCTTGAGTATTTGCTAAAGGGGTGTAACCTACAACAAATAGAAACATTGTTCTCAACTGACATTTAGAGGTGGAGTGAAACTTAAGCTTATAACGAACGAATAGATGGAGAAATAATTAGAAACAAGCCACTCGAAAAATTAAATATACAGTCGCAAAAGAATTGTTTAAATTTTCTTTCAACTTCATATCAATGAACTTTCATGAAATTCGAAGTACCTGTTCAATTTGAGTAACCACCACTTACAAATAAGTCAGGGAGAAGGTGGATCAACAGCAAGTGACGGAAACAGACTAACCATCTGACCACTTATGAAAAAAGTCTTGCAATACTAACGCCGCACACTCGGAGGAATCGCTGGTTCAGGTGGACAAAATTTTCCAAATTTCCAATGATTTGTTTTCCTGTTAGTTTACTGCGATAACATAGGACTCCAAAACCGATTATGTTTTGGGAGAGATATTTTTTTTTAATCAATCGGACCAAAATTGTTAGTTTTTGGATACGGGGTTTTCGATTTAGAAGACACAAATCGTGCAAATGCCTATCAATGAGATAATCTATCAAGAAATGTATCAAATGGTTTATACAAATGTTAGAACAATTAGGCATAAACAGTTAGGGCAATTTGAGCTGAAATCTTTTTTTTTCGAAATTCGGCTCGTTAGCAGGCTCTAAAAATTCTGGCCTACAAACTTGGCTTTTCTTTTGATATTTTCGTTTATGGGCATATTGAATTTGACGTGTTCAGAGATCTTCAACAGTTAAATGAGACTGATTAACAACCGAAAGTTTCTGGAAATGCCTTTTATGATGGAAGTTGGGGGGGGGGGGGGGGGGAGATTCCCAATAAAAAAAACAACGTAGCCGATTTCTGATATAAAAGAGGGATATGGTAGGGAGTCAAACTCCAAATCATGAAGCTTCATGATTTGTCAGCTAAAGAAATATAGTATTAACTTTAAAACCGATGTGAACTAAATCGAAGTTGAAAACATTTTTCGATAAGAATGAAGTGAACCAAAACTTGTCTATTTCGATGAAGATAATGAGTTAGAAAGTTGCACAGATTCCAACAGTTAGGTCATCAAAAAGGTGGGACAATACAAAAAAAAAGTTTAAAAAGCATGGAATATCCACAAATCCAAAAATCGAATAGAAAAAAATAGAAAATTTGACCGTCCGTCCGCTGTCCGCGGACAAAAAAAAAATGTTGATATAAAGGTATTGTTTTTCCATCAATTTAAGATAGTATAGAATTTTTAGAGACCACGCGGAGCTCTGTAGGACAAACCGTTCGCTCGCTACGAGAATTTAAGGGTTGGACGTACGATAAATCGGAAACACGAGTGTGAATCGCAAAAGAGGCCTAATCTCAGTTCAAATTTTAGCTTAACGAAATGCGATCGATGTTTTTCTTCAAGTAGGTTGGTGGTAACAATGGCAAAGCCGTGTTCTTTGCAGACGAGTGATCTATACAAAAAAAAAAAAAATAATAATAATAAAGCTTTGTGCAAGAAAATTTTTTTTAACACACCCTCAAAATTTGTTGGTTTACGTTTCAAGGTACGTAGAATCCAAAAATCGAATAAAAATTTGGCCGTCCGTCCACCGTCCGCGGCACTTTCCCCACTTAGCATTGACCGATATTGATGAAATTTGGTATGTAGGCTGCATTTGGGATCTAGTAGTGCCCCGAAGATTTTAGTTGATGTAGGACACTTCTAAGGGTCGAAAAATTAATTTTGAAATTTTGAAAACTCCCTAAATCAAAAAATTTTGATATAAAGGTATTGTTTTTCCATCAATTTAAGATAGTATATAATGTTTAGCATTTTTTGAGACCACGCGGAGCCCTGTAGGACAAACCGTTCGCTCCCTACGAGAATTTAAGGGTTGGACGTACGATAAATCAGAAACACGAGTGTGAATCGCAAAGGAGGCCTAATCTCCGTTCAAATTATAGCTGACCGAAATGCGATCGATGTTTTTCTTCATGTTGGATGGTTGGTGGCTTTGCAGACGAGTGATCAATATAGAAAAATAATAAACCACTGTGTAATAATTCGCAGCGTTTTAGATACATGGCGAAAAATGACTTCGAGGTAATTTATGAATTGAACATATATTGGAAAAAAAACTTAACATTTCCTATGAAAAAAGGCGGTGAAATAATTGTATCCACCTGGATCGGCGATTCCTCCCACTGTGGGCCGTTTCAACTTCCGCCTTGTCCATGACCAAACATTTACTATGTGCAAAATAAAGCTTACTGACTGTGTATAAATTACATAGGTAGGATGAATTAGTACATAAATGTGTCTGATGTGAAATGTACAGGTATGATGGATGGGAGGAAAAGGGGGCATGCAGTTGCAGTCGATTATAGTTATATATTGAACAACAGTTATAGCTGAACCCTTCGGGCCATGACCGCAAGTTTTGTACAAAAAGCGCCACTTTCGTCGTTCCCAAAACGATAAATTACGATTTGTACGTCTAGAGGCAAAAAGGGGTTTGGAGAGCAGGGTGTTATTTAATAAAATATACATCACTGGTACTTCGGCTTTTCACATTTTATTTCTCTATACAGTTTTGTACGGAATTGAGGGAGGAGGATTATAATGGACAATGCTATTTTTAAAAGACAAAGATTCCACCACAAATACTCACTAAAAATTATTTGAGGTAAAATAAGTCCATTCTAACGTTGAATACTTTTCTAAATTTCATGTTATCAAGGTTCCCCGCGACTACCCTATTTAAGCTCCCAGATATTTTGTTTCTTTGAAAGGCTGGGTACTTTTTGTGATACAAAAATTTCAGCATATAGAATTTTGAAATCTCATTTCTTGCAAGGAAAAATGTTTAGGGGTTCATAAATGTGCCGCATTGACATTTACTCATTGATTGTTACCTGGATTTGACTCAGACGGGCGACTTCGGCTAGGCGTTTATCAACCACTTTAGTTCACGACCGTTTAAGGGGTTAATGAGGTGGAGAATTTTTAGAACATTTAAATGTCGTTATTGCGTAATATAATTAAGTGTGTAATTGGTGTTATGTTTGCTGGGATTGTAATACCAAAATGGGATTGTAATACCTCATTTTGAAAACCAGACGTGGCAAGTCATTGTGAATTTTGCTCAGAAGATCAGGAAGTTAACGTGGGGGAGACTATAAGATGTGGTGGATTGAAGGGGTGGTGAGGGTGGACAGAACACTGAGAAATTGCCTCCGCGCCTTGGAATCAATCAGTTGAGAGCTACTTGTCATAAGTGCGTCTTGATCAAAAGTTAAGTTTGGTTCTCTAATGCCAAAAGTGAGTTCAAGGCCCATTTGTGAAAGCAGTTTTTATTCCAACTGCTGATCAATTTCCCATAAAATCCTCCGTTAATTATTCGCTGGGTAATTTCTTTGGAAGCACGGTAACAGTTTGGTTCTAGGTGTTTGCACCCCTCCACCCTTGTTTTGATAAAATTCAACCCAATCAGCCACAAGGACTGATGCCACACCATCATGTCCACCCGAAATCACTCTAATGTTACTCTAAAAACCCTCAAAATCACCTCCTCTTTCCTCATCATAATTGTTTTTCCTCCCTCCCATATGAAAACTCAATTGTATCACTCCTACCCGGGTGAGGTGGGCTGCTATTCGATGCATTAGTGTCAAGTGGATGGAATCTTCTCCATTCAATTTTAAACTCTGCTCATCCCCGATATGGGAAGTTGCCTTTTAAACGTGAGACGAGAACCCCACTCTTTTAATTCAGTTGTGTGGGCTTTGAAAACATTTATATCTAAATTGTCTTCAGTTTCCGATGAAAATGTGAAAACTAATTGCAATCGAAAGTCATCACACTGCCAACCAATCTTAATTTAATCCGTATAACCCCAGAGAGCTACGTTCGAATTAGATCAAAATATATGAGAATAAATTCAACTTCTAGTATGTTGAGGAAGAGGAGGTACTGTTGAGGAAGAATCTTGGAGAGATTTCTGTTTACTTGAACCCCAAAATCAAAAACTGGGTGGGCATCGTTTCATCACACTTCCTTTGTTCTTTGCTCCTGTTTGCCATCGGTTCATCACATCTCCTTCTATCACCTGATAACACCTCTTCTATCCTCAGCCCAGGGTTCAACTTCTGCCAGCTGAGATGCCTCTCCAAACAGTCAAAATGGAGTGATTTTCTGTTATACGAGAAATTTCGATTTTGCCGTCATAGTTCTGAAATCGCGTGATTTGGTGTGGAGAACTGTCGATCTGCAAATATGTCCAGGAAATTGGTAAAAATAAAAAGAGACACGTGATGTCATCAGTAATGATGACGTCATGTCGTGTTCCTCACGTGATGTCATCAGTAATTTTACCACTATCATTTATTCATTAATTAATTCCACGTTTATTAATTTGACGTGCGATTCGGTCTTCATTGTAAAAAGTTTACTTTTGTAAAAGGTAACAGTTCTATAGCATTTTCTCTTGTTTTTTTAAAATCCTTTATAATTATAATTGATAATCGTTATTTGATTCTCGAGTTTTCTGAAAATTCGCTCAAGAGGGTTCACTCCCCACTTTGATGAAACGATACGCGGGAGCTGTGGTGAATCGCTATGTGATGAACCGACTGCCGCCGCAAAAACTAATGTGGGAAAAAGTATCGGCGAGCACGAGCGCGTACAGTAACTTCAAATCGGACTGTTCCCTCCGAATAAACCATTTTAAGCAGTCCTAATGTAGATCAGAAGGAAAGTTTGGGCGGAGCGAGTGGGAACAAAGGTAATTCTATGATTTTTGCCTTCATGTCACAACAAACCAATTTTAACTATCTCCAACCCTTACCCTATCCTTCTCTTCCACACAACAAATTATTCAATCTAATATTGAAGAGGTTCAATTTCTTGGGGTGATGAAGGAAAAGGTCTCATTTTATGTGGCGCAATAATATTAGAAACCCCTCGTTGTCATAGCAAACATAACGGGAACACGTTCAAATTCAACAATGTGATATATTAATTATGTCGAGCTGATATATTCTGTGGCAGGAAGAGAAGAGGTGTAGACTTTTAGCGAATCTTCGAAGAAAATTAAGCTATTTTATTTCGTCGTTAAGTACAATAATTATTTAAATGTTATTGTGAAAGCGATATGTACGTATTTCCTACGTAGTGTCAAATATGATTGGATATATTTTTTTCTCTACATAAGAGTGAAGGGAAGAATGAATAACAAACAATATAAAAATACGCCTACTCAGGGGTGGGAGTGTTGAGAGTTGTGTTTTTATCGTGTGAATTTCACAATCTACTGAGATACTTAGTGCTCATGGTTAGTGTTTTCTACGCAATACAGTTACCTTATTTTCCAATCAAGGGACCAGATACATCTCAAGCATTCTATATAAAATTATTAGGTACGAGGCAGGTATCTGAAAAATGTATTTGGTTGTTAGTGTGCCCATCATGTTCGTGATCAATTTATGTCGTGGACGTTTTGTAACTATTGGTGTCTTGATAGTAGAAGATATGTAAGTTGTGTCCCAACAACAATTGAACGTGTTTCAGACCCTCCAAAAAGCTTCTCCAATCTCAATAAAGACACGATTCACCCATCATTGAACATGAACATAAATGCTTCCCAATTCCGTCAAGTGATTACGAGACAATATGCCTCTTCTTTGCCCATATATACGAGCATTCTATTTCCGCCTATTACATAATGCTATAAAAAGGAGTTTCACTGATTTGATTGGCAGAAGTTAATCAATCAAAATTGAGAAAATTAAATTCATTGAAACAAAATTTTGCTATTTTATTAATTTTTTTTTTGGTTCCAACGGTATTTATACGAATATTTTAGTGTGAATGAGGAGTGAATGCCTCACTTACAAAATCAACACAATCGAAAAATTGGAGTGAGCACAACCCATCATGGACAATGATGGGAAAATAATTATTAAACTGTCAAGTATCGGGAATGGGGTCATCTAACAAACGCTGTTATTACCGAGCTTTCGGAAAATTTATTTCCTTCTTCAGGGCTCAAAGCACCTACATGTGAGGAGAGTGTATCAACCAACTCATACTCTAAGTGTTTCCAAACTTTGTCAAAACTTTTAAAATAAATAAATAGCATCAGGCTTTCAACAATAACAAAACAATAAATTTTAAAATTTTAGGCGTATTAATAACAATAAAACTCTGGAAACAAAACTATGAGTATGAGTATGAGTTGTTTGATACACTCTCCTCACATGTAGCTGCTTTGAGCCCTGATGAAGGAAATAAATTTTCCGAAAGCTCGGTAATAACAGCGTTTGTTAGATGACCCCATTCCCGATACTTGACAGTTTATGCGTGCCGTGGGTTGATAAACACAACATCTTAAAATAATTATTGACTTAATCCATTCCTCTAGCTTCATCTCGGCTTTATAGAGAACACTTGATTTGTGGAGAGGCGGGTAGCTGAGGCTGAGGTCAGGAACAAGATAAGAGTTTAATTGTAGTTCAGTCATAAATTACGTGTGGAAGGAAGGAACTTCTCCAACTTATCATAGTCAGAATGAAAGTTTTTGACGTGGAATTGATATTTATGGTATTTGTTGAGGATGATTAGTTGGAAAAAAATGGGTGAAGTTGAGAAGAATAATCAATAAAAAAAAGGTCGAGAAATGAATGGGAGAATGGTGGCGTAAGCGATAGAACATCAATATGACACTCGATCGGGCTACTGACGAGATGCCGGACCGTTGGATACGAACATAATGTTGGTCTGTGTTGACCTCTTGTCCGATCATTTTCTCGACAAATTTTCTCAAAATTGGACCAAAAATAATGAACCCGAATTGGTGAGTGGCTATTTGTCTACCACACATTCACAGTCTACGGTTCTATAGCCAAAATGTCTCTTGTTGTCAAATGTTACTCTCCTCAAAATAGTCTAAATGTGCCATTAATGATGAATTTTGTTAATTATTTCCAATAATGAACCTTTGAAATCGAGCAAGAAAAAAAAAGTAACTGTAATTGATGGAGGGGGGCTCCAAATTTGATGGTTTCAAGGTACGTAGAATCCAAAAATCAAATAAAAAAGTTTCCGTCGGTCCACCGCACGCGGCACTTCGCTCAGTTCCCATGGAGTGATTTTGATGAAATTTGGTACTAGGCGGTATCCGCTAGAGGCGCTGGTGGTAAAAGTAGTTTCTCGTATACCCAATAGAGTGCTCTGATTAAAATTACGTTGGGGAGATTGCATCAACTTTTAATGAGTGCCAACATTTTAAATTTTCTTCAGTTGTTGGGTGAAACAACTCTGGGTTTTTTAGGTCCTTTTTGTAACATTATTGAAAATAATAAACCAATAAAAATAAAAAAGGGGTCTTTTCGGCATTATTTCATATCACACAGAAGACATGTCATTCCGACTCAACAACATATTAAATTTAGAAAGTTATCAATTTATTACACTGTCATATCACTTGTTGTGGTAAGTCATTCATCAGAGTACTCTATTGGACGTACGAGAAACTACTTTACCACCAGCGCTCCTAGCGGGAGTTGGGGCCTCCTCGACGGATACCGCCTTGTGAATTTGGTAGGCTAATTTAAGACTCTAGTTGTGCCCCGAAGCTTCAGTTAATTATTGTCAGTCACGTCCAAGGGGTAAAAAGTGGGGTAAACGTTTTCAAAATGCCCTAGATCGAAAACTCTCGATGTACAGGTGTTGTTTTTTGATTAGCTTAAAATTTTCCTGATTTTTAAGAACTTAATTTCACTACCCAGAGCTCTGTAGGTTCAACCGTTCACTAACGAGGATAATTAATTACCTAATTATTGGATATTCCATGACTTTTTTTCATCAATTTGAAACTGTTTTTAGTTTTCAGAAACGAATGAAACCACCCAGCCGATCAACTATTGTTGACTTTATCAGTATACTGACACCTGAGTGTTATCCCTGTGAGGTAGCTCATTAGGACCCCCCCCCCCCCCTACACTGGTCCCTTGAATGGTCTGAAGAATCCGTTATTCGCAGGGGGTGATCTTTGAAGAAAAATAATAAACCGTTGTGTAATCATTTGTAGCGTTTTACATATTCATCTCGATGGGAAGCTCACTTCCTTTTACCAGTGCTACACAATACATCACGTTGCTATCACACTTTACTCTCTTTGATTTCTATCTGTTCGACACTAATGTCCCCTAGTTTCACATGCTTATTGGAAACGTAAAAGTTGGTTGAGATTACAAAAATAATAAATAATGATAATTCAAATGTAAAACTCATCGGGGTTTTGTTGTCGCGTTTTGATTTCAAGTGTTAAAATTTTCCTCCAATTTCGAAAAACAACTGATTCGTGTTTCGTGGTCCCACTACTTACTAACAAAACATTTCAGACTAATTTCCACTTCGATAATAATTTCGTGAACATTTGTCAAACCTTGAAGTGTTCTTGTGAAGTACCTAACTGTAAAAGGAAAGCACTTGAATTGTTTGATATAAATACTTCGAAATATGTCTAGAAAGGTTCCAGTGTTTTTATGTGCTCAACTAATGTGTTTCAAAACATTCAGGAAACATTGAAAACCTCGGAGGTCGGAGATTAGGTTGTGCCTTGTGTAAAAGGTGTAGGTACAACGTATGACGTAATGAAAGTGAGAGGAAGACATGGGAGGGACCGAAGTACGAGTATTTTATGAAATCAGAATACCTTTCGAGTACAACAGACCATTTTTTTCAGTTAGCCATAAATGGCGCAAATATGTATCTACTTACTTCTTAATCATGAATCCGCTACTATGGTTACGCGAGATACTTAAATACAACTGGGGATGAATACGTTTTACATTCAGGAGGTTTTAAAAACGGAAACATTTTTGTTTTGCATTCAATAGAATTTGCGTTGCAGTATTCTACATTTCCAATCATCCTAGTTTCGTGGCATTCAGCAATCACCAACCTTTCAGAATTGTCTCACATCTGCAGTTGCGTATGCATCACCATACACACGGATTGTGATACCTCGTTAAGTCGAACCAATTTATTCATGCACAATTATGGCCAAACAAGCTATGGAAAATGTATATGTAGGTATATTTAATTATGAAAAATTGTCTCAATGAATGCGCGTTTATTTCACCTCATACGCAATCGGTTTCGGAATAGGATGGGGAAATGCGAGGGCACCTTTCTAAACATTTCTAATAAACTTTCGTTTAGTATTTCGTATCAGATAATGTAGATGACCAGTAGATTCGGTAAAATGGGGTTCTATAACTCATTTTTTGCCTCCGTAGAACTGCTAATGAGCGTCAAAAACAAATTGGAATTTATTTCTATATCAATCAATTTTTGCTTAAACCACAGTTATAGACAATTGTAAAAAGTTGAATTGATACGTTCATTGATGCCAACAGATAGTTTTCTGCCTGGAAGGTCCTGGATGATGATAATGATGACTTTCACTCTAGTGCTGTTTTTAGCTGCTGTGCTTTGTAATTATTATTCTTCACTAGTTGTAATTGAACTAAATCTGTATACTGTAAATGTGAGTTCGTTCGTTTTTACTTTATTGGTCTCAAGTAATAGGCAGATAGCTAGGTAAATACATAGGGAGTTTTGGTTGTGTCACTCTTTCTTATTGTAACTCGCAGGGTGAAACTTTATAGTACAAATAGGGAATTTCAAGTGGCAATTTATATTTTATAGCATCCAAATATTATGATTATTACAGACCTTCACCGAAAGCTGGGTTTCTTTTAATTTTGAAAAAATTAACAAAATTATTAACCATGTGAATTACCTAGTGTTCTGCCCTCCACCTGCCTAGGAGGATAAGTTTTGTACCAAGTTACACATTTCGAAATTTACGGCAGAAAAACGTAGTAAGTACCTGCCTTTAGACACCTACATTTTTATACACAATTATTGTTACATGAACTGAGTTCAACATTTCAACTGACCTCTCAGGCTCTACCGAGGCATAACTAAACGCACAATTGGTGCTAACTGTGGTTTAGCTTAAACTATGGATGAATAGACTCTCAACTGACAGGTAAATACTAGTGACACACCTGCCCTTAGAATCTTATATCTGAAGCTATACAACAAAGCTTTGGAACAACTTAAATCAAAATTCAAAACAGTGTGTTTAATTCAACGAAGTAAACTGATTTGTTATGCAATATTCGTAATTTTTTGAAAATTAAAATAGAGTTCACTATAATTTATGAAAAGCCCTGCCCACATTCCCCATCAGCTCCTTGGTGATGAAAAATTTACAAAAAATTTCAGATGTGTTGATTTGCTAGTTGCTACATATTCATCCACGTAGAATACAAAACTAGTACCTACCTAGATAATCTTCGTCTCGCTGTATACTGTCCTGACGTCCGCTCTAGTAATTCATCTTGAAACACTACAGTCAACAGGTCGACTCTATTTGCAAATCTGATAATGAGCCAAACATTCGCCAGTCACAAAAACGTGTTAGGATTCAAGGATAAATATCAATGTATACTTGGACAATGTGTGGATCATTTCGAAGGATATTATCAAAATACAGAGAATTTGTCGCTACCTGACCTCAGCCCCAAGTTTATTGATGCCGTAGAAACGAACATGAATATCATGAAATCTATTATTAGATATCATAATATCTATGATTCACAACGACGGCGTTATTAATATGGACTAATCTAAGTTCGGAACTGTATACGGTCAGGCTTCAGTTAGTGTGAACGCCTAGCATCACAGCAAAAATAGTGCTAAATGAACGCCCCCCTACTGCCATGCCCGTCTTTGTTGAATCCAGGTAGACATTTTTCAAACACCGTATTTTCTGTAGGAAGAGTATAGCAAAGATGAAACCTAATGCTTTACTAACAAATAAAGCACACAGTTTCATAGTTGCTGATAAATTTAAAAAGTTATGACTTAGCTAGTACTCGTGTTAATTGATTCGTACATAAAAGAAGAAAATGTATAACTAGTACTCATCAATGCATCATTATTGCCAACGTTGCATTTCGAAAAATGATTATAACAAAACCATGCCCTTTGTAATATAGTTTGATTTGGATGGTTTCAAACTACTCCATTCCATTAAGGCTTTACTAAGAAGCAAGTAGAGTCATGAAATGATGCTAGTTCATAATATATTCATTCTAAAACAGTACCTATTGTTTGTTAATAGAACTACACGTATAATTTGAGACCACGTCCAGTCCAAATATTTTGTGCACAAAAGAAGATGAGTATAAGTGAAGTAAGAGCGATAGTTATTGTATGAACGGTTGTATGACAGAGTTGAGTATAAGTGAAATGTGATATTTTGACAAAGAAAAAAAGATGGAGATATATATCGTATGTAGTTACAGCCTACTAAATATTTGGTTCACGTTCTCGAAATTCGATTATAGCGGGGTACATGAATGAGACCCACAAGAGTGATCATGTGGAGGAGTTTTGTTAGTGGTTTAATCATCATACTCGGGTCTACGCTAGAATTTCACATTTGATCACCATAATATTATGATACGCCTTGAATTTTTTGTTAGCTTCCATACTCATTTAATGTGCGATTCTATTCTTAGTCAACATCAACTCATGCATTTGAACACAAATAAATCAAACTACCAACAGCAATCAAACACGCACATCAAAATTAGGTTTCTAACCCACAAATCCCTACTGCCCATCAAATCCGAAAGGAGACTAACTTTGGTAAAATTCAAATAAATCAAAGCTATGTCAACAGTGAAATTACTGAAGAAATCAACAACAAAAAGGAGTAAGCCAAGTACACACTGCCAGTACATATCTTGCAAAAAGAGGGAAATACCTAATTCAGCACTCTCTCTAAGCCTAGCTAATCTCAGGAGCTCCTCATGTAATCGAGCATTTTCCTCAATTTGCTGCCTCCTTCGGGCAATCTCAGCTTTTATCTTAGCTTTTTTTTGTTCCCGATTCAACTGATCTTCATCTTCATCACTTCCGTATGGTGACGGTTGCCATGATCGAGGCTTATGATGTTTGGTTAAATCTCTCCGACGTAGATCCAAGCTATCGCTGTAGCGTCGCATATCATACCTTCAACACAATAGAAGAGTCGTTATAATGCTACCTGTGACCCATCAGGAGATGAGGGCTATACTGAACGTGAATCTCTGATCTTTGTGCACAAGCCATAAGAACGGCTACTTCAGAGCCAAGGAAATTCCTTTACATCATAGTGAATGTTTTAAAGTGCCAAACCCTATCAACTGGGCGTGATCTCAATTAAAAATGATAGTAGAGTAATCCAGTTATTTCTACATTGCCATGAAATGGGAAAGCATTGGTTTCTAAACATCTACGTGAGATGTCAAACTCGCTAACTATTTGTTGAATGTCTGTTAAATTGTTGCTATCAAGTAGTAGTTTAGAAAAATAACGATGACTGTGTTTCTACAACTTAATAAAAAAAATCATCATTTTTATGATATAACAATCAAAAACCAAATATGCATAACTCTATTCAAACTTGAGTACTGCTCAAGCCTTCAAACATATGCACGAGATCAAGAAAAAGCTAGGTATCGTAGTAAGTATAACTAAGTAAGTAAATAATGATGGAGGGGGTGCAAGTGTCAACTTGACAATGAAACAATGTGCTTTGAAAGTTGAGCCACTAGAGGGAAAAAGTCATGAGTCGTGAGTGAATTCGTGCGACCTGATGATACGACAGAAATGTAAGTATAATTAAGGGATAAGGTATCGTGTGTTGGGAGAAAATAAAACTCGGCTCAAAGTGGCAACAGGTTGGTTCATGCCACCTTGATCCCAATCCTTACCTAATAGTGTCACTATTCATGTGCTCTTTGTCTAAAACGCTGTTAATTGCAGTTTCTCTGAGCGCACCTCCAGCAACGGCGTAAGAAGCTAAATAAGGATGAGATGAGTCCCATTCAGAAAGTTTCCCGTCATCAATGGACTCATACTCAAATGACTTGTAAGGGGGTCGCAGAGAAGGATGAGGAATTCCGTAGTACCCCTAAACATGAAAATATTCACAGAATATTGATACTTCAATTCCATGTACAGTTTAACACTAGAATTCAATCCCGGTCTTCTGATCCCTTAAAATCGACCATAAAAGCAGAGTGTCGTTTCTATAGGGTGGTCAGCGCTGGTAGTTTACTTACTCAACAGTGTCTCTGACACTCTTGAACAGAAGCTGATTCCACCCAAACATGTATAGACTTGTTGTTTTAAGAAACGATACTTTTTTATTTGCTCATATATATGTTTGTATCAGACGTAATATATCTTAGCTGAGCTATAAACACCTCCATAACTGGGCAACTTAAAATTAGATATACCTACTAGTATGGGAGGAAGTGTCTGAAGATTTAAAAATACTTGAACATGATATCTGTTCGAAAATTGAAAATGGACTTGAGTGAACATTAGTTAACTCGCCCATTAGGGCGAGTTACAAATTACGATGAGAGATAACATAAAATACCTTTAATCCAAATTTGTTATGAAATGTATATTTTTCAGTTATGTATCTTTAGATTAGTAAGATGAAGTTCATGGTTGGCTATTATACGGTATACGGTATACGGTATACGGTAATACGTTGTTTGTAAATGTATTCTATTCTGTTAGGGACAGCATTTAGGTAAAACAATTCATGCACCGACGGATGAGTATTCGCGAGTCTTTGATAAGGCGAATAAGAGTCAGGTGTAAACGGGTTCCTAGTTGTTTGCAAACATCATCGAAGCGAGCATTCTTCGATATTCGAATGGAGTTCGCCGTTCATATTCAACTGGTGTGCAACCGGTGAAAACAAGTTCAATAATAATGAGTTGGGCGAACAACTGCTTGATTTGATCGGGGTGTCAACAGAGCGCAAACTTTGCCGAACGGTGTTTGAAAACTCTCAAAAATGCTTGCAAATTGGATCCCCTAATGCCCGTCTGGTGCAAGCGAGGCTTATATTCCTGAAGAAGAATGTTGAGCCGCTTTGGACTCATTTTCTTTTGGAAAAATTCTCGGGCAGAATCATGGTGTCTTTGTTTGACAACTTTCGATTTTGTCAAACATAAATTTGATAAAAATTGGTAGGATTGGCTTGGGTAAGGTTTTAATGAATTGTAATTTTCAAGAACGAATGCCTTTTCAGAATATGGAATGAGACCCTGGAATAGGTTTGGTACGAAACGGCTGTTTACATCAAGAAGCAGGTCCATTTTCCAAACGGAAACAGGTGCTCGCTTGGTCACCATGCGCAAACGTTCGGCTGTGTTCCACCCTGTGTCGATAACATCAATGGAATTCAGTGTTCGCTGCGCGTTCAGTGTAAACAGACTTTGAGTACAACTGTTTGAACGAGCGTGCAACAAATTGTAAGGCCCTCTAAGAGCGAGGAGAGGAGGAAATAAGTGAGACCAGCCATTCGGTTCATTTGATATTGGTTACGCCTCAACTTGTGACATTGTTGATGGAACAGCATAGATTATGAGATATTTCACGATAACGCTGAAAAAATTTACCTACTTCATTCATTGCGCTGTCTTCCTACAAGCATCGCCCAAACTTGTAACGAACGCCTGGTACGTACTCCGAACCACACACAACATTGCGTCGAACTTCGCCAGTTTTTAACATAATCCCCAATACTGTTCTGAAAGGAGTACGAATGTACAGTACGGCTGTGATCGATTTTTGATTCGAAGGTGAGGTTCTGTGTTTGAAACGGAGCGCGGTAGGAGAACCCCGTTCCAAGCTTTTCTTTGAAATTTTTCCGCCCCGAACACAAGTTTTGTAAGGCAGTTTGTTACAAGTTTGCACGCGACTTGGTTACTCGCGAGCTCAACATTAACAATCCTGCTTTCGATGGGACAAAATGTACAACCTTGGTAGCGATATGATAACTTGTGGGTAGTTCATTCACAAATTTAGTTTTTATGTATCTATATACATAAAAACTAGTGGAATTACTTAGTGTGATTCGGTACCTACTTTTAATAAAATACGTACACATACATTTTTGTTACCCAGTTATTTTGGTGAAAATAGTCGAATGTGATAAAATCCACTTATAGTACGGAGTTACATCTATTAATAGAATAGCAACTCTCGTGTACTCACTCTACTATATTGCGGATCACCTCCGTCTTTGAGGCCCATTTCCAAATGTAATTTAGGATCAGAGAGTTGGCGCCTATGAGTACGAAGTTTCCTTGTCCTTCCAAAACCAGAATAAACCATTTTCCTTTGAATGTCCAATCTATTAACAGTGAACTCTTAATTACAATCCGTAATATTAGAATTTCTATCCGCCATTATAAAAATCCACAGAAGTTAAACATTGATTTTAGGTACACTGCTTCTCAAATGGCAGTCGAAGGTGAGGAGAACAACTTGGTCACAACGATGGAAGAACATTCGAAGAAACACCCACGTTTATTGACACCGTTGAATTGATTTGATTATAGATCCTGTATTTTCAACTAATCTATTAAAATGTTAGATTTAACCGCACAATACAGAGAAAACGATCTTTGAGGGGATACTCGGGAGACCACAAAATATTCTTCACTTAACAGCTCCTCAAACTATGTTTTATCACATGCTCAGAGAAAAATGAGAGCAAATAAGTAATTGAAACATTCAACGAGCCTTCGTTTATCGTAGACAAAGAACAGCAAATTTTGCTTCCATCTCGGGTTAAAATTAATGTAAAAGTCTAGGAAGATGTGGCTAGTGGAAGATAATCAGGTCTACGAAAAATATTGTATCAGTTAATGGAATAATCTATACGTAGTAATGGCGAAATAGGGATACGTATATTTATAGTACTAAAAGTAAATACGCTCTTAGCTCGTCAGGGTCGATTAGGTTCGCTCTAGGCGCACAAATCCCACAAACAACCGCGAATCTACAGCGCTCTCGCTAGGCTTCTATTTGATTTCTGGCCCGCAGCGAACGACTCCGACACCATTCAGACTTGCTCTCTGTTGAAGTTTCTCGCGCAAACTGATCGCGTTCAATTATTCATCGCCGCTCAGGAACATCGTGGATTGTTTTTCTTTTTAATTTTGTGATTCATCAATCAATAAAATGCATGATTGTCAGAATAATATTGTACGGAATTTAATGGCAAATGTCCATTTTTTCTTATATTGTATCTTGTTTCTTTATGGAAACAACTGCTTAACTGAGTTATCCAACCAATGATGTTTCTCTGTAAGGACGTAAGAGCAAATATATTCCTTTAACCAAGTATGTCTATTCTCGTTACCGAAAATAACAAGCAAAACTTATCATAATATATAGGAAATTTACCGACTAAGAGTATAAAGCAGACAATAGTTGCAAGTAACTCGAGTTAACGTATGATGGTTGAACGGGACGTTTTACACCTAGGTTGCTGGAAGTGTCAGACCTAACCAGAAGCTGACAGGCACACGAACACACTGACCAAACGATTCTTACGAACAATCAATAATATTCATGGAGTTTACAAGCCTTCATTCCCATTTGGCAGAGGCCCACAAAGCATTTTTATTAAATATAGAAAAATTTGAACTTTTTTTAACGCCATAACTTGAAGCAGGAAACAACTCAAGATATTGTGTGGAAAACTTGGGATTTGAATAAAAAATTTTGCACTTGAATTGATCAAGTATTGAATTCAAGTGACAATGACGAATTTATAATCCCCCCCACCTGAACTTGATTTAAATCCGATATATTATCGTGTAATTAATTGCCACCTAAATTGGAGTGAAAAATTGGAAATCCTTGCCCGGGATTTTCAGTTGATGCAAAGTCATTTACTTAGGGGTGAAAATACGAGTATACCGATATCTATCAATACTATCATTCGGTGGCCGGTAGTTAATACTCCCCAGTATTGTTTGGATATTACAATATTGACGAGAAACTACTGCTTTATTTGCATCTTGTCTCAGAGTGGAGAATCGCCAATGTTTTGTGGGCCGAGAATGAGAATGAATGAATTATATTGCTCGCGTGATTTAAAATTTGTCAAGTTTGCCTTCTGTATGGATTTTACCTGCTTTTAGGATTCCTTAGGAGCTCTTTGTTCCTCTGCATCAATCGATCAGTCTCCCATTCCATGCTGGAAAGTCGGTTCAAACTCCTTCTTTCTGAAAGTGGAGCTTTCATATCACCTCCCAGATGATCTTTGTAAGATTGTATTAGGTGCTATAATCAATTATACCAAAAATATATGCTTAACATATCAGGCAACTCATGTAAATGACGAATTTCAAACATAATGAATTGCCTGTTTGATCATTCCTAGAGTTTCAGTTTTGGGTGATTCACACAGTCTTTTTCTTTTGATCACGAACGAAGCGCACGGGTATTCAAAGTCAAAGAATGGATCATCAACACTCTACACTCACCAGTGGGCCAACAGTCTGATTTTGTATAGGCTGATTGAACCTTAGCCCATATTCTATCCCATGTTTGTATTCTAGAAATACGTTCGGCTCTGAATGTTTAATCAGGCTGATTATAAACATAATCCAAATGGTTTCTACTCTTATGATTGCAGGTTTTTTTTTTTTTTTTTTTTTTTTAAGCGAAGTAATGCAGAATGCCTCATATTAATTGATCGAAACTTCAGTTCCTACGGCTAATTTGGTACAACTTTTGTGCTCCAGCATTTTTTTCCTCATCCAACCCAATTTTTCAAAATTGTAATTTTCTTTATTGTGTTTTTGATAGTAATTGTAAAAATGCCAGTAACTTTCGTAGATTACACGAAAATTCAAATTTGAGGATACCAATAGAACAAGAAAAAAATTGAATTTTTACAAGGTACTCATTGCGAAATGAGCAGAAAGGAAATGTAAGTCTCTTTCTATTGGTGTCCTCAAATGTGAATCCACGTGTAATCCAAGGAAGGTACGGCCATTTTTACGAATTACTACCGACAAAACGAAAAAACAAAGTAAAATTTTAAAAAATCGTGTTAGATGGGGGTTTTGAAAAAGCACAAAAGTTGTTGCAAATTTGTCGCCCTGAAGTTTGGTTCATTGGTTCTGAGACGCTCTTTACATGGCGAATGCTTCTAACGACTATTTTTGGGTGTTAGTGGGAGAAAATTTGAAGTTGATTACTAACGCCAGCACAACACCGTAGTCACGTTTTATGGAGTAACATATCAGTTTTGCATAGATATAATTCAAAAATTTATTTTAGTGCTACATTATATTTTGTAATTCTAACCTTTTTTTATAGAATGAGATTGAAATCTCTGAACTCTTCAATTTTCTATCTTCAATTCTGTACAAAACTTCTGAGCCTAACTTTATTTTCACCTGAAAACGATTTCGGCGAGTTCCATTGGCCAAAACGCTGATATTTCGAGGTATATTGTTGTTTTTTTCGACTAATTAGCTATTTGAGTAAAACGGGTCAACTATGTGCCACTTTTTAAGATTTTTGTTTAATAACTCCGGAAAAAAATGCTAACCCCTTGCGGATTTTAGCCATCATACCTACACATCTCAGCTTTCAAATTCTACTTTGAAAAAAAATCTATGATGAATAGGTGAGGTGGGGGATTTTTTCTTCGTGGCACATTCTTGTACACATGGGAGGTACAACTATGGTCCACCCGATCTTCTGGCTCTAAAACACATTAAAAATTCAATCTGGAACATTGTTGTACCTAGGCATCTCATCTTTGGGCCTTCACCTTCTTTAAACTGTAAAAAAAAAATTGTTCTATCCAATTTTCATTTATTTAGAAGTTGGTTTCTATTAAAAAGGCATTGATAACATTAATCCACATAAATTCTAACAAAAGCTTTTATTTGGACCAAATGGAATTAACAAGGATAAAGGCACTTTGGCAATTTGACACTTACATTCCCTAATGACATAGAACAAGGAACTTAAGTTTGGTCCCTAAATGACATAAAATGAGGAACGTACCATAAAAAATATAAAAAAACTGGTATGATAAGGTATCTCAAAAAATATGCATTAAAATTAAGTTACTAAGGAATCAGAATAGTAATTTTACCATGAAACTTGAAATAAATTTTCGGAAATTTTCTTCGGAGGATTTTTTTAGAAATCTGATGCAGGCGATACTAGACGATGTCTAGAGCAGCTGACCACGTCCAAAACACAGATGATGCTTCAATTAACAATGAAAAAACACATAGGTAGCTATTTTTGGCAAAAACTGACAAAAATCAAGTGGCACATAGATGTACCCCAAAGTTCCGAGTTTTTGATAACATCAAATACCTCCCCAACAAAACATATTATTTAGAAATGGTAATGGGCTTAATTTGTTGCTAGGGATATCTACTACATGATTTATAATTACTGAGATCAGGAGTCAATGTCTTCAGGTCTCACCAGATGAGACAAATATGGTCACACGTCAGATCACCGGAAACCAACTTTCTGATGAGGATTTCTGATAACGAGGGATGAAGAGACACGAGGTTCTTCCACATCGATTTAGTATTCTACAACCCCCCACGACCCCTATGAATTTTTACTGAACATGAAACTTTCCCTTTCGGCCGCTAGAGGCCATTTGTGGTCACAAAACACAAGTGGCACATGTTTACACCACCTGGCACATAGTTGACCCGTTTTACTACATCACAACTCACAGGAATCAGTGCCCGATGATTTCCTATACGTATAGAGGAAAAACGTTGGTAGTTATGTACGAAAAAAACATGTTTGGCCCACTGTGGTTTGGCATTCACAGATCTTACCATGCGCTAGACCCTCAGCTCTTTTAATTAAACAACTTTTTCGAACACAAAATTATTCTCTGAAGGTATATCAAATGAGTAGTGTTACCTTCGTACTGAGTGGTTTTACTGCTTAGCATGAGAGGTATATTAAAAAGCTGTATTCTACAACGTACATTTCCCACAACTCGAAATGTTCCATAAATTCAATTGAAAATTCCAAGTTTATCGTACGGCGACAGTATAAACTATTACATTAAATTATTAGTTGTAACTTGGATTCCTAAGACAAGTCGTAAAATGAAAGTAAACGTAACATTTATTTTAATTCGTACTTCAATATCTCTATTTTGGTTTTAAAAGGTAATTTGTGACATATACCTGCCTCAACACCTTCGTCATTGGTATAATTCAAACGATACGTCAAATCATAGATAGATATACTATAATATTTTTCAGAAGAGACTTACAACTTACGGAGTTTACGGATAATATATTGTTCATTCGGCAATTTTTAACTTCACTCTAATTTACTAATCAAGTGTTGTCCATCAATGCCTTGAAGAACGATGCTGGACTGATGTGGATAGTCGAACTCTGCATAAGCACGAGGTGTTTCAATCTTTGTTGCATCGCCAGGAGAAATGAACCTAATGATGCTCACAGATATTTGTGTTTACCATTCAAGTTAAACCCCAAGACACCTAACATCAAGCGTCGAAACAATATTATGGTCGAATTAGGTTTCACGGCACGGGTTTAAGAGTTCTCTTCATGATTTAATCTTTGATTCTTATTATCACACTTTGGGCCATGGGATTATGGTAACCTTAATCCTAATTGGATCATAGTGTCACTAGTGTAACTGAAATTATTGTAAAGATTCCACAGGTGTCCCAAGGTGCCACTACATTTAAATTTAAATTTGAAAATTATTGGATAGAGATGAAGTTTTTGAACAACTTTCAAGTTATTAGAAGTCAAAAAATGATGTTATGACAACAATTTTGAAAATTTTTTCATCGATTTCTTTGGAAATTTTTGTCATAACTCTATTTTGAGACTTCCAATAGCTCACGAAAAAGTTTGCTGTCCATTAAATTCAAAATTGCAATATAACTTGGGTTACTCATGTGACACCGGGAAAGCTGTGGAGTTCCTGAGTTGTTTACGGTGACAACAGTGACACCATGGTCCAATTAGGGTTAATTGTAGGAGCCTGTTTGTTGATCCTAAGGCTCCGGCAAAGGGATGGCAATGCCACATCGTTGTTTTCAATAATTAGCCGTTGTTTTTTCCGATTTATTTGCCGTAAACTTACATTTTATACTCATTCATATTTTATTTTTGAAGGTCTTTGATTGGGACGAGAACAGGAGGATTTGAATGATACCTCGATGTTTCCATCTTATAAATGAAGAACAAATCGATGTTTAAACCCAATTCCAAAACATCTCATATCATGATTAGGACTTTGTTCAATACTTCCGAACGATTGGGATTTAACCGATTTTGATATGTCAACTTTATCGCAGACTCTTAACTTCTAAAGAGAATTTAATGAACCAATAGGGTGTGCGCCTGGGTAGGAAAAACTGTTTATTGTTATTTTTAATCAAAGATAGACCTCATTCTGAGAATTTTGGTACCAACCGCGACCTTCTAGCGTGTGTAAATCTTGTCCTATGAATTTTTAAAGTTTCGACCGTTTATGACGTCACAGTGGGCTGGGGGGTCCCGCCCAGGCGAGAGGGGCGCGTGACGTCATAAACGGTCGAAACTTTGAAAAATCATAGAAACAGATCTACTCACGCTAGAAGGTCGCGGTTGGTGCCAAAATTATCAGGATGTAGTCTACTATCGATTAAAAATCGAAAAAAAATCAAGGCGCATCCCCCATTGTGGAGTACAAAGTTCCTCGTACTAATTTTATACTTGAACGGCACGTTTCACGTAACCTTGGGAAAAACTCTTTTAAAATGGAACATGTTTTAGCCATAGAATGTCACGAGGACTTATCGAGGCGCGAAGCGTCGAGTTTTTCAATGCATTTTAGATATGTTGCTAGGGATAATATAACTTTGGTATTATACCTACCTACAACTAAAGGTTCTTCACTAAATTCTGCTAAAATATGTTCCATGTTTTTATCATTTACGCTGTAGGCTTTAAATAGATAGCATCTGGTGGGTCCAAGGGGGCTTGTCCCCCTGGCGAGAAGCGAAGCGCCGAGTTTTCAATATAAATAGGAGAAGTACTTCATGAATTTCATTCTACGACGAATAAAACTATTATTTACGAAGATTTATGTATATGAAACTGCAACAAGTGATCTTATACATCCCTGATGTTCACCATTGCGTTCCATATGAGGTCCTTACTAATCACAAAGCCGTGTCTTGAATACACCTAATGTGGTCCACGTTCAAATAAAGTATCTATTCGGTGAATAACTGAATTTATTTGATTGAAGTTTTAATAAAATACATAAGTACACGTATTTACAATTGTTATGAGTACATTGATTTGTATAATGGAAGCTGTAACATTGTGCCTCATTGGTGTGATAGTCGAGTCAAGCTACAATCGTAAAGCAAGGACATAACTTTGAAAATTCAGTGTCTTCTCGCTTCAAGAGCAAATATAGGAATTAAGGTGTAAAGTAGCACTTTAACAACATTGTTAGTATCGAATGGTTACGTCCCATTTCGATCGTGATGATTATTTCACTCATTTCATAAGTTTTACAAAAGGTACAATAGTAAATCACAGGATGAATTTATTAGAGAAATATCATTCAGCATTGTTGTGGATTCGACGGTTTTTTTCAAATTATAGTTTCATGTTTTGGTGCTGCATGTTTAATTACGTACGATCATGATATAATATTCCTTCTGAAAAAGGAAACGTTACATGACGAAAGAAGTTTATTTATAACCTTTGGTACAAAATAATGATTAATAGACAACTTTATTCCATACAGGTTAAAGTCGGAAGATTTATAAAGGACGTTCATTTAGAAGAAAAGAGAGTAGAGAAGTGAGACTCGCCTACAGCCAGTTCAAAGAGCTGTGATGTCAATCCCACGTAGCATATAATTGCCCCATCACCTGAAAATATCATTCATACTTGTTTTTGTTGTAATTTGGTGGATGTAGATAAAATGTTCTGAAGTTACGCTTTTGCTTTGAATGATACAACGATCATGCTTAGATGGGTACTCTTGGCTGCTGCGAAGCGAGAAAAATTAATTGAGATCGACAAGGGAGACGCAAAGACTACGGAGATGCTGTGTAGCCATTTCAAGATACCCATACAACCAATTATCTACCCTACTCCTTCAACCCATCAATGTCGCTCAATTTCATCGACAGATCAATCGAATCAATACCCGAGACCTTGTAGTTCTTGTGTATTGAAGGGAAAATATTTCAACAACATAATTTTACAATACTGAGTGCCCCACAACCCACTCTCCTTCGTATCCACTTTGCTTTCCGTTGGAAGCGATTTGATTTAAAAAAAAAAAAGTACAAATGACCAGGAAGAAAAAAGTACAATTTTGACTAGTTAGTAATGTAAAATATTTTTCCTAATAAAAACTCCTATGTAGTTAACTTTTGAAGGAAATTAAAAAAGTACGAAGTTCTTAAGATTTCATAATGAAAGATTTTAGTTTTTTTTTGGAACATTACAGAACGACTCTTGAAATTCAAAACTTTTTCATGTGTATGTGTGTACCTATGGATGAGTATGATACGAGTGAATCTGTATTTAAGGAATCCCCCTGCTTTTCGTTTTTAAGAAAATTAATTACTATGTTTCACTCGATCAAATGTACATTAACATTCGTGTTAGCAGAAAAATTCCTATGAGAATCGCCTACATAAAATAAAAAATTGTTATAGCCAGTTCAAAAACGGCTAAAAATGGTAAATTCTGTCGTTTTATTTGTTACTCTCAGAATAAAACAACACTCATTGGTGTGCTCTCACTGGTGCTCAGTGAGAGAATTCCGAAAAAGTGCGAAAATTCCGATTCGAGGGGTAACCGATGGTTAGAAGGGAGAAAAAAATGAGTGCCGCAATTTCGCAAATTATGACGTCATCCACCCCTTGCCCGTCTGTGCGGCACCCTCCACTCATTTATGACTTCTCGCGAAACCTTCTCACTCTTCAGGCATTTATAGTAAACCGAATTTTGCTTCCGAGTCTACCAAGGTAGCGGAAGCTTTGTTTTCACTTTTCAAGGACGAAAAAAAAAGTTCTCCAAAATCAAAATTTTCACTCGCGTTTTGCGTTTTAGACCTTCCTGAACAATTTTGGTTCCGTGTCTGTCTGTCTGTGTGTCTGTGTGTCTGTCCGTCTGTCATCAATTCCTTGTAACGCGCATAACTATACGAAGTTATTGTCCGATTTCGATGAAATTTTCAGGGATTGTGCGGGTTGGTGTGTAGACGGTTCCCTATGAAAATCATCATCCTCGGACTAATACAAGCGACTGCGCATGCGCAAACGTGAATTCCTTGTAACGGCCATAACTTCTACATTTTCCATCCGATTTCAATGAAATTTTCAGGGATGTTACAGATCAGTATCTAGATGGTCCCCTATGAAAATCACCCCCTTTGAATCGATAGTAGCTACTGCGCATGCGCAAACGAGAATTTCCTTCTAACGGCCATAACTTCTACATGTTCCACTCGATTTCGATGAAATTTTCAGGAATTATGTGGATTAGGTTGCAGATGGTCCCCTATGAAAATCATCATCCCCGGACTGATAGAAGCGACTGCGCATGCGCAAACGTGAATTCCTTGTAACAGCCATAACTTCTACATTTTTAATCCGATTTCAATAAAATTTTCAGGGAAGTTACAGATTAGTATTTAGATGGTCCCCTATGAAAATCACCACCTTGCGCCACTGCGCATGCGCAAACGTGAATTCCTTGTAACAGCCATAACTTCTACATTTTCCATCCGATTTCAATGAAATTTTCAGGGATGGTACAGAGTAGTGTTTAGATGGTCCCCTATGAAAATCATAGAGAATTGTTTTTCATAGAGGGATTCATTCATAGAGGGATGGTCTCCTGTGAGAATCTCAAATCTTATACATAACAAGACTTCAATAGCTCAGAGGACAGAGTCTTGATTTGTGCTCCAGGGATCGTGGGTTCGAATCCCAGCCGAGGCTAAGAATTTTTTTGATCCAATCACATACATCTACTCACTTAATTTTTCATCCAAATTTGATGAAAATGTCCAAATTAGCGTGTAGATGGTCCCCTATGAGGGTAGTGAAAGGTACATAGAGATTGGTGTTTTGAGATTAACTACTATGCATCGGATCATCTATACAATCGGGTTATGGATACGAGGAAGCTATGTGCCATACCCACTTGGCAGACTTTTTTTCTTCAAAAGACTGGTGTTTAGAAGATTTGGGGGTACGGAATCCTAATTTGAAATCGTAATTATAAAATTCAGTCACAACGGAATTCTCCATTGGTTAAGATATTTCTTCGAAAATTTTTCCATGCAACGGATGGGATTTAAGAAAAATAAGAACTCTAATTGATCGAATGATTTAAATGGGAACTTCAAGGCTTCATTGCACAACAGGATTCTTTCCACTTGAATTTTCATATACCTACAAAATAAGGATAATTTGTCGTCAAAAATTTCAATTGTTCAAATACGTGCACTCAGAGGGGATCGATATATTATTGAAGTCAGAATTGGAAGGACTTGAGTTCAATGATCGTTTCAAGAATTGTACCACAAGATTCTGCTCAAATATGTTCTCAAACTCGTCTCATACGAATCAGTTGAAAAGCGCAAAATACAAAACCGATGAAAAATGTTTCGTTCGTTATTTTTCTAGGTTGATCTTAAATCTAGACAGAAACGCTCCATGTGATCAGCGTGAAAAATACATTAGAATCCTTTGATATTTGGTTGAACGTAGGTTTTAACTTTTGCGTTAAATTTAAATGTTTGTACATCTTGAGCGGGTTTGCGCTCTAAAAAATTCGATTAACGGGTCGCTTTTTTCTCTTAAAATTTTTCATAAAACAAAATTATTGACACATAGGTAAGGCTTTTTATGAGTTTTTGAAATTTAGATTTTGGATTTATTTATAAAAAATTATAAGTAGAAACCGTTTAACATTTCAATAGAAGGGTGGCAAACGAGTTGCAGGACACTCCATATAGTGAGCGACACAATTTTCCTCAATCTTTGGAATGTTGACACCAACCGCACTCGGGCTCACTGATAAGGCCTAGCCTAGTGAACCCTTAACTACACGCGGCCTCCGCTGGAATTTTGACAGTTGATAGCTAACTAATGAAGCCCGCAAAAAAATACTTGGCGTGATTTCCGGATAAAGGTAATTTTAGAAGGAGAATACCCGGAACCCCACCTCTCTGAGGCGGGGGAACTGTGAGTTACTCCAAAAATTGATCCAGCTTGTAGAAAAGGGTTAAGTTAACCTACGTCAAACACGGGGATAGTGTATTCTGTGCTACCTGAGGTTTATTTTTAGAACAAAAAAATCAGTTTATTGACACCTACATATAAAAACTCCTTTACAATCAATGAGTTTGAGTTCAAGGGTGGGAAATGTTATCATCCACCAACAATGGCTTGTAAACTTCTAGTCGACTCTTCAGATACGGTTGTAAATTTTACCCCATGAGAATGTCAGCTTTTGTATGCACATGCGAAAACGCTCTATCTCCAGAACCAATCGGCCCGAACACTAATAAATAGCTTGAAATAGCAGGAAGGTTGTATAACTGGTCGAGTCACGAGGTATGAGGTAAGCCAGGTGTGAGTTACTTCATCTAAAAATGAATGGGTGTCTTCAGAGCAAAAGCACTAAGGTTGCCTCAAGTGTTCACAAACCTGACAGGTCAGAAAATGCCGGTTAGAAATTTCTACAAACAGAAGGACTGAAGAAATGAGCTTCTCTGTGTAACATCACATAGGAACGGTTTCTGAGCCGTAACTACGACCTATCCCTTACCGGTTTATTCCATAGAGTAGGCCAGGCCTTACTTTCATATCTATGGTGTATTCTCTATTCATGAATGGTGCAACTGTACACTCGAATCGATAAGGTACAGTGAAGGCGTCGAAATGCATAATGTCCTCGAAAGCATAAATCCACACCGTTCTCCATGCACAGGTCTAGCCACCGGTCTGCAAATTATGGAACTTTGATTCATCAGCAACTCGACCGTTCCAACTGAACCAGGAAGACAGAAAGAACTGCTTTCTGAGAAAGACAGCCGAGGTTTGGACTAGACTTGGCAGCATTGGACTCTGCGCGGGCTTGTCCACGTACAGCCGACAATGCTATTGTTTCGGATTCTTGCCTCAGTGGTAGAGTCCAATTGATCACAACATTTCGGTGAACAACTTCTACGGATCGATCCCTAGGGCAGCTAGCTCACATTTAACCAACTCCATTGCTCATAACAGTAGGCTCTATCGATAGGACCACAATGATTCATCATTTTCAGAGAGATTTTTTGTACAATTTATGAAAATTTTACTAAAATATTTGATTTATTTTCCTCCCAATGACTTCCAGCGGTCCCCATGATGTTGCATATCAATTTTCAGTGCTTTGATATAAGGAAATAGCTTGATGACAGTTGATCCGGCTTCCTTTCAGTCACTTGTGGTCCCCAAGAGGCTGAATCCAAAATAAAAGAGTATTCTGCTTTGAACAGTGGTGAATTAGTTTAATCGCTCAAGCAGCTTATCTGACATTCTTCAGATCGCTTCCAGTGGTGCCCAAAAGGCTTATCAAACGCTCCAGGATGAATTGGAAATAAATAAGCTTTGGTGAGCAGATGACACTACAGCTGGCTTTGTCGCTTACACGGCTCAGCTAATCTAAATCACCCCCAATGGATTCCAAGTTTCTGAGCTCCTCATTTCAATTCTCTGGGATGAAATAAGAGAAGATATTGCTAATCTGAGTTTTTTCCAATCACTTTTAGTAGTTCCCAGTCCCCACGATACTGTGAAATTATGATTTGTGCCAAAGTTGGGCGTTCCAGGATGATGAGGAGAAAAGTCAACTGATGCAGGAAAACTAGTTTCAAATCCCAGTCACCTCTAAAAATGTGACGAAAAAAGATTTGGAGACGTTTTTCAAGAGGACCTCCAAATAACCATGTGAACATTTCTTCTCTACACATACCATTATTTGAATTTGTATTTATGTAGTATGTGATTTGAAGAGCTCCATAATGTAGTTTATTAAAATTCATTAGTGCAACCGAAGGTTTCCCTGTAAAAAGTAAACAACCATCTCCTGTTGAATTTTCGTCCAACTGCCATTCCTGGCGTCGCTGTCCGCTAAAGGGAAGATCAGAATTATTTCTGATGATTTTGCACATGGCTACTTATTGCCTCACCCGCTCAAGTGGAGCGGAATTCACCTGCGGAAGACCTGCGATACCGCCCTCGATCGGTGACCCATCCAGGTTTTACTGTATTTACACTTGTATTGGGCACCAACCTAGTTGAAATAAGCTGCTCCTATTTTAGATCTTCAACAAGTCGAAAACACCTAAACTTGAACACTTCGTGTCTTACACATGCTTCTGCGTGAATAAATTAGAATAGTTTGAGAATTTTGACACCATGCATTTGATACAGAAACAAACTACCAAAGAAGACACCATACTGTGGTCCATGTAGGAGACTTCACATTGAGGAGTGAAACAAAGAAGTAAGAAGGTAGTCTTTCACGTATATGAAAGTATTAGTAGTTGGGTGATGATGTATGGTACACTCAGCTACGTTCTCATTCGGACTTGGTACGCATTTATTGCTGCTTTTGTTCGGGCATAATTCAAAGCGATGCTTGCTTATTCCAAGTTTGTTATTAAAATATAAGGAGTGGCACGATGGGTAGTATTACATAACCAATCAGTACGAAGCTAATGAAACTCAAAAGCAAATGCACGACCATTAAGGCTTATCAGTCGACGTGAATTATGTATACATCATTGGGATATGAAGAGATGAGATGACGAATCAAGAGGTGAAGAGGGGGTGACTGTTATACAATTATGCGTTAAACAACAGAATAATCAGTGATAATTTGCCATACCACCATGCCACTGTAGTAAGGAATGTATCCTCTACGAATGGTTGAAATAGTTGTGAATCGTTGATTTTAAATATTGGTTAAATTTCACGAAAGAACTAGATAAACTATGAAGGGAAGGAAGGTAGTTTTTTCATTGAAACCGCTTTACAAATATGAATTGCAGACTGAATCTACTTCATATAACAAAATTATCAAGAAGAAAATTTATGTTCGCTGCCAACTTTTGGCCGACTGAGTGTTCAGTGCAAATGACTTCATGTATAGAAACATAATATCAGAATAAGCTGGGCTGTTTCGATTGAATTTCAAGCGTTCTGGAATTGTTGGAAGCTGCTTGAATCAGGGGTGTTGGTGAAGTCTGATGATAATCTTCAGTTTTCGGTCGAATGCTTTATATTGGTTCAATGAAACTGTTAGAGCCGATGTGTTGGTTATCTTCTTTGTATCTATTGATCTTCAAGGCTCAGTGTAGATGATTCTTCGCTAGAACGTGGAAGAGCTTGGTCCACATTTGGAGGAGCTCAGTGTCAACATCAAAATGCACACATGTGAGCTCTGTCAAATTGGGTATAGATTCCCGTTGAATAATTCATGTTTCCCTGTCAAGTTAAAATCGTCCTGCCTATGGTCGATTCTCCGCCGGTGCTCATTAGCATGTTACGTAAGTTGATGTGATAGATCGGGAAGAAACTCCAGGTTCAACGGGAACGAGAAATACAGCTTTGGACGAAGGCTCTTGGATACTGAAGGCTGGAATATTCGGAGTTATGGTAGAAGACGAAGAAGAGCTGATTATCAGTAGGTGTGGTTAGCAGTTATCAGATGGTTTCTCCAAGGAATTTCTGCAAGAAGTTGAGTCCCCTAGGTAGTCTGGAAGTGAATCGTCTGCCATCAGCAAGTATCAAGCATCAATAACGTTTGAAATTCTTGAAGTTGTTGGTGGATCTTCTACGCCACTCAAGTACCATTCCTCCTACAATTCTTCTCACATAATGGACTTTTCTCAGTTTTCCACAATCAGCCTCCATCGCAGAACGAGCGACCAAAGTACGGAGTAATTCATTTCAGATTCTCGAGGCGAAATGGCATTCGAAATCTTCCGTTCATACCACCTTAATTTATCGCCCGCCAAAATATCTCCCTCGAAAGGTTTTGACAGAAGTTAAAAGTCGCAATTCCCTCGAGTTTTTGCGAAGAATCCAAACATGATAATTTGCGTACGTGCAAAACTTTCACGATTCGCAAAAAACTTTAATCCCCCGTTGTTTATCAAAGATTCCGAGTCTATGTAAAATTTTACAACAAACCTTGCGTAGAATGTTTCTATAAATAAAAAAGGCTGCAAATTATTACAAAAAGGTTTAATATTTTCCTGTACAGATCACTGGCCTGCACGAATTAAACAGTTGTGGGTGCCTTCAATAGGAAATTTGATTACTGGTTGCTAATAACGCAAAACTGAGTACAAATCGAAAAAACGAACAACTTCCACGTTTTGGACAGTTACAATTTGAACGAAGATTAGGCCTCTTATGCGATTCACACTCGTGTTTTTGAATTATGGTAAGTTCAACCCTTAAGTGATCACGGGAAGCGAACGGTTGGTCTTATAGAGCTGTGGGTGGTCTCATTCGATTCTAAAAGTTCAAAGTTCTTTTACATCAGAAGTTTTTGAGCTAGGGCGTTTTGAAAATTTCAGCCCTTATTTTTCCACCCTTAGGAGTGGCACAACTAGACCTAAATTGAGCCCTTACACCAAATTTAATCAAAATCGGTTCATGGGAACTAAGGAAAATGCGTATGGCGGACGGACGGCAACATTTTCATACCATTTTCGGATTTTACGTACCTTGAAACGTAAACCAAAAAATTTTGAGGGGGTTTAAAATTTTTGTTTTTCTTGGTCAATTCCAAATGTTCATTATTAAAAACAATAAACCAAAATGAGCGAAGGATGAACACAAAACGAAACTACGAGGTTTAGTGGATGACGTATCAGTTTATGAATCCGTTATTGATTTACGAAACCCGCCCACTGTAAAGTAAATTACTCAATTTGCGCAGAAAACTGCTTACTCTGGAAGGTAACTTTGATCTAATGTTGAGCTCATACCCGTCAAAAAACATCTTTTCGTCTCATTCGCGAATCTCCAAATTTCCTCATCCTCACAGTCAATTTAATGTTGATGATAATATTAGTTTGAGTACTCCACTATACAGTGAGACGTAACGAGAACATTGAGGAGTAGCCAACCACTTTTCAGGTATATTTGAGAATTTCAATGGATTTCTAGCAATTACGTACTCGAGCAATTTCGAGTATCTACTTGCATTCATATTCAAGTTTCCAGTCTTGAATCGGCTAACCACCGTAATCTTCTCTTATAATAAAAAAAAAAAAATATTTCAACCGATTTAAATTATTGAAATTTGGCGGTTGAGAATGTTATTAAGTTTACCATATTTACTTTCTTTATAATCAGAATTTAGGCGGAATTGAGATTTTTCCTTCACAAGGATTCCGTTTTATATTGTACGTCAATTTACTACCCATTTAAACTCATGGTACAATATTGATGTTACAAAATTGGAAGTGAGAACCTCACACCACGCACCGTAGTAAAATAATCTTACCTGCTTGAATTATTATTATTATTATTATTATTCTACAGGTATAACTATCATTAGTATAAATGTATTATTTATATTTAGTGTTTTTTAATAATTATTATATTCACACAGTTACCTAAAAACTTAATTAGGTTTCTATCTCAAATTTCTTGGTTATTTCGTTACATTCGGTTGGTACATGCACTCAATTTATCAAAGTTTGCTTCCCCTACTCATTTGACAGACCGTGACTTACGTAATATTACATGTAATTGCAATGACTTAGTTGTCGAGGCGGGTATATACGTTTGAGAACGATCAATGAAATACACATTAATATAGTAGTGTTACAACAATTCAAAATCCATGAAAAAGTCATTCTTCTATGGTCAAAAATTGTACCTAAACTGCCTATCATAACCCATTACCGTCCTGCTGAAAACATAACGTGAAGGCCTATTTTGTTGTTTTCAGCTTGTGATCTTTACAACAGTTCTACCGAAGTGATATGTAAACATCTATGGATAGTATTTTTTAAAATTTTAAATGTAATGTCCACGCTACACGCATAAAATGTTGACTTCCTCTAATAGCCCAGTAAATAGAGGATCCTAAGTGGGGTCGAGCTTGCAAAAAATGGAACAAGAGATATTTTTTTCTAGGATCGTTTGGTATTGTTTGAGTATGGAGAAACCAGGTTTTGGACCTCGTAAGCCCTTGAAAAAACTTTTGGTGGACTAAAAACCACGAAATATTCGGACTTTTTAAAGTTTTTCTCTTTTTACGTCTGAACAACACATCCCAGCGAAATATTATCCATGTACATAATGAAAGACCGTTAAATTCTGCGTCGAATGAACTAGCCAAATTTTAATTTGAGAATTGTACAACGGTTACAACTGACAGTCAAAAAACATCGATTTTTTCCAAAATGTCTAAAAACCGCGAAACCCCTACTTTGAATGTGTTTTATCATTGCAGCATCAATATTAATCGAAACTCTTCTCCCTAAAACACGTAGAACATCTATCAAAGAGTTCAAAAAGCACAAAAAATTTTAAATTTGTTCAATTTTGGAATATTTTACCACTTGAAAACCAAATTTTGGGAAATTCAATATTCCAAAAAATCTTGTTTTTGCTTATCGCTTTTTTGCAAGTATATGTGAATAAAATGTCTTTTCAATGCGATAGAATATTTTCAAAAATGATGTCACTGAACATCGCAAATTCAACACTCAAAATTTCGTGGTTTTTAGCCCACCAGAAGTTTTCCCAAGGGCTTTCGATGTCGAAAACTTGGTTTCTCCATACTCACACAACACCAAACGATCCTAGAAAAAAAATCTCTTGTTCCATTTTTTGCAAGCTCGGTCCTCTCTATTTACTGGGCTACTAGATATTTACTCTCTATTTGATTGACCCTGTAGAGGAATAACGGAACTTGAGACTGTACGAAGTCATACGTCCCAAAGGATCGGATATAAGATCGAAAATTGTTGCTTATAATAAAATTACCTAATACTATAAACAGTATGAATGCTTCCATGTCATTAAACTTTCGACATTTGAAGGGTCACTAAGCTGCCGGAAATTTATTGCTTTTATACAACATTATTTACTGTATACGCATCCATCACAGTAGCAGGAAATTCCACATCATCACCAAATGTTCGTTCCTCGTTCAATATGAATGCTCTTCAAGTTCGTACAAATTAGAGGTCAATCTATATTAATTCGTGTATGACTCATCTTCGTCAACTTCTACTAAATATTTCGAACAGAATGGGTAGGAACCAATTTCCAGCAAACGTTCTATAACTTGGTCTTTACAACCAACTTTTATAGTTCTATAAGTTAAACTAGGTCTTTTCATACATACGTGTAATATGCAAGAAGAATTAGGATTAGGATTCGAATTTATTCTTGGCTTAGAATTCTGATATCACATATTTTCGCCTGAGCCTGTGTAAAACGTGCGCCTTGGTTTTTTGAGCAAGACCTCCAATATTTTCTGTGGGAAAAGTTGAACTTTTGACGGAAGAGTCAACAAATTGTGTAATTCAGTGCGAGCAAACACGTCAAAACCACTCATCTACTTGTAGTTGACGTTAGCAAGAACAACTGATCTCGATTTATAGCTTAAAATTTCTTTTTTGTGAATAAAATGTTCATCATATTCCGCATTTGAAGGGAAATGAGGAGCTTTCAAATTGGAAACACTGTGTTTTTTCAAGTTCTAATGATTTTCTAAGTTGATTTTGTTGAGATTTTGACATAATAGATCAAACTATGATCTAAGTGACTAAGGGCTTGCCTTGTTCCATGAAACAAAAAACAGATTTTGTTGAGGATAGATCACCACTCAAAAGCGAGCAAACTAGCTGAATTGACTAGGGATCAAAAGAAATTTGACAACCCCCTCATTTCCTTTCTCTTAGTCGAGGATTTACGAGTAGATGGTGACAAATGAAATCAATATGATGTGAAACTCCCCAAGCTACTTTCTGGCTTTATTGATTCGGACGTTAAAACATGTTGACCGATGTGTATCTGATGCATAATTTCAGTCTACCCCTCTCTCCTTAGAAACTCCAGCCCGTGTGTATGCTTTATTGTGCTCGTACACACTTATAATGCTGATATCGCCGATAATGAATCACCTATTTTCAACTATTTCGTGAATAATTCAGTATCTCGATACGCCTTAATGTAATAAATTGGTAGTGATAAGCCAGCTTGCTGCTACTTTGAAACCAATAGTGGTGTTGATATTGATATTATTAAAGTGGAAGATGAACAAACAAGCTTATACAAATTTGTTGCTATATTGTAATTTGAAGAAAACTTACCGGTTTTGAGTAAGACAGGTCGGACTTGTAGGAATTCAGAAGGTGTCGTAGATCGGGTGGAAGACAAGAAGCAATTTCTGAATCTCGATTGTATTCAACTCTCATTCCCGTGCTACTAACAACGCTCGAACCTGAGAATGAATGAGTACACACATCTCATATAATTATCAAACAGGCCCATCAGAAGTACGGTATTGAATGAATTATACACGCATTAGTAGTAGTAGTAGTACTAGTAAACAACCATTTCAGGTTTGGATTTTCGTCCGACTGCCATTCCTGGCGTCGCGGACGTCATCAGCTGTCTTCCTAAGAGACAGTATTAGTATCATGATTCTTATTACTAGATTCTTAATTCGCTACAAGCGGCTGGCTATATAGGGTGTCACCCTTTCGGGCGCACCACCGGGCAGGAATCGATTCTACTACTAATTTGCAACAAAAAATATCTCATAGCAATTTTTTAGAGGCTTTGTTTTCGAGTTATTTCACTTTTAAGATTTTCTCCGTATTTTCAACCTTATCTCAGTTAAAACGGCTATAACTCACCGCATTTTCATGAAAATTAAAATCTGATCACACCGTTGGAAAGAGTGTAAAATTTCCTATGTCCTTAATGGAAAAAACATTTTTTAAATCGGGAAAACGGGTGAAAATTAGACCTAAAACAAAAAATTGGTAAAATCTTGGCAATTTCAACTTTTTTCAAAATCTCATACACACACAGAAATGAATTTTTACTTGTGGGCCTAAAAGATGCGAAAAAATTTCAGCTTTCCAACGGTATAGTCATTTATATTTTGAAAGTGGGGCTTTGTGTTTGAAAGCAGAAAAACGTGAATTTTTTCAAATCAGCTAAGACGATTTAAGGGATTCGACGATGGGAGAGGGAGGCAGAGTTGGGCAAAATCCTACTCATGAGTATAAGTAAGATTTGTAATAACAAAAATATGTTTTTTTGTAAAAAGAGTATGATTAAAATCATAATCAATGTATGAATAAGATTAAATTCTTGATCACAGGAAATGTGTAATTAATCTATGATTAAACGCTGGTTAGTGTGATTTATCAAGATTCTTCCATGATTACTCACGGATTTCTGTGATTAATCATACATGTCCTGTGATTAATCACCAATTTCTGTGACTAATCACCGATTTCTGTGATTAATCTTTTTTCTCGTGATCAAGAATTTAATCTTATTCATACATTTTTTTTTTTGAATTCTTATTATGATTTTAATCATACTCTACTTACTGTTTTTTTAGCCGTAGAAAAACATATTTTTGTCATTATAAATCTTTATCATAATCATGAGTGGGATTTTTCCCAAGTCTGCCACCCCCTCCCATCATCCAATCCCTTAGATCATATTAGCCAGAGTGTTCGAAGTTACCTACGTTACCTACCTAAATTCGATGGCTTCAAATTAGAAACTATCAATGAGTGTGTCGCGTTGCCAAGGAATGATTGAAATGACGTGGCACTTCGAAATTTGTCCGAAGATTATAAGAAAAGTTCTGTTATTCTGATTCCGATTCAATGTATCGTGTAGTACTTGTAAAAAAGTTTTAAAGTTATTACTTATTGGTAAAATAAAGTAGTTTAAACAGTTCGCATAACCAGGTTCAGAGTTTTCCTTGAGTAGACTACATACTATAGACATCTCCGTTCCGAAAACGGAGCGCTGATTTCGTTGAAAAAATTCACGCTTTTCTGCTTATTACAAAACCTATAAGATTTTGAAAAAAAGTTGAAATTTCCAAGATTTTACCAATTTTTTGTTTCAGGTTCAATTTTCACCTATTTTTCAGATTTAAAAAAAAAAGTTTTTTCGTCAAGGAGATTTTTAGGAGGATTTCAGAGGAAAATTTTAGGTTCTTTCCAACGGTGTGATTAGATTTGAATTTTCATGAAAATTCGGTGAGTTATAGCCGTTTTACTGAGATAAGATAGAATACACGAAAAGAAATCTTAAAAGTGAAATAACTCGAAAACAAAGCCTCTAAACAAAGTGAGAGTCTAGCCCCCAACAATCCTTGTCGTGTTTCAGCGCTACCTCCCGCCACTACAACGAAATACCATTCCTAATTACCATAACTACCATTCTAAAGATTGTTGTCTTGTAATCGTTTTCGTTTCTCTTATTTTTTTCTCTCTGAACAGTTATGGCGAATGATGCCAAGTTTCGTTTTATGTCGCGAAACGTGCCCCAAGTCATTCAATTTCAAAGCTGATCTCCAAAATCGTCTCTGGTTCATGTTATAGAAATATGAAAAACGAAAACGATTACGAGACAAAAATCTCTAGAATGTTAGTTATGGTAATCAGGAATGGTAGTGGGCGGTAGTAGGGGCGTAGTAGGGGTGGTAGTAGGGGCGGGAGGTAGCGCTGAAACTCGACAAGGGTTGTTGGGGGCCTAGACTCGCATCTAAAAAAATTGCAATGAGACATTTTTTGTTGCAAATTACTAGTAGAATCGAACCCTGTCCGGTGGTGCACCCGAAAGGGCGACACCCTGTATGTACAGGGTGACCGTGAAAGATACGGCTAAACTTCAGGGATCAATTTTACAAGCAATCTGTAACAATAAGTGTCTCGTAGAAATTTTTTCTTGGATGCTTTGTTTTCGAGTTATTTTACTTTCTTAGATTTTTTCGTATGTTCGACCTTGTCTCACTAAATTGATTATAACTCCCTCATTTTTCATTAAAATTCAGATCAGATTAAAACGTTGAGAGGAGCATTGCATTTCCCATCAGATGATTTGCGACATGTATTTATAACCTAGCATCTAGTTGGATTTTTTTCTAGTCCAAACTTCAAACTTTGCAATTTCCGAATTTTTTGACGAAATTCTCAAGAGGTTTTCACCAATTTCCCGTAGAGCGAAACCAATGTGGCTTTCAGCAAAAACATCCTCAAAATTTTAGCTTTCCAACGGTATAATCAAAAAATGTTTTACAATGGAACTTAGGGGAGAACTTCGTGTTTGAATTCGCAAAAACGTGAACTTTTTCGACAAAATTGACGTCTGGACGGGAGGGTTTGGGGGTCTCCTCTGCCGCCGCTCATCCATCCCCGACCTTCCTTCAAAACGTCGAAAAATTCACGTTTTTGACAAGATGAAACGCTCGATTTCACTCATCCCGACCAGCTATAGTACAAGAGGAAATTTTTAGTGCATGTAGTTTAATTATACTGGCAGTTATGTATAGGGTGAACGACGATAAAAAAATTCCTGACTCAGCTGATCAGTGGTCTTCTAGAGGGTGTATGCAAACCTTCAGCACTCTCGGGTGGACACGCGGAGAGTTAGCTCCATGCTCACCCAGTTGATCTGAATATTGCTCTATCACTTCTTGTGGTCCCTAAGATGCTGCGTACCGACTTTCAGTACCTCAGTATGAACAAGGGTACTTTTTCTCTCACACATCTGATCTGACCTCTCCTCTGTCACATTCAGCGTAAACTAATTTCGAGCACGCTTAGATGAACAGGAGAAAGCTTAGCTCCGCGCATACCCAGCTGATCTGATTCCCTCCATATCACTTCTAGTGGTGCCCAAGATAACTTTCCAAACGACGAAAATACGGTATACCAACGTTCATCAGGATGAACAGGACAAAAGTTAGCTCCCGGAAACTGAGGTTTTAGTTTTTTTACACGATTGTACTACTGCACAGACCTTGCTAAACGTGCTAAATTGTATGACTACTAATTTAGAGCACGCTTAGATGAACAGGAGAAAGTTTAGCTCCGCGCATACCCAGCTAATCTGATCCCCTCTGATGTCCCAACATTCAGCACTATAGTATGAGCAGAAGAAAAGTTTGATTTGTCGCTCACACATCTGATATAACTTCTCTTCTGTTCATACTAGAGGGCTGAAAGCTGGTACTTGGGCACCACTAGAATCCACTGCTCCTTGGGCTCCCACTGCTCCTTGGCACCATTAGGAGTGAGAAGGAGAAAATCACACCTGCTGAGTGAATGTGGAGCAAACATCTGTCATGTTCTACCAAAAGAACTCAAAGCCTCACACTCTTGAAGACCATTGAAAGTGACAGAAGAGAAGTTATATCAGATGTGTGAGCGACAAACCAAACTTCTCATCTGTTCATACTGGGGGGCTGAAGGCTGGTACACAGCTCCCTAGGCACCACTAGAAGAGACAAGGAGAAAATCACACCTGCTGAGTGAATGTGGAGCATACTTCTATCATTATCACCCAAATGTACTCAAAGTTAGCCTCACACTCTTGAAGACCATTGAAAGTGACAGAAGAGAAGTTATATCAGATGTGTGAGCGACAAACCAAACTTCTCTTCTGTTCATACTAGGGGGCTGAAAGCTGGTACACTGCTCCTTGGGCACCACTAGAAGTAACAAGGAGAAAATCACACCTGCTGAGTGAATGTGGAGCATACTTCTATCATTATCACCCAAATGTACTCAAAGTTAGCCTCACACTCTTGAAGACCATTGAAAGTGAAAGAAGAGAAGTTATATCAGATGTGTGAGCTCCAAACCGAACTTCTCTTCTGTTCATACTAGGGGGCTGAAAGTTGGTACATAGTTTCTTGGGCACTGCAAGAAGTGATAGAAAGAAACTCGAATCAGCCGGGTGAGCGTGGAGCTAACTTCTCTCTTGGTAATCCAAGAGTTCTCAAAGTTAGTACTCACACTCTTGAACATGCCTAGACAGAAAAGTTCACGTTCAAGAGTTGGGTTGTCTCCAAGAGTGTGAGGCTAACTTTGAGAACTTTTGGGTGAACATGACAGATGTTTGCTCCAAATTCACTCAGCAGGTGTGATTTTCTCCTTGCCTATTCTACGGGTGCCTGAGGAGCTATGTAACAGCTTTCAGACCCTAGTATGAACAGAAGAGAAGTTTGCTTTGGAGCTTACACATCTGATATAACTTCTCTTCTGTCCCTTTCAATGGTCTTCAAGAGTGTGAGGCCAACTTTGAGAACTTTTGGGTGAACATGATAGAAGTTTGCTCCACATTCACTCAGTAGGTGTGATTTTCTCCTTGTCACTTCTAGTGGTGCCTAGGGAGCTATGTACCAGCTTTCAGCCCCCTAGTATGAACAGAAGAGAACTGAGTTCCTGAATGTTCAGGAAATAAGTTAGTTTTGGCACTCACGCAACTGAGGACTAACCTTTCCTACTTCTTCTGAATTTCTTTCATCGAGCTACCACTCGCTCAGGTTTGGCACTTTCTGACGCCCGTATGTCCTGCTATATTTAATAATTGTTTTCATTCTAGAGACATAATGTTGGAAGACTTGTCTATGCAATAATGTTAAAAAAAAAAAACATATAAAACTGTTGACTGGAGGTGATTATGATCTCAAAATCTCGAGGAAGGTGTTTTGCACTTGAGCAAGAGTTTCCTAATGATCTTTCGATTTGAAACTTAGTTCAAACTAAAAAATGTTTTTAAAATTTTTAAATTATTTGAAATTTAAAATATGTTTGATGTTAATGAAAACTTATATCCCATTCGAATTCTTAGTGGAAACTACAAGCGGGAGGAAGAACTAGAAAGGTACACAACGTAACTCACAGTTGCGATTCACAACCGTCTTGAGGTTACAGTTCCAGAAAATCCTATGTACCAACTTTTAACCCTTTAATATGAACGGAAGAGATGTCAGGTTTGTAGCTCACACATCTGATATAACTTCTCCTCTGTCACTTTCAATGGTCTTCAAGAGTGTGAGGCTAACTTTGAGAACTTTTGGGTGAATATGACAGAAGTTTACTCCACAATCACTCAGCAGGTGTGAATTTCTCCATATCACTTCTAGTGGTGCCTAGGGAGCTATGTAGCAGCTTTAAGCCCCCTAGTATGAACAGAAGAGAAGTCAGGTTTGTAGCTCACACATCGGATATTATTTATCTTCTGTTCATGATACAGGGCTGAAAGCACTCACACATCGGATATAACTTCTCTTCTGTCACTTTCAATGGTCTTCAAGAGTGTGAGGTTAAGTTTGAGAACTTTTGGGTGAACATGACAGAAGTTTGCTCCACATTCACTCAGCAGGTGTGATTTTCTCCCTGTCACTTCTAGTGGTGCCTAGGGAGCTATGTAGGTACCAGCTTTCAGCCCCCTAGTATGAACAGATGAGAAGTTTGGTTTGGAGCTCACACATCTGATACATACACTCTTCTGTCACTTTCAATGGTCTTCAAGACTGGGAGGCTAACTTTGAGAACATTTGGGTGAACATGACAGAAGTTTGCTCCACATTCACTCAGCAGGTGTGATTTTCTCCTCGTCACTTCTAGTGGTGCCTAGGGAGCTATGTAGGTACCAGCTTTCAGCCCCCTACTATGAACAGAAGAGAAGTTTGGTTTGGAGCTCACACATCTGATCCATACACTCTTCTGTCACTTTCAATGGTCTTCAAGACTGGGAGGCTAACTTTGAGAACATTTGGGTGAACATGACAGAAGTTTGCTCCACATTCACTCAGCAGGTGTGATTTTCTCCTTGTCTCTTCTAGTGGTGCCTAGGGAGCTATGTAGGTACCAGCTTTCAGCCCCCTACTATGAACAGAAGAGAAGTTTAGTTTGGAGCTCACACTTCTGATCCATACACTCTTCTGTCACTTTCAATGGTCTTCAAGACTGGGAGGCTAACTTTGAGAACATTTGGGTGAACATGACAGAAGTTTGCTCCACATTCACTAAGCAGGTGTGATTTTCTCCTTGTCTCTTCTAGTGGTGCCTAGGGAGCTATGTAGGTACCAGCTTTCAGCCCCCTAGTATGAACAGATGAGAAGTTTGGTTTGGAGCTCACAAATCTGATACATACACTCTTCTGTCACTTTCAATGGTCTTCAAGACTGGGAGGCTAACTTTGAGATCATTTGGGTGAACATGACAGAAGTTTGCTCCACATTCACTCAGCAGGTGTGATTTTCTCCTTGTCACTTCTAGTGGTGGCTAGGGAGCTATGTAGGTACCAGCTTTCAGCCCCCTAGTATGAACAGAAGAGAAGTTTGGTTTGGAGCTCACACATCTGATATAACTTCTCTTCTGTCACTTTCAATGGTCTTCAAGAGTGTGAGGCTAACTTTGAGTACTTCTGGTAGAACATGACAGACGTTTGCTCCACATTCACTCAGCAGGTGTGATTTTCTCCTTGTCACTTCTAGTGGTGGCTAGGGAGCTATGTAGGTACCAGCTTTCAGCCCCCTAGTATGAACAGATGAGAAGTTTGGTTTGGAGCTCACACATCTGATACATACACTCTTCTGTCACTTTCAATGGTCTTCAAGACTGGGAGGCTAACTTTGAGAACATTTGGGTGAACATGACAGAAGTTTGCTCCACATTCACTAAGCAGGTGTGATTTTCTCCTTGTCTCTTCTAGTGGTGCCTAGGGAGCTATGTAGGTACCAGCTTTCAGCCCCCTACTATGAACAGAAGAGAAGTTTAGTTTGGAGCTCACACTTCTGATCCATACACTCTTCTGTCACTTTCAATGGTCTTCAAGACTGGGAGGCTAACTTTGAGAACATTTGGGTGAACATGACAGAAGTTTGCTCCACATTCACTAAGCAGGTGTGATTTTCTCCTTGTCTCTTCTAGTGGTGCCTAGGGAGCTATGTAGGTACCAGCTTTCAGCCCCCTAGTATGAACAGATGAGAAGTTTGGTTTGGAGCTCACAAATCTGATACATACACTCTTCTGTCACTTTCAATGGTCTTCAAGACTGGGAGGCTAACTTTGAGATCATTTGGGTGAACATGACAGAAGTTTGCTCCACATTCACTCAGCAGGTGTGATTTTCTCCTTGTCACTTCTAGTGGTGGCTAGGGAGCTATGTAGGTACCAGCTTTCAGCCCCCTAGTATGAACAGAAGAGAAGTTTGGTTTGGAGCTCACACATCTGATATAACTTCTCTTCTGTCACTTTCAATGGTCTTCAAGAGTGTGAGGCTAACTTTGAGTACTTCTGGTAGAACATGACAGACGTTTGCTCCACATTCACTCAGCAGGTGTGATTTTCTCCTTGTCACTTCTAGTGGTGGCTAGGGAGCTATGTAGGTACCAGCTTTCAGCCCCCTAGTATGAACAGATGAGAAGTTTGGTTTGGAGCTCACACATCTGATACATACACTCTTCTGTCACTTTCAATGGTCTTCAAGACTGGGAGGCTAACTTTGAGAACATTTGGGTGAACATGACAGAAGTTTGCTCCACATTCACTCAGCAGGTGTGATTTTCTCCCTGTCACTTCTAGTGGTGCCTAGGGAGCTATGTAGGTACCAGCTTTCAGCCCCCTAGTATGAACAGATGAGAAGTTTGGTTTGGAGCTCACACATCTGATACATACACTCTTTTGTCACTTTCAATGGTCTTCAAGACTGGGAGGCTAACTTTGAGAACATTTGGGTGAACATGACAGAAGTTTGCTCCACATTCACTCAGCAGGTGTGATTTTCTCCTCGTCACTTCTAGTGGTGCCTAGGGAGCTATGTACCAGCTTTCAGCCCCCTAGTATGAACAGAAGAGAACTGAGTTCCTGAATGTTCAGGAAATAAGTTAGTTTTGGCACTCACGCAACTGAGGACTAACCTTTCCTACTTCTTCTGAATTTCTTTCATCGAGCTACCACTCGCTCAGGTTTGGCACTTTCTAACGCCCGTATGTCCTGCTATATTTAATAATTGTTTTCATTCTAGAGACATAATGTTGGAAGACTTGTCTATGCAATAATGTTAAAAAAAACATATAAAACTGTTGACTGGAGGTGATTATGATCTCAAAATCTCGAGGAAGGTGTTTTGCACTTGAGCAAGAGTTTCCTAATGATCTTTCGATTTGAAACTTAGTTCAAACTAAAAAATGTTTTTAAAATTTTTAAATTATTTGAAATTTAAAATATGTTTGATGTTAATGAAAACTTATATCCCATTCGAATTCTTAGTGGAAACTACAAGCGGGAGGAAGAACTAGAATGGTACACAACGTAACTCACAGTTGCGATTCACAACCGTCTTGAGGTTACAGTTCCAGAAAATCCTATGTACCAACTTTTAACCCTTTAATATGAACGGAAGAGATGTCAGGTTTGTAGCTCACACATCTGATATAACTTCTCCTCTGTCACTTTCAATGGTCTTCAAGAGTGTGAGGCTAACTTTGAGAACTTTTGGGTGAACATGACAGAAGTTTACTCCACAATCACTCAGCAGGTGTGAATTTCTCCATATCACTTCTAGTGGTGCCTAGGGAGCTATGTAGCAGCTTTAAGCCCCCTAGTATGAACAGAAAAGAAGTCAGGTTTGTAGCTCACACATCGGATATTATTTATCTTCTGTTCATGATACAGGGCTGAAAGCACTCACACATCGGATATAACTTCTCTTCTGTCACTTTCAATGGTCTTCAAGAGTGTGAGGCTAACTTTGAGAATTTTTGGGTGATCATGATAGAAGTTTGCTCCACATTCACTCAGCAGGTGTGATTTTCTCCTTGTCACTTCTAGTGGTGCCTAGGGAGCTATGTACCAGCTTTCAGCCCCCTAGTATGAACAGAAGAGAAGTTTGGTTTGGAGCTCACACATCTGATACATACACTCTTCTGTCACTTTCAATGGTCTTCAAGAGTGTGAGGTTAAGTTTGAGAACTTTCGGGTGAACATGACAGAAGTTTGCTCCACATTCACTCAGCAGGTGTGATTTTCTCCTTGTCACTTCTAGTGGTGGCTAGGGAGCTATGTAGGTACCAGCTTTCAGCCACCTAGTATGAACAGAAGAGAAGTTTGGTTTGGAGCTCACACATCTGATACATACACTCTTCTGTCACTTTCAATGGTCTTCAAGAGTGTGAGGTTAAGTTTGAGAACTTTTGGGTGAACATGACAGAAGTTTGCTCCACATTCACTCAGCAGGTGTGATTTTCTCCTTGTCACTTCTAGTGGTGGCTAGGGAGCTATGTACCAGCTTTCAGCCCCCTAGTATGAAAAGGAGAGAAGTTTGGTTTGGAGCTCACACATCTGATACATACACTCTTCTGTCACTTTCAATGTTCTTCAAGAGTGTGAGGTTAAGTTTGAGAACTTTTGGGTGAACATGACAGAAGTTTGCTCCACATTCACTCAGCAGGTGTGATTTTCTCCCTGTCACTTCTAGCGGTGCCTAGGGAGCTATGTAGGTACCAGCTTTCAGCCCCCTAGTATGAACAGATGAGAAGTTTGGTTTGGAGCTCACACGTCTGTTACATACACTCTTCTGTCACTTTCAATGGTCTTCAAGACTGGGAGGCTAACTTTGAGAACATTTGGGTGAACATGACAGAAGTTTGCTCCACATTCACTCAGCAGGTGTGATTTTCTCCTCGTCACTTCTAGTGGTGCCTAGGGAGCTATGTAGGTACCAGCTTTCAGCCCCCTACTATGAACAGAAGAGAAGTTTGGTTTGGAGCTCACACATCTGATCCATACACTCTTCTGTCACTTTCAATGGTCTTCAAGACTGGGAGGCTAACTTTGAGAACATTTGGGGGAACATGACAGAAGTTTGCTCCACATTCACTCAGCAGGTGTGATTTTCTCCTTGTCTCTTCTAGTGGTGCCTAGGGAGCTATGTAGGTACCAGCTTTCAGCCCCCTACTATGAACAGAAGAGAAGTTTAGTTTGGAGCTCACACATCTGATCCATACACTCTTCTGTCACTTTCAATGGTCTTCAAGACTGGGAGGCTAACTTTGAGAACATTTGGGTGAACATGACAGAAGTTTGCTCCACATTCACTCAGCAGGTGTGATTTTCTCCTTGTCTCTTCTAGTGGTGCCTAGGGAGCTATGTAGGTACCAGCTTTCAGCCCCCTAGTATGAACAGATGAGAAGTTTGGTTTGGAGCTCACAAATCTGATACATACACTCTTCTGTCACTTTCAATGGTCTTCAAGACTGGGAGGCTAACTTTGAGATCATTTGGGTGAACATGACAGAAGTTTGCTCCACATTCACTCAGCAGGTGTGATTTTCTCCTTGTCACTTCTAGTGGTGGCTAGGGAGCTATGTAGGTACCAGCTTTCAGCCCCCTAGTATGAACAGAAGAGAAGTTTGGTTTGGAGCTCACACATCTGATATAACTTCTCTTCTGTCACTTTCAATGGTCTTCAAGAGTGTGAGGCTAACTTTGAGTACTTCTGGTAGAACATGACAGACGTTTGCTCCACATTCACTCAGCAGGTGTGATTTTCTCCTTGTCACTTCTAGTGGTGGCTAGGGAGCTATGTAGGTACCAGCTTTCAGCCCCCTAGTATGAACAGATGAGAAGTTTGGTTTGGAGCTCACACATCTGATACATACACTCTTCTGTCACTTTCAATGGTCTTCAAGACTGGGAGGCTAACTTTGAGAACATTTGGGTGAACATGACAGAAGTTTGCTCCACATTCACTCAGCAGGTGTGATTTTCTCCCTGTCACTTCTAGTGGTGCCTAGGGAGCTATGTAGGTACCAGCTTTCAGCCCCATAGTATGAACAGATGAGAAGTTTGGTTTGGAGCTCACACATCTGATCCATACACTCTTCTGTCACTTTCAATGGTCTTCAAGACTGGGAGGCTAACTTTGAGAACATTTGGGTGAACATGACAGAAGTTTGCTCCACATTCACTCAGCAGGTGTGATTTTCTCCTTGTCTCTTCTAGTGGTGCCTAGGGAGCTATGTAGGTACCAGCTTTCAGCCCCCTAGTATGAACAGATGAGAAGTTTGGTTTGGAGCTCACAAATCTGATACATACACTCTTCTGTCACTTTCAATGGTCTTCAAGACTGGGAGGCTAACTTTGAGATCATTTGGGTGAACATGACAGAAGTTTGCTCCACATTCACTCAGCAGGTGTGATTTTCTCCTTGTCACTTCTAGTGGTGGCTAGGGAGCTATGTAGGTACCAGCTTTCAGCCCCCTAGTATGAACAGATGAGAAGTTTGGTTTGGAGCTCACACATCTGATCCATACACTCTTCTGTCACTTTCAATGGTCTTCAAGACTGGGAGGCTAACTTTGAGAACATTTGGGGGAACATGACAGAAGTTTGCTCCACATTCACTCAGCAGGTGTGATTTTCTCCTTGTCTCTTCTAGTGGTGCCTAGGGAGCTATGTAGGTACCAGCTTTCAGCCCCCTACTATGAACAGAAGAGAAGTTTAGTTTGGAGCTCACACATCTGATCCATACACTCTTCTGTCACTTTCAATGGTCTTCAAGACTGGGAGGCTAACTTTGAGAACATTTGGGTGAACATGACAGAAGTTTGCTCCACATTCACTCAGCAGGTGTGATTTTCTCCCTGTCACTTCTAGTGGTGCCTAGGGAGCTATGTAGGTACCAGCTTTCAGCCCCATAGTATGAACAGATGAGAAGTTTGGTTTGGAGCTCACACATCTGATACATACACTCTTTTGTCACTTTCAATGGTCTTCAAGACTGGGAGGCTAACTTTGAGAACATTTGGGTGAACATGACAGAAGTTTGCTCCACATTCACTCAGCAGGTGTGATTTTCTCCTCGTCACTTCTAGTGGTGCCTAGGGAGCTATGTACCAGCTTTCAGCCCCCTAGTATGAACAGAAGAGAAGTTTGGTTTGGAGCTCACACATCTGATATAACTTCTCTTCTGTCACTTTCAATGGTCTTCAAGAGTGTGAGGCTAACTTTGAGTACTTCTGGTAGAACATGACAGAAGTTTGCTCCACATTCACTCAGCAGGTGTGATTTTCCCCTTGTCACTTCTAGTGGTGCCTAGGGAGCTATGTACCAGCTTTCAGCCCCCTAGTATGAACAGAAGAGAAGTTTGGTTTGGAAATCACACATCTGATATAACTTCTCCTCTGTCACTTTCAATGGTCTTCAGGAGTGTGAGGCTAACTTTGAGAACTTTTGAGTGAACATGACCGAAGTTTGCTCCACATTCACTCAGCAGGTGTGATTTTCCCCTTGTCACTTCTAGTGGTGCCTAGGGAGCTATGTACCAGCTTTCAGCCCCCTAGTATGAACAGAAGAGAAGTTTGGTTTGGAGCTCACACATCTGATATAACTTCTCTTCTGTCACTTGCAATGGTCTTCAAGAGTGTGAGGCTAAATTTGAGAACTTTTGGATGAACATGACAGAGGTTTGCTCCACATTCACTCAGCAGGTGTGATTTTCTCCTTGTCACTTCTAGTGGTGGCTAGGGAGCTATGTAGGTACCAGCTTTCAGCCCCCTAGTATGAACAGATGAGAAGTTTGGTTTGGAGCTCACACATCTGATACATACACTCTTCTGTCACTTTCAATGGTCTTCAAGAGTGTGAGGTTAAGTTTGAGAACTTTTGGGTGAACATGACAGAAGTTTGCTCCACATTCACTCAGCAGGTGTGATTTTCTCCCTGTCACTTCTAGTGGTGCCTAGGGAGCTATGTAGGTACCAGCTTTCAGCCCCCTAGTATGAACAGATGAGAAGTTTGGTTTGGAGCTCACACATCTGATACATACACTCTTTTGTCACTTTCAATGGTCTTCAAGACTGGGAGGCTAACTTTGAGAACATTTGGGTGAACATGACATAAGTTTGCTCCACATTCACTCAGCAGGTGTGATTTTCTCCTCGTCACTTCTAGTGGTGCCTAGGGAGCTATGTAGGTACCAGCTTTCAGCCCCCTAGTATGAACAGATGAGAAGTTTGGTTTGGAGCTCACACATCTGATACATACACTCTTCTGTGACTATCAATGGTCTTCAAGACTGGGAGGCTAACTTTGGAAACATTTGGGTGAACATGACAGAAGTTTGCTCCACATTCACTCAGCAGGTGTGATTTTCCCCTTGTCACTTCTTGTGGTGCCTAGGGAGCTATGTACCAGCTTTCAGCCCCCTAGTATGAACAGAAGAGAAGTTTGGTTTGGAGCTCACACATCTGATATAACTTCTCTTCTGTCACTTGCAATGGTCTTCAAGAGTGTGAGGCTAAATTTGAGAACTTTTGGATGAACATGACAGAGGTTTGCTCCACATTCACTCAGCAGGTGTGATTTTCTCCTCGTCACTTCTAGTGGTGCCTAGGGAGCTATGTAGGTACCAGCTTTCAGCCCCCTAGTATGAACAGATGAGAAGTTTGGTTTGGAGCTCACAAATCTGATACATACACTCTTCTGTCACTTTCAATGGTCTTCAAGACTGGGAGGCTAACTTTGAGATCATTTGGGTGAACATGACAGAAGTTTGCTCCACATTCACTCAGCAGGTGTGATTTTCTCCTTGTCACTTCTAGTGGTGGCTAGGGAGCTATGTAGGTACCAGCTTTCAGCCCCCTAGTATGAACAGAAGAGAAGTTTGGTTTGGAGCTCACACATCTGATGTAACTTCTCTTCTGTCACTTTCGATGGTTTTCCAGAGTGTGAGGGGCTAACTTTGAGAACTTTTGAGTGAACATGACCGAAGTCTGCTCCACATTCACTCAGCAGGTGTGAAAATGTTGTTAAAATTTTTAAATTATTTAAAATTTAAAATATGTTTGATGTTAATGAAAACTTATATCCCATTCGAATTCTTAGTGGAAACTACAAGCGGGAGGAAGAACTAGAATGGTACACAACGTAACTCACAGTTGCGATTCACAACCGTGTTGAGGTTACAGTTCCAGAAAATGCTATTTACCAACTTTCAACCCTTTAGTATCAACAGAAGAGAAGCCAGGTTTATAGCTCACACATCGGATATTACTTCTCTTCTTTTTATAATAGAGGGCTGAAAGCACTTACACATCTCATATAACTTCTCCTCTGTCATTTTCAATGGTCTTCAAGAGTGTGAGGCCAACTTTGAGAACTTTTGGATGAACATGACAGAAGTTTGCTCCACATTCACTCAGCAGGTGTTATTTTCTCCCTGTCACTTCTAGTGGTGCCTAGGGAGCTATGTACCAGCTTTCAGCCCCCTAGTATGAACAGAAGAGAAGTTTGGTTTGGAGCTCACACATCTGATGTAACTTCTCTTCTGTCACTTTCAATGGTCTTCAAGAGTGTGAGGCTAACTTTGACAACTTTTGAGTGAACATGACCGAAGTTTGCTCCACATTCACTCAGCAGGTGTAAAAATGTTTTTAAAATTTTAAAATTATTTAAAATTTAAAATACGTTTGATATTAATGAAAACTTATATCCCATTCGAATTCTTAGTGGAAACTACAAGCGGGAGGAAGAACTAGAATGGTACACAACGTAACTCACAGTTGCGATTCACCGTGTTGAGGTTACAGTTCCAGAAAATCTTATATACCCACTTTTAACCCTTTAGTATGAACGGAAGAGATGTCAGGTTTGTAGCTCACACATCGGATATTACTTCTCTTCTGTTTATAATAGAGGGCTGAAAGCACTCACACATCGGATATAACTTCTCTTCTGTCACTTTTAATGGTCCTCAAGAGTGTGAGGCTAACTTTGAGAGCTTTTGGGTGAACATGACAGAAGTTTGCTCCACATTCACTCAGCAGGTGTCATTTTCTCCTTGTCACTTCTGGTGGTGCCTAGGGAGCTGTGTACCAGCTTTCAACTCCCTAGTATGAACAGAAGAGAAGTTTGGTTTGTCGCTCACACATCTAATAATATAAAACGCCAACCGTACGTACGTACGTATGCACGTATGCACGGAGGGGTTGAAGGGGTCGTGGGAGTGGGGAGAGTTGGAGGCTGGAGGTTTTGGGGGCGGGCGGAGTTTGGGGCGGAAGGATTCAGAGGAGTTGGGGGCGGGCGGAGTTGGGGGGGGCGGAGTTGGGGGCGGGAGGAGTCGGAGTGATTGGGTGGAGGAGAGAGTCGGAGGAATTGTTTTTGCCTACTTTTTGTAGGCTTTTCAGCTAGTCTGATATAACTTCTCTTCTGTCACTTTCAATCTCCGTATAACAAAACTATAATACAAATAATGTAGCACGAGTTTTGTTGTACGCGCTTTTTCCCCACTTAGCATTGACCGATTTCGATGAAATTTGGTATGTAGGCTCCATTTGGGGTCTAATTGTGCGCCGAAGATTTTGGTTGATTTAGGTCACTTGTAAGTGTTGAAAAATAAGGTTTGAAATTTTGAAAACGCCCTAACTCAACAAATTTTGATATAAAGGTATTGTTTTTCCATCAATTTAAGATAGTATGGAATTTTCAAAATTTTTTGAGACCACGCGGAGCCCTGTAGGACAAACCGTTCGCTCCCTACGAGAATTTAAGGGTTTTACGTCCGATAATCAGAAACACGAGTGTGAATCGCAAAAGAGGCCTAATCTCCGTTCAAATTTTAGCTGACCAAAATGCGATCGATGTTTTTCTTCAAGCTGGTTGGTGGTAACAATGGCAAAGCCGTGTTCTTTTCAGACGAGTGATCTATTTTTAAAAAATTTAAAAAACCGTTGTGTAATAATTTGCAGCGGTTTTTTTTTCAAGTCTTTCCACACGATTGCGGGGACGGATTTCGCGCGTTTTCCTTGAAGTTACAAGGGTGGAAAAAAAATGCAAGTGTAAAGTAAAGGCCGCTTCTGAAGAACTTTGGAATTCAACAAAATAGTATCTCACCTTGTAAGAGACCAAGAGCAGAACCGGGTCGTGGCGTTGTTTCGCCATAATTAGTTATCTTTCGAAGATTTGTCTCACTCGAACTCGGCCTTTGAAGCATGAGACTTGATGAAGTGAGTTTATAACCTCCATCAGAGTATTGTCTAAGAGGTGAGTAAGACCTGAAAACATTTCCGGCCACGACTGATTCATATGTTTATGTGATTTGAAAGTTGTTTCGATGAACATATTTTGTAATAAATTCGTAAATAAACTTTTGAGAATCACCTAAATTTTTCGTGAGTGCTCTTGGTTTTCCCTCGATTTCCCTTTTTAGAATTCTGGAACGTGACTGCCTCTTGGTCTGCAGGAATAGACGGCAGTTTTCTTCTCATACGCAGAGATTTTTGGGAGTCAGTCTCACTCATTGTATCTGACGAATCACCGCCATCCCGCGTCCCTCTAGGTGTCCCAACTGGAGTACTTTGAGGAGTTCCTAATGGTGTCACTGAAAAATAAAAACCGTCAACAAAAATTAGCGTTTCAAAAAAATCCTTTTAACTCAGTAAATAATGTAAATAATATTTTAATAATAAAATCAATTTGAAAGCAACCTGAGTTCATTTGATGCGTTAAGCCTGAGGAAACCAGGATTGGTGGTGAAGTTCCAAGGAGTCTTTGTTGTGCTGTAAGTTTATCAGCTGTGAGTAAAGAGCTAGAAACCAACTGATTATTGATCATCTGAACGGGCACTGAGGGTTGACTGAGAAACTGAGCTGCCATCATCTGCTGTAATGAGACTCCTGAACCAACTGCTTGACTTTGGCTAAGCAAGTTTAAATTCGCCTCTTTTGTGTTTCTCTGAAACAATTATATAAAATATTGGTACATCTTTTATCACATATACATATATATATAATTCACTCCACATTATTGAAATGAAATGGTTTGTTCTATTTAAATATCTAGTAAGAATTTTGAATATTGACACTGGTCTACAAAATGAACGAGGTTCTAAGATTTTAGATGAACTTGCGTGAATCAGTGAAAATCCTTCCATTTCGCTCTTAATTGTTGGACCGAACGTTTATTTGGAGACCAGTGCATATATTAGAACTATTGAGGTGAAGCAAATGGTTTGATGATTTTTTTCTTCAGTTACGAACGAATCGTTCGATATATAGACAAGTACTTCAAAACTTACACACACCACAAGCAACCTGCAACCTTCACTATGATAAAACCAAAATAATAAAGAATACAGATTTGTTTTTTCCAAGACACTCTTAACCTCAAGCTCCGTTATATTTTTCCAAACTAAATACGCGGACAAAGATTTTCAATTAGATACATAGTGTAGAATTTGAAGCAAACTATCGTAACGCATGGAAGATCTAACCTTACAAATCTTTTTGAAACCCTGGTTTGGAATGTATTACCTCTTCTTCTCAACAAATATATCTTTGCCCCCAAACCATTAATTTTTATTTCTAAACATATTCGAATAAGCTTTAAGAAATTCCCCTATCTAAAGCTGATAAGTTAAACAGCTAAATAAACGTATCAAGTCCAGAACCCATTCGGATATCTGAGGGCTTCTCGAAACTTCACGAGACTTCAAGAATGAAATTATTTAACATTATCATCCAAAAATATACTATACTGACACAACAATCCCTCAGACTTTACCTGTTGCAACTTTTGTTGCTCAGCTGTTGAGTGAGGAGGTAAAGAGCGTTTGATTTTTTTAAGGTGCTGTGCGTGGTGTTGAAGTTGCATGTGCTGCTGATACATTTGTTGCTGCTGTGGGGTGAGGTTCTGGACAAACATAGGTTGGTGCTCTGGTAATTTTTGGAATACTTGTTGATTTTGCTGCATCATCAGCATTTTTTGATCAACGTCCAGCATTGTCTGGAAGTCTTGTTTCTGCTGAATTAAACTTGCCTGATGGTCAGAGAGCTGTGCCGTTCCAATTTTTTGAAATTGCTGTTGCAGCTCCTGATGCAGGAGTTGCTGGTTGGGTAGTGATTGATATTGTTGAGGTATTTGGAACCTACTGTTATGGAACTTCATCTCATTTTCCATCTGCATAATTTGTCTACTATCCATTTTTTGCTGATCATAGCTTTGTTGACCTCCATGCATAAATTGTTCGTTAGCCCTGATTTGAGCTTGTATACTTTGTGGATTCGGTTTTGCTTGACCCTTAACATCTTGACCATAGGAACCATCCTCATCTAGCTTCTCATCATTCTGGGAAGAGCTATTACCCAATCCTAGAAACACAAAGAGTCATCTGTTATTGTAGATTGAAAACGTTCAAACAAGTTGAAATATCATTTGCGATAACAAAGTTCTTGATTGTCTGAAGATTTGCGTTGTGAAAAGAAGAAGTTAGAGATACAGCTAAGTAATGATAATACAGCGATGAATTGATAGTTCGAGTTTGTATGCAAGGATTATTGGTTTTTGTTTCTTCCTTGGATCTACACTAACCTAAGGCACGACTAAAGTCAGCAAGCATTCCACTGATAGTTCCAGCAGTTGGCTTTGCTTGTGTATTGTTTGGATTTGATTGAGATTTATCCAGTTCTCCCATTTCGTTCTGAAATAAAATAATTATCGAGTAAACTTCATAAATTCAGTTAAGGTACATCTTCAACACCACTTCTATTACTACATTTACTATCAAACATAAATTAGTTGCCAACATTATGAACTTAAAAAACCTAATGTGCATACTCCACGAAGGCTCACCCACTCATTTTTTCGAGGCACCTTTTAAAACGGTACGCTGGGTGAGCAAACGACGAGGAGGGTCTATACTAGACTCTACATGTATAGGGAATGAAAATTCTTGAAATAATGTTAAAGCAACCTACCTGCATTGTGGGATATTTTTCTCCTTTACTCCTAGAGAAAAAGCTTTGTTCCTTGGCGTATTCCTTTTGATAACCCTGATGCATATGATCAGGCATCTCCCTCCAGGTGTCTTCCTGCATGTAAAATCCTTCCGGTCTCATGTTCGAGAATAAACCTTCTGACTGTTTATTTTGTTGCATCATCTGACTTTTAGTCCTCGATGAAATTTGTTGTCTTTGAATTTGTTGTTGCAATTTCTTGATTTGTTGGTATTGAACTTCTTGCTGCTGAAGTAAGGAATTTTTGAATGACTGTTGTTGCTGTTGGATTTGTTGTTGCTGTTGTTGAATTTGATGTTGTTGCTGCTGTAATTGTTCTTGTTCCATTTGTTGTTGGTGCGCTTGCTGTTGTTGCACTTGCTGTTGCTGCAGAAACTGTTGTTGGGAAGACTGTTGCATTTGGTTTCCTTGACCGAAGTGTAACTGTTGATGGGTAGGTGACATTTGCTGTTGGGGATTACTCTGATTTTGCAGAGATTGGTGTTGTTGGTTCATAAGTTGTAAAGACTGCCCTCGAAGCAATGACTGCCCATGAAGTGAAGACTGACCAGAAATCTGATTCTGGCTATGAAGAGGAGACTGACTAGCAATCTGGTTCTGGCTATGTAGAGGAGACTGACCAGTAATCTGGTTCTGGCTATGAAGAGAAGATTGCCCGGTCATCTGGTTCTGGCTATGAAGAGAAGACTGACCAGCCATCTGGTTCTGGCTATGAAGGGGAGACTGACTAGCAATCTGGTTCTGACTATGAAGAATTGATGTAGTCATTACCATAGGAGATGTCGTGGAATGCAAGGGAGACCCTGTATGCAGAGACGAACTCGAATGGAGGGAAGTTGTGTGGAGAGGAGACGATTGAAGGTGACTCTGACTGCTAATAGGAGGAGGCATGTGAAGGGACGACGAACTCATCACCTGCGACTGAACAGTCGTCAGTTGCTGCTGCGCGAGTTTCTGAGTTTGCTGTTGCAGCAGTTGACTATTCCTTTGTAATACATCGCCGTATGGATATAACTCTTCATCAAGCCCCTGCAAAGATTTTTCAGTCTTATCGATAGTAGAGAGGTATGACTGCCCATTTAGCTGCTCACGTTGTAGGAGTTGAGATTGCTGCTGTTGTTGCTGCTGCTGCTGCTGTTGTTGCTGCTGCTGTTGTTGTTGTTGTTGTTGCTGCTGCTGCTGCAGAAGTGTGTTTATAGCTTGATCACTAAGCTCGATATTCTTTTCTAAAAACTAAAAACAATCAATTAGAACGTAATATACAAAACTAATAACTTTTGTAATATTACCAATTGAAAACATACATACAGCTTGGTACCTAGTTTCTGATGGGTCGTGGGATATTAGTTGTTTAATACTATCACCGAGGGAATCTGTTTTTCTGAAACATAAATTAACAGTTACGTCATGTGATCTATTAGTTTTTTCTTCGTTCTTATTTTTAGATAACTTCCGAATTTTCTGATAAATTGTATTCAAGCCCCGGAATACACATTTTTCAGGGGATTTGAATCAAAAACGTATTGTGACCACCTGAAGCATTGTTCTCCTGTTCGAAGGAAAAAAAGGCACGTTGCAATTAGTTCGAAGAAATTCATGTTTTTTCCTTACTAACCTATACGGCGTTTTTCCGTAAAGAGAGTCCTGCGACGGCCTCGTCTTTCCATTCGAGTTCTCGATACCTTGAAAATATTAATCACTCCATTAAATACATCGGACAAAGAACACTGTTATACGAGTACTTTAGATTCCAATTATTCGATAGAACTAATTAAACCTTCATTTGAAAGACTTCAAGTTTATAAAGCGATTATACCAGGAAGCTTCGAGGAGCTGTTGACTACAAAATGAATCGAATTGCTGATATTTGTTATAGTCATAATTGAGAATGGTTGCAAATTTTAACTATTCGCAGACTATTATAACACAAGGTAAAAGTCAATAAGACAAGAAGGCTGGTGATAAAAATTATCGCAGTTCTACCACTTAAACTCATAAAAATCAGTCATTAAAGGTAATTTGGAACAAGTTGGGACGATTATCGAAGTGTCGAAACAAGTTATATATGGAGGGTATTGGGGGAAAATAAACGGGTTCTCATAAACAGATAGGTAATGTTGGCTTTAACTTTTATTTCTTATAAGTACTGCTACTTTTTTCTCTCACTATGATCAAATCTAGCGGTCTCTATAGATTTTTTCATATTTATATTATTTCATCAAAAAATGCAATACGTTATATCGTATAATACCAATCGAACCGTGAGATCAAAAGCTGAAACAGCACGACGATTGCCAAAACTAACCCGACTCAATTTTTATACAAATATTTACTAGTCGGAATCATTTAAAAATACAGAAATATGCAATTGCCAAGAAAATTAGCTAAAAAATGGAAAATAAACGTTAGGATTAGAAGAAAATTAGCTCATGCGATTTAAGTCAGTACACGTAAGAGGAGTAACTCCATGCAGGTAAGGAAAATGTACCGTTCAGGGGTTTTGGTGACTAGAAGGCATTGATGAAATTATTCAAAATCCGAATGAGAAATGATTTCTGGGAGTCCCTGTGAAAGTCATTCAAAGAGATAGCTGACGGATTTTACTTTAAATATAGGTAGGTATAAGATGCAATGAGAATATTGAAGAAAGAAACATGAAGAATGAATGAAGCTGAAACATAAGATTATCGTCGGTCTATGGCGTTATAAAGAAAGTGACCGATTCAAAAATGAACTTTTGGTGATGGAGAAATCACTCACTGGAATTGATAGATTCGGGTTCACCTCGTGGTGAGAATTCTTATCCAAAATCTAAGTTATCGCATCTTAAATTTGAAAAAATATATCAAGGACAGTGACATTAAATGGGAGGGAGGAAATTGGTCCCATTGACAAATGACGCAATCGTGATATGCGTGATTTCTCAACGAGTAATCCATGACTCCAAACGGAAAACGTGTAGGTTATTTTCCCATATTTCTGGCCTAAACAAACAGGTAAGTAGTAAAGAATAACAGCGATTCCTCATCTCACAATCGATCATGAAATTAAAAAGATGACAGTAATTCGAATTTGCATAGATTTTTGCGAATTTTGAATATTAATTTTTACGAGTATCGATTGACATTATGATAAATAAAAACTAGTTGGGATTCGAAAACTATTTATTTCAGATTTTTTGTACTGTTACAGATTGTACAAACTTATTTCATTTTCGCTCCCAAACAACGACAAGTGTTTTGTGAGGCATCTTTCCACTATTTATTTTCTCTCATGTCAGTACTGTTGAAAAAATCCCATTCACCATTACGAATTTTAATTTTGGAAAAAAAATGCAATTACCATTATTTTGCTGAAATGGTTTAGTGCAAGATGGTAGTTTTTTCTTGCGATTACCATTTCAGTAGTCGTTATGCACTGCAATCACTCCTCATCACAAACTACCGTAATCATAATTCAATGTAGTTAGTACCTACCCTTTAAGTAATATCGTAATTGTATTGTATTAAGATTACTGCAGTGGTTATCTTTCGAGAAATTTGCAGTTCACCTCGATTACTGATCGGAGTAATTCAATTATAATTACCAATTCTTGTAATCGATTATCGGAAAGACAATTTCTGCTTTCAAGTACAAGGAATGGTAACTGTCGAAAAAACTAATCCCATTACAGTAACCCTTAACAGAAAATAACGGTAAATGCTACTTTTTATATGAAAAGAATTAATAATGATAAAAGTAAGAAACAACACAAGTTATCGATCACTAGACACCTCTGTCAGGCGTACCGATTAGAGACGAGGAATCTTGGATTTCAGTTTGACATTATTTTGACCTTGGGATCACTCCAATGAACGGTGCCTCTAGTCAAACTACGACTACGTTACATGTAGTTCATTTACCGATATTATTAACTGGTGGTTGAGCTTTTAAAATGTTCTGGTTAGAGTTCGAAAAGTTATTATTGTTTCTATACTGGTTGGTAGATCCAGGAGGCTGATATGATGTTGGTTCCTCCTTCTTCGCCAATTGGGCTACATAAAATAGAAAGAAGAAAAACATTTTAAATTTAGTTTTTCGTTTAAAAGTCAAAATCAATGTAATTATAGCGCACAAACAAAAACTCAAATATGCTTGGGGAATAATGCAGAAGCGAGTTACCCTAATTTTTTATAAACGTCAGTTGCTGTAACAAAGCTAACTAATTTCAACACCTCACTGTTCACGAGCACTCTAAAATTCTCTACCACAACTCAAGTTTATCATTGTTACAAACACCTAATTGCAGGTATCATTGTACATTTGAATATGATTCTCACATTTTTCTTCATTTCGCATAATTTGCGATTTGGTGAACATCGATGCTACACTATATCGTCTACTCTACAGAAATTATACACTAAAAAATTCGATAAAACAACGCAAGGAAGGATTTAGGGTAACTATACGTTATACTAAGTAAATAATTCGCGTCTCGTCTTTTCGATTACAATTTTTCTCTTGATAAAACAAGCATGCATTTTGCACAAAATTATTTTGAATTCATAACAAGTCATTTCGATTATTTTCGTGTTGGCCCCTTGAGGCCCAGATCGAAAAGAAACCCCAAAAAGGAAAAAAAAGTTGAATTTGATTGGGGAAAAGTTATGGATTGAAACGATTTTAAGGTCATTTAAGGGTCGATGCAGCTGTATTGAAAGTGGTCCAAAGTTATGATTCTAGAGTAGGTACCTATGTGCTTGTTTTCCTCCCAACTCTTCGAAAGATTTTCCTCATTTCTACTCCACCTTTCTTTTCTTTTTTCCCGAGAGGTCTTTTTTCAAGCCTTTTTGTAGGATTTTTAAAATCTTGAATTTGAAAGAAAATCCTGAAAATTGGGACAATTTCCAAATACAAACCGCAGTGGTACATCATCTGACTGACCTGATTCAATTTAACTTGTTATGCTCCAAATACCAACTCCCTAAAAATCTGTCATTCCAAAATATCTACGGTGAATCATATTCATTACAAAATAATTTTGTTACTACCCACACTAATCTCGTTTCAATTTTTAAAAATGTCAGTTCATACCTACGTAGGACCTGTTAATTTATCCGTTTTCTATCTATCCTATAATATTCTACTCGTTCTACAGGGTGTCTACAAAACAAGTCTCATTCCTTCAAGGGGTCGATTTTACAACTGAATTTCAACAAAAATGTCTTTTAGCGATTTTTTTAGAGGCTTCTTTTCCGAGTTTTTCTATTTTAAATTTTTTTTCTCGTGATTTTGACCTTTTGTCATTAAACCGGTAATAACTCCTTTAATTTGCTGTGATAATTACAATTTGAGGATACTGTTGGAAAGAGCGTTAAATTCCCTATCTCTCTAATACCAAATACAATTTTTTCAGTTGAATTTTACGGGGAATAAAGCACGAGCGTCTAAACCACACCTACGGCATTAGTTCATGTATCCTCCGCTAAGGATAATAAAGCGTTTTTCCTTTGAATATTGATTCAAAGGAAAAACGCTTTATCTATAGATGATAAATTAATCATACCCCCATATGATTGAGATATTATAAAATAGGAAGATAGTTTAGTTTGATCCAAAATATCTTATTTGATATTTTAATATCTATATTTATCTATAGATGATAAATTAATCATACCCCCATATGATTGAGATATTATAAAATAGGAAGATAGTTTAGTTTGATCCAAAATATCTTATTTGATATTTTAATATCTATATTTATCTATAGATGATAAATTAATCATACCCCCATATGATTGAGATATTATAAAATAGGAAGATAGTTTAGTTTGATCCAAAATAGCTTATCTCATTGGAGATAAGCTTAGTTACCTATTTTGGTAAAGCTTGAGATAATGCGATGCAGGTGATTCAAGGGAAAAATGTTTTACTATCCCTTGCGGAGGATACATGAACTAATGCTGTAGGTGTGATTTAGACAAAACGGAATAAACGAACCCTAAAAAGTGCATTTAGTAACTTTTTCAAAACTTTCCGTTTGGTCTTCACCACCGCCGCTCTTCCCGAGCACCGAGTCTCCCCGTTAAACCCTCGATTTCGTTGAAATAATGCACGTTTTTCAGCGTTCAAACATGAACTTCTTCCTCAAATTCTATAGTAAAATATTTTTGACTATATCGTTGGAAAGCCGAGAGTCTGGCGAAGTTTTTAGGCTTTCCGGCAATAGTTCATTATCTGGAATTGTTTGGACATTATGGGCGTTGAAAAACGGAAAGCTTTCGAAAAGTTACTAAGTTCACTTTTTAAGTTACTTTATTTCCCGTAAAATTCAACTGAAAAAATTTTATTTGGTATTAGGGAGATAGGAAATGTAACGCTCTTTCCAACGGTATCCTCAAATTGTAATTATCACAGCAAATTAAAGGAGTTATTACCAGTTTAATGACATGAGGTCAAAATCATGGGAAAAAACTTTAAAATTGAAATAACTCGGAAAAGAAGCCTCTAAAAAATTGCTGAGAGACATTTTTGTTGGAATTCAGTTGTAGAATCGACCCCTTGAAGGAATGAGACTTGTTTTGTAGACACCCTGTATATGTAAGGTAGAGAATGAATCAGCATGTACGGCCATAGGTAGTAGATAGAAAAATGATGAAACTAATTTCTCCTAAGTCTCATGGTCTTTATTCAAATATTCCAGAATGATGTAACTAAAAGTCTGTAGCTGGTTTGTTCCCTTAACAAAAATTTTGTTCGTAAGGTCTCAACAGAAAGTTTTGACGAGCACCTTCCCTGACCCAGTTAAAAAAGTATTGAAGGTTCATTCATCAACTAAATTCTCTTGAAGATATGGTTTCATAACATCGGTGCCTTCTATTAAAGTATTAATTTTGAATTCTTCCAACTTGTAGGATCAAAGATGAGCTATCCAAGAAGGAGCAACATGATAGGTCGGAAATGAACGGAAGTGAGTGGAAAAGGGGGATCAACGTTCGACGTCATATGAAACCCGCACGTGACATTTGAATGAAGGTAAGAATGTTGATTCAACTTCACGTTTTATTCTTTCATAACTTCGGTGGATTTTGGATATGAAAATTGAGACAGGATGAACCATTTGCCGAGTTCATAAATAGCGAACTTTGCCCCAAAATGATTCCCATATTCCTACCATGAGTTAAAAGGAGGTAAATTGTAAATTTATTTTGGTCTGTCTCTACGTTTACCTAATTTCTGTTTACTAAAGTGTTCTCGGGACCCAGTCAGGTTCATTTTTTGATTTTTTCAGCTCAACTTTAAAAGTATTGGACAATTTTAGGAAGTTACGCCTAATGTACCTATCATAGAGATATAATTCTACATTTTCTTTGTACAACCTTTTGAACATACAGGGTCTGTCGCGAAAGTATCTAAGTATTTATTTAAGTATTTTTCAAAGACAATTTATTGATAATAAACGCACAAACGCTTGATATTCTTCAAAATACACTTTACACATTTTGAAGCGTTTCTTTCTCTCTTGGAAGTCCTACGTTTATTATCAATAGATTTTTCAAAAACATTTGTTCTCGATACTTTTGCGATAAATTAATTTAATAATTAATTATTTTTGATCAAAATTAATAGATTAAATAATTAATTTGTTCCATAAATATATTGTTTCATATTTTAAATAAATCAAAATTCTATATCAGGTTTTTGTCCAAGTAGAAACCTATTACAAATTGATAGAATGTAGGGGAACTTTATTTTTAGAATTTTAGGGATTAAATGTTCGAGTTTACTATGAGAAGTAGGGGTCCAGCCGAAAATGTGGGGTCTTCCCCTAATTATCCTTCTTAACCCCTTCACCAATATTGGTGAAGACCCAAACACCACAGGGCCTACATGTCAATACTGACGGAAGGTTAACTTCTTCTTTTTTGAACGGGTTATTGTCGTTCCCTAATCGTCAAAATTCACTCATTCATTTAGGGCGGACTTCGGAGGTCTTCTGGGACATTTATAGGTGAAGTGCAATGATGTGTGTATTGTGAATAGAAGAAAATAATCAAGCAGCAAAGAATATAATTGTGCAAGGTGTCGTGTCGAAATATTTTGCGATAGATTGTGCCTCATTTACACTTTGGTACGTTCAAAGACGTTGCACTTGAATTTTATAATACACTAGATAAATGATGGGTAATTATAAATGAAATTAATGATATTTCGCATTTCGAGCTCGCATGCACCTAAATGAACTCAAGAAGTCTGAACATTTCTCGTGCTGTCTAATGTAACATTTAAACAAAATAAATTATTTTTAGTGATGACGGTAAAAATAAACAATAACAAGCTGCAACTAATTTTAATTTGTTTCTTCAATGCATTATGAAGCTAAACGTCAACAATATTTCTAATAATACAATTTCAGATAAGCAACAATAAATTATAAGTAAATATTATTGTATAATCGAAAAAGGCGATGAATGTTTTGAGGGATAATAGGAAATGTGAATGAAGATAATTGGTTATTTGTATATTCGTCTCTAGCGTTTGTATAACCGTACAGTTTCATGAGTGGTTGTCCAAGTTTGTCTCATTGTTGATGTCAAGGATCCAAGGGGAAGTATATTGTAGCACAGCAACCGTGACTTGTGAGACCGTCCTGTAATATTTCCTCATTTCTTTAAAATGTGGCATCCACATAATAATGTCGTCTCATCTGATTCAAATGTTTTATGTGCTCTACGGTTCCAACTTACATGCACAACTAATTTTTCGAAAAACCTGTAGTAGGCAAATCGCTATGAAAGTCAACCCCGTCAGCTCAACCTCGTAGATAGTATATCGAGAACTCAACTACAATCATTTTACGCTCTATTCAATTCAAAAATGGTTACTCTCAACAACACCCGCTCGTTTTGACCGACTTCAAACCAGTCTCGTAAATCTACTATGTCAATTAATCTACGGCCAAACACGAGTTGTTTTGCCGAAAATGAAATTTTAATAGTATTGTTATGGGAACGGGAGAAAAAAGAGGTGTCTCAAAACCAATCAACAACACTTCAGAATCCGTTCTACAACTAATTTGCTACAATTTTTCCTTCCTTTCATGCCTTTTTATTACCCCTCTTAAATGCCACTTTTCTCACTTTGAATTTTTTTTTTCGTGTTTTCGACCTAAAATGATCATAACTTCCTCATTCTTTGGTTCATTATTTTCAACTAGCTGAAAAGCCTACTAAAAGTAGGCAAAACGCTTCTTCCGACTCTCCCCGCATCCCACTCCCTCCGGCTCCTCCCGCCTCCGAATTCCCCCCTCCCGCCCCTCCGTCTCTCCCACCTCCCAAGACCCCTCCGTGCATACGTACGTACGTACGTACGTACGGTTGGCGTTTTATTATATTAGATAATAAACCTTTGGAATCGACCAAGAAAATTTTGTTTACCCCCCCCCCCAAATTTTTTGGTTTACGTTTCAAAGTACGTAAAATTCAAACAAAAATCTGGCAAATTTGGCAAGTCAATCAAAATTTAGATGAAATGTGGTATGTGGGCTCCATTTGGGGTCTAGTTGTGCCCCGAAGATTTTGGTTGATGTAGGTCAGTTCTAAGGGTTCCAAAGTAAATTTTGAAGTTTTGAAAACGCCCTAACTCAAAAAATTTCGATATAAAGGTATTGTTTTTCCTTCAATTTAAGATTCTATAGAATTTTTAGAATTTTTTGAGACCACGCGGAGCTCGGTAGGACAAACAAAATCGGAAACACGAGTGTGAATCGCAAAAGAGGCCTAATCTCCGTTCAAATTTTAGCTGACCGAAATGCGATCGATGTTTTTCTTCATGTTGGATGGTTGGTGGCTTTGCAGACGAGTGATCTATAGAAAAATAATAAACCATTGTAATTTGCAGCGTTTTATTCGATTTTTGGATTCTACGTACCTTGAAACGTAAACCATCAAATTTTGAGGGGGTGTTAAAATTTTATTTTTCTTGGTCGATTCCAAAGGTTCATTATTGAAAATAATAAACCAACACACAAAAAATTCCGAGTGAAAAAATTGGCATGTGAGCGAGGTAAAAACAATAGTGCTAGGAAAGGAAAATTTGTTGCAAATTAGTTGTGGAACCAATTTTTTAAGTATTGTTGAATGGTTGCGAGACATTCTTTATGTGATATTTGAAAATATCATTTGAAAATTTCGTGTTTTGGTTACTTTTTCCTTCCGTCTCATAGCATCATTGAAACGGATTGATAACTTCCAAACTAGATGGTATATTGGAATAGGTACTTGGAAGTTATGTGAGTGAGTTTTTCACTGCCGGCTAGTTTTGAAGTCGGTCTATTTTTTGTTAAACATATTTGTAAATTAATCTTGAACTATTGTACCGAGCCGTTCAAAACAATTTGTAAATTTTTCAAATTATTACAGGTATTTATTAAGCCGACAAAGTATTTAATAAGTTCCTACTGTAGCGAAGTCTACCTTAACTAAGCACGCAAATGTATACCTACTTAAATTTCAGTACCCATTAGTGAATGAATCGAATGGGTAATTATGAATGAATTGAGATCGATCTATTCAATAGAGTGTTTTTACATTTTTTAAAGGATATATATAAGTATTGTAAATTATAAGAGGAACATTTCTTTATTTGTTGCCAAATCTGGTGTCTGCAGCGTGCTAATTCAGTGAAAATCATACTCTGTTCTGTATACCATGGTAAAGTATTATGTTTAAAGGGTCATTCTCAGAAAAACTAAGAAATCAATATCTATTCAACTTCCTAATTCAAAAAGCCCCGTTCGTGCAGTATGAGTTAATGAGTTACAAAAATTTTACCAACTTTCGCGAATTCTGCAATCATGATTTCAAAATTTCTGGTGAGGTATGGGGAAACGTGCGCTAATTTTGTATATTCGATACAATAACATGTTATTATGGGTGAAAATGTGGGTAATTTTCACTATAAACCTCAAACATCAGGTTATTTTAGTGGTTCTAAAACGTATTCGAATCTTTAGTTCAACGATATCTAACCCTTGTAAAAACATGTAGTCACATTGGTACGAATCAGGGTATGATTACACATGTCCTGTACATTGAAAAAGTTAGGGACTTCTAGAATATATTCTATTATCCAGTTTTATAAAAATATTTATGGAAACGTCTGCCAAGTGGGTGTGGCACAAAGCTTCCTCGTATCCATAATCCGATTGTATAGATGATCCGATACATAGTAGTTAATCCCAAAACATCAAAACAAGTTAATCTATAACATCCCTGAAAATTGCATTGAAATCGGATGGAAAATGTAGAAGTTATAGCCGTTACAAGGAATTCACGTTTGCGCATGCGCAGTCGCTTCTATCAGTACGAGGATGATGATTTTCATAGGGGACCGTCTACACACCAACCCGCACAATCCCTGAGAATTTCATAGAAATCGGACTATAACTTCGTATAGTTATGCCCGTTACAAGGATTTCATGACAGACACACAGACAGACAGACACGGAACCAAAATTGTTCAGAAAGGTCTAAAACGCAAAACGCGAGTGAAAATTTTGATTTTGGAGAACTTTTTTTTTTCATCCTTGAAAAGTGAAAAAAAAGCTTCTGCTACCTTGGTAGATTCGGAAGCAAAATCTGAGTTCGACTTTTATTGAATCAGTTACGTTAACTTTGGATAACAGCATGGAAATCACTTATCTTCTTCTCTCAACAATGAAAGTTGAAAAAGAAGAAGTGAATCAGCGGGGTAAGAAAAATTTTGATATTGTTTCAATATTAGTGATCAATAGTAGTGGAAATTTGCATCTTAAAATTTTTCATTTAGATTAAAATGTATGAACTTTCTTCTCTTTTTCTTTTTTGTATATTTTTGAAAGAATCTCTTTCAAGAGAAAATTTTCTGAATAACTCAACTAAACGTAACTTTTTTCTCGGGAATGACGATCAAATTTACCAATTCCATATGTTGTGTATTTTCAGGCAAGTGATTTTGTCCACTACCATGCAGATACAGATGAAAATTTCATGTTTCAAATTGGGTCGAAAAGATCTAATAGATATATTTTGTTGATAAAAATAACCTTTATAAACGTAACGAAGAGAGGAAAATTACGACGTGTTCGATTGAGAGTTAGGTCATTAAAAGAGAATGTTCATACAAGTTCAGGAATAATTGCACTCCATTGAGATGTTTATTACAAAGGCGTGATCTTTGTCGATGCCCAGGTAGAATTATGATTTCAGATTCTATAGTTGCCATTGGTGCTGATAACTTAAACAGTGGTGCTTGAGGGAGGCGGAAGGAGGAGATTATATTTTGGAATATTTGACAACTCAACAGTCCTAGAGATTTGAACGTTGTGGAAGAGAGCCACTGCCTGTAATGAAGAACATTCTATAATTTCACTTCAACTTGACAAGGACTGAGATAGAGTCAAAAAATGTAGAGGTACATCTACTTGTAGTTCGAGGTCAAATCAAGTTTCTAAACTAATAAGAGAGACTTTTTTAAAGATGTAACCTCAAGTACCTCGTAAAAACGTATGAACGATATGGATCAGATTTGAAAGCACAAAGTAGGATTCTCTCAAAATATTATTGTATTTTGCAAAAAAGCGATAAAATTTAATCATCTTTATTAAATGTAAATGTTGTGGAAACTAAGTGGAAAATTCGATCGAATTTCGATGATGACATTTAATAATGAAAATGTCGTTGCCACTCAACGTACTGGTGGAACCAGAAACACAACTAATGAAGTTAAATATTATTATTATTATTATTGAGAGTCTTTTTGAAGGCAAAGAATCGATTCGACGGATTACGAATTTAGAGAAGAAAAACACGGAACATCTCATTCGGTGAAGAATTAGTCGTTGAAAAGAGGGTGGTGAAGAAGGACGAGAATGCCAGGAGGAGCAGCTGCCGTCGATGGCAACATGAACCGAACAGGGAAACGGATAGGAAACAATTCCATTCACTATTCAGAAGTTAAGAGTAGTGAGGCTGTGACATAAATATAACAAGCCGAGCGCTGTTGTTGAGAATGAGCAGTAGCCGTCCGTTAGATTGCGGATTATGGTTTATTATTTTCCATAGTGAACCTTTGGAATCGACCGAGAAAAAGAAGACGCTTCTCAAAATTTGATGGTTTGCGTTTCAAGGTATGTATAATCCAAAAATTGAATTTTAAGTTATCTGTCCGTACGTTGTACGACTTACCTTGCAAGGCGTACCTCATACGTTGTACTCTATACCCCGTATGTGGCACTTCGCCGGGTTCCTGTGGACCGATTTTGATGCGATTTGGGATACCGGCTCCATTTGGGTTCTAGTTGTGCTCCGAAGGTTTTGGTTACAACTGTCAGTCACTTCTATGGGGTGAAAATTGGGGGAAAACATTTTCAAAATGCCCAAGGACGTAAAATTTCTATATACAGTTATTGTTTTGTTATTAATTTATTAATATTAAATAGCGACGAGTTTAAAACTTGAAACTTTTTGATTTTACCCAGAGCTTTGAAGGACCAACCGATCGCTAATAATGATAATTGGTTATTTAATTAGTGAATAAATCATTACTGAAGTTTTTTGATCAATTTAGAATAGTGTTCAAATTTAGAAGGAAATGGCACCCATCCAGAGCTCTGAAGAAGAAAAAAAGTATATTAAAAGTTGAGTAAACAGCTATTTCAGGTAGGTACTTTATACGATAAGGTAGAAACTAGTAATGGCAAAGACGAGTTCTTTGCAGACTGGTGATCTTCACAGAAAAATAATAAACCTTTGTGTGATAATTTGCATATTTTTAAATTACTTCTTTTCATCATTTCATTGGGCTACAACAAAGGTCGTAGTGTAATATTTAAATGTTTAGCCTTAAATTACGGGAGGAAAAAGTCCACTTTTTTATGATCAATCTTCACCACTGAATAGTGAATTACCTGGAACTGAAATTGTAGAAATATCCAAGTCCGGACCTTTCGAGCCGCCCAATTGACGGTTGGAATGAAGGATTTTTGAAATTCGTCCATTATTGACTGCACTTTTTTCAAGGGAGGAATACTTTATACTTGATGATTTTTCATCCACAGTAATAATTTTCTCCCTAAAATTCAACCATCTAGTATTTAATATCAATAATTTTTTATGATTACCTACCAGCGCTAGTTGAACACTCTTAATATTTAAAATCAATGATAAAACAATGGATTTTGGAAGTTTTCGAGCTAGGGAATTTTGGACATTTTTCCCCCCACTTTTTACCTCCAAATGGAGCCGATATACCATGTTTCATCAATTTCATCCAAAATCAATATACCAAATTTTAAAGCCGGTATACCAAAAAAGCCTTTACGAAATTTAATCCAAAATCGGTCTTATCTTGCTCGATTCTAAAAGTTCGGTATTGGAAATGATAAACCAAAAATTGATCTCCTTTTGCACAAGAGCTGACGGCAACATTCCGTCCAAAATGTTGTTTAGCCGGATTTTCATATTTTTGGATTACTTCAAATATTAGATGATGATCGGATTTTTAAAGAGCAATTTTCAGCAAATGTTAATGGCAAACTTTGCCATTTCTCAAGTTTGTGCCCTGTGCAATCCTGCTCAATTGTTTCAAAAGTTTTCTCGAAGTGTTGATGTGGTTTGAATAAAGTGACTGGAAAAAGCATGAATATTCAGTGAATTCTATTCATTGGAACAGGAATACTGAAGGGTTGTTGGAAATCGGAAACTCTTGGGTATCAGGTACACTGATCGGTAGTTATCTCTAAACGGCTGTAACTCGGTCGGCACTTGATCGCCTCTAAACGGGACGTGCTCTCACAGTGGATGAACGGAGTCGAGGAAACTGGCGAAACTACGAAATCGCCCCTAGGATACAATTTGTGCTGTACTGAATGGATGCACAATTCGATTAAGTTTTGCAATTAGTGTGACTATTGCACACTGTACAGGCTAGCATGGCTATTTTTTGAACAATTTTTATTCTCATACCGTAATTTTCTGTTTTGTAAATGAATCTATTTTGTAACTCAATCCTCACAAAATTAACGGAATTTGACGGTCATTGAATGATTTAAGATACCGGATTTTTTTTCTGAGGTATTCAGTACCTACATCGAACATTCACACATTATAAACAGTCGCCATACTAACAAAATACGAACAGTGCGTAAGAACCTGTGCTGAAAGGTCTTAATCGCGAGTGTTTCGGTACATCCCTCTACAAGTGACTCTCACACGGGTGTAGTGAGTGTACGAGTATATCAGTGCGAATCGCTTGAGCTCTACGATCACATTATACAATTTCTTTCACTTTATAAATGTATATTCGGCCAACAATCTCTGAATGATAGTCAGTGGAGGTGTTGTTTGTTCCGAATCGAAGTAACATTATTCCCTTTTATACGAACGAATCGTGTTCCAAATGTTAGAGTAACAATTATGAAGTTTGATCCTGATTATCTCAGCTTAATTTAGGGGACTTTGATTGTATTGAATTTGTGAATAATCTTAGTTGTATGGGTTGAATATACGAAGAGAATACATATATTTTCATTTATTAATCCAGTCTATTATTCTAGGAGAGATTTGAATTGTAGCAGCTATTAATAATTGCGAGTGTGACGATTTCCTACATTTATCAAAACTGAGCCATGGTAAACAATTTTCGGAGATTCATGAAACAGTAAAGCGTCTGGTCGAGGTTTCAATTAAAGGAAAGAGACCGTAAATGAACAATAAACCGAAGAAATTCTTTGAAAATGTTTAAAAATTAATCTACAAGCCATAATCTTCCATTTATAAAATTTACTTCGTGGTTTTACATTTTTTTTATGAACAAAAAATAGAATATTGGAAATAGTATGAACGATTAAGAGTTTGTCCATGAAGGATCGTCAATGGGACAGGAAAAAATATTCGAGGGCATACTTCAAAAATGGGTTATATAATTTTTTTTAATTGCAGTTGTTGAAGTCGAGGGTTTTGTCATGCAAAATTTGTGTCATTCATATAAAAATCTGAAATGGTGATCAACGAAGATCATATTATAACTTTATGCACCGGTAAATGATTTCATTTTGTGTTGCCTCATAATACAGGCAGCGTCATTTGCTAGTTGAACCCAAATAACATTTGTAGTTTCCCCGCAATACAGGGAGGGATAAGCACCTTAAAGCACACAAACTTCTCATGAGATTTTAAAAACCCGCAGTTTTCTTCAATTCGAATTTACAACGATTTTTACATACATTGTCGAATCTTCTCATAATAGAATCAATTGTGCAATTTCTTCTTGTGAACCCCCTAATTTATTGAAATCACGGATACCAATTTCCTCTACTATTTCGAATATATCGGGCTAAACTTTTTTTTGTTCTTAGTTCTGTACCTATAGGTTGCAAGGTGTCGGGTATTCTGGAAACTCTCGGAGGTTGTACCTAAACCCACTGATGATTACTTCGTATTTGATAAAACACTGATCCGTACAAGAGAACAAAGTCGGGTAATATTGGTTGTTTACAACCCGATTATATTCCTCTTCTCCCCGCGGTTTATCAAATCGTTTAATAAAATTCGATCACTTTGATTCTAACGTTGGCGTGCTTATCTCTCTCCCATGCCTACTCTCTTTCCAATTACTCCATCCCAATTAAATTTTTCGAGACAGAATGTGACACAAGTTTCGGTACACCGCCTGAATGTTCTCATGGGCCCGTAAAAAGGCCGAAATGTTCCAGTAGGAGAGGAAGATACCAAAATGTTCCCGCGACACCAAACATGTTCCCATTGAATAGTTGAGTCCATCCGTACTTATTATAATAATACAGTTATCTCTTCGTTTCACCATCACGACCAAACTGAAGGTCCGATCACAATACTTGTCATCAATAATCTTCTTTTTTTTTGTTGTGGGTCATTTATTGATTAATGTTGTGGGTTGACGGTGAGGAAAAAATGTGCCAATCCTCTCGTTCTTCAATTCCAAGCACTTTCGTTTTCATTCAAAAACATCTTCAGAGTTCTACAATCGTGAAACAGGTACGTAAAACCTAAGTAAGTTGTGTTTTTTTAATTCACAACTTAAGTAGTACGTCCCTGTTTTATTATTGTAGAATTCTGAAGATGTTCATGAATGAAAACAAAGTGCTCGGATTTTAAGAACAAATTGGTAATTTTTTCCTCACCCTCAACCTAAAATATCTAATCATTTGGTGTACATGTTTGACGTATGTTACTGAGTGATGATTGAGATCGACGAAACTGACAACTATAAAATTATATAAATATACATTGATGCTTTCGAAAAAATATATATTTCTGAGAAATTAAAAAATTAACAGCCCTGGAGTAATATACTCTAATGACAATCGTGTAAAAAATGTGTTTGCTCGGGAAAATATTGTTATTCCAAGACCATGACGATCGAAATAATTGGATTCCCACAAACATTTTTGATTTAGTCTTTGTTATTTTTGATAGCTTGCTACATCGCTAAATGAAAAATGCGAATGAGTGATAATTTTGAGGTGAATTATGAGGTGATAATATTGACAATCAATGATACTTTATTGGTTAAGGATAAATAATATCAATATCACGATGTGATGTTTTTGATTATGCATATTCAATGGTGTGTTCATATTCTATTGGTGACGATTCCAATTATACCAGAAGAACTACTGTGAGTTGAGTCTTGTTTCCTTTGGATGCTGATAATGTTAACCCTAATTGGACCATGGTGTCACTAGTGTCACCGAAAACATCTCAGGAACTTCACAGCTGTCCCAAAGTGTCACCGGAGTAAATTAATTTAAATTGCAATTTTAAATTTACTGGACAGCCGATTTTTTAGGGCTATTACAAATCTCAAAAAAGAGTTATGACAAAAATGTTCAAGAAAATCAATGAAAAAATTTTCAAAATTTTTGTCACAACATCATTTGTTTGTCTAATAACTTACAACGTACAATAAATGGTTTTAAAAAAAATCAGCTCTGTCCATTAATTTTTTAATTGAAATTTAAATGTTAATCTGGTGACACCTTGGGACAGCTGTAGAATTCCCTAGACTTTTTGGCGACACCATGGTCCAATAAGGGTTAAACGTGAAACCGGTAGTGATGGAAGAGGAAGAGCATTTGTTACCAAATCTTGGATTTCCACTTTTCAACGGAAACATTTTGGCTGGTCGTCCACCACACGGGAACAGATCCGACGGGAACATTGCAGCCGCCCCCCTAGATTACGAGAATATACGACTCATACACAAAAATGCAATGAACCAGAGATTTATTTCTTCCAAAATGAATATGAAGCGAAAAATCGGACTTGTGCATTTTATAGAATTTTTCGTAAAATACAAATAAGACTTTTTGATTTAAAAAAAAAAGTACATTCGTCTTACGAAAACCCGAAATTTTGATCCCTCTTGAAATTTAAAAACATACCCTACCACCATGATCTTCTTTGACCGGCAAAACTAAGCATAATAATCCGAAAACTGCATATTTGTTGCGGAATTGTTAAACTACCCCGTAGGACAAGTGATAGACGACCGCTATTTTTTAATGTCTAAATGGAGGCTGATTTAAAAATACTTGAAGACCACGTGTCGTAAATGTGCACAAATAAACCAGCAAAATACAGGTTTTTCACCTTTTGTGAAGTTTTCGTATTCGTTTTACGTGCATTTTTACAACTCAAAAAAGCCATGGTACGGAGTGATTATGTTGTTGTGTTTCAATAGGTCTTCAAATCTGTAATTAGTAATGTGGATCAAAAATAGGGGTTCTCTTGAGAGAAAAAGTTCATTTTTGTGCAACTTCAAAAAGGTAATAGTTTTTCACGGACAAAATTCTGCAGAGTGGCATTATTTCAGATTTTTCTGTTTCATACAGAAATGATGTACTGGTTCATTAATTTTGTGTAACCCTGTAAAAAGGTACGCAGATCGGAGCACCGAATTGTTCACTCTTGAAGGGCCTTCAGTTGAATGCAGGTACCTGATTCTGTACGAAACGGTAGTAGGACTTCTAAAGTCAACTTAAGGGAGCGGAAGACAGCGAAATTTTCAAATTCGTGATAGGTACTTATAATCAGTAACGTTTGAAAGTGGGGTATAAAGGGGAAGTATAAAGAAAGATAGAGAAACAAAAGAGACACGAGAGTGAGTATTATAGTATTGAGTGAGGCGGGAGGGTAGACGGTTACCTCCGACGAGACGCCGCTTTCTCAAACTTGTAACACCGTCACTAGTCGGGCTTGATATTTCATCTTCTTCCTCTGGTATTGTGTATACTTCCCCTGGACTGTGATCGTAGAATGTTTCCATAGTGAGATGAGTCTTGACCTCATCTTTAGTAGTCGGAGCTAACAGTCCTGTCGCTGTCCTGTTGTCTTCTGAGGAAGGGGATCCGGGGGGAGGGGAGGGGGATAGTCTGATCTCGGGAGAGTTGGACTGAGGGGAAGGAGTGGAATACTCACAGTCGCCCGGCAGCACAGTTCCTCCTCCTCTCCCGACATCATCTTTCTCACCATTTTCCCAACACTATGAACAAAAACTCTATCTATAGATAAATGCCAGACATATTTAACCTAATGAATGAAATCCGAATCGAAAACTTCATTTCTGTTCGCATTTCGGTTCGTATCATATTCGCGCTTAATAAAACAGGTTAGACAATCTTTACTATAAATCAACGATTAAAGACGCTCAAACACGATCGGACTACTAACCAAAGTTTGTGGTGTCAGGAGTCTAAAACTCTCTACACTCCGGTTATTTGTGAAAACATCCTATCTTTAAATTCTCTGTATATTTCTATATAAAGATTGAGTAATAGCGTTTTATGAAGCAGAGTGATGGAGTAAGGGTGTTTTAGTACTGATGTTCAGTGATCTGGTGGGTCCACGAGAGTGCTTCACACACAGTCGGGTCCGAAGGGATACAACCCCAAAGAACCATAACAGTACTGTGTGTGCCACGTCCGAGAGTGGTTCTTTTCGGCTTCCTCTACCTTCCATCAACTTTGGTCTGTGGTCCTACCGTGTACGAGTGTGGAAACCTTCTACCAGAACCGAAACTCCTGGGAAAAACTGATGGCTTGCGCTTTACAGGAAAGAATACAACGATTCCGTTAATGATTTGCTTCATAAGCCACAAACTGTTCTCTAACTATGTCTTTCTAACTACGTCTTATAGGTGTTTCATATTGATTTGGATATTGACCTGCTATGAATTCTACAACTGAATCAGAGCAAATTTCATGATAGATGTTGAGAATTTAACGATTCTGAGCTTGATTCTTGAAGTGAGCCGAGCGCCATCAGGTTCTTGATTCGGAATACAAGAGTGAAAAAAAGTCGTCTTCGTCTATAATTTTCACTTAATCATAACAGATAGGCTGCAGGAGGTATCTCTAGTAAGAGCATGTACAATAAGTAGATTTATATTTGACGGACGCAAATCTTTCAACTGAGGGAAATATAATATAATAATCAGATTGACGTCCATTTCTGGAAACATAGGAACAGTCACCTCAAAACAAAACCCAAGAAAAATGTCCTTGGATGCCTCCGTTTAACGCGCATTGTTAGGAGCAGAAAAATCAGTTTTGCCGAAAATTTCGTACAGAGACAAGGAAAATGAAAACATAAGGTGTAGTCATGATCAAAATAATGATTTTATCATCCGAAGAATTTAATAAGTCGCAACGTCGTAACTCAAATGGGATGTCTAAGATAGTTTAGGAACATCAAGACACGTATACTCACAGAATTATAGTAGGAGCTGTTTGTCTTTTGCGTATTGTAACTGTCCTGCCTCTGAAGCCCTAATTCTTTCCTTGTACTCCCACTGGCGTTGTCCAATGAGTTGACTACATCCTGCTGTTTTACTTGAAAATTATCCAATCTTTGTTGTAGATGTTCGGGCATTCCTTGGAAGTGTTCTGGATTTTGTTGATACGGTTCAGTCTTGTAAGGAAAATTATCGGGTTTTTGATGGAGCTGTTGATCCTGAGGCCTTTGGAATTGAGAGTCTTGTGGCCTTTGAAATTGGGACTCTTGAGACCTTTGAAATTGTTGGTCTTGCGGCCTTTGAAACTGTTGCTCCTGTGGCCTCGAGAACTGTTGTTCTTGAGGCCTAGAGAACTGTTGTTCTTGTGGCCTTGAGAACTGTTGTTCCTGAGGCCTGGAGAACTGGTCCTGCGGCCTTTGAAACTGCTCTTGGGGTTGCTGGAAAGACTCGGGTTTTTGATGCATCACATGCTGTTGCTGAAAGCTGTTGGCATTTTGTAGGTCGGACTGATTGATAAAATTTCTTTGTTGAATGCCACCAAAGTTGTCCTGCCTCCCTGGGTCCATAGTTCCATTGTTACCACCCATTCTATATTGGTGTTGCTGACTTTGTTCAACATTAGGCCTAGAATCAAAAAGCTGTTTACGTATGACTCTAACCTTATTCACCCTTACCATCAACATTCTATCTATTCTACTGTGTTTTTACTCAATTTTGGTCTAAAATTTCATCAGCTAGAAGAATGTTGGTTAGCAGAACTGTAACCAATCATCAAGGCTGAACCTGAAATCAACTCACACTGGTTTTGCGGCTGGCTCCAACGCTTCTGCTTTAGCCATTACATTTTGTATTAAAGCTCTTTCTTCAGCACTCAAATGGCTTAGATCTAGATTTGGTTCTTCCGGACCTGGGAACATGAGGTGAACATAACAATTACAAACTCCAAAACAAAATGTAAAAAAGTAAAATAAGTTTATATGATTAATAATAATTAATGTTAGAGGATGGAATAAATTACCTTCTATGAACATTTATTTTATACTGGTTATGTGGGATGAGGTGTTAGGCATTGTGTGCTTGTACACGGGATGACCTGTGCTGTGATTGGATCAATATGGAAGTGTTAGAAGAATAATACCATGAATGAATCTATGTTGATGAGCAGGAACGAAATGATTGATATGGCATAGGCACTTATAAATTAATATGAGCCAAGATAGCTAAGAAAGCTAAGATCGTTATGCAATGGCTACGAAGTCAATTTAAACTGTATCAACCAACTGCAAAGAGGAACTGTCTAAGTTTTATACACGGCTACTTTGAAAGATCGTTAAACTTTTCTACGATATTCAAGAAAAACTATCATGCATTAAAATATATAAAAGAACATTATTGCCACAGAGAAAATGCTAGTCTTAACCAATGACATTTCTAGCGAAACCTCGAAACAATAGACACCCACCTAAGATCGGTTTGTAGTTAGTCGGGAAGGATATGATTGAGAATAAACACGAATAAGTAGTAGAATATAAGAGTAGATAGATATTCGGAAGATATCTTTATCATGGCGGGGGAATTCTTTCAGTATAAACAAGTGTCCAGATTGTACCTGAAGAAGAGATATTAAGAAGAGATATAATTTTCATCTCCTCAAGGCAGCATCACGTGTACTAATTCCCATTTGGACATGTATGTATATGGCTTGGTTAACTTCCTTCTAGCTTAACAATAATGGAGGGAAGAGTCCATGTTACATTTCGCCGCTAATTCTTGGACCACCCGATTTCCCAATAGTCCTTTCCAATCTTATAGAATTTCTATCCCTGACCCGATCAAACTTGACTTGATAAGTCGTTCACCCAACTATTCCTGAATTTATGTGAAACGGGTGTACTTAAGAATAAACAATTGCTATTATTGGTTAGGCAGTAATGAAATCCAATCCGCTTGAGCGAAGAACGCGCTTGAGCGCTTTTTGGTTTGATTGATTAAAGTTCATCAACTTCTGATATTTTACAAAAAAAAAATCATATTTGGGCGAAAACTAGAATATTTGTTTGGAAAATTCCAAAAGGTCCAGACGCTGCGAAGATCAAATTAATTAATGGGGACCGTCGAAGGGCTGAACCGCACATTCAAACCAAGAATGAATCTTAATCCTTCGAGTATCTAACCTTGAAGTTTGAATCTTGACGAAGGACAAAGACGTAAACAGAATGATTTTTGAAGAAGTGTTGAGATCTAAACGAACCTTGTCGATTTATCTTGAGAAAGGTAACATGTTGTACACTATCATGATTATATCAAAGTTGGAGCACTAATGTTTGACTAATTCATTGTTTCGTAGAGATGGCTAATGACATGTTTTTCCTAGATATAACAGTACTAGTTGTCCAGGTAGGAATGACCACAGAGACTCCTTATGGTGGAATGAATTATTTTATTTATGTAATGTTTCCGTCTTTTGGTTCTGAGGCCCTAATCATACCTAAAGTAATGCAAAACACGAATTTAAAAGGAAGAAATTGAGCGGATAATGACTTTTATGAGAAGGGTTTGGAGAAATAAGTTGAGTACTTGGTCTGTGGGCATCCACTTATGAAAGGTACCAACTAGGTGACAATGATTGACAGAATAAAAGCTATCAAGCTCAAAATAATTGGAATGAGAAAATCATATTGTGGCAGTGACGACGATTATAGAAAAATTGATAAGTAGGTACCTAATTATTTGATAATTTATTTTTCATCTTTTGTAGAATTGCGGATGTTGACGGTCTATAATTGTTGACAGGTGGTTCTTTCTAATAATTTGTGGCGAACTTTACTGAGTTATTTTACGTTTCTCTTCTATTAGCTTTATTGTATTTTTAAGAACTTTCATTCGCGTTTAGAGCCATTAATTTTCCTACAGCGAGTTTCCCATTGATTATAGTTGAGGCGATGTTTGGTTAAAGCAGTCAGCTTTAAGAGCTGAGGGATGGTGTTCCATATTTGGAACACGTTTTTCACTTCAAAAACACGTTTTTGGTCACTTATGTGTTTTCACTGATTTTTCCACAGTTTTTAGTCTCATCAGAGTTTACAATTTGGTTGACAAAGACTTTTTTAATCCATTTTTTATGTTTGAGGTGACTCTCATTGTTGTAATTTGTGATAACAATTTTGATATTGGGTTGTGATTTATTATTGAACTCTTAAATTTTATAGGTTAAGGAACTAACGTTATTTAAAGAGGCGTTTCTTAGGCTTTTTTGTTGTGGGCACGGATTTTTGGAAAGATCCCAAGGATGAGGATCAGTTAATTCATTTATTGGGATAATTATTGGCAATGAGTATTACTTTTACTTCGTTAATTGTTCTGTTACCTTCGGAATTTAGAGCGTGAAAGCCTTGTTCACCCCCACCCCCCTCCCCTGTAATAAACGGCGTCTTTGAGTCATTCCCAACCAGGGAATGTATCCTTATACTATAATAGATTCAGGAATATTATTATTGGTAATAAATTATTGTCTGGCCACGTAATAAATTATTTTTAGCCGAATAAGGAATGTTCTCAACACTGAGAGGTCTGAAATCAACCAAAAAGCTAATGTTGGTATGAAATGGACACCGTTAATTGTTTGCATTACAGTGCAAGAGTTGTTAGTTCCAGATTCACCCTGTACCCCATCAAAAGTGTTGAAAGAATTACGAGTACTCTAAAGAAATAGATTCAAGGTAATACATTTACTTGGATCAATTGAGCATGCACCAGATAGTCTATGAAGATTATCCAGACGGAGAAAACAACAACCAGATTCAACAGTTTTCGCTAAGAAGAATTACACGTATACTATGGGAAAACGACAAATCGAGCAACTACCGTACACGCACACAGATAAACACACATCATGGGAAGAAGATGTCAACACCAACTAAGAGGAGGGGTTACTGATAGAAATGTACACACAGCATCATCCTTTACATCATCAAGGATTAACATTCGAATTGATAAGTACCTGTGGAACTTTTCATGTAGGGTCGACTAGGGATTACGTCCCTCCCGTCATAGTAACGGTTGTCTGCAAAAGAAGAAATAATTGCTAAACCGCAATCACATTCTCCATAGTCCAATTTCGTTTTTCAGAAATTCTCCAAACAACTGCGGTTAGCCACCATAACCTACTTATCAACCATGATTGAAAATGTGTTACAGTAGAGAAATGGAAAAATGTCACGATTTCACGAACTTTGATTGGTTTCAAAACTGGAAAACGTCAATCAAATGGGTGTGGCACTCAGCTTTCTCGTAATATTAACATTATTTGTGTGGATGTTTGGAATGAACGTAAGTATTGATGGAGGTGCCATATTTCCGGTAAGAAGTTCAGCCAGGCTGGACTGAAAACCCGATGTGGAATATAATAAGTTGAAAGTAAATTCGAAGAAAAAAGTGTGTAACTCCGGGTGTAAATGGTGGGATGGATTGGAGCACCCAGCTGAGGAGCACCACTGGCGAGAGGTACATAAGGAGTACGACAACCCCGAGAGGGACCTAGCAGGCTGGATGGAGTGAAGATTGGGAGGTGGCAGAGTGCCAGGGCACTTAGCAGCTCCGGTACCAGCAATCATGGAGAGTATTTGCGGCATAATACAAGGTGTAACACGAGTGGTTCACGACCTTTCTCCCACGTGTTCTACAACTAATTTCTGACAAAAAGTGCCTCCTGAAATGTGTTGGCATCCCCACTCAAAATGGCTTTTTTTCACTTTGAAATGTTTTTTCGTGTTTTTGATCTTTGCTCAATAAACCTGCCATAACTCCCTCAATTCGAGAGTCAGCTCAAATCTTAATAAATCGTTGGAAAGAGCGTTAAATTTACAATCTTTTGATGCCCATTAACATTTTTTTAAAGTGGAGTTGAGATGGGCAAACGACGTATGAAAAGCAAAACTCGTCAAAATCTTGAAATCGCTTGTTATTTCAGTCGCCTGGTAACCATATCAATCTATGACGCAGAATTGTGAAACTTCCCTAAAAAGTGCACCAAAATCTCAACTTTCCAACGGTGTAATTACAGAATATTTTACAATCGAATTTAAGGAAGACATTTCTGTTTGAACGCGGAAAAACGTGCGTTTTTTTTTTCAACGAAATCGATGGTTTGACGGGAGGACTCAGTGCTTCAGAGGAGCCGCGGCGATTCCTCCCGTCAAACCATCGATTTCGTTGGAAAAATGCACGTTTTTCCGCTTTCAAACGGAAATTTCTTCCTTAAATTTGATTGTAAAATATTTTTGGATTACACCGTTGGAAAGCTGAGATTTTGGCGCACTTTTTAAAGAAGTTTCACAATTCTGCATCTAGAATTGATGTGGTTACCAGGCGACTGAAAAAACAAGCAATTTCAAGATTTTGACGAGTTTTTCTTTTCATACGTCGTTTGCTCATCTCAACTCCACTTAAAAAAATGTTATTGGACATCAAAAAGATTGAAAATTTAACTCTTTTTCCGACGGATTGTTTAGGTTTGAGCTAACTCTTTAATTGAGGGAGTTATAGTAGATTTATTGAGCAAAGATCAAAAAACGCTGCAAATTACTGTACAAAGATTTATTATTTTTCTATATGGATCACTCATCTGCAAAGAACACGGCTTTGCCATTGTTACCACCAACCAACTTGAAGAAAAACATCGATCTCATTTCGGTCAGCTAACATTTGAACGGAGATTCGGCTTCTTTTGCGATTCACACTCGTGATTCTGATTTATCGTCAGCCCAACCCTTAAATTCTCGTGGGGAACGAACGGTTTGTCCTACAAGGCTCCGCGTGGTCTCAAAAAATTCTATACTATCTTAAATTGAAGGAAAAACAACACCTTTATATCAAAATTGTTTGAGTTAGGGCGTTATCAAAATTTCAAACCTTATTTTGGTTTATTATTTTCAATAATGAACCTTTAGAATCGACCAAGAAAAAATTTTTTTAACACCCCCTCAAAATTTGATGGTTTACGTTTCAAGGTACGTAGAATCCAAAAATCGAATAAAAATTTGGCCGTCCGTCCGCCGTACGCGGCACTTTTGCCACTTAGCATTGACCGATTTTGATAAAATTTGGTATGTAGGCTCCATTTGGGGTCTAGTTATGCCCCGAAGATTTTGGTTGATGTTGGTCACTTCTAAGGGTTGAAAAATAAGGTTGAATTTTTGAAAACGCCCTAACTCAAAACATTTTGATATAAAGGTATTGTTTTTCCTTCAATTTAAGATTCTATAGAATTTTTAGAATTTTTTGAGACCACGCGGAGCCCTGTAGGACAAACTGTTCGCTCCCTACGAGAATTTAAGGGTTTTACGTACGATAAATCAGAAACACGAGTGTGAATCGCAAAAGAGGCCTAATCTCCTTTCAAATTAGAGCTGACCGAAATGCGATCGATGTTTTTCCTCATGTTGGATGGTTGGTGGCTTTGTAGACGAGTGATCTATATAGAAAAATAATAAAACATTGTGTAATAATTTGCAGCTTTTTCAACCTTTATAAGTGACCTACATCAACCAAAATCTTCGGGGCACAACTAGACCCCAAATGGAGCCTACATCCCTAATTTCATCAAAATCGGTCAATGGTAAGTAGGGAAAGTGCAAAAAAAAAAAAAAATTTCTTGGATTATTTGAAAATAATAAACCAACACGGAAAAAAAATGTTCAAATGAAAAAGGCATTTTGAGTGGGGATACCAAAAATTATCAAGAGGCACTTTTTGTCAGAAATTAGTTGTAGAACACGTGGGAGTAAGGTCGTGAAGCACTCGTGTTACACCCTGTATACAGGGATACTGTATTAATCAAGTACCACCTGCTGTACAAACAGTTGGACTCAATCATATATCTGCTTAGAGACCCCTAAAATGAAAATATTCGAAAATTCGCTCAATCACTCATGCCTCACGAATGGAACTGTTCTGTTGGTGCTGATTACAGTCAACATATATTATGCTGATGATGCAAAACTTGCAACTATTGGGCGTTCTGAGGGTAACCGGTTTGGTTGTGCACATTTTTATCCTATTTGGTGCCGTTTGGAGAATATCTCAACAGAATCCGACTAGGCGCCAATACTTGGCAAACCACCAAACTTGCAAAAAATGGGTGTTAACGTCCCCATTATTAACCAGTACATAATATTGTCTTGGAAGTGGGACATTTTGGTTTATTATTTTCAATAATGAACCTTTGGAATCGACCAAGGAAACAAAATTATTACCCCCCCCCCCCCCAGCCCTTAAAATTTATTGTTTTACGTTTCAAGATACGTAGAATCCGAAAATCAAATACAAATTTTTCCGTCCATCCGCCGTACTTTCTTTAGTTACGATGGACCGATTTTGATGAAATTTGGTACATGGGCTCTATTTGAGATCTAGTTGTTCCCCGAAGCTTTTGGTTGATGTCGGTTACTTCTAAGGGTTGAAATTTTGAAAACACCCTAGCTCAAAAAATTGAAAAATAGGGGTTGTAATGTTCAAAACGCCCTAATTTGAGAACGCTCGATATAAAGGTTTTGTTTTTTCACCAATTTAAAATAGAATTGAATTTTTAGAATCGAAGGAAACCACCCAGAGGTCTGTAGGACCAACCGTTCTCTCCCCATGAGAACTTAAGGGTTGGACTTATGATAAATCAGAACGAGTATGAATCGCAGAAGAGGCCTAATTTACGTTCAAATTTTAGCTGACCAAAATCCGATCGTTGTTCGTTTCTTTGAGTTGAACTCAATTTTGCGTCCTTAGCAACAAGTAATCACATTTCCTAATAATTAGGGCAACCTCAACTCCCTATTTCGCCGAATTGAGTGTGGAGTGTTCACTTATTTGAATGTGAAGTAGGTATGAAGTAGTTATGTGGTACTTATGGTTGGTAGATAGTAGAAATGGCAAAGCTGTGTTCTTTACAGGCGAGTGATCATTGCAGAATAGTAATAAACCTTTGCGTAATAATTTACAGCGTTTTTTGGCGTCGTAGTTGACTCGAAAAGCTAATATTTATATAAAATTTCATCCCCAATCAACTCGTTAACATGAGAGTTTTTTCAATCAACTCGTTAACATGAGAGTTTATTCGATTCTGGAAACCACACAGTTGAAAATAACGCAAGGAGTTCACTTACATAGTGATGGAAGATGTATTTGAAACCAATGAAATTGGATCCAACATGATTGGGTTTAAATTGGAGGGTTCTCCAATGAGCTCCCAAAACACATAATTATTTTCATTTCATCAAGGAGTGGTGTTGTGGTTCTGTACAAATGAATTTAAAATGACAAATAAAATTCAATTAGTTAAAGTCAACAGTTGCGTAAAACAAATATAAATTTGTTTATCTCCGTTACTCTCACATTATTTCTCCACCTCGAAATTATGTTTCAAGAATTCCCAAAAGCTACCATAAAAATACTTGAAGGGTAAAAAATTGAGAAATTACAGAATAATATCGTGATATCTATTCATGCTCGAGAGTCCGTTACAATTGGAAATTACTTTGTAAAGTGATACATTCTGAAGCTTAAATTAATTTATCAAGTATTAGAATGTCAGTATCAGTATAATTGCCGCGAGGTATTTGGGTTTGAAATACATTACACGGTGGATACTGGACGATGTATAATAGTGACCGGCGCAGGGGGAGAGCGAGTTCGCTACAGATATTCAACGCTGATCTGCACCTCATTCCATTGTCATCGCTATTGTTCAACCAACATTGATCCGAATTCCATCTGGGGTAGGTCAATATTACTAGACTGCTTCTCTTCGTTCCTATTTCAGGGAGTGTGCCCACCTTCATACTAGGCAAAGGTCTGAAATGGAAAAAGAATTCACGATTCCACGCCAGGCTGATTAAACAGAAACCTCTTCTCCTCGAACGGTTATTAAAATAACTGTTTTCCTGGAGTCTTTTAGCATTAGTGAGACTCTACATACATTGTGATGGAGAAGTTTTTTTATTCTCCTAATTTTAATCTATTCCTATTATACATGAATATTTCATTGGTAAATAGGTAAATAGGCCTTTAACTGGTTTGAAAAATAAAAATTCAATTGTAATTAATTATGAAAATTTCTCTGCTTCGGTCAATAATCGAAAATGAAAAGAAGATTCAAGGTCGATGCATTTTAGGCAATGAATTCGCGGTATTGGCAAAACTACGACGCGTTTTCCATTTCTGGATACAATAACGATAATAACAACAACGTAATATACTGATGGACAGTTGTCCATTATCACGAATTTTTAGTACTATCATGGCATATAGCGATAATTATTCACTCGAAAATTTGGTAAAAAGGTGAATAAAGTGAAGTAAACGTCCGACTGCCATTCCTGACATCGCGGACATCATCAGCTGTCCTCCAGAGAGAAGATCGGAATTGGTTCTGATGATTTCGCTCACGTCAACCTGTTGCCTCACCTCCTCAACTCGAAACCAACGGCCCAACTGGAAAAATTATCAGAACCTGCGATACCGCCCACGAGCGGTCACCAATCCGGATAATCTCCCAAGACGGCTACGAACATCTAAACCACACCGGCAGCATAAGTTCATGTATCCTTAGCTAGGGGTAATAAGGCGTTATTATTATTATTTCTTTTTTTTAATCAGATGGTTTAATCAGATCAGTTCAGGTACCTACCTATTTTGATGAAGCTCGAGATAATGCAAAGCAGCAGATTCAAGGTAAACACGCTGCAAATTATTTCACAAAGGTTTATTATTTTCGCGTATAGATCACTGGTATGCAAAGATCATAACTTTGCCATTGTCAATATTTCCCCCCCCCCCCCCTACCAAGATAATATTCAACAGTCGATACCCAAAAACACAACTTTATGTATATATACACATATGATTTTTGGAAAAACTTCAGGGATCGTTTCAAAATGTTCCAAAACGGATTTCAGTGAAAACAAATTTTCGAAAATGTTCATTCTAAAAATTTTGAGGCCATTGCAATAGCTTCATTTTTTTTTTTTTTTTTTTTGAAAATTCGCTAAAACTTTCTCCTGAAGTACAACCTTGTATATAAGCTATCACGATTTCTTACACAGGATTTTTGTAAGTTCCCTCCTGATAAAGAGCAATTTACAAGATAACTGGGTATTTACCAAAGAAATATTCATACAAATCAATCACGGTGTATTGTTTTTTATTTTTATATTTTCGGTATCTAACCTAAATGATGGAAAGAAAATTATTACAATTGGTTTCTAAAAAACCCCTTCCGAAACGCCTTCATGGTTTCCTTGTTTTCTTAAAAAACCTCTTATTCTGATCAGGATTTTCAACACGGCGCAATCATCACAAGCAACAGGTAACAAATATGTTTACTTAATCAACTTTGCTAAGAAAAGCCTCATTCACGATGAACAACCGAGTGCGTGAAGTTCAATAACAACAGATATCATCCCCTGAATTTTCTGAATACATTTTCTACACAATTTTCAAAATACTTGTGTAATATCGTAGTTGTGTGCTTGAGGGTTTTATAATATATCCTTCTCCTTTAAAAGTATTTTAAAGTTTGAAATAAATTAACGATTCATATAATAAATTACTTAATAATCCATTTAAATAATGAATAAAATACTACTCGTGCATATATGTACTTATATGCTTTTAACTATTAGAGGCGGACCCGGCCAGATGCCCCACAGTAATAATATTTTATGGTTGTTCTAATTACCCTCCTCTAAGGGTCCCATTCCATTTCACTCTTGTCTACTAAGCCTTTTTGTTCTTCCGATTGCCCCTTTTCTGCATAGCCTCTTTTAAAACAAAAAATAAGAAAAACGTTAGATAAATGGGACTGAAAAATGAATGAGACGTTTTATAAACTGGCTTTTCCTGATGACAGAGAAAAATGAACAGTGGAAATCGCACTTCATACTCCATTTCCGAGAGAATATGGGTGTAAAAAGGATTTTTCTTTGTTTGTTCCCACACTCCCCATTCCCGAGACGAGCAACAAAGCGCAAGAGAAGTTTCGCCCTTCGCGAACAACGAACGGCCCTTGTGTAACCCACAGTGCGGATAACGCGGCATTGGAGGAAGGGGTTGAGAGTTAGGATATTTCAAGCTATAAATCTTCTAAATCTTCCTCCATGCCCCGACCGAGCCCCCAATTAGACGGACAGTTATGAGGCCGACGGAAAAATTTGTGGTTCGCCAACTACGGCTCCTCTCCGAGCGATGGTGGAGTTCGATAATGAAACTCGCGATGAGCTATAAATCATGAAGTTGCAATGGAATCACGAAAATTATTGAAAATGGAGTGCTGGAGGCAACGTTGTCGTCTCTAGGTTGTTCGCCAACAGACATTGTTTGGGTCTACTACGTGAGTGTGGTACATAGCATCCTCATATCCATAATATGATTGGGTAAATAATCATGCTCTGAAATCATCAGAGCTACCAACTACCCAATCAAGTTATAGATTCAGAAACATGTCATCGAATTAGGAGGAAAATTGTGGAAATTATGAGTAGGTACAGCAAGAAATTTACGTTACCGATGATTACAAGGGAGTGTATACTTCACAATCTACCGCGTTCGGATAGAAACTCTGGAACTTTTCGTTACAAAGATTTTGCGTTTGCTCTAATCCGGAGGCAATGAAATTTATGAATGACCATTTACATCCCAACCCACTCAATTTCTGAAAACTTCATCGAAATCGAACTGTAACTTCGTATAGTTCGTTACAATGATAAGCAGAGAGAGAGAAAGAGGGGGGAAAAACGTGCATTTATTAGAAAAATATACCACAAGAGTATTCACAAAGAGTTACACGGATTTTGACAATGGGCTATGCCCGTCTGTCAGAGTATCGCATATTACCTATATTAATTTACATACATAGTATTTTATTCACATATAAATAATGGTATGTTTATTGATTTACATTAATTTTGTTATATATAAGTATTAATGTACTCTACTTCATCCCCATTCAGAGGGGCGTCTCCCATTTTCAGATCTTTTATTACGAGCACAACTTTTTTTTTACAAATTAAAACATGGTATCCCAATTAAACTCCCTAATTAATTCAGCTCTAAAAGCCCACGCTGATTGACAGCACTTTGCAAGTTGTGTCCAGTTTGCTCCATTCAGGATGCCCAATAGCGATTCACGAGACATACTTGGAACTCCAAAGTTATTCATCCGGAATTCCGCAAGAACTGGGCAAACAGCCAAGAAATGCTTGAGGTCCGCGGATCTCCCGTATTACGGAGAGAGCAAACGACATTCTGTCCGTCACCAGGCGAGTGAGGCCGGCAATTGAGTTTGAGCATGTCTGCACGAACTTTGCAAATCCAACACAGTACAAACATTGACGCCCTCTGAACATCCACTGAACACACACTTTACGTTGAAGTCCAAAAATCTGTAAAATCGGCTTGATGAAGCAAGAGCCCTTGTTTTTGCCGTTTCCATGCTTGAGGACCTCACTTTCTCCTGTAACCTCTCCAATTGCGTCTTCCACTCATTGAAATCTTCGAAACCTCGGCAAAATGGGACAGCATGCTGAACGCTCAACCCTCTCAGCTCTCTAAACTAAAACAGGCCCGCTCGTACAATTTCAGAGGCCACCACACGGGGAAATCGACGTATAGGCATCCTCATCACTCTCAAGAGGTATTTACAGTGCAAACTGAGACGTCACAATGATAGGCAGACACAGACAGTCATACAAATGTGTACAACGATACACGGAACCACAAGAAACTGCCCAGGAAGGACTGAAACGTGAAATGCGAGTTGAAGTGTTGATTTCGGAGCACTTTTTTTTATCACCTCCCAGAAGTGAAAGCATCCTCCTCCAAGAGTAGACCCGGATTTTTTTTAAAAGGTGGAAATTGTAACACAACGGTTTATTATTTAAGTAGTGTCATCATGGCGCCAGACAACGGTGCCATTGAAACGGTACAATGTCTTCGTATGCCTATGAAGAGCTCAGAGTCTTTTGCATTGCAGTAATGTTATGTGGCCTGCTAGGCCGCCTTACGCATAGATTTGTAAGCTCCCTCCCCGCAACTCCTGCCTCAGGCGAATATCGTAAATTGTAAAATAACAAATGAAATGGTCTCAAATTCAATCTCTTAGTCCGTGGGAGTCTTTTTGAAAGGTCGACAGGTATTTGCTATCAGTACGTGAGATAATCAATAGATTGGTCGTTCCCTTAGAAATGTGGGTTTAATTGAATCTTGCCATATAACAGTTTAGCACTACGGCAGCGCTTCAGGCTATATGACTGGGTTCAATTTCCGGCGATGCAGCCATTTTTCAGCGACGAAAGAAATTGCACGTTTTTCTCATTCTAAAGTCTACCGATAGCCGTTATGCACTAACTTGATAACTAGATAGTACAACATCGTGCGACAATTTGTAACAAACATTTCCTTCAGAATGATGTAAAAGTTTATCACCGAACAGATAAAATTTCATCAAAACTTGGTGTATAACTTCTTAAAATAAGTGCCAACCTATGAACGTATAATCCGAAATTGGATTGAAAAACCACCCGTCCAACTTTTCTTAGCTGGTCGGTACCATGAACCGAATTTCCTAATTTTCCTCCGAATTTTTCTTCACTGCCCGAACTCAATAACTTTCAAGTCCACTCTAAAACAAGTTTCATTTTCTTTGAAAATACTGAAAGATACTTAATTTTAAAGGGAGCGAGTTAATTCTTATAGGCCTACGAGTATATTCCTCGTAGATCAATTTATGCGGTTGCCGTTGGAATGACGAGCAGCCGACCGAGGTCACCTGAATGACAACTTCAGGTGACCGAGCACACTATTGCTAGTCGATACATTTACTTTAGGACATCTCCCCTGTCAATTTACGTCGTAGTTTCGGAGCTTTGCCAGATGGAAGGCAAAGCGCGATTGCACACTTTTCCAATGATTTACCAGGCGAGTGCCCAAGGGTTTCGCTAAGTTGGGTTGGGAGAGACTGAGATTGTCCCACTTGGCAGTCCTCCAGCGAGACAAAATAAAAGGGAACAATGAGAAGAAGGCTTCCAAGTTTGCTGAGGTCGTCCTCGCACGAATGCAAGTACTCGTAAGTCGGGAGAATATAAGAATGTCTCCGAGCAACGTAGTTTCATTTACTTTGTCGTTAAAATATGGGAGTCAGAGGGCTGCGATTTTTCTTTCTTCACCACACAGCAGCTTTCTCTAGTAATATTTTTGAGGTAAATGCCAGATTGTGTTCTACGGCATTCGAGCATTGAGTGAAATATAAACTTAGCCGTCCCTAAAGTACAGATAGTACCTATAAAATTTCGAAATGACTTCAATTTCAAATAATATAGTTTGGTGAAGTAACGAATGCGCGACGGAGAATATTCACAGTCATAATATTCGATTTTAGACCTAAAAAACCCCGTTCAGTGCCCTCGAAAATCCTTTATTGACAGTTTCAGTTGGGTGGTCTGGTTCGACTAGATAACGGGCTGAAAGAGTTCCAATGACATGATGCGGGCAGAGAGGATAAGCGGTATCATAAAGGCTTAACTTGAATGACCAGCGCTTTCGGTCAGCTTCGGCCGGCTGAATAACTCTAATTTAGAGCAGATTTTTTAGTCCACCTTTAACCAACTTTGTAAACATCTGGTAGACGCTTCACACAACTGCAACCAGTCATTTGTTAGTTGATACGAGAGTGGTGTCTAACAAATAATATGATATGGATCTGAGAGGGTGATCGTTGGTGCTAATCTAGCTTAAAAACGCTGCAAATTATCACACAAGGGTTGATTATTTTTCTATACAGGGTGTCCCCGAAAACGTCCCCCCCCCCCCCTGCTAAAATCGTCCAGGTAGTGGTAAAAAGAAATTTTTTTTTGAATCCATGATTTTTCCCAAGGATCTCAAATATGACCACGGTGCGCATTGCGCACGCAAGTGTGACACATGATATTTCAGTATTTTTTTACGCTGAATCACGTGGTGATGTTAGTTTCTTGATTTTACTGCATTTTTATCAAATTATAGACGAAAAATGAACTTTTAAAAAAGGAAAATTGCATTTTTACTCATTACGCATCTTTTGTGCCCATCCGTTAACTTCATCCTTGTTAATAAATTGTGGGACATGTTGAAATTTATGTTTTGACATTAAAAAAAAACTTAATGTATTGCAGTATTCTAGAGAACCTTGCTTCATAGCTACCGATGTGTAGCTATGATTTTGTTTACTGGTTGCAGCGTTGCATTTTTTGTGATTAAAAAAAAGTGCCGCGAAAAATTCCTTGACCCCCAGCCAAAAGACACATTTATGTCAAAACAATTGTTTATCACGCTGGACTCTTCACTTGTAATTTCACAAGGACTCTCTTTTTGTAATTTCTCGTGAAAAAACCGTCCTGTCTACTTGAAAATCTTTTTTCGATTATCTTGGAAAAAAGTTTTTAAGTAGACAGGGTGGTTTTGCCCTTGAAAAATGCAATTTTCCTTTTTTAAAAGTTCATTTTTCGTCGATAATTTGATAAAAATGCAGTAAAATCAAGAAACTAACATCACCACGTGATTCAGCGTAAAAAAATACTGAAATATCATGTGTCACACTTAGGTACTTCGTACATGCACATTTTGACACAACCTTGCGGTTGCGCATCTTTGAGCGCGCACTGAGCGGGTTGCGCGCAACAAAAGAAATCGGTTGAGGGGTGAAATGTTCATGAAATTTCACGTAGAATCCGAATCTGCAATAAAAAATGGGGGGTCTCATTTGAAAAAACGAAGTTGGTGTGCGTTGCGCACGATTGCGCACGTGCGCAATGCGCACCGTGGTCATATTTGAGATCCTTGGGGAAAATCATGAAGATTCAAAAAAAAAAATTTTCTTTTTACCACTACCTGGACGATTTTAGCAGGGGGGGGGGGGGACGTTTTTGGGGACACCCTGTATAAATCACTCGCCAGCAAAGAATACATATTTACATTTTCAGTACCTATCAACCGTAATTATCGCAAGGTAAACCATCAACTTTATTTTGGCAGGATGTACCTTTGAGCAGAGAGTAGTTATCCAAAAGTTGAGGGTGTCCTCATATTCATAACGAAATTTTTCAACTGAGTTAAATGAAAGTCTATTCGAAGAAACGAAGATAGATTCGATCAGCTGAAATTTGAATGGAACCTACTTCCGTCAGTGAGTATTCATTTGCGATTCACAGTCGTGTTTCTGCTTTATTATTTGTCCTACACTGACGAGTGTTCGGTTATATGGAGTGAACGGTGGGTCCTAAAGATCTCTGGTTGGTCTCTACGATTCTAAAACGCTGAAAATTATTACACAAAGGTTTATTATTATTCTCTACAGCAGGGGTTCCCAAACTTTTTTGTACCACGCCCCCCTCTGGTTATTTGGAGACCCCCCACGCCCCCCTCTGGTTATTTGGAGACCCCCCACGCCCCCTACACATATCAGCTTTCCATTTTGCAATACCCTATTTCCACGGTACCGTACATACCAACTCCTGCTTGTACAAGTATGTGCCTACTTGATACGGTGAGTAGGTAGATTTTTCGATCACTGTTGAATGCGGTAACGCAGAATGGAAAGATTCAATAATTGTACGTATGGTGAAAATTAAAACAAGTATTACATGAAAAACGAATATAATTACTGATACGAAAAATTAACATTGTAACACAGATACATTTTCAATTTAAGGAAGGTGAAACTTAGAAAGACTTTATTTCAAAAATCTGAGAAAATTATTTATGTAATTTTTTTTATTTATTCCATTTGGGTGTCACGCCCCCCCTGGACTTTCTCCACGCCCCCCCAGGGGGGCGCGCCCCCCAGTTTGGGAACCACTGCTCTACAGGGTGTAAGCCTAACTGGGCTGCCATACGGTTCCAGTCGATTTTACAACTAATTTACAACAAAAAATGTCTCGTAGAAATTTTGTTTAAATACCCTTTGTTTTCGAGTTATTTTAACTTTAAACTTTTTTTCGTGATTTTGACCTTACGTCATTAAATTGGTCATAACACCTTTAATTTGCTGTGTAAATTACAATTTGAGGATACCGTTCGAAAGAACATCAAATTTCCTATCGGATAGATGCTTTTAATTTTTTTTGAGTTGAGGTCTGAGACATGAAAACGTCTTTTAAAAAGACAATTTTACGTAATTTTGGAAACCTTGCATTTTTTCAATCGCACATTGAACTACGAGAACAAATATTTGTCCAAGATGCAAGAACAGTAAAAACTGTGCCAAAATCTCAGCTTTCCAATGGTATAATCAAAAAATATTTTACAACCAAATTTAGGGGGGAAATTTGTGTTTGAACGCGGAAAAACGAGCGTTCTGGCCCTCCTGTTTCCGGAGGCCTCGCGGTCTACTGCGACGCCCACTCACCCACTCTACCATCCGACCCCTATCCATCTATCCGATATGAAATTTAATGCTCTATCCAACGGTTTCCTCAAATTGTAATTTACACAGCAAATTAAAGGAGTAATTACCAGTTTAATGACATACGGTCAAAAATCGCGAAAAAAAAGTTTAATGTTAAAATAACTCGAAAACAAAGTGTTAAAAAAATTATTAAGAGACATTTTTTGTTGTAAATTAGTTATACAATTGACTGGTACCGAATGGCAGACCAGTCAGGCTTACACCCGGTATAGATCGAGAGTTTTCATCGATCGATGTTCATCAATTAAACTAGGTTTAGTAGAATAAAATCTCACTGGGGAATATGAATCACGTTAATAAAACGGTTCCTTGAAGAATGTTCAAGTTCGTCCAAGCTTAGTCACAGTTCTCTTCAGATCCTGTCGTACTCCTACACGAAATAAGATACTGACGGAACACACTTGGTACCGAATTCGATTGAAAGTCAGACTCCCAAAAATTCTTGAGGGAAATTTTAAGCTCATTTCTAATGTACACGATATTCTATTTAACATGGAAATAAGCGTATTTTGGGCCTCAAAAAAAAACATTACAATCTGTGGAAAACAGGACAAGATTTCATTAGATTTAGAATTAAATTAACAACAACCTTTCTATCAAACAGAATTCATGTAAGGTAATGTCACTTAGGACTCAATATTAAAGAAATTTTAATAATGTCGTTTTAGTGGTCGTAACAAAAAAAACTCTTATATGATATATCATGAGTCCAAAAACCTTCTTCACAACACACTTTTATAGACATGTTCCACCCCTGGAAGCATGTACGTGAATTAAATACAATTAAAATGTAAGGTTGATGGAGTAGTAGCCAAAAGTTATCTTTATCAGAGTTCCACAAATTATTTTCTTCGAAAACTTACTTCGGAATGGGAAGAGTTGGTAACAGCAAGTTTCCACCCGATCAACTTCGATGTAGAAAGTTTCGTTTCATTGGAGTTCGACTCAAATATGTACGGTTGGATTTTTTTTTTAACAATGTCTGGCATTCCAATTCCTCAACACATCAGTGACTCTTTGAATCTCCACCTCGATTTTTGAAACCGATCGATAGGTTGCTTGCCTCGATGAATTGAACTACGATCAAACTACTTAATTCGATTTTGGTTTTTTATTTTCAATAATGAACCTTCGAAATCGAGCAAGAAAAAAATTGTTTGAAACCCCTCCTGAAAGAACTTCTACAGTGTCGTGACCTCCTCATCCTCCTACCAGATGTGAGCTTTGTTTCGTCAACATGTTCCTTGAATGGCAGTTGAGACAGTTGAGACCTTCGTCTCAAGTTCTTAAGAATATGATTTCACAAGGGATCCAAATCTGAAAAAGGTACTGGGCTTATTAAAGGAGGGGGGAGGATTTATTAAACGACTGAATTGACTAATGAAAAAACCTTTTTCTTTGTGAGTGATCTATGCAGAAAAATTATAAAGTAGGGGCGCAACCATGACTACATACATACCAAAGTTGGGTATATTATTCATATATATGTAAATATGATAATATTCACTCATATAAATGGTTTGTTGCCAAAATATGTCCATCATAATATGATGGACATATTTTGGCAACAAACCATTTATATGAGTGAATATTATCATATTTACCATTATTTATTACCATTTATTTACCATTTATCCATATTATGGAACAGATCACTCGTTCTTACGTTTTTGATCCAAAATCAAAATTTTCACTCGCGTTTTGCGTTTTAGACCTTTCTGAACAATTTTGGTTCCGTGTCTGTCTGTCTGTGCGTCTGTCATGAAATCCTTGTAACGGGCATAACTATACGAAGTTATTGTCCGAGTTCTATATTTTCAGGGATTGTGCGGGTTGGTGTGTAGACGGTCCCTTATGAAAATCATCATCCCCGGACTGATAGAAGCGACTGCGCATGCACAAACGTGAATTTCCTTGTAACAGCCATAACTTCAACATTTTCCATCCGATTTCAATGAAATTTTCAGTGATGTTACAGATTAGTGTTTAGATGGCGCCCTATGAAAATCACCACCTTCGGACTGATAGTAGCCACTGCTCTTGCGCAAACGTGAATTTCCTTATAACAGCCATAACTTCTACATTTTCCATCCGATTTCAATGAAATTTTCAGAGATTTTTGATATTAACTACTATGCATCGGACCATCTATACAATCGGGTTATGTATACGAGGAAGCTATGTGCCACACCCACTTGGCAGACGTTTTTACATTTGAAGACCGCGGCCGAAAAACAGTCTATGTAGCATTCTTGAAATTTTACAGGATAGTCAAAGAACTATTGAGAAACCTTTAGATCCGAGAATTGGTGGCTCTGTGACATATTACCATACGGAAGACTTCTTATCGCCAATTAAATGCCGATCCAACAAAAACGATAAATTATTCCGAAAATTAATATCATTATACCTAAGCTGTTCTTGATAGTAACCGTATATGACTTAAGGATGCTGTAAATTATTACAAAATGGCTTATTATAGACACTTAGCTGTGCTGTATAAGAATAGTTTTTTATAAGTATGCAACTGTATTGTGTTTTCTAAATACGATTTTTTTAAAGAACCCTACCCTATTTTCTTCCCAGCAATACTGAGCTAGAAAAATATCATCGAAAAATAAAAAGGCTGCCAAGTGGGTGTGGCACGTAGCTTCCTCGTATCCATAACCCGATTGTACAGATGATCTGATGCATAGTAGTTATTCTTAAAACACCAATCTCTAAGTAACTTGCACTACACTCCAATCCGCATGAACCTTGAAAATTTCGTCGAAATAGGATGAGAAATGTAGAAGTTATGGCTGGTACAAGGAATTCACGTTTGCACATGCGCAGTGAGTACTATCAGTCTGGAGGCAATGATATTCATAGGGAACCGTCTACACGCCAATTAGAACAATCATACAAAATGTCATCAAATTCGGATCAAGAATGTAGGAGTTACAGCTGTTACAAGGATATTACGTTTGCGAATGCGCAGGGGCTACTGTCATTTTGGGGGCCGTGATTTTCATAGGGGACCATCAATACCCCTATCCGCATGATCCCTGAAAATTTCATCAAAATCGGATGGAAAATGTGGAAGTTATGGCTGTTACAAGGAAATAGACGTTTGCGCATGCGGAGTGGCTACTATCAGCCTGGGGGTGATGATTTTCATAGGGGACCGTCTACACGCCAACCCCCACAATCCCTCAAAATTTCATCGAAATCGGACATAACTTCGTATAGTTATGCCCGTTACAAGGATTTCATGACAGTCAGACAGACACGGAACCAAACTTGTTCAGAAAGATCTGAAACGTAAAGCGCGAGAGGAAATTCAGATTTTGAAGAACATTTTTTTTCAGCCTTTAAAAGGGAAAAAAAGCTTCCGCTACCTTGGTAGACTCGGAATCAAAAGACGAATATTACACGAAAGTAGGTACTGATTTTATTTCCAGGTAGGAAAATTCAAACTTTGAAGAAAGTAAAAAATAGTTCTGGCCATAGTTTTGTGGTGATAATTTTCCCGAAACCGGGAATTTAAGTTTTGATATGTAAAGTTGCCCCGCGTTTTTCAGAATTCTTCGCTTCACATCCTTCCAATCTTTACATTTTATGGTTCGCGACTTTGATTTATTAAGTCTGTCCACTTCATTTCCCGATGGTATCACAGAAGAATCCATTTTCGCGAATCTGCGCACCGAAATTCGGAACTTCCCACAAATAAAAATTCGCCCACACCCAGGAAAAACGACAACGGTTTGAATGACGCGGCGCACGGCGCTAGGTAATTGTAACGCTGATTGTTTTTCTTGTCAATCACGGATCTCGTTTATCGCTATTTCCGTCGTCATGACATCCACCATGTGATAATATTTAGGGTTTTTGTCCTCCTAATTGATAGAGCAGATCCTAAAGAATCTTTTGATGCCAATACAATAACTCACTTTCGAAAAAAATGTATAAATGTATAAAAAAAAAGACGGATTCTCCAACGGTACGTAGATAATAATTGTAACGTAGATTGTTTTTCGGCCGCCGTCTACATTTATATAACTTTATTTTTTACAGTTATGATTTTTTTCATCCTTTATTAAGGAATACAATATTAAGTTGCCTTAGGGATAACAGCGTTATTTTTTCGGAGAGTTCTTTTCGTTGAGAAAGTTTGCGAATTCGATGTCGATTAAATTAAGTGAAAGGAATATTACTTACTATCATGTTGGTGTGACGTAAGTCTCGTTTCATATTCGTGCTTTCTAATAGAAACCTCACCACGATCGATGACAGCTATGGGTGTACCAAAGTACGCACTTCTACGCTACGAGGTGCCTTCCTGTCTACAGTAGGCAAGTGGTGTTGGGTGCACTCGCCTCATTGCATGGGTTATCCTTTGAAGGTAACTAGTTGAGCGAGAGGGGGAAGACTGCGTGAAAACCGAAGAAGAAAATGGGAAAACGGAAATTCTATTCAAACTCAAACCATAAGTCCGCTTCTTGATGCTGGGTCCCCACCTATGCGGTCGAATCTAATTAAATCGAAATTCAAGGGAGCTCGATAAAAGTTCGTTCCCATGAAATGTCGAGATAACAGCTCACATTTCGTCACGTAAAGTTCACACAACTTTCAGAAGAATTAGAAAGAATGGGAAACACAACAATTTCATCGGAAAGCGACTGCTTTACATTTTTGGTTTATTATTTTCAATAATGAACCTTGGGAATCGACCAAGAAAAAAATTTTTTTAACACCTCGTCAAAATTTGCTGGTTTACGTTTCAAGGTACGTAGAATCCAAAAATCTAATAAAAATTTGGCCGTCCGTCCACCGTCTGCGGCACTTTCCCCACTTCCATTGATAGAAGATAGAAATTTAATTCCAAATCACCAATTCGGATTCAGAAAAAAACATTCAACCATAGATCAAGTCCATCGATTCACTAACATAATAGAAAAGGCCCTCGAAGGTAAGAAAATATGTGCTAGTATCTTCTTGGATGTGGCACAGGCCTTTGACAAGGTTTGGCACGAGGGATTGGAGTACAAACTGCACAGAGATCTCCCAAAACAGTACTACTTACTGCTAAAATCCTACCTTGAAAACAGACATTTCAGGGTGAAGCAAGATGACCAATACTCTGGCTTGAAGCCAATAAAAGCTGGGGTCCCGCAAGGGAGTGTCTTAGGGCCAGTCCTTTATCTACTGTACACAAGGGACTTACCCCAACGAGAAGGTACAACTGTTGCCACCTTTGCAGATGATACGGCTATCCTCTCCGTCGATGGTGATATCGAAGCTGCAACTAGTAATCTACAGAAGTCAATCACTGAGGTTACTAAGTGGACCAATATGTGGAGAATAAAGTTGAATGAATCAAAATCAGTTCACATCAACTTTACTAACCGAAAAATTCCTGTCATGGATGTTGAGATCAATTCAAATAAAATACCCCATACCGATGCAGTTAAATATTTGGGTATGACCCTCGACTCCAAATTAAACTGGAAAAAACATATAGAAAAGAAAAAAGAGGAAATTAAAATCAAATTCAGAAAGATGTATTGGTTGATGGGAAGGAATTCTCGTCTCTCTCTTCACAATAAACTGCTTATTTATAAGCAGATCCTTCGCCCTATCTGGACCTATGGAATTCAGTTATGGGGCTGTGCCAAAAAATCAAACATTAACAAAATTCAAACCTCCCAAAATAAAATACAGAGAAGTATAGTGCGTGCACCTTGGTACATGAGGAACGATGATATTCATCGAGACTTGGGGATGGAAACAGTCCACGAAATTATCGCAAGGTACTCAAGGAGGCACGAACAACGCCTCCACAATCATGAGAACCTGGAAATGCTCTACGTTTTGGACAACAAAGATGAACTCCGGCGACTCAAGCGAAAAAAACCACTGGACTTAGTTAGTGCTGTTAAAGTGCAGTTATAGCTCAGTGTTGAAGATTCTGTTATGAGAAGGGACTGCGTTTTACTGTAAACGGGCTCTCAAGGAGTGTAATAATGATACATAATATTGCTAGATGGATTGTATTTAATATTCAGTTGCAATAATAAATCACGTTGAAAAAAAAAAAAAAAAAAAAAAAAACTTTCCCCACTTAGCATTGACCGATTGACCCCAAATGCCCCTACCTACCAAATTTCATCAAAATCTGTCAATGCTAAGTGGCAAAAGTGCCGCGTACGGCGGACGGACGGCTAAATTATTATTCGATTTTTGGATTCTACATAGGGTAAGGGAACCAGTTATAGACACGAGACCAGTTATTGAAAGTTGCGCCTTCAGGCACAAATAATAAGAATTAGGTGCCTCCAGTAAATTCCGGCTGGTCATAATTTATTACTATGACTACTCGGCTGCAATTTTTCATCAAAATCATGTCGCTACGGAGAAAATCAACGGGATTACGTTTATTTTCGTTTTTCGTGTTCAGCTGTTGACGTTTTCTTGAGCAACTCAGTAAGGAGGTAAGTCACTTCCACGCTTTTTTTACATCATATTTTAAGGTTGTAGGAACTAATCTTTTTCGTGTCACTCATCCTATTTGTATTTTAATATTTTTTAACTATAAAAAACTTGAAAATAACTAAACCAAATAGTTTTGGAGGGTGTCGATAACTGGATCTCGGATACATCAACTTGCCCAGTTATTGACACCAGTGTCTATAACTGGATTTTTGTTGAAATCTTTGTTTTTCAGCGAATTAAACACAGTTTTTTATTTGAAAGCGAAAGGTGTTGAAATTGTAACAAAATTACGATGGGATCCAGTAATCGACAGGGGGTGTCAATAATAGGTTGAATTTTTTGTCAATAACTGGAGGATTCCACTCCATATGTAGACAGCAGGAAATACCAATTATTGACATACCTAGGTACTGAAAAAAACTAGAATTAAAATCGCAGTAAAATTAAAATTATATTTATTAAATCTGTTGTTAAGTACCTACAGAAAAATTTTGGTACCAAGCTATTGTGTTCGCTCATTTTTACTTTTTCTCTTGCAAGAATTGAACTCAGAACTCAACTTGATTTTTTTCCAGGGGAATTACACGATGATCCCAAAGGAAAATTACCTAATGTTTAAAGGGTCCGGTAAGTCACCCATCAGCAGAAACTCGGGTCCCGATTGTATTCTCTCGAAACGGGAGGAGGACATCTAGCTAGTTAGTTTTTTGGGTTATAAAAATGGCTTAGGCTGGATTCCCAGTTACTGCTGACGATCTTCAAGATAGCTTTCAGCACCTCTCTCAAGACTGGGTAGACTCCATTCATCGATGGCCGGCCAGGGGAAAAATGCCTCACAAGTTTCAAGCGTCGAAATCCTTCCATTTCCCACAGAATTTCAGAAAATTTGACGTTGAGCAGGGCTGTGGTTACAGGAGATGAATTTAAGGGATGGATCTAAGAACAGAAGACTACTTGGGAGAGCAGTCGTTGTTTGGGATATTGGAAGATCCTAAGAGTATTCAATGGAGACGAAAGCGAAGTTCGGAAGCGAATTTTATTCTCAGATTTTATGTACAATTATGTACAATGTACATTTTATGAATTTTATGTACAACTAGTCTTAATCTCAGTGACCAATTTCTATAATTTATTATATTAGGTATAAATAAAGTTACTCATTTTCAAAGTTCAATGTCGTGTCAATAACTGGTTCCTTCGTGTGTCGTAAACTAGATTTTGCATGTCAATAAGTGGTAACGAAACTCACTTTCGTAATTTCGGTGGAAACATTGTAAATTCTAATCTTTTAAGGAAATATGTGAACATAATTTATTCAACAGACCCAGATCAACATGACACAGCAAGAAAAAGTAGAAAAAATGTTAACACGAACAAGTAATCATTAAATCACCCGTAAGTTTTGGTTGTAGTGTCTATAACTGGTGCCCTTACCCTACCTTGAAACGTAAACCATCAAATTTTGAGGGGGTGTCAAAAAATGTTTTTTCTTGGTCGATTCCATAGGTTCATTATTGAAAATAATAAACCAAAATGATGCTGGAACTTCAAAATCAGGTAAAGGCCTTACATACACAAAACGCAGAGGTAGTTAAAAAATTACTAACTCAACTTGAAAAAGTCTCAACTGAACACGGAAAAACGTGGATTTTTTCAACAATTCAAGTATACCGTTGGAAACCTGAGATTTTGAGGATGTTTTTGCTGAAAACCACATTGAATTTTATCTAAAGGAAACGGGTGAAAATCTCTTGAGAATTTCGTTAAAAAAAACTCAAAAATTGCAAAGTTTCAAGTTTGGATTAAAACAAATCTAAGTAGATGCAAGATAAAAAATGTTTATTGAAACTCATCTGATGGGAAATTTAATGTTCTTTTCAACGGTGTAATCATATTTGAATTTCCTTGAATAATAAGGGAGCTATATTCATTTTAATGAGACACGATTCAACATACAAAAATATCTTGAAATTGATAACATATTGTTTAGTAATGCATGCATTCCAGGGGACGTCCTATTGGATAAGCACTAGATCAGTTTAACCAGTTGGAAAGCGATAAAACTGTTCACTCGATGTAATTTATTTATTACTTTAGGCAAGAAATAGTGACCCCCCCCCCCACCCACACCATTATCTACCATAACATTTCTAGCGACAAGGGAGCCTCGAACCTGAAGAGCATTTTAAAATCCATGATCTACGATACCCAACATGCTAATCGAGTTCACCCCTCCCCTCCCCACCAACACCAATGGTGTCAGTCTGGCACCAAAGCGGAAATACGTGGTAACATTGAACTTTCATCTATTAGTTTTAGTAGGGAGTCCGTCAAGGTTTTTTAATTTTTTTTTTTTTTTAATTTAGTTTATTTCCAAAAAGTATGATAGATACATGATAGTAATGTGTACAAACATAATAAGTAGTTACTTAACGCATTATTTACATGTCGCTTGATATATAGGTGGAAATTAATCTCCAATATGGGCTAACAGCCCGTGTTAGGAGATGAGTCGATCTCAAAAATCTCTATTTAAATATCTGCACTTCCATGATAAATTATAAACTTATATACTTAGTTGGAAAAAATAGAATTAAAATTAACAAATCTTGATCGTTTGGGCCGGATCATAGGCTCTCCATCATGTGAACAACTAATAATTTAAATATATTTTTTGTTTCTGTGTTTATCACTTCTTTTTTTATAGTCATAGGAAGTTGATTAAAAATTGTTATAGCACGATAGTGGTAATTATTTTGTACAAAAGTGGTTCTGTACAGCGGCAAAGACAGAGTCATGTCGTCTATAGTTCTGGTATTCAATCCATGTGTTGGAAAAGTAAACGTATCTTCTTTAAATAATTGTTTTATACAACATACGTCAACAATTTGCGAGAAAGGTAAAATGGCAAGCTTTCGAAAAATCGGAAAGGATGGGGCATTACAGAGAGCATTGGACATGACACGTATGATGGCTTTTTGGGTAGTTTCAAGCGCTTTATAAGCGGATCTATAACCTCCACTCCACGCAGGCAGACAATAGAGGAGAATAGAGGTAACCAGAGAAGAATATATTATTTTCATCAGCTTTTGAGAGACAATATTTTTTAATTTTGCAAAAACGTAACATCCGTATTCAAGGTGAAACACAAAAAAACCCACGAAATATGCGGTTTATGGTGTCCTGGCACCATGGTGGCACCACTATTAGTTCCATGGTGGTACAGAGAATAATTCATGAAAATCCGGAGGTATAGTGAGAATTTTTCCTCAATTTCAAAGCTTGGGGACAGTTAGTAAGCAGTAAAGGAACCGAAATATTGAAAATTCTAATATTTTGTAAATATAATCCCCCACTCGCCCTCTCCCCTTGCGAATTATGATACTCTGGTGAAATCATGTACAACTCGGGAGTTATTTGAGTCAAACAAAAAAGAAACACACAAATCGGTTGGAAATTGAGGCCTGGGCACAGTTTAAAAGATTATGCCAACAAACGCACGTTTTTGAGCAATAACCCCCCATTTCCCCCTTTAAAAGGTAAAATTCCAAATTCCGGCGATGTAGTGCACAACTAGATAGTTTTTCGCGTCGAACAAAAAAAGAACCACGAAAATCGGTTGAGAACTAAGGCCTGGGCAGACGACGCAAGATTATGCCCAAAAACGCACGTTTTTTGAGCATTGACCCCCCCTTTAAAGGCAAAATTCGAAATTCCGGCGACGTAGTGCACAACTAGACAGTTTTCAGCGTCGAACAAAAAAAGAACCAGGAAAATCGGTTGAGAACTAAGGCCTGTGCAGAGTACACAAGATTTTGTCACACACACACACACACACACGGACACACACACAGACATGCACCTATGGTTTTTTTCGCGGATTTGGATTCAGAATGGTCTAAAACGGATTACTGTGTGGTTATTTTTTTTTCTGTTGAGTGTTGTCCTCCTTCACCCCAGATCGATCGCATAAGGACGCCCAAGTCTTACTGTGGGACGTCCTAAAAACTTGAAAAAACAAGGGGTTAAAAAAAAAGACTTTTTTTGTAGGAACCTTGCAAAATCGACCCCAGAAGTTTGATCGTACACCACAATGATCGTACAAGTTTGATCTTGCTCGGACACCCTGTATGGCTGATGATATCTCCTCCTTTCATAAACAAAATCCTAGTTAAGGGTTACCTAAGTTATGCTTCGAATCAACCGTAATTAAAAGTATTGGTGGAATCTTTATTTTACACTTTCAATTAAACTTCAGCTGCTGAAAGTAATGTGAGGCTCCACGTGAGATGTTTTATCAGCACACCCTCCTGACGCTGGTCTGCTCTCATTCGATCGGATCTCTGTGAGAACGAACTAGATCGGCTCCAAGGGATTTCCTCTCGCCCGTGTATTCGCAACGGATCGTGTAATAACCTGTCGCCGGCACACCCTCCCGTCTCCGATTACATAATACTCCAGTCCGTGCAGTCAGTTTCATTTTCCTTCCAACTCGTATCTCCGCACTGCCGAGTAAAAAGATAATGCATACAAAAATAGCCCACGGACAATATGTGGAACGAAGGTTTTGGACAGCTTAATCTTTGACCTTGATTCTATAATATTGTGATAGGGCTCTACTCTCATTAAAAACAAACAAATATTCATCAGAATAAGGTTGGTTACAGCTCCAAAGTAGGTAAACACTGGATTAGAAATAAGTTAGTGTTTATTGATATTCACGATTCTACACCAAACTTTCCTCAGCCAAGTTGACAAAATAGAAACTAGAAACCAATGTAACAAACTATCTACTGAAAGGGAAAATTCTACGCTACTAATGGAATCACAACAAATGGAATCACACGTCCCTGTTTACCACAACAATTTATAAAACTATTATTTGAATATTATCATAGTTCGATCCCTGCCTTCCTCAAGGAGATTTCTTCCTTTGATCATAAATCATACCTCGTGGTTCCCCATTTTCCCCCTGCAAAATAGTCTTTGCACTGCGTCACTCAAGTTGATATACGAGTTATTTGCGATAGTTATTATTGCGATTATCAGAATTTAACTGTGGTAGACAGTACAATTTAATGAACTGCATATTCACGTGGTACATATTTGTGTATATTTTCCCAGCACATAGCTTCCTCGTATGCGTGACATTATTGTGTTGACCAATCACGACATGAATGAGATTGATGCAGGAAATTAGAAAAAATGTGTTTAAATTGCAATTGTGTTCCAATTTTGCAGCAGTTGAATATGATATGTTCCGAGGAATTTGAGAGGGTCACAATTCCCAATAATCGGATGAGAATCGGATGAAAATTGAAGAAGGGAAGATTTCACGTTAGCGCACGAGTGGAGGGTACCATTGACCCAAAAGCAATCGAATTCGTACGAGTTCACCAGAGCAAAACCAGCAAAATCTCTGAACATTGCATCGAAATTGGAAACTGTACAACTTATTTTTGTTTCAGATATTTAACGATATCGCATGATCCTTGGTTATCAACTGTTGGATGACTCCATCTTCCAGGTTTGAGTGCAAATAGATAATTAGGTGGTAAGAAAATGATACTTGAAGGATTTAAGTTTACGGAGGCTCCGAGGCTTCTATTTATGCGAGAGCAATGAAATTCATGAGGGATTCAAGGACCAACTCAAACAAACTGAATCCTATCAAATTTGACTCAGTAGTTTTTCAAATTTGACAAGTATCGTTACGCTCGTTACAATGATGTGCGCACTGACTTACTGACCAGAAACCAAAATTGTCCTAGAAGATGTAAATCGAGTAAAGCGATATGAAGGTAAATTTTGACTTTGGAGAGGCTTAACCAGGCGTTTTACTCCCTCTCATTTGTTGCACGCCACTCGGATTCTGGAGCTGGATGTTTTGATCACCCCTCTTAGTAATATTTCAGTGAAATTAAAGATAAGACGCCAACAACATAAACATTACTCAACCCATCGAATCATTGTGTTGGATTCTGTTTTAAATCGAACCCTTATTTACATTGAAGTAAGCACAGTCTTCTTCATTGGGTTCACAAGGGTTTAGTTCTCACATGATGATGGGAGCCTCGGCGCCATAGATGTGTAATGCATATTTAGTTTTCTTATAGCCATTTTTATTACAGAATATACTTCATCTCTTTTGGGATGTGTACCAGAAAAGAGGACTTCAAAGTATTATAGATAATAAGTACATATACCTGATTTCACCATGTGATGGAAGCGATCAAACAATATTCAAACAAATTTGCTCTGTGCGAACAATAGAAATTATATTATTGTTACGAGTATATTGTTCTCTATAAAAAAAACGAAAATTCTTTCCAGATTTTTCTTGTTGAGTCTCCAGGTTTTATGATACTTGAGCTTCCAAAGGGACAAAATTGTCTCATGTTGAGGTTAAAGCGTAAAGCAGTGAAGGTATGCCCATTTCTTTGATTTGACAACACCAAAACGGTTTCGTGCACTACAGAATAGCTTCTACTCACGCTAGGTGAATGAAAATAAATACGTTGAAGCGGGCTTGTGTAGAACTTGTACGAAGCATGACCGCCAGCCACACGGTTACACGTTAGACGACCAATGTTGCATTTTCAATATCTTCAGCAGCGAAGACACTCCGGAAGTCTGGAACATCTTGAGGTGCGATGGTGTGCCTTAATTAGTCTCATGATGAGTTGCGAGTGAACCGGGAACCTAGGATTGCGGGAACACACGCGAACTCTGGCAAACCCAAACGTGGTGCACGCTATCAAATATCAAGCTTTTAGCTAGTTTATGAACGGGAAAACAGTTATTACTAATTGCAATGGGTTCTAAGGTTTTTAAAAGGATTTTTTTGGAAAATATTCTTATGGAAATTTCACTTGGCATAATCTGAAACGGTTCCTGAAGATACTCATGTGACAAATTAATTCCGAATCGCTTCCTAAATATAACTGAAGATATACATATACAGGGTGTCCCAGTAACTGCCCCCCCCCCCACACTCCTTATTTTCTATAATTGAAGACAAACAAAAATAGAACCTACGCTATTCTTCATATTGCTTCCGAGTCTACCAAGGTAGCGGAAGCTTTGTTTTCATTTTTCAAGGTTGAAAAAAAAATGTTCTCCAAAATCGAAATTTCCACTCGCGTTTTACGTTTCAGACCTTTCTGAACAATTTTGTTTCAGTGTCTTTCTATCTATGTGTCTGTCATGAATTCCTTGCCACAGCCATAACTTCTACAATTCTCATCCGATCTCGATGAAATTTTCGGAGATTGTACGGGTTGGCGTGTAAATGATCCCCTATGAAAAGCATCACCCCCGGACTGATAATAGCCGCTGCGCATGCGCAAATGTGAATTCCTTCTAACAGCCATCACACTTACATTTTTCCTCCGAATTTGATGAAATTTCTAAGGAATGTTCAGATTAGCGTGTAGATGGTCCCCAATGAGGGTAGTGAAAGGTACTTAGAGATTGGTGTTTTGAGATTAACTACTGTGCATCGGATCATCTATACAATCGCCCACCCCCACTTTTTTGCGTAGAACTCAAATATATCAATCATCGCGAAATCATTCGCAACCATGGTCAACTTATTTTTTTCAAACGGGTACCCCATTTTTTATCGTAGATTCGGATTCTACGTAAAATTTTATGATCATTTTACTTTGACAACTTTGACCCGTTCAGTGAGCGCTCAAAGAAGCGCTCAACCCAGGGATTGATCCAAAAATTGAGATTAAGGTAGACCTCAAGTGTGGCACATTACTTAGCATTGTTTTTCCACGCTGAGTCTCATGGTGATATCCCTTTCTTGATTTGACTTCATTTTACCGCATTTACAGCCGAAAAAGTAACTTTTTGAGGAGGAAATCATCCATTTTTTTCATGAGGGGTCATGAATCAATCCACAACATCAATCATCACCCACAACTAACAATATCACCACGAGACACACTGCTTATGACAAATCCTGAAACGGTTTTCTCAAGAAATATATATATGGCTTGTCTTGAAAAGCTTCCACATTTGCCTCAATTTTCTGACTCCATTCCGATCTTTCCCTATCCCCCCTGGTGTACCAAATTTCATCTCTCCAGGATTATGCGAAGGGAAATCGGCTTCAACACTCAATAAACTGACCTAAATCCCTTGCGATATCTTTCTTAGAAGGTCCAATAACAGTGAACACTAATTACTCTTTGCAGTATAATTAATATCTAGATATCATTCGGAGTATATAATGAAAATGGACAACCTGTTCACTTAATCTCCGCAGTCGCCGGAATTCTTCGAAAAACCACAAATTCGATCTTAGCATACTAGGAATTTTGAAGAAGGAAAAGAGGGGGAGGGGGCATAGAACTTCTTCACAGGTCCTCCTTCGAAATTTTTGCTTCTGACTACCAAGGTAAGGAAAGCTTTGTTTTCACTTTTCAAGGTTGAAAGAAAAGGTGCTCCAAAATCAAAATTTCCACTCGCGTTTTACGTTTCAGACCTTCCTGAAAATTTTCTTCCGTCTGTGTGACCTTCCTAGAAATTTGGTCTTTCTGTGTGTCTGTCTTGAAACCTTGCCACAGCCATAACTTCTACAAGTCTCATTCGAGTCCGATGAAATTTTCAGGTATTATGCGTTCTGGGGAGATGGTCCCCTATGATAATCATGGCTCCCAAAATGAAAGTATTTTGTACGCATGCGCCAACGTTAAATCCTTGTAACAGCCATAACTTCTACATCTTCCAACAATATTCAGAGATCGTGCGGGTTGACGTGTAGAGTCCCCTATAAGGGTAGTAGAAGGTACTTAGAGATTGGTGTTTTGAGATTAACTACTATGCATCGGATCATCTATACAATCGAGTTATGGATACGAGGAAGCTATGTGTCACATCCACTTTTTTGAGTTGGCTAGTATTCGATCCAATAGATAAGAGACAATACAGATTGCTCACAACTCAACCGTAACCACATTTTTGTCTGGTCTCAACTTTATCATAAAAAGTTCTTCCTGCTACCAATCCACGCCACCAAATATTCGTTTTACTGATTTATCACTAGCATCAATGATAGGTTTCACGATTACAACCGAAATCGATTGGTTTTGTTAGTATAACCAGTTATGGAGGTCCATTATATTGAAATGAGAGCGGCTTGCGAAAACGTGAGGGCGTTCTCGGTTAAAAAGCGAGCAATACCTTGTTCGGAGTGATAACGTATAGCAAATCAATGGAGGTTGAGATTGATTTATTTGAAGGTGAGAAAATACTCCCACAGAAGACAGAGTGGTTTCATGTGATTTGACGCCGCTCGATACCGCTCAATCCTGAATATGTGGTAATACACTAGACATCCCTCTACTCTGACCCAGTAGGCAACTTGGCACCTGACAACTTTCAATGACGTGCGAACTAGACCGGTTTCAATGATGGTAAATACACAGGAAACGTTTCAGCCATGCAGTAGGTACCTACGACTCGGAAAGAATCAGAAGGAATCAATTTTTAGCATTCCATGGTCCTTTTCCTTGCGGAGTCAATCGTGCATCTATTTGTAAGTGATTTTGTGTAGTCTCAGAATGAATTTATTCTTTGCGGAGGTGGACTACAGCGTATAAATTAATGTTACCATTATATTACCATTATAATCGTCGTATATTCGTGTTATGTTACCATTATATTCGTAGAAGAAAAGATCGAAATACAGATTCAATACAGCAATGAGACTAACAGGTAAGATAGTATCCTCCTTACAAGTCTACCAGTGTTTTTACTCCAGAAGGGCACAATATTGTGTCGTCTGCCCAGGCCTTAGTTTTCAACCGATTTTCGTGTTTATTTTTTTTGGTTCGACGCGGAAAACTATTAAGTTGTGCACTACGTCACCAGAATTTTGAATTTTGCCTTTTAAGGGGGAAATGGGGGGGGGGGGGAGTTAATGATCGAAAAAAGTGCGTTTCCGAGCATAATCTTGTAAACTCTGCCCAGGCCTCTATTTCCAACCGATTTGCGTGTTTCTTTTTTTGTTCAACTCAGAAATCTTCGAAATTTTTCATTATTTCACCAGAGTATCTAAATTTGCAAGGAGAGGGGGTGAGTGGGGGATAATATTCACAAAATATCCGATTTTTCAATATTTTGGTTCCTTTATAGCTTACTAATTGTACGCAAGCTTTGAAATTGAGGAAAACTTCTCATTATATCTCCGGATTTTCATGAATTACTCACTGTGCCACCATGGAACTAATAGTATTTCTTGGGTATTTTGGTTTATTATTTTCAATAATGAACCTTTGAAATTGACCAAGGAAAAAAAAGTTTAACACCCCCTCAAAATTTGATGGTTTACGTTTCAAGGTACGTAGAATCCAAAATCGAATAAAAATTTGGCCGTCCGTCCGCCGTACGCCTTACGCGGCACTTTTGCCACTTAGCATTGACCGATTTTCATGAAATTTGGTATGTAGGCTCCATTTGGGGTCTAGTTGTTTCCCGAAGATTTTGGTTGATGTAGGTCACTTCTAAGGGTTCAGAAATGAATTTTGAAATTTTGAAAACGCCCTAACTCAAAAATTTTTGATATAAAGGTATTGTTTTTCCTTCAATTTAAGATTCTATAATTTCTAAATTATTCTAGAATTTTTAGAATTTTTTGAGACCACCCGGAGTTCTGAAGGACAAACCGTTCGCTCACTACGAGAATTTAAGTTTTGGACGTACGATAAATCAGAAACGCGAGTGTGAATCGCAAAAGAGGCCTAATCGTGCAAATTTTAGTTGACCGAAATGCGATCGATGTTTTTCTTCATGTTGGATGGTTGGTGGCTTTGCAGACGAGTGATCAATGTAGAAATATAATAAACCATTGTGCAATAATTTGCAGCGTTTCGTGTTTTACCTTGAATACGAATGAGAACCTCGACGGACTGCCTACCAAAACTAATAGATGAAAGTTCTTTATTATCTATCATGAATAAACACGTTCTTCCATCACATTCTTCCTGTCATAGAAACGGCAACCTATTCCGTTCTTCAACTCCGTACTAACTTACACAACTGTCCAACCTTTTGTACCTGCATACTATTTTGTAATATTGTTTTGAACTCCGAAATTGCGGACTATACCTGACTAAATCGCGCCGAGGTTTCCAATTTCTTCACTTATTGGCCTAAAGTTTTCAATCAATATTCAAAAATTCAAATTCTTGGACCCGAGGGGTATTTATTTTGGATGGAACGAGATATTTCGGTGTTCCGGTTTATTCACTGGGATTGTCATAATATCTCATAATCATAAAATGTCATCATTGATGGCCGAAAGGCTCATTGAATCGGAATCGACTTATCAAATCCCAATCGGCAGCAGCTTAACAATTTTATTAGCAATGCGAGTATGTTGTGATTATTATTCGCATAGTGATGAAAAAAAAGTGGATAATTTTCAATTATCGGTGATTTTTACATCTCAAAACCGAGTTATTGTTGGTGTATTTATCAGCGTGGCATGCAGTGGTGAATAGAGGATTAATAACGAACGTAAATACGGTAATAACAAGATAAATTCAGTGCTGTGACGCGATAATAAATAGAGTCCTCAGACATTACTTGTTTATTCATAATATGAGGAATAATTTTATAATGTCTACAGTAATTCAAAACATAAAATAAATGTATCATACATGGATTTCCTGTTTTGGTTTATTATTTTCAATAATGAACCTTTGGAATCGACCAAGAGAAAAAAATGTTAACACCCCTAAAAATTTGTAGGTTTACGTTTCAAGGTACGTAGAATCCAAAAATCTAATAAAAATTTGGCCGTCCGTCCGCCGTACGCGGCACTTTCCCCTCTTAGCATTGACCGATTTTCATGAAATTTGGTATGTAGGCTCCATTTGGGGTCAAGTCTCCATTTATAGAAAAGATACCTACAGTGATATCACTATTCATAGTACATCAAATCATCCCTTAGTTCATAAACATGCTGCTTTCCATAGTATGATCAATAGAGCTTTGTCAGTTCCAATGAGTGATAAAAATGTATCTAAAGAAAAAACTATTATCAAGAGTATAGCCGCAAGCAATGGATATAGGGGACATCTCATTGATTCCGTATGGAATAAGGTTCTTAGGAAAAAGTGTAGAGACGGGGTTTCTAATTTGGTTAGAGAAGTTGTATTAGAAGAGAAAAAGTGGACAAGTATACCTTATTATGGAAACATTTCTGACAAAATGTTATCATCTAGAGGTTTCAAAGTAGGGTTTAAAAATAAAAATAATCTTAAAGCTTCGTTGGGTTCTGTTAAAGATAAAATTAGCGTTCAAGATAAAAGTGGGGTTTATAAACTGAAATTTTCTTGTGGGCTTGAGTATTGTGGTCAAACTGGTAGGAAATTTAGGCAAAGAATAAAAGAGCATGAGAAGGATTTTAGGGATAGCACAGGTGATTCTGCTTTTGCGAATCGCCTAAGAGAATCCAATCATAACTTTAGTTTTGATCTAACAAACGGACAGTATATAGAATTTCCTCATTTTTTCCCGAAGGGAGGTATGTTGGATGTGCTTGAAAAGTTCGAGATTCTTAAGAGTGATAGGTCTGGTAAATGTCTGAATGAGGTGGTCCCTCAACATGTTTCACCGTTGATAGGTTCCTTCCTACAATAGCTTGGTCTCCCCTTCACAATGTCACCCTCACCAATGTTTGAGCTCCCTTTCACTTTGTCTGCCTTGATTGGCATTTGATGATCCTCCCAGGTCCCTTCACTTCTCTGAGCCAATAGGATTCTCCTTTCACTTATCTGATTGGGTATGACTTTCACTTTCTCGAACAATGGGATTCAAGCTCCCTTTCACTTGTGACTATATAAGCATTGCTCTCTGTGATGTACCTTCAGTTATTGTTTGTTACTGATGATGACCTAACCGTCGAAATCGATTTGACTTGTAACTCATTATTTTCGTGGAAATAGACAACGTTCTACTCAACTCCGTTTTTATTAAAATGATTTTCCACAATCTCATCGCGAGTGACTTTATTCGTACCTGGTCAGATTTTACAAAATTATGCCCGCAAACGCACTTTTTTTGAGCATTAACCCCCCCCCCCCTTCCCCATTTTAAAGGCAAAATTCGAAAATCCGGCGACGTAGTACACAACTAGATAGGTTTCCGCGTCGAATAAAAAAATAACCACTAAAATCGGTTGGAAATTGAGGCCTGGGCAGAGACAAGATGATGCCCAAAAACGCACGTTTTTTGAGCATTAATACCCCTCCCCCCTTTCCCCCTCTCTTAAAAGGCAAAATTCAAAATTCAGGCGTCGTAGAGCACAACTAAATAGTTTTCCGCGGGCGTATGGCCCAATGCTCCCCCCGAGCCGACGGAAAGTGAAAGTCATTTTAGGACTGAGCTGAGTGCTCCGAATTCCAACGCAACGTCGTTATCGAACTGTGCCCTATGATCCCACTCTTGTCTCGAGATTCCGATTCCGTTAGCGATAGACAGTGATGGGTCATATCAGTATTAACGATGAACTCGATGGAGACTCGGTGGGTGAAAGGTGGCGGTCGCAAAGGTGGTAACGTGATATTTCGTAGCGAGGGAAATTTGGGGCGATTTTTCGGGGGATTCAAACAGAGGTCTACACCAAGTTGCAGTCCGTCCACCACGTCCACGTTCCTCGATCGCAAATCCGAAAGCAGCAAGCTTGGGTACGAAAATGGATTGATCGGCAAGAAAGAGGGGACGTAGAACTTTTCGCATTTATAAAAATAATTTCGTTCAAATTGCGCCCCCACTTCCCTTCTCCCCCCGCCACCACCTCTTAAAACTTGTGATTCTTAAATTCTTTGACGACCATTTCTGATGGGGGAACTTCTATTCCAATTTTACAATTTGACGAGGTGACTTCCGTCACCAATGGGGGACAATGTGAGCAACCTCCTCGTGGTGTCCTCTGGGTTACGCTAATCGCTCACACATTCTGGCAGTTTTCGCGACGTACAAAAAAAGAACCACGAAAATTTGTTGAGAACTAAGGCACAGACATACACACAGACATTCACCTATGGTTTTTTCGTGGATTTGGATTCAGAATGGTCTAAAACGGATTAGTGTGTGGTTATTTTTTTTCTGTTGAGTGTTGTCCAACTTTACCCCAGATCGATCGCATAAGGACGCCCAAGTGTTACTGTGGGACGTCCTAAAAAGTTATTTTCGATAATGAACCTTTGGAATCGAACAAGAAATATTTTTTTTAAACCCCCCTAAAAATTCTTTGGTATATGTTTAACGTACCTATGTGGGCTCCATTTCGGGTCTAGATGTGCTCCGAAGCTTTTGGTTTATGACAGTCACTTCTAAGGGTTGAAAAATAAGGGCTGACAATCTCAAAACGCCCTAGCTCAAACAATGTAATATAAAAGTAGTGTTTTTCCATCATTTTAAAATAGTCTGAATTTTCAGAGTCGAATAGGATTACCCAGAGCTCTATGGGACAAACTGTTCCGTTCCTACGAGAACTTGAGGGTTGGACTTGGGATAAATCAAAAACACGAGTGTGAATCACGAAGAGGCCTAATCTCCGTTCAAATGTTAGCTGACCAAATGCGATCGTTCGTTTCTTCGACTTGTACTCAATTTTTGCATCCTTAGCAACCAGCAATCAAATTTCCTGTTGAAGGCACCCACAACTCGAATTGAGGGTGAAGCGTTCTTCAAAATAAACTTGATTGTGAAACGAAAATATGGTTGGTAGGTAGTGGCAATGGCAAATATGTGTTCTTTTCAGGCGAGTGATCTACACTTTTGAGTAGTAATTTGCAGCGTTTTTTATTAGATTTTTGAATTCTGTATACTTTGAAACATTAACATCGAATGTTGAGGCAGTTAAATTGTTTTTATCTTTTTAGTTCATCATTATTTAACTGAAATCTAAATAAAAATTTGAAACACTTGGACAAACGAATATGGAAACGGGTGAAAGTTGATCTTATCATATCATATGACGATACATTTTGGGAAATGATGTTTATTTCTCCTTAGGGGTTGAGGAAAATGAAACTTGAGTATGTTCAGTTTTCGAATACAAGTTCTCCCACAATCCAACTCCGCTGGTGCAGGAGGAGTGCCGCTCGATGAAACGAAGAGATGACTTCTATTAATATCAGCGTGGGATAACCCAAGTGATGACACAGGGTTTCAACCGGGGCGTACCTATTTCACCGGTGGAGAGAGAGAGAGACAGAATATAATTTCCAGAGAGGAGAATTTTATCAGGACGACTTTCAGCACGAAACTCCGCTGTGAAAGTTTCCGCGGTGTATCGGGTGGAAAATAGTGAGAGGGTAGCGGTAAAATTGGATGTCTAGTACAGCAATTAAAAAAAAGACGAGAGGAGATAACGTTTAAGTCGAAATAAAAAAGGAGAGATAAAAATAGGTCGACAGGGCGGTGAGCGGGAGTAATTCAATAGTCCGTTGTTCCAACATGATGTCGGCCTTTGAATGATGGCTTGACCCCACAATGGAATCAATTGGAGCATGACCTCCACCACTCGGAGCGAAACACAGGTCCGAGGCAATTCCCCTCCCTCTTGACTCTTGCAGACGCATCGCGTTTAATCAAAGTCAACAGAACATGAAAAGAACCGCTAAGCCGATACTCTGCAGAACAGAACAGAGTTTGGAGCGCAACGTGATTCATTCGCAACCACATCGAAAGACGACTTCGAAGTTGGTACGAGGCGCTTTCCGCTCCCACATGAAATGACTCAACGCAAAAGAAAAATTTGCAACGGTTTATTTTTATTATGTATAATAATTGCTATTATTTTGTTAATATACAGCAATTCCAAGATAAATTAATCCTTTTCCAAACCAAATTAATCTTTTTCCTAACCAAATTAAACTTTTTCCACAACAAAATAATATAGGTATTTCCGTTAAGTACCTGATTCTCACAAAGTAAGTACAAATATATTTTCAGAACATCATCTTGGAAATTTAATAAAAATTCATGTATATATTCAAGGAATAAGCAGTAGGTAGGTTGGTTTACGTTTCAAGGTAGTCAAACCGTCAAACTTTACTCCAACGGGGGTAACTTTACCCCAAAAAGTGAGAATCTTCAATTGTGACGTAAGCGTGGTAGAACTTAGATAAAAGTTAGCTATTGTGTTTCTCCACATCCCAGAAATTCTCTGGGATGTGGAGAAACACAATAGTAACTTTTATCTAAGTTCTACCACGCTTACGTCACAATTGAAGATTCTCACTTTTTGGGGTAAAGTCACCCCCGTTGGGGTAAAGTTTGACGGTTTGACCGTACGTAGAATCCAAAAATCTAATAAAAATTTGGCCATCCGCCGTACGCGGCACTTTCCCCACTTAGCATTGACCGATTTTGATGAAATAGGTATGGTATGTAGGCTCCATTTGGGGTCTAGTTGTGCCCCGAAGCTTTTGGTTGATGTAGGTCACTTCTAAAGGTTGAAAAAAGAATTTTGAAATTTTTAAAACGCCCTAACTCAAAAAATTTCGATATAAAGGTATTGTTTTTCCATCAATTTAAAAATAGTATTGAATTTTTAGAGACGACCCCGAGCCCTGTAGGACAAACCGTTCGCTCCCTACGAGAATTTAAGGGATGGACTTGCGATAAATCAGAAACACGAGTGTGAATAGCAAAAGAAAATTTCAACACCCCCTCAAAATTTGATGGTTTACGTTTCAAGGTACGTAGAATACAAAAATCAATCGCAAAAGAGGACTAATGTCCGTTCAAATGTTAGCTGACCGAAATGCGACCGATGTTTTTCTTCATGTTGGTTGGTGGTAACAATAGCAAAGCCGTGTTCTTTGTGGACGTGTGATCTATATAGAAAAAAATAAACCTTTGTGTAATAATTTGCAACGTTTTCTTCTACAACGCCAGCAATTCGCAAAAGTATTCACTGGGCTAATTTTCGTGAAAGGACTAATTTGATTTGGAAAAAGTTTAATTGGATTTAAAAAAAGTTTAATTTTATTTGGGAAAAGTTAAATTTGGTTTGAAAAAAGTTAAATTTGGTTTGGAAAATATTCTTTTGGTTTGGAAAAATATTAATTTGGTTTGGAAAAGGATTAATTTGACTTGGAAATGCTATAGATCATCCGTCTGCAAACAACACGGCTTTTCCATTAATTTTACCTCAAAAGTCCCAAGACTGATAGGGTGATCAGACCGTAAATAGCGCCTTCAAGGATAACAGCGGTTCGTTTAGCTCGGAAATCCTCTCGTTAATCAGTCCAATTCTCTAAATCTTTTAATCTTTTAAGTTATCTGCCTGTCACTGAGGATTTATACTGTTTAATTTGTTGTGTTCTTGAAATGTCCGCGTTTTCAAAAGTAAATTTACACGACAACTAACCGATTAATGAGATTCTTCGAGTTCCCCATAGCGTTTGTCAAAGTAGACAAGCTGCTAAGCTCAAAATTCCTCAATACGGAACAGATCAGGCTTATATACGAGTATTTTAAAAAGCGATTCGGAGCTTACGAGTCCGTCTTGAAAAATTCCATAAAGAACTTAAGAAATCTCATCTTTGCCAAATTGTAATTCATTCGTGATGGTTATTTCAGCTACACTACATTCTGACATTCGCTATACTTGAAGAAATGTAGTATAGTATAAATAATTATCACAAATAAATTACGATTTTGGCGAAAATGAGATTTTTTCAGTTATTTGCATAACCATACCCAATAAATTCACTTTGACGATCATAATACCTATCAATGTTATGCAACTGCCATGAGATTAGAGTGTACCAAATTGAAGAGATCTTGGGTGTAAAGATGATCTGGAATCCTTCCGATCATTGTCAGTGTTTTCAAAGAGGACGGGTGCACAATTTAATCAACAAGAGAGGGTCTTTATTCCTCACACTGCTGATCAAACATCTTCCAGATCACTTCTTGCGATCTTGTGAACTTCAGTACACCGACCGTCAGCACTCTCGAATGAACAGGAGGGAAGTATGCTTTATTGCTCACACTGCTGATCTGACATCCTCCTGACCTCTTCTGTGGTCTCCAAAGGGCTACGTGCCAACCGCCAGCGCTCTTGCATGAACAGTAGATAAGTATGCTTTATTGCTCACGCAGCTGATCTTACATCCTCCCGACCTCTCCTGTGGTCTCCAAAGAGCTATGTCAGCACTCTCGTATGAACAGGAGAGAAGCTGATTTTGATAGTCTCACTGCTGATCTGACTACTTCCCGATCACTTCTTGTGGTCTCCAAAGAGCTACATGCCAACCTCCATCACTCATGTATGAACAGGAGAGAAGTATGCTTTATTGCTCACGCAGCTGATCTTACATCCTCCCGACCTCTCCTGTGGTCTGCGAACGGCCATGTCAGCACTCTCGTATGAGCACTTGAGAAGTTTGCTTTATTGCTCACACAGCTGATCTCACTAATTTCCGATCACTTCTTGTGGTCTCCAAAATGCTACATGCCTACCGCCAGCACTCTTGTATGAACAGGAGAGAAGTATGCTGATCTGAAGTCCTCCCGACCTCTTCTATGGTCTCCTACGGGCTATGTCAGCACTCTCGTATGAACAGGAGAAAAGCTGAAATTTGATAGTCTCACTGCTGATCTGACTACTTCCCGATCACTTCTTATGATCTCCAAAGAGCTACGTGCCAACCGCCAGCACTCTTGTATGAACAGGAGAGAAGTATGCTTTATTGCTCACGCAAGACGCAGCTGTTCTGACATCCTCCTGACCTCTCCTGTCATCTCCAAAGGGCTAAAACAGCACTCTCGTTTGAACAGGAGAGAAGTTTGCTTTATTGCTCACTCAGCTGATCTGGCTACTTTCCGATCACTTCTTGTGGTCTCCAAAGGGCTACGTGACAACTGTCAGCAATCAAGTATGAACAGGAGGGTAGTTGACTTTATCAACATCCCTGTAGCCTCCCTCCCACTAATTCCGAGTACGTTGGCACCCTTAGTTCGGCCTTAAGGTTCGTTATTGCTTTGGATTTTGTATCCTTTCGTACAGAACTGTTACTTGAATTGAGTTCTGAATCATATTAATTCTGATTTGTTGAATAGGTACTTTTACGACTTGTTTTGGGTCTATTTCCGTGTTTTATACATCTTTTAGCGTAATGAACGAGCTCACAGCGGGAAATCAGCCAGAAAATAATAATTTCAATAATTTTACTGAAACATTTTTCAATGAACTATTACTTCCAAGTCTACCAAGGTAGTGGTAGACTTGGTAGACTTGGTAGAAGCCTTGTTTTCACTTTTCGACGTTGAAAAAAAAGTTCTCCAAAATCAAAATTTCCACTCGCGTTTTACGTTTCCAACCTTCCTGAACAATTTGGGTCCGTGTCTGTCTGTATGTATGTCATAAAATCGTTGCCACTGCCATTACTTCCACATTTTCCATCCGATTTTGATGAAATTTCCGGGGATTATGCAGATTGGTGTCTAGACGGTCCCCTATGAAAATCATGGCAAATATTCCGAAATTGTGCGCGTTCACGTGTAGAGTCCCCTTTAAGGGTAGTGCAAGGTACCTTCTTAGAGATTGATGTTTTGAGATTAACTACTACGTTTCGGATCATTTATACAATCGGGATGTGGATACGAAGAAGCTATGTGCCACACCAATTTGACAGACATTTTTTCAACTAAAATAAGAAACAGATTATTTGTAGTTATACAAATGGATAAAAATAGAATTCGAAATCCTGTGGCCGAAAAAGAGAACATTAAAATATGCCTACTGTGAAAAGAGCTCGTCCGGTGACGTTGGACTGACCGAGTAATCATCGCGAAACCACTGGCTTATCGCCATAGTTATCGTAATTCAGATACGAATCAAATTATTTTTGCGGGGAGATTCCCGCTATTTATAGAGGACGTTTGTCAGGACTAATCCATATAATGGTCGGATGCAATTATCGAAGCGCCGGCTGGAGTCATGGGTGGGGGGAGGTCATAAGGTCGTGTATGGTCTCCACTCTGACCTGTGACCCATAATACCCGCGCCCTCCAAATGTTACACTCAGCCTCGTTAACGACTTGCCTGTCGATAGACCCCCTTCTCAACATCAATACTACGAGGGGGGTCTGGCGAAAGTTTGAGTTCCCATTACCCGTCACCATCGCTGCCGAAGTTAGACGAGGAGTTTAGACTGATAAACCTGTTGAGAGGATTTCCGAGTATCTGACACTTGGAACCATCACGGCCGGCAATCAGTAGGAATTCAATGAGAAAAGTTTGTCCAATCGACTTGCTGTAGGTAGACCAAAACCCAAACTTCTTAGAACTCAAAATTCGACGAACACACCTTGTAACGTCAAATAGACGTTTTCCGAACAAAATAGTGTTTTTATTCATAAATATTGCAATTTTGCAATGTTCTCATGTCAACGATAGCTTATTAAATCCAAATATAATTGTAGTGGGGCCTCTGTCGGCCCCCACTACCACCTCCTACCACGTAGGTAGGTGACATAAAAGTGCCGCACAGCCTCAATAAATCAGACTCGTCTCAAATCTTAAACTCGCCTTTTCTATCATACTTGACATCTTTCGAACTATACAGCTGAGCTGTCTTCAAGAATAAGACTACCATGTTAATAAGTGTATGTGAAATGAAGTTTGAAATTGAAGTTTCATCATCTCTCGAACTTCGCAATTTATGAAAAATTCCATGCCGGTCACCATATACCCGGTATAAACTCGATGCTTTGCTTATCAGGGTACATAGAATCCGAAAATCCGGAAAATCGTCCACCAACGTACTTTTCTCCCCAAAATTGATTCCGTTATTATTGGCATTGTAGTATTGTCAATAACCGCTAACGGGTGGAAAATTGGGGTTGAATTTTTCAAAATGCCCTAACTTGAAACTTACATATTGTTCGGAACAAAGATGTCTATTCAAGGAAAAAACTCTGAAACAAGATTTAGGGAACTGTATGAACTATTTTATTTTTACCAGGACTTAACTACTACAGTCTCAATAAGAAATTTTCTCTAAGTACGAGTACTTCTACACATTTAATCTTGAATTAGAATCAAATTAAATCCAACTTTTGTATTATTTTTCGGAAATATTATGAAGGGCCGCGTCATCCGAATCTCTCCTTGGTTATGCGACGCAATCGTTGATTGCTTCCAATTTGAAGCCAACGAACGAAGGTAGGGAACTTCAAATACATTGTAAAGTTCTTGCTTCTTCTCCATCTTAAAGTAGTATTATATTTTTGATAAAGGGTTGGAGTCTAATGTTCAATTTTTATTGTTTGTCAGTAGTTCATGTTTCGGCGATACATTGTCGCCTTCTTCAGCCTTCGAAAATTGGTCTGGAGATCTCCACATGTGCCATTGCGCCTATTTCTCCAGTGTCAGTCATGGAGGACACCATCACCTGATCATCAGCCCTTCTTGTTTATCTTCATTATCCACTTCATGCCCCCCCCCCCCCTCCTCTCACTCCACCAGCCAGGCAAACCGCATTGCCCCCGAGGCGACAACAGCTGTCGAGCCCCGCTATGGTACCTTTTCACTGGATAAAAGTGAATTCCTGTTGGGGAATGTAAATCACTGGGAAATCTAATGTTTTGTGGTACTTAAATGCAATGATACCTAAAGAATTATCCTAGCTAAAAAAAACCTTTCAAAACAAATATAACCTCCTTACAAACAAAAATATTAGCATTTAAACAAGGAAGAAATTTATTAAAACACTAATTTGGAGCATTTTAACATATTGTAGTAAAACTTGGGTAATGGATAAAAGAAATAGATGTAAACTAGAAGCCACAGAAATGTCGTTTTGGAGAAAAATGTTTAAAACAAGTAAAATCTTAAAGGACAAACAAGAAAAGAGAGAAGTAATTAAATCCATTCAACCTAGAAAAATAAAACTATTTGATTGCTACCTGCCACTTTATTGATGTGATGCTTAACCCGGGAGTACTAGTATGCGTCAAAATGACTCGCGAAAAAAATGCATTTAGTTCTTCAGCCACGAGAGTTCGCCTGAGGCGCTTTCTCCTCCCTGCCTACTTAGATTAGTTATTGTTGAAAACTCCGCCGAAGGTACCACGATCAACCTTTTATCGGGTGAGTCAGTTTGACTAACTCTAGTTTGATGTAAATTTTTGTAGGTCTCCCTGACGCATTCTAGCGATGAAGGCATAACAAATGTAAGTCACACTCACACTCGAGATTTCGTTCATTTTTCAATTTACGAAGAGTTCTCACTTTATCATTTAAATATGAGTATCCTCTTTACTTATCTCTTGCCAATAATTCCTACAAGTCTTACTCATTTCACGAAATCGATGAAGAATTGTTTCTAATTTTCAGGTAGTTTAGTCGATAGGATCTTTCAGTCAGTGGTTTTTGAAAAAAAGGAAACCAGATAAAAACAATTTTGTTTGGAACAATTTCATGTGATTTGTCATCATAAGTTCCAGACCAAAAGGCAATTTTTATGTGATATGTAATTGTAAGTATATTATTTTTCCTCCTGCAGCTCTAAGTGGATTTTTGCACTTGATATTTTATATAATTAAAATTATATTTTTGAAAAGATTATCCGAGTCCACTAGTGGTCTCTAGTTCGTCTTGTCTAGAGGTCTCTAGTCAAGAGGTGTCAGTTAAATTACGAATATATTGGCGTCATAGTCAATTATGTACACAAAAGAGACTAAATACATCGTTCACCTCAAGTAATCTTTGTTTTCACTGAAAAAAACCCCCATGTAAGTCAAAATGGCTCATTACTCGTAACAAGTGCTTACCAAACAAGACTAGTGTTCCCGGGTTAATTTGTTTCAGTATGAATATAAAAACGATGATAAGGTATGGTTGCTAGGGATTTGTCGCCTCGAACAACGAAATCACCCTTCAATAAAACGGGGGTTCATCCGCTTCCAACGATCTCAGATTCAATGTTATGAAATTCAAAATATGAACAAAAGGTAAAAATGAAGGGGGAGGGGGTGTTAGCATTTTTTATATTATGTACGCCGAGTAAGCCGAGTCACGAATTGTTCTCACGAACGGCCGCCTTGTTAACTTCTACGACTGCAAAGCACTTCATCCATCTTAATCAGATGTCTCAGTTATTTGGACGGAATGAATTGGTTTGTTTCAGAAAAAAGCCTTCACGTTTTCGTGGCGTGCGAAATGAAAATCGGCTATTCCGGATCGACGACTTGGTCGATTTTGATGAGATTTTATGCCTTGAAAAAAAAGTCTGCCCTGTTGTCTGTCCCTAACCGATTGCCACCAATCATCACCTATCACCATCACCTATCATCGATCACCTATCATCACTTAGTTTGGTACGTTTATACAGCATGTGTAGGGTGCCTCAAGTTATGAACGAAAAACGACGATCTCGCTACAACCAATTCTAACAAATGGTCCCCTATTATTTTTTTGAGTAGTTCGTTTAATTAATTTTTTTATTTTGTGAAGCCATAAATTTCCAAAGTTACTGTCGTTGCCTCAACATTTCCTACTCCCTAGAATGGAGATATTGGTACTGAACATTTATTTAATTCTTTCCTAGGGAGGTCAGTATTTAAATCCTAATACATTAAACCCAAACCGTTCGTACGTATGTCGTCCGAACATGGGGGACCCGGGTTCGATTCCAGGCCGTGACATAAAAAAAAATTCTTTTAACAAATAACGTGTACATTTACTTTGTGTTTGCCTGCTTTTAGCAGGATTTTCAGCTAGTTAATTACCAATTAATCTTTTAAATTTAATGACTGATACAAACCGTTCTACCGACGCATGGAAACGGACAGAACAGGAATTCGGACATCAAGTAAGCTGCAAGGAATGTACAAACTTTACTTCAGACTGGGAGGATGAGAGAGGTCTCCCTCATAATAACCAGACATACATATGACTTAATGGCAGTTCAAGAAGTAAGATGGTCAGGTTCTGGCAGAATTCACTAGAAAAATTTGTCTTTCTTTTATAGTGGACCGGAGGAAAGACTGGTTTACATGGCACAGGATTTTTTATACCTGCCGAAATGAGGAAGTCGTTCCTTGGTTTTGTGGCAATTAGCGATCGCTTTTGTTTAATAAAGCTCAAAGGCGAGATTAATAACTTCACAGTTTTCTCTGTTTATGCTCCCACAGAGGCAGCCTCGGAATAACGAAAGGATGACTTCTATGGCCTTCTGTATAGATCACTCGCTTTCAAAGAACACAGCTTTGCCATTGCCACTACCTACCAACCATAATTTCGCTTCACAATCAAGTTTATTTTGAAAAAATAGAGAGTTGTGGGTGCCTTGATTAAGAAATTTTTGTACTGGTCACTAAGGACCCAAAACAGTACAGCTCAAAGAAACGAACAGCGATCGCATTATGGCCAGCTAATATTTGAACGGGTGTTTCTGAATTATCGTAAGTCCAACCCTTAAATTCTTATGTTGAGCAAACGGTCGGTCCTACAGAGCTCTGTGTGGTCCCTTTCGATTCTAAAAATTCAATACTATTTTAAATTTATGAAAAGACTATTTATATCAAAAGTTTTCGAGCTAGGGCATTTTGAAAAGCCCTTGTTTTTCAACCCTTCAGAAGTGACTGACATCAACCAAAAGCTTTGGGGCACAACTATACCCCAAATGGAGCCCATATACCAAATTTCATGAAAATTAAAACCATGGTAATTGCCGCTTACGGCAGACGGCGTACGATAGATTGCCGCAACATTTTTATTCGATTTTTGGATTCTACGTAACTTGAAACGTAAGCCAACAAATTTTGAGCGGGGAGGGGGTTGACAGAATTTCTTGGTGGATGCGAAAGGCTCATTATTGAAAATAATAAACTAAAAATTAAAAGTTAAAAAAATAGCATTTTAAGCGGAGTTACAAAAAATGCTAGCAGCGGAAAGTTGTAGAAATTAGTTGTAGAATCGATTCCTGAAGTATTGCTGATTGGTCTTGGGACAACTTGAATAAACTTACATGTATACTAACTCGTAATTTGTAGGAAGTGCATTGCATTAACCCTGTAAGTGCCCTAGGATTCCATTTATTACACACATTCTTTCTGTTACAACAGGGAAGTAATTTGATAAGGCTTGGAGGGTGTGACTGACCTTAGACCCACGTTTAAAGACAGCTGGACACTTACGTATTCAAGTAATTCTTCTAAGTTTGTAAACAGATGGAGCTGGTACAAATGATACTAATCAAGATGAAATAAATAAATAGAAAAGCACACATAACGCGATACGGTCTGTTGATATAATAAAAAACAAAACACTTTCATTTCAATATTCAGGGATTCGTCGAAAACAAAAGGTTTCGCCGTAAAACGGTGCCTTCTCTCTAATTAACCGAGATAAATCGTTTTTCCTTTCCAAGATAGAAATCCCTCTCAGAACGAAGATTTCGGATGCAGAGGAAGACCTCGACACGTTGGGTCGATGATGTAGCGAAGAACTTCAGAGAGATTGAAAAGGAGAAGGCGGAGTTAGGCGGTTGACCGCAAGGCGTGCTCGACAGTTAGTTGAGAAGGACCTGCTTCTTCAAGGACTCACTTGGAACTCGAGTTCCCTGAATCTCAAACTATACGGCCATTGGAGTTTTCTACTCTTGCGATACCGTTAACTTTGAGAAGAGCGAAACAAGCCGAGAAGTAGATTTTCGAGAAATTGTCTTCAAAGTTTTTCTCATTACTTTTTAAGCTTTTCAAAAATACGGACAAACGGAAGTTAGGACGATTCTATTCCAGCTTGAATAACTCTTTAACATTAGTTACTCAACAGACAAGAATTATTCTAGAAAGAAATTCAATTTTCCATGAAACACTGTTTCATAATTTTTTTGAGGAAAAAGATAACTCCACATGGTTATTTTTCAAGGATTTCCCTCAGTATCAAAGTCGTTTCTCATACTGTAGATCTGGGTTGAGCAGGATTGCACTCACATGAGGAAAACGCTGCAAATGATTACTTAACGGTTTATTATTTTTTTATATAGATCACTCGTGTGCAAAGAACACGGCTTTGTCATTGTTACCACCAACCAACTTGAGGAAAAACATCGATCGCATTTCGGTCAGCCAACATTTGAAAGGAGACAATGCCTCTTTAGCGATTCACGCTCGTGTTTCTGATTTATCGTAAGTCCAACCCTTAAATTCTCGTAGAGAACGAACGGTTTGTTCTACAGGGCTTCGCTTGGTCTCAAAAAGTTCTAAAAATTCTATACTATCGTAAATTGATGGAAAAACAATACTTTAAATTCAAAATTTTTTGGGTTAGAACGTTTTCAAAATTTCAAACCGTTAATAATCTTGGTGTTCGGATGTGTGTATGTGAGTGACAAAACCTCAGGGCTCAATTCTGAAAATTGAATCGTTCTTTGTTCGACCCTGACATATTGAAATTTGTAAATGCTTTGCCGAAATTATATAAATATATTATAAAATAAATAAGTTTGAACTGAGGGCGAATGGAGGGGTAAGGGAGAGCTATTACAAAATACCCGGTATTAAATTCCAAGAGCCACAGCATACGTATTTCGGTCCTTCTCCACGACATTACAGGTGATCTTCCACTAACTTTTAAAATGAACCTACTTGTCCGACCTCCATGAACCACCGTTCTACTCCATTGAGAGGGGTGCTTTAATCTACGTGTTAGGTATCGTTGATTTTTAATTGCTTTTCAGTTTTGGAGCTATCTTAATGGTAGGAACTACACTTAAGGAATGTGCTCTGCAAGACGTTCAGGTGATATTGCTATTTGGTGATGATATTTTGCTTCCAAGTCTACCAAGGTAGCGGAAGCTTTGTTTTCACTTTTCAAGTTTGAAAAAAAAAGTTCTCCAAAATCGAAATTTCCACTCGCATTTTACGTTTCAGACCTTTCTGAACAATTTTGGTTCCGTGTCTGTTTGTCTGTGAGTCTGTGTGCCCTTCATGAAATCCTTGCCACCGCCATAACTTCTACATTTCTCATCCGATTTTGATGAAATTTTCGGGGATTTTGCGGGTTAGCGTGGTTATGGTCCCCTATGAAAATCATTGCCCCCAGACTGATAGTAGCCACTGCGCATGCGCAAACGTGTATTCATTCATAATTATATAATTCAACAAAATTATATATAAACACGTAATTTAGTACCCTTATTCTTCTCCATTAACCCTTCCTTCCTCTCCCTCTTGATAGTACTGTAACACATCCCATCCACACACTAGTGTTGCACATGCTACAACGTCAACGTAATTGTTGAGTAGATGATTATTGAATGTGAGGGGGGTCTGGTGTAGCTACGGTCGCTGAGGCGAGCGTGGTTGGACGGTGGAATTTGGACCGACTTTTGCGAGGGTCGTGGGTTCAAGTCTCATCGCCGGCAGCGTGAGTTTTTATGCGTTTCTATCTTCCTCCTCGTCCCAACCCAGAGCGGTGAGGCAATGGGAAGCCATGAGCAAAATCATCAGAACAAATTCTGATTTTCCCTTTGGATGACAGCTGATGACGTCCGCGACGCCAGGAATGACAGTCGGACAAAAATCCAACCTGAAATGGTTGTTTACTTTACTTTTTTTCTTCTGATTATTGAATGATGATCCTCACCGCATTAGCGACATCATACCTTTAAACAGGTTTTGGCGTATCACCATCTATTGCCATTATTATTGAGTATTTATTGTCAAGCATTTATTGAGTATTGCATTAGTGACATCATACCTTTAAACAGGTTTTGGCGTATCACCATCTATTGCCATTATTATTGAGTATTTATTGTCAAGCATTTATTGAGTATTGCATTAGTGACATCATACCTTTAAACAGGTTTTGGCGTATCACCATCTATTGCCACTATTATTGAGTATTTATTGTCAGTAAACGAACACACGGGAGTCCGGCCAAGGGCTAGACTTCCTAGTCCCCCAGTGAGGAATGGGGGGACCCTGGCTCTCGTGGGAGACTTCTGACCTCGCCCTACATTCTAGTTTACCGACTACAGTAAAACTATCTCTCTACATAGTCTCATTCTATGGCGATATTCTTAAAACCACAAATCTGAGTTATCTATATTTTCCCTTAAAATTGCCCACTCTTTCTCTGAAACAATTTGAATAAATCCTTACTCCCGTATTCCTGAGTTGTAAGCACGAAAAGAAGATGCCATTAGGTTTCCGTCCTTATCAACCACTGATAGTTTATTACTCCCCTCAGACGCCATGTACGATCTGTACTAAATTTAGGTGACCAATGTCACTAACTTAATTCATTCTTTAGCTCAAAACGACCCAGAGTAGGAGTAAAGCAGAGTTGTCTAGTGTAAATTCATTAAATCGGTGGAATCATAACATAGATAAAATAGTCAACGAGCTAGGAATTCAATAGACGTCATCAAACATTTCCTATTGCTCAGAGGAACCCTCAAAACCAGGTGTGACAATTGGATGAACCACCGACAGGTCGGCCATGAAAAGCCAACACTCTGGTAGACCTGAGTGATTGTCAGGTCTCGACCGGGATGAGAGGTGTGAGCGCGTTCCACAAACAGATTCGTCCTCTGATAGTTGAAGAGGGACCACCATCAGACTCTTGTCTACCCGCGTTCATCTCTTGAAGAACCCTTATCGCTTCTTGCGACACTTTACGTGAACACCTGCTCTTGAAGGAAAAACATCTGATGCCGAGAAATTCCCAAGTTTGCTAACTTTTCTCCTCAACGAAATCGTCACTAAATGCTGTCTGTACGGTGGCAGACTCATTCACTATTCCTGTAAATGGGAAATTTTATGTAACTTTGTGTGTATTGTACTCATTAACACTTGTCACACTTTGCTGGAAATTTGACGGTTCTGTCCGATCTTGTTTTGTATGGGTCGTGGTGGCTGTAGATTGAGAGTCTTTGCTGAGCTTGAGAGTCTTGTGCTGTAGGTTGTGGTTCAGTGCTGGCATCTGCAGGATGGCGTCAACTCGATTGGGTAGAGATTTTATGCTCTCAGCACCAACGATAAGTCAAAAAAATTCTATTTCCTGCTTGCCTAATTCGTATTTTGTAGGGTCGATAACCACACAAAATTCGTCTTCCTCAAAGAAACTTGCAGAACAGTCATCTACGTAGGCCTTGACATTATTCAACACTCGAGTCAACTCATCGACTAATATTTAGGTTTGGGTCGCGTTGGGTCAGCGAAAGAAGGCTAACCCAATTAACAGGTGTGACAAGATGTCATTGGGATCAATGAAATCAACAAACGATAAAGTTAACTGCAGAAACTGCTGCTGGTACCCGCGTGGAGTTGCTGGCCTCCCATCGGACGCCTACCGAAGTGGCGGATATAGGGAAGCCATGGTGGGTACCAGGGTGGACCGAACGCAGGTACCTTGCAGGTAAGACAAAGAGGAAATGACACCACCATACTAAATCTGTGCACACTTTTAGGGGAGCAAATACAGGGAGAATTCGTTTTCAAGTTTTTCTCTCAATTCGCATCATTTTCATGATATTCGTAGGATTTCTTCTTTTTTTTTGTATATACAAGTGTCACTAAAGTAAGGACTCCGCGTTTTAGAAAAATCAAAAATGTTTCATTGGAGAAAAGTAGATGTTTTTTTTTTCAGTACAACTATATATTTGAAACAATAATTGCAACGGAAAAGGTACCTATGGAATATCGAAATGAAAAATGAAGTGTATGAAAAAGCGGAAAAATGTATCACGAATGAAAAAAAAGTTTAATGGAGTAGCTTATCCAATAAAAATAAGTCATGTTAGAAGAAAATCTCCTCTTCTTATGAGTGGAGGAATAGCAACCGATTTTCTCCCTTGATTCTATTTAGTTGACAAGAGAATTAAATTTCCAGCTTTCAAAAAACATCGATGCTTGCCTTACGATGTTATCGACATCGATGTTTTCCGTTTTATGTCCCATCCCTAGCACTAAAGAATTTCGAAAATACTTGAAAAAATTTAGGTACAACTTTCAAAGTTTGAGCGCCGGTAATTGAGGAAAATGCTAACCCGGAACGAGGCACGAACGGCGACCGACTGAGACCCTCTTGTCTCCGTTACTGTAATGATGACTCAGAAACACGAAATGAATTACACAGAACGTTCGCTGATGGAAGTGAGCCAAATTCCAGCTGATCAAATTCGATCTTTTGCCGTTTCGTTCGAATGGAATTTCATGTTAGTCACTTTCGCTTCCGTAACTACCAAGAATCAAATTTAGTATTGAAAGCACCCACATTTTGAACGTTCTGTCGAAATGAACTTGATTGTCAACATGCGCAATAATTTGATTGGATGGTAATATTAACGGGAAAGCCGCATGATCTTCACAAAAGAATGATAAACCGTGTAATAACTTGGGGTGTTTTTACAAATTAAGACCGAAAACACACACACAAAACGCTGCAAATTATTACACAAAGGTTTATTTTTCTATATAGACCACTCGTCTGCAAAGAACACGGCTTAGCCATTGTTACCACCAACCAACTGAAGAAAAACATCGATCGCATTTCGGACAGCTAAAATTTGAACGGATATTTGGCCTCTTTTGCGATTCACATTCGTGTTTCTGGTTTATCGTAAGTCCAATCCTTAAATTCTAGTAGGGAGCGAACGGTTTGTCCTCCAAAGCTCTGGGTGGTCTCTAAAAATTCTAAAAATTCAATACTATCTTCAATTGATGAAAAAACAATACCTTTATATCAAAATTTTTTGAGTTAGGGCGTTTTTCAAATTTCATCCCTTAGAAAAGACCTAGATCAACCAAAATCTTCGGGGCACAACTAGACCCCAAATGGAGCCTACATACCAAATTTAATCAAAATCGGTCCATGGGAACTGAGGAAAGTGTCGCGTACGGCGGACGGACGGCCAAATTTTTATTCGATTTTTGGATTCTACGTACCTTGAAACGTAAACCAACAAATTTTGAGGGGGTTAAACTTTTTTTTTTCTTCTTAGTCGATTCCAAAGGTTCATTATAGAAAATAATAAACCAAAATTCGGGTTGGATGAAGGTTTTGAAAGGAATTGCTATACCTAGTACAAACTTTGTTGCAAATTAGTCGTTGAATCAGTACCTGAAGTTTGGAACATTAGTTGTGGGACTCCCAAAACATGGCTGTAAAAAACAGCCAAGCCAGCCAGTTTTTTCGTGGGGGAAAAACGAGGTAAGTGGTTTTTTGGTGAAAATCGAGATACCTTCACTGTAGGAGTTATTTTGTGTCAGCTTTCGTTTGCGAGTATCAGTGTAAGTCTACCATGCTTCCTACTGGCTGGGGCGTTAGTGATTATTCTGTTAACTTTTATACCCGAACTGTAACTGAGTTTACCTTCTTTTTGCCAGTCTACTAAATTGTGCTTAACCAGGCAAGTAGGTTTTCTTATGGTGGGTGAGCAGGTAAGTCTGAAAATTTGGTTGCTCGTAACCAATTAAGTATGAAAATCAGACTGTACGTAACCAGGTAACTCAACAATTTTTAAAAAACCATTGAATTTACCATTAAGATATAATTTTAGGGGCAGTTCGAGCTATCATTTCGATTTTAGGATACTTTCGTGAAAAAATGGCAGGGTTAAGTATCAATTATTGTGGATTCCTGAATTAGTAATAAAATTTGAAACTTTAAAATGCTCTCCTGTAAAATTCATTTTTTGGACTTACCTGGTCCCCCCCCCCCCCCCCCGGCAGCCAAATGTACGCTGGATATCCCGATGAAGTTCGTGATTATAAAATAAATTACGATGAAATGTTGTCCAGTCACTTTACTGGATTTCTACTAGCAAGACATTTTCTGTTGGGTTATCAACTGGTTGTGGTGACTGTAAAAAGTATCAGTAGAGTTTATAACTCAAAATCAAAGTTGGAGTTTGTGGCCGTGCGGTGGTGCTCTTCATTTAATCTTGCTTGCTCCCTTTACTGTGCAATGCATGTAAGAGTAGGTTAATATGTAATGCTTTAGCCACATATAGTTACTTTTCCCTGGTTTTCTCCATTAGGCCTACTTCATACTTGTCTACTTCGCGTGCGAGATGTTCCTATTGAATTAGTACGACGAACGGGCCGCGAACCGTTCGAGATTTCCGTCCACACGTAACATTCCTAACGAGCCGTAATTTTCCGTTCTTTCCACGTGGTTCGCACGTGTAAACGAAGGGCTTTGCTGGCGAGGGTGGACATTGTCGGCCGAGGTATGGATCCGATAGGTTTGAAACATCGCATGTGACAAGGTTATTTTTGAGAGGAGGATAAATTGCGGCGGATCCTCAGTATGTATGTTGTTTATTTTGCATGTCGAACTAGCTTTCGCCCAAGGGGCATCTTCAGGACGCTGTCAACAACGGAGTGCGGTTTAGGAGGACGTGTAAACAAATATGAATATGTGAGACTAGGTTTAATTAAACAACATACATACATATCCTCCCCTCACCAATAACCTTGTCAACAAGAAGGCAACAAACTATGAACATCGCATGTGGTTGGTTGGATTGTCAACCAACAATTTGAACCATTTGAATGGGTCCTCGCTCCGGAAAAACGCCACATAGATTATCATCCTATTTAGAATTCCGATCACAGCGAGTTTCGCACCGCATTGTAGTCGAGATTGTCTCTAATCTCTTGAGCCGGGAGGAGAGGATGGGTTACAGCTGACTAGTTTTCGACTATATTTGAATTAACACTCTCCGGCTTGGAATAAATGAATGAATGTATGTTTTTTATTTACCGTTGCACAAAATGTGTATTGACAATAGTTAATGATAAATAGGTAGGTACTTAACTTAATTGGGAACCAAATATAACAACATAATATGGGAGAACAAAACAATGGGCTACTAGATGAAAGGACAGGGCAAACGGGTAAAAAAAAGAAGGAGAAAAGGAAAACCTCCAAAGCACAAAGGCAGCGGAGCCCAGCCGGGAGGTACCAGGCCGGGCCCGGACCCACCCTAGAATTTATTATTATTTGTAAAGGTTACAACATTTCAACCGTAGCCTTCAACACAACCGTCTAAATCACACCTACAGCATTAGTTCATATTTCCTCCGCTGGGAATAGTAAAGCATTTTCCCTTGAATCAGCTGCATCGCATTATCTCAAGCTTTACCAAAATAGGTAACTGAGCTCATAGGAAAAACATCTGATTCATAGGAAAAACGGTTTATTATCCTAGCGGAGGTTTCATGAACTAATCCTGTAGGGGTGATTTAGACGCTCGTGCCTTCAACCCCACGTGACATCTCAAAGTTTTTCCCAGTCAATTTGATTTATTATTTTCAATAACGATCCTAGAGCAAGAAAAAATGTTGACCCCTAAAAATTTGATGATTCACGGTCCAAGAAACTGTTATGAGGGTTTCACATTTTTGCAATATTTTGAATTTTCACACACTCATATTTAAGCTCCATGACGTTATTCCGCAAAACCCTCCATCACAAACATACTAGAAAAACATCCTCTAAAAATTTGGTTCCAATCGGATCAGTAGTTCCTGAGAAAAGGGAACAAATAAGCTCAAAAACGTAATTGTGCAGGAGAGCGGTTAGAATCAAAAAACGCTGCAAATTATTACACAATGGTTTATTATTTTCTATATAGATCACTCGTCTACAAAATCACCAACCATCCAATATAAAAAAAAAAATCAAAAAAAAAAAAAATCAAAAAAAATCGAAAAAAATCAAAAAAAAATCCAAATCACCAACCATCGATCGCATTTCGGTCAGCTCTAATTTGAACGGAGATTAGGCCTCTTTTACGATTCACACTCGTGTTTTGATTTATATATATATTTCAATTTAAACACTTAAATTTTCGTAGGGAGCGAACGGTTTGTCCTACAGAGCTCCGCGTGGTCTCAAAAAATTCTAAAAATTCTATAGAATCCTAAATTGAAGGAAAAACAATACCTTTATATCAAAAGTTTTTGAGTTAGGGCGTTTTCAAAATTTCAAAATTGATTTTGGAACCCTTAGAAGTGACTTACATCAACCAAAAGCTTCGGGGCACAACTAGACCCCAAATGGAGCCTACATACCAAATTTCATCAAAATCGGTCAATGCTAAGTGGCAAAAGTGCCGCGGACGGCGTACGGCGGACGGACGGCCAAATTTTTATTCGATTTTTGGATTCTAAGTACCTACCTATCTTGAAACGTAAACCTTCAAATTTTGAGGGGGTGTTAAAATTTTTTTTTCTTGGTCGATTCCAAAGGTTCATTATTGAAAATAATAAACCAAAACGCGGCCGAGTTAAGGCCGTCAAGTTTATCGAAATTTGAACTGTTCCCGTCTGTTTCCAACCAATGGAATTGCTGTATCAACTCTCGTTAGTTCAACATCGATACATATCGAATAGAATACATCGTTTAGCACCGAAACCTCAAAGAATGATAGCCTGTGTGAAGGTTTACTTGGCTTTTTAGCTCGTCTTGTTTTTGCGTTCGTGTTGTGCTGAAGTTTTCAACCGAAAATGCCGAGATCCACGCGGATTTTCAAGAAAAAAAGAAAGTCCAGTCGTTATTGAAATGTGAGTTGATAATTTATACCGTCAAATAACTACTTATTATAATAAACGTTGTTCTATCTCCTGTTCCCCCGCGCAAGTGAAGAGGTATTATAAATAGTGCAAGTTTCTCCTGACTTCGTGGGTACTCCTTACATGTTCGTAAACAACATAACCGTTGTAATCCCTTTTTTTCAATACCTTATATTTTTCTAATTGGGCTGACTAGCCCGTGTAATACTAAATGACAGTGAGTGATACTGAGTGATACTAAATTATAATAAATGAATCTCAGCCTGTGCATCATTCCTGCTACAGCGCTTCCGGGCGCTCCCCAGCACTAGTGACTCCCTAGGTTCCAACCCAAATTTGGAGCACTTCTACTCATCGGATTTAGAATTTTTTTGAAATTTCCGTAATTGAGTCTATTTACAAATTTTTCCGGACCGAAAATTGACATATGTGTCCCCATAAGTTTTGCGTCCTTAGCAACCAGTATTCAAATTTCCCTTATGAAACTCCCTATTTCTTCGAATCGAGTGTGAAGTATCTATGGTTGGTTGGTGGTGACAATGGCAAAACTGTGTTCTTAGCTGAAGAGTGACCTATGCAGAAAAATAATAAACCATTATGGACTAACTTTCACAGGAACCCGCACAATCCCTGAAAAGTTCATGGAAATCGGACAATAACTTCGTATAGTTATGCCCGTTACAAGGATTTCATGACAGACACACAGACAGACAGACACGGAACCAAAATTGTTCAAAAAGGTCTAAAACGCAAAACGCGAGTGAAAATTTTGATTTTGGAGAGCTTTTTTTTCATTCTTGAGAAGTGAAAACAAAGCTTCAGCTACCTTGGTAGACTCGGAAGCAAAATGCATTCAAGAACATCCTTTTTAAAAATATTTTGTAAATGGGAGGTCGTAGTTATTCCAATTCGGACATTTGCCAATATGAAAAAAGACTGCCAAATGAGTGTGGCACATAGCTTCCGCATATCCATAACCCGACTGTATAGATGATCCGATGCATAGTAGTTGATCACAAAACATCAATCTCTAAATACCTTGTACTACCCTCATAGGGGACTCTGCATGTCAACCGACACAATCTCTGAATATTATTGGAAAATGTACAAGTTATGGCTGTAACAAGGAAATATGCTTTTGCGCATGCGCAGTAGCTACTATCTACAAGCCAATTCGCATAATCCTTGAAAATGTCATCGAAATCAGATGAGAATTGTAGAAGTTATGGCTGTGGCAAGGAATTCATGACAGACACACACACACAGACAGACAAAATGAAAAGTTGTGAAAAATATGATGAATGAATATATTCAATGCGTGATATCACTTCAGCGGAGATAATAGGGTTGTACTTGTGTGTTATAATCTGCATTGTTTACTTCTCGAAGGGCTGTACTTGCGTTCGATGTTAAGTAAATCAATACGCATTGTTTACTGGCTGCCTGATTAGTGCGATCATTATTAATTGAATTCCGAAATGAGGGGGCGAGTAAGTCAGGGGGGAACTGGAGGTCTGTCTCGACAAAGACTCCCGCCAAGGGGATTTCAACCGAGGTGGGTCAGGAGTCAGAAGCCAATAGGCTGGGTTGGGCATCTTTCTGAACTGATGTAATATTCAGAAGGATGACGTCAGAAAATGAACAAGGACCGAGGATTATGGGGGAGGGAAAGGATTGGAGTGCACTTTACGACTCAAACATTTATGGAGTGTCCGATCCAGCAGCTGCCCCAGAAAGGTAGCTATATAATACAGCCACCGGCCGACTCAGAACCTCTCACGGGTTACGGTCTCTTCTACGCGTTGTTTTCCCATAATGTGACCCATTACTACCTTTAAGTAGCTGTAGTAAAGCGATGCGAGTACCGCCAATCATGAATGAAGCCGTGAAGAAAGAGGTTGACATTTTCAAAACGCCTTTCGTTCTCGTTCCGGGTTAGTTTCTCTCCCAAGAACCGGCGCTCAGTTTAAAAACGCTGCAAATTATTACACAATGGTTTATTGTTTTTCTATATAGATCACTCGTCTACAAAATCACCAACCATCCAATATGAAGGAAAAAATATAGAAAAAAATAAAAAATAAAAATAGAAAAAATAAAATAAAAAAATTCAAAAAAATTCAAAAAAAAACATCAAAATCACCAACCATCGGTCGCATTTTTGTCAGCTCTAATTTGAACGGAGATTAGGCCTCTTTTGCGATTCACACTCGTGTTTTGATTTATATATATATATTTCAATATAAACCCTTAAATTTTCGTAGGGAGCGAACGGTTTGTTCTACAGAGCTCCGCGTGGTCTCAAAAAATTTTAAAAATTCTATAGAATCCTAAATTGAAGGAAAAACAATACCTTTATATCGAAATTTTTTGAGTTAGGGCGTTTTCAAAATTTCAAAATTGATTTTGGAACCCTTAGAAGTGACCTACATCAACCAAAAGCTTCGGGGCACAACTAGACCCCAAATGAAGCCTACATACCAAATTTCATCAAAATCGGTCAATGCTAAGTGGCAAAAGTGCGGCGTACGGCGTACGGCGGACGGACGGCCAAATTTTTATTCGATTTTTGGATTCTACGTACCTTGAAACGTAAACCATCAAATTTTCGATCGATTCCAAAGGTTCATTATTGAAAATAATAAACCAAAATTGTACTTAAATTTGAAATTTTCAAGGATTATCGAAATTCATTAGTCCATCTACCTTGTGACAGAGCAACAGTGACACCTGGATTCGTGATTCGATGGAACGATTCTTCTGCTCCATCCAATCACTACTCAGGGAAAGCTCCTCAGTCTCATTTCAGACATCGATCTGTAACTTCCATACTTTCATACAAGGTCACTTCCCTTACCCGCGTGGTTCAAATCCGAAGATCTAGTAGGTAAACTCTATTGATACTCCTCCCCCCTCAATTATAGATACCAGCCTCATTGATTATAGGATAATATATCTATTTATCTTTCCTAATTCAATTTGTATTTTCATACATCATCCCTAGTCCTAGGTTGATCTCCACCAAGGGATAAGTATTCTAACGAAACGTAAAGTTGGAATAGAAGGGTAAAATACAGCAACAATTAAATTACTCTCATTAATTGATAAGATTCTCCAGATCCCCTAGAACAATACTGATTCAACCTAGTCAATTGAGAAACTGAAATATTTCCCCTGGCATCATTAAAATCGTACATAAAAGGGAAAAGTGGGAATTCAGTTATTGAATAAACAGTTTTTCGCAACAAAATAAACCTAGTCCCCTGAGATACCGAATTGAGATTCCTCCTCCTTCGCGCCTTCGGCGGTTTTGAAGTCGATTAAAAATCGATGCAAATTTTTACACAATGGTTAATACTTTCCTTACCGGTTGTTGATGAAATTCGGTATATTCGAGCCCACACAATTTTGGTTATTGTCCGTCACTTTTGAGGAGAGAAAAATAAGGTTTGGAATTTTCAAAACGGCCTAGCTCGAAAACTTTTGATGTAAAGGTATTGTTTTTTTCACAGATTTAAAATATTATTGAATTTTTGGGATTGAATGAGACCTCTCCGAGCTCTGTAGGGCCAACGGTTCGCTCCTTTTGAGGACTTGAGGGTTGAAATAAATCAGAAACACGCGTGTGAATCGCAGAAGATTGTTCTCTGACGGAAATAAGCTTAATATGGCGGTAATATAGACGGACGGACACATTAGTTATTCGTCTTGTGGATTCTACGTACTTTGAAACGCAAACCAGGACATTTGGGGGGGGGGGGGGGTAAAAAATTGTTTCTTGCTGGATTCCAAAGAATGTTAAGGAAATAATAAACATAAATCGTCGTCTCATCACAGATCGAATTGATATCCCTCCTCCTTCGCGCCTTCGGGGGTCAAAACAAACGATGCTAATTATTACACAACGGTATATTAGAGCATTCACTGATTTACGAGTAAATCAAGCTTTTACAAGTTTAATTCATCGCAACCCTTCAAATTACCTCACGATAAATTGAAAAATCTTTCCTATTAACCTTCGGGTGGTAAGAAAGGTAAAAACAACACTTTTTATATGACGGTTGCCCTGAATGACAACGTGATGCTCCTCGTTTAACTAGCAAAGCGAAGAGTTTTGTTTCTACTTTCCTTACCACCCGAGAGGATGTTTTTGCTCATTAGAAGGGTTGGGATGAGTAAAATTTGTGAAAAGTTGAATTGAATTTGTAAATGCTATGTTTTACTGAAAAGATCACCCGTCTGTACAGAACTCTGCTTGTCCATTAATACTACTGATTGATACAATCCGAGAATTGTGGGTTCCTTTATTTAGAAATTTGGTTTTTGGTTGCTAGGGACTCAAAACTGAATACAACGCGAACAGACGAACAACGATCGCATTTTGGAACGGAAATTAGGCGTCTTTTGCGATTCACACTCGTGTTTCTGATTTATCGTACGTCCAACCTTTAAGTTCTCGTAGGGAGCGAACGGTTTGCCCTACGGGGCTCTGGGTGGTCTCATTCGATTCTTAAAATTCAATACTATTCTAAATTGATTAGAAAAACGCTGCAAATTATTACACGGAGGTTTATTTATTTTTTCTACATAGATCACTCGACTGCAAAGAACATGACTTTGCCATTGTTATCACCCATCAACATGAAGAAAAACATCAATCTTATTTCGGTCAGCTAAAATTTGAACGGAGATTAGGCCTCTTTTGCGATTCGCACTCGTGTTTCTGATTTATCGTACGTCCAACCTTTAAGTTCTCGTAGGGAGCGAACGGTTTGTCCTACAGGGCTCCGGGTGGTCACAAAAAATTCTAAAAATTTTATAGAATCTTAAATTGAAGGAAAAACAATACCTTTATATCGACATTTTTTGAGTTAGGGCGTTTTCAAAATTTTAAAATTTTTCAACCCTTAGAAATGACCTACATCAACCAAAATCTTCGGGGCACAACTAGACCCCAAATGAAGCCTACATACCAAATTTCATAAAAATCGGTCAATGCTAAGTGGGGAAAGTGCCGCGTACGGCGGACGGACGGCCAAATTTTTATTCGATTTTTGGATTCTACGTACCTTGAAACGTAAACCAACAAATTTTGAGGGGGTGTTAAACAAATTTTTTTCTTGATCGATTCCAAAGGTTCGTTATAATACCTTTGCATGAGATTTTTTGAGCTTGGGCGTTTTGAAAGTGTCAGCCCTTATTTTTCAACCCTTGGAAGTGACTGACATCAAACTTGTGGGCACAACTAGACCCCAAATGGAGCCGATATACCAAATTTCATCAAAATCCGTATCTGATGTCGAAGAATTTCTTTGATTTTCGGACTCTACGTGCTTTGAAACGTAAACCATCACATTTTTTAAAAAACTCTTAAAATTATTACACTATGGTTAATTATTTTTCTATGTAGATCACTCGTCTGCAAAGCCACCAACCATCCAACATGAAGAAAAACATCAATCTTATTTCGGTCAGCTAAAATTTGAACGGAGATTAGGCCTCTTTTGCGATTCACACTCGTGTTTCTGATTTATCGTACGTCCAACCTTTAAGTTCTCGTAGTGAGCGAACAGTTTGTCCTACAGAGCTCCGGATGATCTCAAAAAATTCTACACTATCTTAAGGGCGTTTTCAAAATTTTAAAATTGTTCAACCCTTAGAAGAGACCTACATCAACCAAAATCTTCGGGGCACAACTAGACCCCAAATGGAGCCGATATACCAAATTTCATCAATATCCGTCTCTAATGTCGAAGAATTTCTTTGATTTTCGGACTCTACGTGCTTTGAAACGTAAACCATCACATTTTCAAAAAACGCTGACAATTAATACACAATGGTTTATTGTTTCTCTATATAGATCACTCGTCTGCAAAGCCACCAACCATCCAACATGAAGAAAAACATCGATCTTATTCGGTCAGCTTTAATTTGAACGGAGATTAGGCCTCTTTTGCGATTCACACTCGTGTTTCTGATTCATCGTACGTCCAACCCTTAAATTCTCGTAGGGAGCGAACGGTTTGTCCTACAGAGCTCCGCGTGATCTCAAAAAATTCTACACTATCTTAAATTAATGAACACGATTGAAAAAATACCTTTATATCAACATTTTTTGAGTTAGGGCGTTTTCAAAATTTCAACCCTTAGAAGTGACCTACATCAACCAAAATCTTCGGGGCACAACTAGACCCCGAATGAAGCCTACATACCAAATTTCATCAAAATCGGTCAATGCTAAGTGGGGAAAGTGCCGCGTACGGCGAACGGACGGCCAAATTTTTATTCGATTTTTGGATTCTACGTACCTTGAAACGTAAACCAACAAATTTTGAGGGGGTGTTAAAAAAAAAAATTTCTTGGTCGATTTCAAAGGTTCGTTATTGAAAATAATAAACCAAAATCGTCGAGCGAATTGAGATCCCTTCTCCTTCGGTTGTGAAGTTAAAAAAAAAGCGCGGGAATCGGAGGCTCAGACCGACCAGCCGTCGCAGGCAGATTATTGTGGGAAAGGTGGTTCAATAGAACTCTGCCAACAAGAGTCGCGGGGGCGGGAGGGGGCGGCCACACTACTTCCCTCTCACTTTCCTCACCCCCACGCGTCGCTCCCTCTCGCTCCCACTCGTCGGACAGCGTCAAGTCGCCGCGGGAGTTTGAATGGGTTTCGCTTGAATGAGAGGCCTTCAATGACAGTCGGACTCCCCGCTTCATCTCTTATTGACGTCTTCCTCGTCGATCCCGCACTTTTCCCTTTTTCGCGTGTGTGAATAATCAAAAGCCCGTTTCGTGCTCGACTTCATCGCTTACTACTTCCCCGCTACCACTATTCGTGTTTATTCTGCCCTCCGATCGCGTTATCGCCGTCGAAGCAACAACGTCGATTGAACGCAACATGAATGAATTATGGCGATCTGGAATCTACAGGACGGGCTCTACGATGTTTCCATCGCTCGAAAATCGTCGACAAACTTTCGTGTCGATTAAAAACTACTAAATCTACTTCTGCATCTACCACACAAATCTCTCAAATCTCAAATTACACTGCTTCAAAATCGGCGTATAAGATGGCAGTAAAAATGATGTCAAATCTACAGCTCATGGTGCACAGAGCGTAATAAATTGATTCAAAAAAGATGGAAATTTGAAGAAATCTATAAAGACCGTTGTGGTAAGAGAAGTTCTAGTGACACCGAGGAATTGTAGGTCAGCTGACTTACACTGATCTGGGAGGAATTCGGCGGTGGTCCGTGGAATTCATGAAACGGATCGGAATTCAGCTTTGATAAGTCATATCGTTGTTGTCGGAGAATTTGGCAGTAATTTGAATATTTACAATTTGAGATAAATGAATGGAAATCGTGAATGGAGGGAGTTGAGGACGAAGGCGAGCTGGTGCGGTAGAAAGTCGTGGTTTAGAATCGGTAAGGCTCGCTGTCGGTACTGGCGGAGGTACTTACCCATGGGTCGCACGTAAGGTGGTTGAGGACGTATGACGGGAGCCTGAAGGGGAGGCCTTGCCGCGAGTGTGGGCCGTGGATACGCCGTTTGCTGGACCCTCGGCAAGGACGGGCGAGGCTGTGGCGGGCCTCTCGGTAGCTGCTGCTGTTGCTGCATCTGCTGCTGCTGAGGAGGGCCTCCGTTCCCTTCCTCGCCCATCAGCGTGTTGAGCATCTTGCTAGCGAAGCTAAACATCTTCCTCCTCGTCGTCTCTCATGTACATCACACGGTCGGCACGAATATCAGGAGCCTGCACCAGTTTCTCTCAGAACGCCCCAATCGATATGGAGTGACCCGCGCATGCGCCCTCCTCCCCCCTTCCCGCCCCCTTGCCGCCTCCATTCGGCGCTCTACACAACCTCGTGTTACCTTCCTCGCCGCCCCCCCGCAGGCCTAAATACTGCCGCCCCCAGCTTTACCTTCCTTACTACACCCCCCCCCCCCCCCCCGTCACCTCCCCCCCCCCCACAACTGACTGCCTACACAAACAAAATACCTCTAAGAAATCTCATCCATGCAGCATGAATGAATGAGCAGATTTTCAATTTTGCATTTTGGCTTATTATTTTCAATAATGAACCTTTGGAATCGACCAAGAAAAAAAAACCGCTGCAAATTATTACACAATGGTTTATTATTTTTTATTTTCCTATGTAGATCACTCGTCTGCAAAGCCACCAACCATCCAACATGAAGAAAAACATCGATCGCATTTCGGTCAGCTTTAATTTGAACGGAGATTAGGCCTCTTTTGCGATTCACACTCGTGTTTCTGATTTATCGTACGTCCAACCCTTAAAGTCTCGTAGGGAGCGAACGGTTTGTCCTACAGAGCTCCGCGTGGTCTCAAAAAATTCTAAAAATTCTATAGAATCTTAAATTGAAGGAAAAAAATACCTTTATATCAAAATTTTGTGAGTTAGGGCGTTTTCAAAATTTCAAAATTGATTTTGGAACCCTTAGAAGTGTCCTACATCAACCAAAATCTTTGGGGCACACCTAGACCCCAAATGGAGCCTACATACCAAATTTCATCAAAATCGGTCAATGCTAAGTGGGGAAAGTGCCGCGTACGGCGGACGGACGGCCAAATTTTTATTCGATTTTTGGTTTCTACGTACCTTGAAACGTAAACCATCAAATTTTGAGGGGGTGTTTAATTTTTTTTTCTTGGTTGATTCCAAAGGTTCATTATTGAAAATAATAAACCAAAATTTTAACCACCTCAAAATTTGATGGTTTACGTTTCAAGGTACGTAGAAACCAAAAATCGAATAAAAATTTGGCCGTCCGTCCGCCGTACGCGGCACTTTCCCCACTTAGCATTGACCGATTTTGATGAAATTTGGTATGTAGGCTCCATTTGAGGTCTAGGTGTGCCCCAAAGATTTTGGTTGATGTAGGACACTTCTAAGGGTTCCAAAATCAAATTTGAAAATGCGAAAATTTTGAGACCACGCGGAGCCCTGTAGGACAAACCGTTCGCTCCCACGATCAGAAACACGAGTGTGAATCGCAAAAGAGGCCTAATCTCCGTTCAAATTTTAGCTGACCGAAATGCGATCGATATTTTTCTTCATGTTGTATGAAGAAGAGTGATCTATATAAAAATAACAAACCGTTGTGTAATAATTTGCAGCGTTTTTTCTACATATAGATCACTCGTCTGCAACGAACACGGCTTTTTCATTGTTACCACCAATCAACATGTAGAAAAACATCGATCGCATTTCGGTCAGCGAAAATTTGAGCGGAGATTAGGCCTCTTTTGCGATTCACACTCGTGTTTCTGATCGTGGGGAGCGAACGGTTTGTCCTACAGGGCTCTGCGTGGTCTCTAAAAATTCAACACTATCTTGAATTGATGGAAAAACAATACCTTTATATCAACATTTTTCGAGTTAGGGCGTTTTCAAAATTTCAACCCTTAGAAGTGACCTACATCAACCAAAATCTTCGGAGCACAACTAGACCCCAAATGGAGCCTACATACCAAATTTCATCAAATTCGGTCAATGCTAAGTGGCAAAAGTGCCGCGTACGGACGGCCAAATTTTTATTCGATTTTTGGATTCTACGTACCTTGAAACGTAAAACATGAAATTTTGAGGAGATGTTAAAAAAATTTCTTCTTGGTCGATTCCAAAGGTTCATTATTGAAAATAATAAACCAAAATGTGTCCTTCAGTCCGTCGTATGCGGCACTTTCCTTAGCTACTATGGATTTTGAAGAAATTTGATATATGGGCTCCATTTGGGATCTAGTTGTGCCCCGAAGCTTTTTTCTAAAGGCTGAAGAATAAGTGCTAACATTTTTAAAACGCCCTAGCTCAAAAACTATCACTTAGGGAAAAGCCCCAATTGCGGTCATGTTAAGGACTCATCGACTATTCTCGAATTTCTTTTTTCTCATGTGAAACACAAAAAACTTTTCTGGGAGCTTTTACTAATCATCCATAGTTGTTTTATCGTTCAAGATTGTAAAATATCTAATAAATTGTCGTTCCCTGCTTATTTTTTTTCTCAATTTTACAAGGTATTTCCAACAAAAAATGTCTCAAACCAATTTTTCTTAACCCACTTAAAATGCCTTTTTTCCCCCTCTTCGAAGTTTTTTCGCGTTTTCGACCTTACGTCATTAAAACTGTCATTTACCGAGCCTGTTATTTACCAAGTAAATTAAAATTTAAGGATATCGTTGGAAAGAGCGTTAAATTTCCTAACTACCTAGTGTAAAACCAAAATCTTTTAGCGATAAACCATTTCTAAAAAATCAAGTCAAAAAGCAAACTTCAAATTTTTTCCGAAATTTGATTTTTTCTTATCGAAGTTTTCACTTTGAACGCCTGCCCATTTCGAGAGGCGCTCTTCGGAAAAAACATGCACAAATTGTCAGCTTTCCAACGGTCTGTCAATTTTTGTTTTTAAAGTTCAAAATGGAAGAGTAAATTAGGTTTGAATGCAAGAAAACGTGTGTTTTACAAGAAAATCGAGTGTCTTACGCGGTGTATGGTCTCCCTCGATCCCAAGATGACTTGACAAGTTTGGTATCATTTCCTATGTAATTTTTCACGCTGAATCCAATGATGATACTTTCGAATAATTTTGAGTGCCAGAAAGTGGATTTTTCAAGGAAAACCTTCACGTTTTGTACATAAAATACGCATTATTCGTAGATATGGTGGTGAGCATAAAGTAACACATTTTTACTCAATAAAAACATCAAATTTCAAGCTGATTGATGTTTTTATTGAGTAAAAGTGTGTTACTTTATGCTCACCACCATATCTACGAATAATACGTATTTTATGTACAAAAAATGAAGGTTTTCGTCAAAAAATCCTCCATTCCACCATGATTCCACCATTGGATTCAGCGTGAAAAATTAACTCAACAAACCTTCAAGTCATCTTGAGATCGAGGGAGATCATACACCGCGTAAAACACTCGATTTTCTTGTAAAACACACGTTTTCTTGTATTCAATATTGATTTACTCTTCCGATTTGAATGTTAAAAAGAAAAATTGATAGATCGTTAGAAAGCTGGCAATTTGAAAATGTTTTTCCGAAGAGCGACCATCGAAATGGGCAGGCGTTCAAAGTGAAAACTTCGATAAGAAAAAATCAAATTTCGGAAAAAATTTGAAGTTTGCTTTTTGACTTGATTTTTTAGAAATGGTTTATTGCTAAAAGATTTTGGTTTTACACTAGGTAGTTAGGAAATTTAATGCTCTTTCCAACGATGTCCTTAAATTTTAATTTACTCGGTAAATAACAGGCTCGGTAAATGACAGTTTTAATGACCTAAGGTCGAAAACGCGAAAAAAAACTTCGAAGTGAAAAAGAATGCATTTTGAGTGGGTTAAGAAACATTGCTAGGAGACATTTTTTGTTGGAAATACCTCGTAAAATTGATCCCCGAAGTTATGCCCATCTTGAGTGTAGACACCCTGTAAAGATCACTCGTCTACAAAGCCACCAACCATCCAACATGAAGAAAAACATCGATCCCATTTCGGTCAGCTTTAATTTGAACGGAGATTAGGCCTCTTTTGCGATTCACACTCGTGTTTCTGATATATCGTACGTCCAACCCTTAAATTCTCGTAGGGAGCGAACGGTTTATCCTACAGAGCTCCGCGTGGTCTCTAAAAATTCTATACTATTTTAAATTGAACGAAAAACAATATCTTTATATCAAAATTTTTTGAGTTAGGGCGTTTTCAAAATGTCAAAATTAATTTTTTGACCCTTAGAAGTGACCAACCAAAATCTTCGGGGCACAACTAGACCCTAAATGGAGCCTACATACCAAATTTCATCAAAATCGGTCAATGCTAAGTGGCAAAAGTGCCGCGTACGGCGGACGGACGGCCAAATTTTTATTCGATTTTTGGATTCTACGTACCTTGAAACGTAAACCAACAAATTTTGAGGGGGTGTTAACAATTTTTTTTAACAATGTATATATATACATGTATATTATGTATATATATACATTATTATGTATATATATATATACATATTATGTATATTATGTATATATATGTATGTATGTATATATATGTATGTATATTTTGTTAACAATGTATATATATACATAAAACGCCAACCGTACTTACGTATGTCGCCCGAACGTGGGGGTCCCGGGTTCGATTCCAGGCCGCGACATCAAATTTTTTTTTACATATCTACAATTTTTTGCCTGCTTTTTGCAGGCATTTCAGTTAGTTGAAAATAATAAACCAATACTACTTATTACTGATGTCAAAATGGAATTTTAATAGTTCCCAATAGCTGAGGGAGGCAATCACAGATAGGACGGTACCCACAAATAATATACACTCCTGCTCAAAATTAGCGCACCACCATCCATTTTTTCGTTTATCTCTTTCCTTCTTCCCTTATAAATTTTGTATCCTGGACTGGCCACCAAGGAGCCTAAACATGAATCCGATAGAGCATGTTTGGGACATGCTGATAAGAAGAATTCGAGCCAGAGATCCACCATCAGACAATCTTCAGCAGCTGGAAACAGCAGCGAAAGAGGAATGGGACAATATCCCCAGGAAGGTATCCAAAACTTGATTAGAGGCATCGGTCGATAGCTGCAAGCCCTCATCCTAGCTAGAGGAGGTAATACCGAGTATTGAAGAGCTAAACTGGCATAATTCAAACCATTTTTTCAATTTTTATAATTTTACCACAAGAAGTACATTTTTCTATAATTCATTAAAAACATATTTGTTTCTCGAATATGTGCCTTTTTTGGTTACATTTTTTTTCTGAGTTTGCAAACAATGTGTGCAAATAGATAAAACCTTGATAAAGGAAAACAAGTGGGTGTGGCACATAGCTTCCTCGTATCCATAACCCGATTATATAGATGATCCGATGCATAGTTGTTAATCTCAAAACACCAATCTCTAAGTACCTTCCCCTACCCTCATAGGGGACCATCTACACGCTAATCTGGACAATCCTAGAAAATTTCATCAAATTCGGATGAAAAATTAAGTAAAAAAGTAAAAAAAAAAGTAAAGTAAAGTAAGCAACCATTTCAGGTTGAATTTTCGTCCGACTGCCATTCTTGGCGTCGCGGACGTCATCAGCTGTCTCCCTAAGGGGAGATCAGAATTTGTTCTGATGATTTCGCTCATGGCTTCCCAAACATCACCGCCCTGGGTTGGAACGAGAGATTACCGATCGTCTAATAGACAGAAAACTTTCTGCAGCGACCAGACTCGAACTCGCATCCCCGCTAGACGGTTCTTATCTTATCACCGCAGTCGGGTACACTGTCCACCAGACCACCGACGCCCAAAAATTAAGTGAGTAGATGTATGTGATTGGATCAAAAAAATACTTAACGTCGGCTGGGATTCGAACCCGCGACCCCTGGGGGACAGTTGAAGTTACGGCTGCTACAATTTATTCACGTTTGCGCATGCGCAGTCGCTTCTATCAGTCGGGGGATGATGATTTTCATAGGGGACTATCGACAACCTAATCCACATTATCCCTGAAAATTTCATCGAAATCGGATGGAAAATGTGGAAGTTATGGCCGTTACAAGGGAATTCACGTTTGCGCATGCGCAGTGGCTACTATCAGTCCGAAGGTGATTATTTTCATAGGGGATCATTTAAATACTAGTCTGTAACATCCTTGAAAATTTCATTGAAATCGGAAGGAAAATGTAGAAGTTATGGTCGTTACAAGGAATTCACGTTTGCGCATGCGCAGTCGCTTCTATCAGTCCGAGGATGATGATTTTCATAGGGGACCGTCTATACACCAACCCGCACAATCCCTGAAAATTTCATAGAAATCGGACAATAACTTCGTATAGTTATGCCCGTTACAAGGATTTCATGACAGACACACAGACAGACAGACACGGAACCAAAATTGTTCAGAAAGGTCTGAAACGCAATACGCGAGTGGAAATTTTGATTTTGGAGAACTTTTTTTTTCGTCCTTGAAAAGTGAAAACAAAGCTTCCACTACCTTGGTAGACTCGGAAGCAATAAGAGGGCAAACGAAGAAATAGATGGTGGTGCACTAACATAACCTCTCCTTAGGATGGTTTAAAAAATGTGCTTGAAATTCATACTCTGATATTAATTACCTACTAATTACACACTGTCAAGTACGTCAGAGCAATTGAGAATCAATTTAGAGGAAATGGAAAACTGGCCCAAACTGAGAAGGTTTCGATAAAATCTTTAAAATTTGTTTGGGTGAAATGACTCTTTTGTTCTTTCGATGAGGATGAAATACATTTTCAAATTTGTTACCTGGTCTCATTGTTAGAACTAAAATGAAATCATCAGATCTTGAAATTTTGATTCTAAAGACAGATTCAACGTCCGTTTTTTATTGTTGAATGTATTAGCAACATTGAGACTCCCTTCTTCGAAAGTGTATCTATTTCCCTCTCTCTCCCGTTACCAAAAAGTGCACATTTGCCTTTATTGGTGAATTTCAACGGTAATAATCTCAGAAAGCGACTTGTGCGTTCAGTGAATGGGGCAGAGCTCTTCCCCCTGAAAAGACCTGGCAAGTTAATTAAGTTCCGCCTCTGTTAGCAGGACTCCAAGAACCCCCGGGCAGCCGCAGGGACGGGTATACTATAATTTTCACTTTCTAAATTTGAACACTTTAAATTTACTTTTTTATGTTTATGGTATTTTGAGCAATTTTGAGGATTTTTGCCTAAATTTTTTCAAGTCCCAAAGTTATTGCCCGAAAACGTCTAGTCTCACCGCCCCCTGATTTTACTATGGGCGATTGGCGTTTTGATTTTATATCTCCTCAACCAATAACTCTCTCACCTTGAAATTTGGTGGGAATGTTTAGTAATGCGAGAGTAATACCAGGTGTCCAACATCAGGGTTCCGGGAAAAGTGGTCAAAACGGATCAAGGGAGGGATCTCTCACTTTGAAAGTATTTTCCCTATAGTCCTGGGTAGGTAGTTTCTCTAGGAGATGACAGTGTCAGATTTGGCAGATTTGTAGAAGATGGAAAGAACATAAAATTTTCAAAGAGAACGAAAACGGAAGAAGAAAAAAACGGGAAAAAATTAATGCAAAAGATGAAGAAGAGAAGAACTACTAGGAATAAGAAAAGAGCCACAATAGTTTGGTTTTGAGCAGGACAAGAGCTGGAAGAAGGTGGATGGTGAAGTTTGGGAAAGATGAGGCCGTTAAGGGGGTCTCAGTCGGTCGCCGTTATTTCCTCGTTCCGGGTCAGTATTTCACGAAATTGAAGGCGCAAAAACCGAAAAGTTGTACCTGAATTTGAATTTTTAATGGATTTTAAAAATTCATTAGTGCACGGCCCTAGGGAATTGAAAAACTGAAATATTGCCGCTGGAATCATCAAAATCAAACAGTAGAAAAATGGGAAAAACCGTTAATTCAGTTATTAAAACAGAGGTTATTAAAACAGGTTATTATTAATTCAGTTATTAAAACAGAGGTATTAAAACAGAGAAAAATGGGAAAAACCGTTAATTCAGTTATTTTTTTCCTTAAAATGTAGCTAAACTTGAAATTTTCATGGATTTTAGAAATTCATTAGTGCACGGGCCTTGGGAATTGAAAAACTAAAAGATTGCCACTGGAAACATCAAAATCGAACAATAATTGCCAGAGAAATATGGGGAAAACATGGGGATAACCGATTATTCAGTAGTTTTCCCATTTTTCATTGGCAATTATTGTTCGATTTTGATGATTCTGGCGGCAATATTTCAGTTTTTCAATTCCCTAGGGCCGTGCACTAATGCATTTCTAAAATCCTTTAAAATTTCTAATTTAGGTAGGTACAATTTTTTAAGTTTTGCCCCTTCAATTTCACGAAATACTAAAAACGAACGGCGACCGACTGAGACCCCCTTAAGAAAGGAGGGAGTGAAATACTTGAGAAATGAGATCCGAATGACTGGTGATGGAGGCAAGCCCGCCTCCGAGAATGTTTCCGATTCATCTTCCGAAATGCTGCAAACTCATTATTTAGCATATAATTTTTGATTTGATTTGGTTACACTCTTGAAAATATAAAATTAATGCTTTGAAAGTGATTATAGAAGTTGTTTTTGAGCACTAGAATTGATCACCTAATCGATTCAATGGTGCGCCTGATTTTTTTTTTTTTTTTTTTTTAATTTTTAATTGAAAGTAGACTTCATCCTGAGAATTTTGACACCAGCCGTTCTCTTTTTGGATGATTAAATCTTTTTCTATGATTTTTCAAATTTTCGAATATTTATGACGCCACGCGCCCCTCCCGCCAGGGCGGGACCCCCCAGCCCACTGTGACGTCATAAACATTCGAAACTTTGAAAAATCATAGAAAAGGTCTACTCACGCTAGAAGGTCGCGGTTAGTGTCAAAATTCTCAGAATGAGGTCTAGTTTAGATTAAAAATATCAATAAACAGTTTTTCCGACCCATGCGCACACCCCATTACACAGCGTTACGAACATTTCGCTGCGGCGGACGAAGGTTGCTCGATCAGGCGCTGAGGTAGGCAACAAAACGCACAACCGCTCAGTCTTGAAGGTAGGGTTGGTCTTTGCGCCGTGAATCCCTCGTTCAGATCCCTCCTGTGTAGCACTCGCACGCGATGAAGACATTTCTTCGATTTCTTGTAAGTATTTTTGTTAAAATTTTTTCTGTCTGAAACTAGTTTTTCCGGACGAATAACACAATCACTAAGTTTTTATTGCATATTATCGTAATTATTTGAGTAACATTGAAGTCATATTACGCAAATAAACCAAACTTATGAATTTAAATAAGATTAAATAAATAAACCAAACATATGAAATATTATTAAATGTTTGATTCATAAGTTTTAAGAAGTTAGTTATTTTATTGATAATAAGTTATAAAATGCATTAATATGTAGCATATGCCTTGTCATTTAGCGGCTGGGAGATTGCATCGCATGCCGGGTGACCAGGGTAAGAAGCCCGACATCGTTGCCGTCAAGCCTGACAGGTCTTGCATTATCCTGGATGTCCAAGTTCTGGAGCAAATCTGGCAGGCTAAGACAAGAAAGTGTGAAAGAGATGACTTACAGCAAGCGGTGTTGAAGCTAAAAGGAGTGGCACCGAACAACATCAGGTTGATGAATGCGACCTTGTCATGGCGCGGAGTGAGGTAAGAGAAAAGTGCCACGGAGTTGGCCATCTCGGTAGCTGTACTCCGTGGTGCCACAAGATGCGTCCTGCTCTGCTCACACATGAACGGGTAGTCCTTTTATAGAGGCACGCCCTTCAACGATCTCTTCCACCCCCACCTTCCTCATCTTACCACATCTCTAGGTTGTCGGGTGAGTCCTGGGCGTCCTCCCCATTAACATTTGATTTGTTTTTTTATTTTTATCAATGACGTGCCCCCTCCGTCATATCAAGACCATCAGACCATTGAAGGTCCTTCACACCCTGATTCTACAAGTAATAGACTTTGAGAAAACCACATTACATTTCTTTTTTAGTCACTGCAAAAATGGAGTTTTTTCCACTCTGGCCCCACTGTGCGCCGTACGCTGCACTTTTGCCACTTAGCATTGACCGATTTTGATGAAATTTGGTATGTAGGCTCCATTTGGGATCTAGTTGTGCCCCGAAGCTTTTGATTGATGTAGGTCACTTCTAAGGGTTCCAAAATCAATTTTGAAATTTTGAAAACGCCCTAACTCAAAAAATTTTGATATAAAGGTATTGTTTTTCCTTCAATTTAAGATTCTATAGAATTTTTAGCATTTTTTGAGACCTCGCAGAGCTTTGTAGGACTAACCGTTCGCTCCCTACGAAAATTTAAGGGTTTATATTGAAATATATATATATATATACCGCTTGCTGTAAGTCATCTCTTTCACACTTTCTTATCTTAGCCTGCCAGATTTGCTCCAGAACTTGGACATCCAGGATAATGCAAGACCTGTCAGGCTTGATGGCAACGATGTCGGGCTTCTCACCCTGGTCACCCGGCATGCGATGCAATCTCCCAGCCGCTAAATGACAAGGCATCTGCCATCTGCTTGACGACCGCATCATACGGCCCCCATGAGTCTGTGGGCACCACATGCTACAGATGTAAGGAGTATCTGTTGTTCCGTGACTTCCCTTTGAACACCGTACCGCCGTGCCGTTGGCAGTGGTGCCACGAGGAAGGCGTGAAAGTTTCAGTAGTCGCGGGCCCCAATGCCCTCCGAAGCCCAATCTACCCATTGGGAAGAGATGAGGCTTTCGGAGCACTGAGATTTCTACCGTCCATTGCACACCTGCTAACCAACCAATATGAATACTTTGTAGCTACTTTTTCCTCCCTTTTCATCAATTTTCAGGTCGGTCAATTTTCTTTTGTTAAAAAGGTTTTTTAAAGTCCTTTTAATGAATACTAATTTTACTACATTACCACCCAAAACCATAAACCCGAATTTGTTGTAAATGGCAAATTTAATCGTTCCAAGAGTCAAAATTTATAATGCCTCTTTTTCTGGTATTCCGTTTCATTCCGTATAGACTTGGAGGGGGGTTACCTTTTGGCTACTCACTTGTATATCTTAGTTTCTATTCGCTTGTGAAGAAATCCGCCTTGTCTGAATTTGTAGAGCTTATGACGAGACAAGTTCAGTTTAAAGAGGGAGAGATGAGCTACACAAACCCGACGTGAGTGTTTCTTTTGGACCTCTCGTCTTTCAACTTTTCAAGTGAGGAGTGGAGGGAGGTTCTCATAATTACAGCGGAGTCAAGAGACCGGGAAAAGCGCATTCCTGAACCCCCCAGAAAGATGTAGGCGACGAGTGGGAATTCCAGAAGTGAGCTTATTATGAACTCCAACGTTCATTGGTGACTTTATTTGTGTGCGTTTTACACACTCGTACAATTTAGTTAAATTTATGTGTCTGCGTAACTTGAGTTACTGTATCCGTAAAAGTGCACAATGCTGTCAAATTTATCTACGATAAAAAATTGTATTTAGTTCTCTTAGAATGCTTTGGAAATTCTAGTCAACAATATTTGCCTTTCTTTTTGACATTGGTTACACGATTCTAAATTGTTTATACCTAATTCAAAGGTCTGATGTAAAATATAGATAAATGACATAATGAGGTCAAAATTGTGATCAATTAATTGAACTTTTGGGAAATCATTTATACGTTCAGCTCATCAATAAATATAGATACTATTATAGACAAATGCTTCATCGGTAATTTGATAAAATTAAAATTGTGCTAAAATCATAATCAACAGCCAACAAGACTTCAGCCGCTTGTATGTTTGACAAAAATTCGTTACAATATTTAATGAAGTGGAAATGATAGTAATCCGTTATGCACAATTATGGAATGGCACAATTGGTTTTAAGTATGTACAATCATTTAGCTATAGAACAAATCAAACAGTTTATTACTAATCACATCATGAAATTGTTACATATGTTACGTGTGCTACATATTAATGCATTTTATAATTTATTATCAATAAAATAACTAACTTCTTAAAACTTATGAATTAAAAAAAAAAACATTACTAAAACATTACTAAATCAAACATAAACTTATGAATTAAAAAAAAAACATTACTAAACATTACTAAATCAAACATTTAGTAATATTTCATATGTTTGGTTTATTTATTTAATCTTATTTAAATTCATAAGTTTGGTTTATTTGCGTAATATGACTTCAATGTTACTCAAATAATTACGATAATATGCAATAAAAACTTAGTGATTGTGTTATTCGTCCGGAAAAACTAGTTTCAGACAGAAAAAATTTTAACAAAAATACTTACAAGAAATCGAAGAAATGTCTTCATCGCGTGCGAGTGCTACACAGGAGGGATCTGAACGAGGGATTCACGGCGCAAAGACCAACCCTACCTTCAAGACTGAGCGGTTGTGCGTTTTGTTGCCTACCTCAGCGCCTGATCGAGCAACCTTCGTCCGCCGCAGCGAAATGTTCGTAACGCTGTGTAATGGGGTGTGCGCATGAGTCGGAAAAACTGTTTATTGATATTTTTAATCTAAACTAGACCTCATTCTGAGAATTTTGACACTAACCGCGACCTTCTAGCGTGAGTAGACCTTTTTCTATGATTTTTCCAAGTTTCGAATGTTTATGACGTCACAGTGGGCTGGGGGGTCCCGCCCTGGCGGGAGGGGCGCGTGGCGTCATAAATATTCGAAAATTTGAAAAATCATAGAAAAAGATTTAATCATCCAAAAAGAGAACGGCTGGTGTCAAAATTCTCAGGATGAAGTCTACTTTCGATTAAAAATTAAAAAAAAAAAAAAAAATCAGGCGCACCATTGAATCAATTAGGTGATCAATTCTAGTGCTCAAAAACATCTTCTATAATCACTTTCAAAGCATTAATTTTATATTTCCAAGAGTGTAACCAAATCAAATCAAAAATTATATGCTAAATAATGAGTTTGCAGCATTTCGGAAGATGAATCGGAAACATTCTCGGAGGCGGGCAAGGAACTTGCCTCCATCACCAGTCATTCGGATCCTGAATTCGGCCTGACACCCAGTATGGATACACGAGTATATCGCTGTTCGTTTAAAATTGTGGTTTGAACGTTAATTTGGTACCATTGCCTCCGAAGGTTATTCGATTTTTGGATTCTGATTTTTGGATAATGAAAAAAAAAATTCCTCACATAAAAAAACTGTGTTGGTACTTTTTGGATTCAGGGAGATCAGAAGATTCACATTTTCATAGTATTACTTTTTTTCTACCCACACCCCAAACATGCAATACGTATATTTGGTAGGCTGAGAATAATTTTCAACGTAAAAAATCGTGTGGTTTAATTTTGGAAACAGAGCGATCTGGAGATTTATATTCTAGTAGTATTGTATTTTTTACCTCCGCCTCAAACATCAAGTACCTAGGTATGTTAGGCATGCTGAAAATAAATATCAACATGAAAAATCGTGTGGGTATTCATTGGAAAGAGGGCGATCTGCAGATTCACATTTTGGAAGGTAGTATTAAAATGTCTACCCCACCCCATACTAGCAGTAGGTATGTTAGGTATGCTGAAAATAAATCACAACGTAAAAAATCGTATGGGTATTCTTTGGAAACAGGGCAATCTGGAGATTCACATTTTGGTAGGTAGTGTTACTTTTTTTTTTTACCCCCACACCATACTTGCAGCAGATATGTTGGGTATACTGTAAACAAATCTCAAGACCCTCTTTTTCTTCATTCCGTCCTTATAGAAGGATGAAGAATACTCCAGCCACAGATTACAACCAGCCCACGCAGCAATTTGATGGGGTGGGTGTTATGTAGAAAGAGAGAACAAAGAGTTGGTGATTAACAGAAATCAGAAAAATCGAGAAACATGATTGCGTATTTTTTGTATTGCGTATTGCTTACTACGTATTACGCTTATTAGGTATTTTTCACCTCACAGTTAATCATGTGGACAATACTCGTGTCCAGAAAAATATTCGATTTGTTGAAACGAAAATACTGATTTTTTCGTCATAAATGTATGGGAGCCCATGCACCCTCAGTTTAACTATTTCGAAGTTTTTCGCAAAACGCTGAGTGTAAAAGCTACAAAATATTACAAAGTGGTTTATTATTTTACTGTACAGATCACCCGTCTGGATAGAAAGCGGCTTTTTCAGTCAAGCTACCTGTTAACAATAACTTCGTTATTCGAGAGTTTTGGGTGCCTTCATCCGACATTTGATTCTTGGCTGCTAAGGAAGCGCAACTGACTACAACATGGAAACTTATACAAAGCAACAACGATCGCTTTTGATCAGCGAAAATTTGAACGGAGATTAGGCCTCGTTGGCGATTCGTACTCGCGTTTCTGATTTACTATAAGTTTGGTATATTTGCTTAATATGACTTCAATGTTACTCAAATAATTACGATAATATGCAATAAAAACTTAGTGATTGTGTTATTCGTCCGGAAAAACTAGTTTCAGACAGAAAAAAATTTAACAAAAATACAAGAAATCGAAGAAATGTCTTCATCGCGTGCGAGTGCTACACAGGAGGGATCTGAACGAGGGATTCACGGCGCAAAGACCAACCCTACCTTCAAGACTGAGCGGTTGTGCGTTTTGTTGCCTACCTCAGCGCCTGATCGAGCAACCCTCGTCCGCCGCAGCGAAATGTTCGTAACGCTGTGTAATGGGGTGTGCGCATGGGTCGGAAGAACTGATTATTGATATTTTAAATCTAAACTAGACCTCATTCTGAGAATTTTTACACCAACCGCGACCTTCTAGCGTGAGAAGACCTTTTTCTATTATTTTTCCCCAGGCGGGAAGGGCGCGTGGCGTCATAAACATTCGAAACTTTGAAAATTCATAGAAAAAGATTTACTCATCCAAAAAGAGAACGGCTGGTGTCAAAATTCTCAGGATGAGGTCTACTTTCGATTAAAAATTAAAAAAAAACAGGCGCACCTTTGAATCGATTGGGTGATTAATTCTAGAGCTCAAAATCAACTTCTATACTTAATCACTTTCAAAGCATTAATTTTACATTTTCAAGAGTGTAACCAAACCAAATCAAATCAAAAATTATATGCTAAATAATGAGTTTGCAGCATTTCGGAAGATGAATCGGAAACATTCTCGGAGGCGGGCAAGGAACTCCTCCATCCCCAGTCGTTCGGATCTCATTTCTCAAGTATTTCACTCCTTCCTTTCTTAACAGCCTCATCTTTACCAAACTTCACCATCCGCCTTCTTCCAGCTCTTGTCCTGCTCAAAACCAAACTATTGTGGCTCCTTTCTTATTCCTACTTCACAGGGAAATAGGTTATTTACGTACTAGTAAATAAATTGAATCATTACATACCTTAGGTATCTTCGTAAAAACGGTATATTCACGGATCTTACGTCAGCACATGTTTTTCATGGGAGTTCAACAACGACAAGAAGTGTCAACAGAAGTAGTATGAAATGCATTCGCTTGAGTGCGGTGTTTGGGATTGGGTTTTGGGGGTTCCCGCGTAAATACTAAATAATAGCGGACCATCTATGCCTCAACTTTACACTCCCTCCCATAGATGGGGGGCTTGTAAGTATTTACAACATGAAATAACATCAACTCTAATTTGGTATCAACAAATTATTTAAATAGGCATGGCTGAGCATTGTACTGTAAGGTTTCTCTCTGAATTTCAGGAACCGACTGTAAGGGACTCTGAAAGACTATTAAGTGTTCGTTTTAATTTACAAACCCACTTTTTTTTTCTGAAAGTGTCGTCCTAGTTCAGAAATTCAGGAAGGCCATCAGGATTCTCCACACAAACAGTGGTTGTAAATTTTCACTTAAAATTTTCCATCCAATTGGGGAGCAATGAAATCGAACTTTACACATAACATAAATATAACATCAGCTACAGATGCGTAGATCGCCAATGTTTCACAGTCATACTCATAACAATGACCACTATTAAACACTTAACAATTTGCTTAACCTTTTTTTTTTTTTGCTACAGCACGACTTTGTTATCTTTTCCTGTTATTTAAAATTTGGAATGAAGGTTTAAACTAAGAAATTTAATGTTTCAAACTGACTGACAGAATTAACTATTTACGGACTAATATAAATAAAGAAGGTAAGTTGGTTGAAGGTTTAGTAAGTATGGTTTCTGGTCTATTAAAACCAGGTTACCAATTGAAGGAGTGGCATAATTTTTCAAATTTGATTTTTGTGTTGGTTGTTGTGGTGCGACCATTTTCCTTTTGGGAAGTGATTTATTGGAGTCTTCTTTTTTGAGTACTTTTATTGTAGGTACATGTTTCGGCAGTCTCAGCCGCCTTCTTCAGCCTTAAACAATAATTTTTAACAATAGGAATATCATTAATACTAAAAGAAAAATTGTTTATAAACTAATTTATGTAATAGGTGTCATTACAAAGTCAATTATTTGTATAAAAAAAAAAAAAAAAAAATTTTTGCTAAAATTAACTTATCAACTAGTTCCTGTATGTAATACATGTAATTACAAGTCAAATTATTATAGATACCTAGGTCATCAGTCAGGATTTTTTCTAAAAACTTATCAACTATTTAATTGATGTAATAGGTATACCTAATTACAAAGTTATGTAAATTGTTTTACCTGATAGAGGTAGGTATTATTCATAGTCCTTTCTTTAGCATTATGTTAGACCAACACATCCTCATGACCCTCATCTCTGTAAATATAATGCCATTCTATAAAGTAAATTATACTCACCTTATAGAATGGCATTATATTTACAGAGATGAGGGTCATGAGGATGTGTTGGTCTAACATAATGCTAAAGAAAGGACTATGAATAATACCTACCTCTATCAGGTAAAACAATTTACATAACTTTGTAATTAGGTATACCTATTACATCAATTAAATAGTTGATAAGTTTTTAGAAAAAATCCTGACTGATGACCTAGGTATCTATAATAATTTGACTTGTAATTACATGTATTACATACAGAAACTAGTTGATAAGTTAATTTTAGCAAAAAATTTTTTTTTTTTTTTTATACAAATAATTGACTTTGTAATGACACCTATTACATAAATTAGTTTATAAACAATTTTTCTTTTAGTATTAATGATATTCCTATTGTTAAAAATTATTGTTTAAGGCTGAAGAAGGCGGCTGAGACTGCCGAAACATGTACCTACAATAAAAGTACCTACTCAAAAAAGAAGACTCCAATAAATTTGATTTTTAATATAATTTTTCAGGGTCTTTTTTTTATAATAACTGCGTTTACCCAGGTCAATTTAGAAGTTCATTGTTATTCATGCGTTTTTTTAAAATAATTATAATTATTATTTTTGTTTAGTATCTAGCAGAAATGTAATTTAATAATAATTTTTTTAAATTATTAGTCAGAAATGTGTCAATGATCCCTACAGTGTCGGTTTCATCATGTTGGTGTAGGTATCCTTCCTTTAAACTGAATTCACCTTTCAATGGTTTAGAATTTTTGTACTTGACTCTACATTTATCTTTCTTTTGGACATCTAATATTTTAAGCTCAGAGACATTTTCTGGATCTATGACTATCAGCATACATTTAAAAAATTCGACATCTTTTGCATTCATTTTTTCGGTTTTTTTTCTTCTTCCGTTTTCTTTATCTTTGAAAATGTTATGTTCTTTCCATCTTCGCTCTTTATTTTTCATTGATTCCTATGCCTCTACCAACTACCATAGGGACCCGGATTCAACACTCACTCATGGAAGTAGCTCAGCGTGGAGGTTGGAGAATAGCCATGGAAGTAGAGTAATGATACATGGAATAACTAAGCCACGAGTGATCCATGCATGGTCGATCCCACTATGTGATTCCATGTTCCATCCACCTAAGAGGAAAACGTGACGTCACTACAGCAAATTGGGAGGCCACTGCGAGGCTATAGTTTGCCCACTAGCAACGATAGCGCCAAGTTAGATGCGTTTGATTATTAGGTTCAAGTGATTTAGTATCTCACTTTCCTCCCGAGTTTTTATGTTTTTAGCGAGATGAAAACTGTAAACATCATCGTGACTCAACGTAGTGTCGCTTGCTGATCTTGCCAGTCTCATAATAGCTCGAAGAAGAAACAGAAATGGATTGTCTATTGCTGCACTTCGATACTGGCTGAGTAGTTTTCTATTAGGGGCTACGATCGCCTCTTTTCTGATATACTACGTCTTCCTCGGACACCATGGTAAGTGGTTTTACCTTCAACGACGTTCGAAAATTAAGCTGTTGTTCTGTAAACACCGCCTTGAGAAACAGGATCAACGTTCCCAGCATTATTGGTGTGTGAATTGAGAGGACTCTAGTCGATACTGTGAATAGGTAAATAAGAGGAGAAGGTAGTTCATGTTTTGGCACATAGATATTTATCTGTGGTGTTTCGTGCACCTCTTACATTTTCCACACTGGAAATTGTACCCTTTTGAGGGTCTGAACTGGAGCAGCAGTAAGATGTGCCTGTCCGTCCTGCGTGAGAAATTTATGTTGGATGATTTTGTTCATTCTTTGCCAAGTAACCACTCAAATTGTAATATGAATCATCGCTTCTATGAGAGAAGTAGAGTGATGAGGTTTGGAGCAGGTGGCGTAGGGCTTGGTGTCTTGACAACACACTAACATGAATGTCTTACTACGTTACTATGAGTGTTGTTATGATGTAGTGATGCAGAACATGGGGGGAGTGTTAGATGATATTCGTTTTTTTCGAAATATTGTCCTGTATTTTCAGAATTCCCTGCTGATTTATTAGCGGCTATAATGGAAACAACTTCTAACTAGGTACACTCCAATTAGGAGCAAAATCGTTACATCACAACGAGAGAAAGTTACGTCTTGAAAAGGAATTGAAGGAAAGCTGGAGAGTCTCCAGGCGCCATTTTTTTTTATTCTATTCATTAGTATTCATTTTTGTCTCGTAGTCAAAGCCAGTTGCTATTATTAGTGTTTTTGTACTTCCTGTATTTCTTTTTGCTTCCTCACTACCGAAGGTAGGGAAGCTTTGTATTCGTGAAAGAAGTGAAAAAAAAAAATTTCCTCCAAAATCAAAATTTCCACTTGCTTTTTGCGTTTTAGAGCTTCCCGAACAATTTTGGTTCCGTGTCTGTCTGTCTGTGGTCAATCCTTGTCCCGGGCAAAACTATACTAACCTGTGGTCCGATTTTGATGAAATTTTCAGGGATTGTGCGGGTTAGGTCCTAGACGGTCCCCTATAAATTTCAGCACCTTCGGATCAGCTGAGTGAGCTCCAAGGCCATTTTCTCTCCTGTTGAACGCAGGAAGCTGAAATTTGAGAGGCAGGGTCAATGGAGAATGCTGAAGGTGTCTGAGTGGTCACTGATCAGCTGAGTGAGCTCCAAGGCCATTTCCTCTCCTGTTTTTCGCCAACTGATTCTATACGTCCATGTTACAATGAGTGAGGAAGCTATACTGCCCACCCAACTTGGCAGACGTTTTATTACGTAAACAGTTTTCGATCCGTGGAGTCATTTTTGATTCGGCCTTTTCATAGCATGGGAAGAAAGCTTGTGTAGTTTTCTGAGATGGGCATCAGCGTTTTCGTTGATGGAAAGCGAATGCTGGTCCGACATGACGTATTCTTTACGTTGACGAAAAAACCTCCGTTAAAAGATACATTACGAGGAAAACGTCGACACCTGCTCGCCCCAGCTGCTTGTTCTTTTACAACGAAATACGAGGATAACAAAAATACTCTATTATTCCTCCAAGTATCTACATCAGTACCTGAAAGAAAAAGGTATTGATATCGATATTTTCAGGAATATTAGAGTATTTTTGATCTCCTCGTACTTGCCTTCTGGCTTTTCTCGCAGGAGCTTCGAGAGATGGAACAGCAATGCTCGTGTGGTGGGGTGTTGCTGGTTGGACTTCGAGGCTGAGCAGGACTGATGAGCTGCAGCAGGCAAGCAGTATAGGTAGCGTGTCCCCTGATAGAATGGTGGGTGGTGGTGGCCCTGAAGTGTCTTAGAAGCTTTGCAGAGGCTGCAGTTGGGAGACTGGTTAGATGGCACATGCAGCCTTAAACTGCTCTAGTGGATGCTCAGGTTAAGGTTTAGAACCCTTACTAGTCTTAGATGCGTAGGTTAAGAGAAATGTTAAATAGTCTTTGATAGATTATACTAGGCTAGAAGGGACTAGGTTGGGATTGTGGTCACTCCTCCCTGTCGTTGAAGAAAGATCCCTGCAGAGGGGTGTTGTTATAGAATGGGAAGGAGGAAAGGTGTAATTAGGATATGAGAGATCCGAACATCAACTTCCTTTGGAACCGCATGACATGGTCATTTATGGTTGTTTGCTGCCCTCAATCGATCCTCCTACTTGTAGCACTTAGCTGGTGGTGCCTAGGCCCCTGGTGGCCACACTAGCAGACAAACTGGGGACTGTCCCCCTCAATCAAGCCCTCATAACGCTCCAGCTGTGCTACCAATTCTCCGACCCGGGCCTGTGACCAGTCATGGTATCTGGGGACTGAATTGTGCCAGTTCACTTGTTAAAACTGGTACCTTTGGTGGGGGAGCCACAGGCTACTGGCACATAGACATTTGTCGAAGTGTCACCTTCCTGCCCCACCAGTTGTGATAGGATTCGCGGAGGTCATTGGTTACAACTCCTCAGACTGCAGCCAATTTCTGCATCTCGGGCCTCTGTGAGCCATGACAAGTGGGGGTTGGTCTTGGGACACAAACCCGGCATGTGAGCTTTGTGAATTGCAAAAAACTCAAGTGCCAACCTGCATAGTCGGAAGTTTGAGCTAGAACGTGCGCCTCAACCTGTAGGTTAAAACAGCTACTTGAGGATGCGAGGGCACTGATTGTCTAAACCGGAGGAATAAACTATCCACTGCCTGCAGTGGGGGTATGTTTATTTCTTTGCCAGGACTTCTGAACTGACTTCCACTTGGATGTAAGGAAAATATACATTCAGTACCTAAAAACATGGCGGTACATTCATATTAAATGCCTCTTTATGTAGGTATCTATGTATCCTCCTGCCGAACATTTTTCTAGCAGTTTCCCACTAATATATCCTCTACTTCCTTCATCACTCAAGCTAGAAGCGGAGTTTGATGTTAGCAAGTAAGGGAGAAGTCCAAGTCAGTGAATTCGTCATCTGACAAGTCTTTCTGTCCACGGTCTGTTCAATTGGTGCCAACTATACTTTTGACACTCCTAACAGGTTAAATGAACGTTTCTGATGGTGCAGCTTGAAACTAGACATTTGTCTTCGTTACGGGGTTGTGAAAGTTAATAGGGTGCCCAAGTTCTTCCGTAAGAGTTGTGGAAATGGGGCATTTCGGTGGGTCGGAAATTCAGGTTTTTGACCTCAAATTTGGATTCAGCCCCCTTGAAAACCTATATACTACAACTCTAAGCCCAATGATACTATAACATGTGGTAGAAAAATTAATTAAAGAGATCACACGTTTGAAAAAGGCGGGCCGCTATAAATGCACACACACTAGGCAAGGACTACGCCGCGCGCGTGTGTGAGTAATATTTTGTAGTATCCAAGACGTCCTCCAAGGGTTTCTGTGCATGGATACTTTTTTCAAAGACAGTTGGCTAGCTACGTCACGATTGGCTAGCTACGTCACACCATTCAAATCTTCAACTTTCCTTGGCTTCTCTGATTTTTTAAAAACATTTTCTCGACGAACAGACCCGATTACCGTTATTCCTGAGCCTTACTCTTTTGAAAAAATAAAATAAAAAAATTGACTGAAATACCCCATTAGGATTGGATCGTGACACTCCCATAATACCATTGAATTATTAATTTTCTGGCTCGCTGATCAGATATATTTCGACGACTGCACAAAGAGAGTTACTCAGATTCAAGGGGGGGGGGGGGGGTCTCTTGTGTGTCGGGAGTGAATACATTGGTTTGGTGTAAGCCCATTGGTTAGTATTCCTAGCTCACAAGGCATGCTCTAGCGCTAGTATCGCCTCTGGAATCAAGTTGGAAAATACAGGAATTTCATGTCATAAAGTAAAGTGGATATTAGTTCTAGGTCAGATACTGTAGACTCTAACAACTCTAGGAAAGTCTGGGTACAGAGCTTTGCTAGCGCAGTGGCCTTCCACTCCTGAAGAGACACTTGGTGACATCTTCTCTTTCAAAGATGTTTTGAGAGCGAACACGAAGTACGCTGAATAAAGAAGATACGCAAACTAACAACGGGCGTCTGCTGCTTCTGCAATATGGAAACGGAACATGCCGAACATATCATGTGCTACTATGAAGCACTGGTTCGACACAATCCTTGGAAGTGATGTCCTAGCTACTGACAGCATCTCTAAGGTGGCCTATACCGATCTTTTCTGCTTTACTAAAAAATTTGGTGTTTAGTAAACTCTTCTTACTAGGCTAGCATAGCCTGGATGCATTCCAAAATAGACCTCGTTAGGTCGCAGTGGGAGGCGTTTGTAGATCAACTCATCAAAGACCTACTTTTCAAAAAAAAAAAAAAAAAGTAAGCGCAAACCTGTACGTTCCCGAAAGATCCAAGATCATCTCAAGTGCTAGTTGCGAAGTCAATTAGTGATCAGAGTAAAAATCAGGGTTGGAAATATATGATAAACTTTGATGTTGTTGCTCTTGAATTGGGGTGTTCTAGCAACATTGTTTCGGACATCATTGCGTTATTTTTTAATTTTTTTTTTTTTTTTTTTTAATTTTTGAAGCTTTTGATGTAATATTGTTATTTGCTCGTTCAGGTCCTACAAATATGCTCGGCTTCAACGGCCGGGAAGCCCGGCTGGCTGGCCGAGTTCGAGAAATGGAGGAACAGAATCAGCTCCTCCGACGGCAGTTGAGCATTTCTCAAAATCATCTCATGGCCGCAATCAAAATTAGCAACTCGTCGTCAGGTCGGGATCAAGACTATTCAACTGCATCCTTGCTGGTGGAGAAGAAGCCCGACGTATTGTGCAACCAGGTAAATTAGGCCGTAATATAGAGTGGCTTGTTGATAATGGAGTTCCTATTAAAGTAAATACAAATTAAAAAATGAGAAAACTTAAGAGACCACCTTAACCGTCTTGGATGTTACCAAAACTATTTTATTACTCTCAAATGGACTTGATCAACAGAACTTGGGGCCAGAAGTGAGTACCTAATCGTCCTGCGCCCTCACTAACTTTTACAAATCGTGGGTAGCAAAGTTTATTAAGGCCAATTGTGCAGTGGAAGATATCATAAATTGATGAAGTTCACGTACCTACCTGGCATAATTTTATTTAATTTCTAAGAATATAAACAATTAGAACATGCATGGTTTCGCCGTCCCCTATAGCATCAGTGGTTTGGCCGGACTTAGTTAGTACCTACTCGTGGGATCGAATTCCGGTGGAATTTTCACCCCTGCCTAGGTCTAAGTTTCTCTAAGCTGGGATCGGGTAGCTCTGCCTCCAGAATGAATGATTTGACTACCTTGGTTGCCTATCAAAACTTAGTACCTTCAGGTCTTGCGGAAAGAGGAATGAAAAACTGATTTGACGAATGAATTTTATTTCATAATTTGGATTTGCTTAGAAGGTAATGAAATTTGGAAGAAAGGATAGCAATGATGTGTGGCTTTGGTACTTTCTGACCAAGGGTGGTTGCGAACAACAGTAGTTGGGTTCAGTTGGCGGGGTGAGCAAAGTTTAGGTACAATAGGTGCCTGTAGATCCTCTTCAGGTCCCAGTAGTCTTTAGAGATCTTTCCAGGTGCTTGTGGTAGCTATCCACTCTTTCTTGGAGGCGGCTGGTTCCCTCGGATTGTCGTGATGCCGTCCTCAGTGGTCTCAGGCGACTCTTGGCGTCTTCGATCTCGGAGCTCTGTAGTAAAAATGCTCTGGTGCACACAACCCTGATATCGGCCGAGCAGAATGGTTTTGTCTGTTGGATAAAGGCGATTATTTCCAAAATTTGAGGATCCCATAATAGTTGTTTTCCATGGTAGGAGTAAATTTTTCTCCTCCTTCTGGGTGTACCTCCTGGTTGATTGACCTAAGGAGGGATGAAATCCCGCTGATCAGGCAATTTTGATGTGAAGGGGACTCCACGTGCCGTGATTTTTAGCAACGTGGGCCTTACCAATTTTTTTCCTGATAACCGTCGATTCTCGTCTTACTGAATCGAATTCCGACGCTCCTGTTTCCTAGGGAGTAATTTGAAACTCTGCCAACATGATCGCTGACAGAATAGTACAGAGTTTACCCTCGAATAGTTTAGATTACATCCTTAGGATTGTTAAGAATAAATCCCTAGAATAATTCCATATTAGCTTTCAAGTAGAAATTCCAAATGTTTTCCACGAATTCGGAGGCACAAACTTACTTGGAGCCACCTCCAAAACAGACTGAGGTCTTTTGTGAGCGATAGGTAGCTTTCATATCTCACAACCCAAAATGGGCTTAACACGTATAAAATTTGGCTTGTGAAACGTGCTTTCTATTTAATATAATATTAGAGCATAGATTCGACTTAGAAGGGTAAGAAGGTACTGATCGCTTTTAGAACTGTGTCAATGAACTTCGTGGCCTGAAGTAAGTGTAATGACACATTGTGCTGGAAACCGCAAAACGCATCCGGTTGCAGGAATCCGCAAGCAAGTGTTTTCTAATGGGTGATTGACAAATTATGAAAACCGCACCGCGGCTACCTCTTCCGGTTTTTTTCTGCCGCAACCTGTCGTCAGATTTCAAAAGTCTGCATCCCGCACTGCGGCACGGTTTGGATGGTGTAAGGTTCGCCTCCTCTGCGGCAATGGCGATTAGGTCTGACTTATTTTTCGGCCTACTCGTGGATTCGGGGGGTTTTGAAATGACATTCCTAGTCCTGCCTAGGCCTAAGTTCCCTTACTGGCTATTGCCGGAGATCGGGTAGATCTGGGGGGCAATCGCCTCCGGATCTAAGACTTTGATTACCTTACTTTTGTCCTTACACCGAATGGGCTCTGTGGAATGATAATAACGAAAACAAAACTGATAGCAATTGATCTTACTTTTTATTACTGTTGGAACGTTCGTTCTTCTTTTGTTTTCAAGTTAAATTGACATATGGAAAATATACAGCGACTTAGATAGCGACTTAATCTACTCCTACCTACGTGCCTCCTGACCGCGCGGAGTTACGATGACTCGCGGTGAGCGCGGGTTCGCGACGGTAACGGCGGAAGTGAGGTTCGGGGTAAGTTGCGATTTGGTGTTTGGACTGACCTGATGATCCTTTCTGATCGAGGTAATCTCGGAGATTTCGTCCCAGGGCCTTTTGAAGCAGCAGTGATCCACTTCCTCCCTGGAGGCGGCAGGTACTCTCGGACCAAGTAGACTGTGGTGATACTGCTCTCTTGTCACATAGCGGAAGGCAGCAGATTTGGGTGCGTCTCGGATCGAAGGGCACTAGGTTCTAGATGCTGATGCGCGACCTCGATTTTGGCAGCGAGTAACAGTTTTGTTCAACAGCTGGGTGCGTATCTTCTGGCATATGGGCGGTCGAATATTTTTGGTGATTTTTCTTCCAGTCCTTCCACCTCTTCTCGCTGGTTGGATGAGGAGCTTTTCCTGGGCGTCGATTTTTTGGCTGATTAGCGAAAGCGGGGATAGATTTCCGCTAATCAGGCCACGGTAAATCTTACCGTGAAGGGGACTCCACGTGCCGTGTTTTTTGGCGACGTGGGCCTTACGAATTGTTTTCCCTCCGTCGATTTTCCTTTTCCGGAGTCGAATTGCAACGATTCGGTTTCCCTGGGAGAAACATGAGACTTTGTCAGCGTGAGCGTCTGACAGATGGGAGAACCCAAAGAAACAAGTCCCTAGTCACAAATTGGCCAGCAAAACCGCACGCCTCATCTTTTGTGTACTATTAGCTGGTTTTTTTTTCAATGACAAAATTACAACAATCCTACGAAATGATAGTAGTATATTCGCTGTTTTTTTGTTTTTTTATCAACATTTCGTTTATTGTTTTTATCAAAACTTCAAATTTTTTTTCATCAAAATTCGGATGAGAACAAGCTATGGTTCTTTCAACGAATTCACGTTTGCGCATGCGCAGTGGCTACTATCAGTCTGGGGGAAATTATTTTCGTAGGGAACCATCTACACGACAAGTAGAACAATCCTACAACATTTCATCAAATTCGAATGAAAAATGTAGGTGTTTGTAGGCTGCTACAAGGATTTAACGTTTGCGCATGCGCAGAGGTTGCTGTCAATTTGGGGGCCGTGATTTTAAAAGGAGACCATCTACACCCCAATCCGCATGAACCCTGAAAATGTCATCGAAATTGGATGGAAAGTGACATATCTCGCGATTCCCCCCAACCACCAAACTACATCCCCATTGCGGTTTTCTGCACAAAGTGTCACGTAGCTCCAAGCGCGGGTTTTTTTTACTGTGGTTTTGTGGCTGCAGAGAACCGCAAACCGGAGCCGCATAATGTGTCATTACACTAACGAAGATTTAATCCAATAATAATCAAAACAACGTGCCAGGACAGCGTGAACACTTTCAGTACCAAAAATCTGTAGCATAAGGTCAGCTGTTACTTGAAATTCCACCATTTGTCCACCTTTTGCATTTAATTGAGCCAAATTTGAAATACTGGTGAATAAATAGAGATTTGATTCAGCAGTTAGTTGGTATTTTTCAAATATTGTGTTGTAATCTTTTGATTCGATTACTTTCTAAACTAATGTGCTTTTCAGGACGAGGAACTCCCCAAGTGTCAAGTTATCCATATTGCGATAGTTTGTGCAGGATACAACTCAAGCAGATCGGTTGTGACGCTTCTCAAATCAATATTGTTCTATCGAAAAAACCCGCTGTATTTTCATATGATATCGGACTCAGTGGCTCAAGTTATTCTGCAAACACTGTTCAACACCTGGAATGTTCCTCAAGGTGAGCTCATCTAAGTCAACAATATTGTCAACTATTGTTTTTAGATACAACATGTTGTGACCGATGTCACATGAACCATCCAACTCACCTTTTGTGAGCACTGTTCAGTTGGCGGCAGTGACAGAGGCATGGATTGGCATCTCCCACTTTCGGGTGGCTCTGTATTTTATACATTTAGGTAAGATAAGTTGATGGAGCATTAGATCTGAGGCCACTCACTTTTCAGGGAAGAGTTATCGCAGCAACGAGCGGAAGCCCGCTCGTCAGTTTTACTTCGTCATTAATAATTTATTATTAGGCATTGCACCCTGAGATCTGTTAAGCGCTGGTATGCGAGGGGCTTCTGTCACATCCCAACCTGCACTATCTCTGAAAATTTCATCGAAATCGTAAATAAATTTGAATAGTTTTGCCCGTTACAAGGATTTCATGACAGACACTGACAGATCCAAAATTGTCCAGGAAGGCCTAAAACGTGAAAGTGGAAATTTTGATTTCGGAGAACTTTTTTTTTTTCAACCTTGAAAAGTGAAAACAGTGCTGCCTTGGTAGACTCAGAAGCAAAATACTCTTTGTGGTGACGACATAAAAAGATGCTAATTGAAAATAAATATGTGCGAGTAAGATCCATAAGAGGTTATCATTAACAGTGAGTGTAGAATATCTGTTCTACCTCGATTTCATCAAAATATCCGATAGATTACTGAAACACGGTCAACTATTCATTGAAAACACTGAGAAAAGTGGTCAATCATGGTCGACAGTCGATGAAGGCTTGCGTAATTGACTATTTGAAGTATATCGTCGTTCGAGGCCCAGCATGGCACATCTAACTTTTGCCAACTTTTCAGGAGAGCCAAAAAACTGTTTTGCGAGTAAGGTAATCGTGTTTTCTTTATTTTCTGAGTTCAAACTAGCCTAATTGGGGTCGCTCAACATGATTTTACAATAAATTTGGTTGTCAAGGAACTACCTTCGAAATTAGCGTAGATGTGCTATGCTGCCCAGATTTCGTCCCCTAGATATGCTATGCTGTCGAACATTTGTGCTATTTTTCAGAGGGGTAACATGAAGTTGTCCTATGCTGCTGTACTAAAATTAAGTTCTCAAATAAATTATCTATTTGGTTTCCCTCTATAAAGCCAAGGATAGAGTTTTAAACTGGCTTGCAATTCCTTTTTTGTCAGCCCGACAAGTAGACAGGGAAGGTAGGTACCAGATGTTTATAAACTCGAAACAGTACCAATTTATAATTTATTTAATTTAATTTATTTAATTTAATTTATAATTTGTTTTATTTAAACGACAAAAAAAATTGAACCCAACAGTTCAAGTTTTACATTGACTTGAATTCCACATCTGCTACTACCAGCGTTAGTATTAGGGTAGGTACCTATTTTCCTAGTCCTAGTGAAGAAAAGCCTTGGAAAATGCAGTAGGTATATATTAGAAAAAAATTATAAATGCTTGTATACGAGTCTGCAACACATTGGGACATTTTCATGTGTGTGAAAGTAAGGTTGTTAGTTCATGTACCCAAGCATCAAAATAAGAAAACAGTTGATTGTTCTCTACGCAACACAGTGAGTCTATTTTATTTGTTGGTATCGCGTGAGCAAGTTTTCGTGACGATTTTTCAGTTTATGTGCCAAAGCAAAGACATGAAAATGTCAAAAATTCTTTAGCTAACACAGAAACATTATTAAGGCGTGTATATTTTCTTATGGTACTCATGTGATGTGCCTTTCTTATTTCCTACGAATTATAAAGAGTGGACGCTTCACAATATCAAATATATTGTTTAGCAATGCACGTATTTCATGGGACGAAGTGCAGAATGATAAAACATGAATTGTTTATAATGGGGTTTCTACTTATTACAAAACTGAGATGAGGAGTTACCAAAGTGAACTGAATTTATTGTTATATTCCTCTGACCTTCTTGTCAAATAATATTTCTCTACTGGAAAGCGAACATGTGTTAATATAAGTCGGAAGTGAAATAATTTTATTCCTGTTGTTCCACTAAAAAGCCCATTCTGATGGTGGGTTTTGATAATTATTTACTAAATGAAATTCTAGTCATTGTCTCATTACTGTGAAAATCTTGTCAATTTACTCGTATGTTCATTGACTGGAATGCCTACAAATATATAAGTCGTTTTGGGTTTTAAAATTTTGCTGAAATTTAAAAAAATGTAGTTGAAGTTAAATATTATTACCTCTTATTGGACCATGGTGTCACTAGTGTCACTGAAAACATCTTGGGAATCCCACAGCTTTCCCAAGGTGTCACCAGATTAACTAGATATCAATTGCAATTTAAAAATTAATGGACAGAGCTGAATTTTTCGAAACATTTTCTGTAAGTTATTGGAAATCAAAAATTGATGTTATTATAAAATGTTTTTCATCGATTTCTTTGGAAATTTTTTTCATAACTTTATTTTGAGACAAAAAATTCTGCTGTCCATTAAATTTAAAGTTGTAATTTAATTTTGGTTACTCCGGTGACACTTAGAGATATCTGTGGAGTTCCTGAGATGTTTTCGGTGACGCTAGTGATACCATGGCCCAATTAGGGTAAACCAGTTAAATATTATTAACTTCAACTGTATTTTTTAAACCTTCAGTAAAATTTCAGAACCCGAAAAGACTTATATATTTGTAGATATTCCAGTCAATGAACATGAATTGACAAGATTTTCACAGTAATGAGACAATGACTAGTATTTCATTTAGCAGATAATTATCAAAATCTACCATCAGAATAGTCTTTTCAGTTGAATAAAAGGAATAAAATCACTTCACTTCTGACTTACTACTTCTTAGTTTTGGAAAATGACTACGCCGATTTTCTTCATTATACAATTATTTTTGGGTAAGTACTTTGGTAGGCCTAAGTTCTGCCTCACAGGAACTCTGCGAGAACTTCGTTTCTTCTTTCTTCCTGCAAAGGCACCGATTTTGTTCACGAAAATAAGTTTTGTTCGAAATAAAATACAAAACAGCAATGCACATCTAACATAGCTTCATCCTAGCAGCATAGCACATTTGCAGTTCAAACTTATTTATCTTATTTTCTTAACTAATGCCGATGATTTATGCTTTTCTTTTTGTTATTAATCAAGATTGAATCTTCATTAAGCATTATTAAAAGGAAAAAACCGCTATATACTTCAAATTATTGCAATAAACTCAAAAAACTTGCCTCGCTTCCTGGCATATACGATTTTTCCATGCTTTCTGTGCAGATGTGCCTTGCTGTTGGGTGGTTTTAGATATGCTATGCTGACTAATTCGCAAATACTAGCGCTACGAGCGGTCAGATCGAAAAACTGTTAGCGCCGATCGCTCGGGCGTGAAATTTTGAATAAGAAACCGTTCTTAACTCGATTTCGCCAAAATGTCAGATGTGCCATGCTGGGCCTCGAACGACGATATCAGTTATGTATGATGTCACAGTATAACCATCAATTCCTGCCCTATATAGGCAAATTCTCTGGGGCAGATCAGGGATGCAACTTCCAGTTCCACTTCCTCTACCTATCTACTGTTCGCAGATAGAAAGAATGCGGCTGGTCAATTTCCCGAAGGGTATACCTGCTAACATAGACGACTACCTGTTCCAAAATCTTAGGTAGTCTGTTGAGTCGGGCTGGGGAAAGGGAAGAGCCTCAGTAATTGTAATCCAGGCATCGAGCTACTCGAGTCGCTCAATCCTTTCACTTCATCATCGGTCGGTAGTCAACAACCGTCGGTCTCTTTTTTCCCAGCTTGAATGGCAGGTAGAAGAAGGACTATGTTTTTGGGATTGTAATACACAAGGACACCTCACCAAACCATCCGCATTCTTTCAATCTGCAAACATTACTTGTAACTCTTACCAACGGCCGTTAGCTGGTTTAATGAACTGGATCCCGTGAGATCACCGAAGTTGAGGCCAGTCGGCCCAGGAGATTATCTGGATTGTTGACTGCTCGAGAGCGGTATTGCAGGGCTTGATAATTTTTCGGGTTGGGCGGTTGGTGAACTCTGCTCCACTCATGTGGGTGAGGCAATTAGTAGCCATGAGCGAAACCATGTGAACCAATTCTGATGTTCCCTTTGGAAGACAGCTGATGACATCCGAGATGCCAGTATTGGCAGTTGGACGAAAATGAGGGGTGCGCCTTGATTTTTTTTTCGATTTTTAATCGATAGTAGACTACATCCTGTAAATTTTGGCACCAACCGCGACCTTCTAGCGTGATTAGATCTGTTTCTATGATTTTTCAAAGTTCCAACCGTTTATGACGTCACGCGCCCCTCTCACCTGGGCGGGACCCCCCAGCCCACTGTGACGTCATAAACGGTCGAAACTTTAAAAATTCATAGGAAAAGATTTACCCACGCTAGAAGGTCGCGGTTGGTAGGTACCAAAATTCTCAGAATGAGGTCTAGTTTAGATTAAAAATAACAATAAACAGTTTTTCCTACCCAGGCGCACACACTATTCAACCTGAAATGATTGTTTACTTCACTTTACTCCTTTATCTAATACTTTGGGTGCCTCTTTTCCCACTCGTAGACGGACTGGTGTGGGAAACTAATTCATTATTACCTTAAAAATGGCGAATTCTGGGACGATTGATCTTCCTATTTGACCTTCAGGGAACACTTTTAATAGATAAAATACGCACATTTGGTGGCCTCCTGATAGGGTTAACGGCCCAGCATGCTTCAACTACGCTCCATTTTCTAGCAGATTGAATTTCAATTTATTATGATGTGCGTGTGTTGATTTTGATTGGTAACTTGTGATTTTATTTTTGGTTTTAGTTGATGTTCAATTCTACTTGGCAGACAATGTGATAAATGATGTTTCTTGGATACCGAATAAACATTATTCCGGTGTTTACGGGCTCATGAAACTCACTCTACCCAAAGTGCTTCCAGAATCACTCGATAGAGTTCTTGTTCTTGACACAGATGTCACTTTTGCAACTGATATTGCCGAACTATGGAAACTGTTCTCCAAGTTTCGCCATAAACAGGTGAGTTGGCACCTTCTTTATGTTTTTGTCGATCGCAACCCTTGAAATAACTGCTCTTCCTCGGGGTTTTGTACAACTTCAAATTTATGTGGATGTTTACAGAGTATTGGCCTCGTTGAAAATCAAAGCGACTGGTACTTAGGAAAGCTGTGGAAAAAACACAGACCTTGGCCAGCATTAGGACGCGGGTGAGTTTTTAATACCTAGTAAATTGCCTTACTTTATTTGTGGTTGGTATTCCCTTCATATTCCCAACAAAAATTTTGCTTCAAGAGACTCAAATAATCTTGATACCTAAGTTGGTACTTGAATTTGCAGTTTATATGATGATATCGATCAATTATTTGGATTTCCCTTAAAAAATGATAGGTTTATACCTATTTCCAGCATCTGTTAATAATTCTCTCATTCCTCAGGTATAATACTGGCGTGATTCTTCTGGATCTGAAATTATTAAGAGAAGGAGGATGGGGTCAGCTGTGGCGTCAGATAGCTGAACGGGATCTCATGACTCATTATACAACGAGCTTAGCTGATCAAGATATATTTAACGCTATTATAAAGCAGCATCCGTATTTAGTTTATAAACTTCCTTGTCAGTGGAATGTTCAGCTAAGTGACAATACGAGGAGCGAGCTTTGTTATTCTGAAGTAACTGATCTCAAAGTGAGTAAATTTAATTGTTTTTCGTTGTTGATAGTTTTTAAAATTTGAGTATTTTGGGGTTTTTATTTGTCTGTTATTTATTGATACCGAGTCCCCAAGTGTTAGTTTGTACTCTCAAGAATAATTGCCACCCTCAGCGTGTTCGTGGATGGTTTTGTCGTGTGATGATAAAAATAATATCAACTCTAAGCAAATTCTTAACTGTGAGAAATCACATAGGTCTTGAAAATCAACTTCAATTGAAGTTTGAAACTTAAATAATACACAATAGAGAGTTCCTAAAGATGATTTTGGCATAACGGCAAAGCTAACGGCGTCCGTAGATCACCTTCTGCGCATGCGCAGAAAATTACGGCGATCAAATAACGTCCGAGCAAATAACGGCGAACGTTCTGGCCGCTAACTAACGGCCATCTTGCTAACGTCCATGTGACTAACAGGCTGCTGTTAGAGCAGAGTGAACCTGACATGCCGGTAACAGTTTTGCAAACAAAAGCTCAGATTGCACTGAAAGTTTCATGACATGGGTCATGTGGGGTATCGTTTCCCAGGGTAAATTTAATTTTTCGGTAGGTTTACATTTTTGGCTTCAAGGTAGTGCTACAAAAACTTACCTCAGCGTATTTAGCCAGCTTTTCCTGGTCCAACCACGGAATCCTAAACAGCGAAGCCAGAAACTCCTGTCACTTTAACTTTCGCGTCACTTTTGTCATTGCCTTAAAATTGTTCAACATCGCCGTTATTTTCGCTAACGTTCATCTAGGGTTAGCATCCGATTTGACTCGCCCTAGACAGATTTATAACGGTGATGCCTGTAACGTTCGCCGTTAAGCAAGATGCAGTTTAGTAACTCTCTAATGACGCATAACAGGATAACATCTTACGTTTGAGGCATGTAAAACATCTTGGGAAATTCGCTCATTTGCATTCCCTCCAAAGACCATTTTGCTCAGATACGTCTGAAATTTGGTAAAAACGCTACCAACTGGTGTCAGTGTGCGGTGATTTCTGTTGAAACAAATCCGCTGTCATTAGTCAGCTGTGCTGACTATTCCTTGCTAGTTCTATTGGTCATTAAGCTGGGGATTTCCGTAGAGCAGTATCCAGCAGTATCTCTCGCAGTATCCACGCCAACTGTCAGGAGGGAATTTCTCACATCCAATTTCATAAAATCTCAACAAAAACTAGGTATGACACAATCAACCAATGAGACCAATTTTAATTTATGAAAAATACGGCAAATTTTTCAAAAAATTCTCTACAAAAATTGAATAAAAATGTCTTATTTGCCAGTACAAAGTAAATTAATGAATTCATTATATTTTCTAAGTTACTCACAGCATCTAGATGTATGACTTTGAGTATATCATGATAATTACTGCTTTGTAACTACTTTTCATTATTGATGTGATTTTGTACTCCAAAATCAAACCTGTCGGTCTTATTCCATGTATCACGTCGTAGAACTTTCAAAATAATTCTATATTCGCTGCTATTTGTCCGGCCTTCCTTTCCATTTGCTCAACTCTAACGCTTTTCGTTCGCTCTTTATAGTAAGATGTAGGCTGCGAATGTCCAATGACAGCAATATTTTCAAAAATGGGAAATTTTTGTTGTTTCTGACATCTGAATGCGATTCCGCACCAACTTTGAGCTCCAAAATTCGAGTGGTTTTGCAAAAATGAGCACAGGCAAGACGTCATAGGTAAATGCTCTTCCTTCAACTCGGTTCCCACATTTGGAAGTAGGAGGGTCATAATTCAACTGTCATTATTGGTTTCTAGTCGCCTTTCTCTCATCTGTTACACCCATTTCTGTTCAATTTTGATCCATTATCCGGCACATTTTTGAAAACTCGGTATTATATGAAACGATTGTACGAAAATCCCTCATTTTAAGTGGGGACCAAGTGAAATTAATGAATAAAAAAATTTAAAAAACGAAAACGGTGACTTAATAATCGTTCATTGTAACGAAATGACGCATAATGCTGAACACGTTTGTCCATTTGGATTTCATAATATTGAAGAAGAAAAAGCTAATCTTGAATTTTAATAGCTAATCTTAAAAAACCGTCTTTCCTTTCACAATATGTATCTAATTGTTTTTCGTCAATTTCAGGTAATTCACTGGAATTCTCCTAAAAAATTAAAAGTGAAAAACAAACACGTCGAATTTTTTAGAAATTTGTACTTGACCTTTTTGGAGTACGATGGTAATTTACTTCGCCGGGAGTTGTTCAGCTGCCATGTTACCAAGGTTAATAGGCTCGAGAGAGAACTAAGCAAGGTAATGTTAGGCACCTACTTTACTACGTGCACATTATGTGGTATGTGCGATATGTGGTAGTAGAGCATGAACCATCTCACAAGGCTTCGTACTGTTAGCAGATAGAAAGAATGCGGCTGGCCAATTTTTCAAAGGGTATGCCTGCTAACATAGACGACTACCTGTTCCAAAATCTTAGGTAGTCAGGCTAGGGGAAAGGGCCGAGCCTCCGTATCTCAGACCTTTGTAATTTGGGCATTGACCAACCCGAGTCGTAATGAGTTATCTCTTTTATCCTCCACTCTGCCAATTGTTAGGAAAGAATTTTTTCTCGATTGTGAGTTCACTTGCCCTTCAGGTTTACTCTTCATTCGCCTGTAAAATTTGAAAGAAGCACTGTCCTTTACTGGAAATGATTTTTTGTAGGCACTAGAAAAATGGGAAATTTTATGTCCTTTCTGCCCTTATTTTTACTTGTTAACGGTAAATTAAGGTAGTTCTGGTAATTTTCGTGACATGGTCAAAAACACGAGAAAAAAAATTGAAATTGAAAAAAACTTGGAAGAACAAGGGGGATCTCAGTCGGTCGCCGTTCGTTCCGGGTCAGTATTTCGCGAAATTGAAGGGGCAAAACTTAGAAAGTTGTACCTAAATTTGAAATTTTAAAGGATTTTCAGAAATTTATTAATGTACGGCCCTAGGGAATTGAAAAACTGAAATATTGCCGCTGGAGTCATGAAAATCGAACAATAATTGCCGACAATCTTTCAGTTTTTCAATTCCCAAGGCCCATGCACTAATAAATTTCTAAAATCCTCGAAAATTTCAAATTTAGCTACATTTTATGGGAAAAACATAACTGAATTTACGGGTTTTTCTTTTTTTCTGGCAATCATTTTTCGATTTTCATGATTCCAGCGGCAATATGTCAGTTTTTCAGCTTTGATACATTTTCTTACTTAAATTAGTTGTACGATCGATCCTTGAAGTTTGGTAGACCTCAATACTAGACACCCTGTATAGCATTGGGAACCACTGCCTTAAAGTACGCAAACGGTCTGTAATTAATCAATCCTTCCTCTTCATCATTGGTCGGTAGTCAACAACCCTCGGTCTCATTATTTCCTGGCTTGAGTGGCAGGTAGAAGAAGGAGGATGTTTTCGGGACTGTAATACACAGGGACACCTCACCAAGCCATCCGCATTCTTTCCTTGTGCAAACAGTAGATCTTTCTATATTAATTTCTTCGTCAACATTTAATATTAGTGTTTTTGTATATTTTTTTCAGTTGAACGAAGAAGATTTATGTTACGAATTTAGGAGAGCTAGATTGACTAATTATCGAACGCATTTATATTTCCTTCATTATGATTATGAACCAAGTCCTGAAGGCAATGACGTCACCTTAGTTGCTCAGCTATCAATGGATCGCCTGCAAATGGTTGAAATGATGTGCAAACATTGGGATGGTGAGAGATTGTCATTTTCTCTATGTACAATGACGCTTCCAGTTCTTATTGTATTTTACTTATTTTACACGAGACTTACTTTATTCTCAGGTCCTATCTCGCTTACACTCTACATGTCTGACACAGAAGCCCAGCAATTCCTCAGTTACGCTTTGAGTTCTGAAGTTTTGAGCAGCAGAAAAGACATTGGCTATCACATTGTTTACAAAGAGGGCGTAAGTTTAATTCGATCGAGATGTATTACGCCTTGTCCTACGTGGACGACCAAAGAGCGTGACCGAGCGACCTGCGCGTGCGCCGCTATAGTGTCCTGTAGGCGTCCTTGAGTCCGAATCCTTCCTTGCCATCCATCTTTGCTTCGTCCAATTCTCAATGTTTTGCTCGTCAATGTCTTTCTCTACTTGTACATTTTCTCTATTTGTACGAGAAAGAATTTGTTGAGACGGAAGCCAGTTTCGACAATTTATTCAATGAGGAAACAATACGGTGAATTTGAATCATTCAAATACGAATGTCTCCCCTAAATTCGATTGTAGAAGGACCAGGAAAAACAACCCGGAAATGAAACAGCCGGTGTAAAACTTGCTAACCTACCTGCATGTTCAGGCAGCTTTTTCACCAAATCAAAAAAAGTTGGTCCACGACAGGGTTTCTTCGATTTTGGATTATAGATGTTTTGAAACGTATAAAACATATAATTTCAAGATGGGTTACAATTTTTTTTCTATCCAACACCAAACGGTATATTTTGTTGAATAAACATTATACAGGGTGTCTACAAAACAGCTGTAAGGAATTCAAGGGGTCGATTCTACAACTAATTTCCAACAAAAAGTGTCTTACGCCATTAAAATGGTCATAACTCTCTTAAATTACACTCAAAAATTAAAAATAAGGATACCGTTGGAAAGAGCGTCAAATTTCCTATCTCCCTGATACCAAATTTTCAGTTGAATTACACGAGTAATAAAGCAACCTAAAAAGTGAACTTAGTAAATTTTCGAAAAGTTCCCGTTTTTCAACGCCTATAAATGTCCAAATATTACCAGGTAAAGTTCTGTTGCCGGAAAGCCTAAAAACTGCGCCAGAATCTCAGCTTTCCAATGGTGTAATCAAAACATATTCTACAACCGTATTTAGGGGAGAAATTCGTGTTTGAACGCGGAAAAACGTGCATTTTGTCAACGAAATCGGCGCTCCGCCTAGTCGATTTGAGGGGTCGGACGATGGGAGTGGGTGGGTCAGCGCCACAGTAGACCGCGAGGCCTCCGGAAACAGGAGGCCAGAGCGCCGATTTCGTTGACAAAATGTACGTTTTTCCGCGTTCAAACACGAATTTCTCCCCTAAATACGGTTGTAGAATATGTTTTGATTATACCATTGGAAAGTTGAGATTCTGGCGCAGTTTTTAGGCTTTCCTGCAACAGAACTTTACCTGGTAATATTTGGAGATTTATAGGCGTTGAAAAACGGGAATTTTTCGAAAATTTACTAAGTTCACTTTTTAGGTTGCTTTATTCCTCGTGTAATTCAACTGAAAATTTGTTATTTGGTATCAGGGAGATAGGAAATTTGACGCTCTTTCCAACGGTATCCTTATTTTTAATTTTTAAGTGTAATTTAAGAAAGTTATGACCGTTTTAATGGTGTAAGGTCGAAAACACGAAAAAAAACTTGAAAGTGAAAAAAGTCAGTTAAAGAGGCGTTGAAAAAAAATTCTACGAGACACTTTTTGTTGGAAATTAGTTGCAGAATCGACCCCTTGAATTCCTTACAGCTGTTTTGTAGACACCCTGTATAACAAAATTTACTTACAGTAGATTCGCTCAACGTTTTGCCAAAAATTGTGTATCAAATTCCCACCTTCGTATTTCGAAATAGTATTGTTTTCTTGTACACCAAAAATGTCTTTTCGTACACTTTACTTCTTTTATTCCATAGCGCTTCCATTATTTGGATTTCGCTGATAAGAAGCTGGCTATAAATTATTACAGCCATTCCCAGGGAAAACACGAGAGGAACACGGGCACAAACAAAGAGGTAAACGGGAAAATGATGACCTCCCGGCGACCAGGCGAGTGCGCGACCAAAAACAGAACTAGTTTGAAAATCAAACCCGAACGAGCGACCACAGCCCGAATCGCGATGTCGGGTGGCGGCACGTAGGACACTTTGTTCAGTTTACCTTATTTGAAATCAGCTGGTCGCTCGCTCACGCGCGCGGGTCGCTCGGTCGCGCGCTTTGGTCGTCCACATAGGACACGGCGTTAGGAAGTTTAGTTGTTTTAATTTTTTGTTGTTTCTAGTTAGATGTATTTATCTCCACTGAAGCAAAGAAGAGGGAAATTTATATTAGAATGAGGGGAGAAAAAAATGTATACCAATATATGAAGAATACGAATTTTAGTACCACATTTGTTTTTGTTTCAGGATTTTTATCCCGTCAATTTTTTAAGGAACGTTGCCTTGCAACAGGTCAATACACCATATGTATTTTTGACTGACATCGATTTCCTACCCATGTTCGGGCTGTATAGTTATCTGAAGAAATCTATTCAATCCCTAGAATTGGATACATCCAAAAAAGTAAGACCACAAAAATACATAATCGTTATTAATCATCACTAATTCAACAATTTCAGTATGGTAAATAAGGAATTTCACCATGTCGGAATTTCCTATTTTTGACCCCAAAATCGGATTCAGCGCCTCGAAAAACCTCTCACGGCAAACTTTCAGCCCGTACTTACTAATTTAAGAATAAACAAAACAGTGTAGAAAATATGAATGTTAAAAAAACCCGGGAGGATGACGTCAACCAGCAATAGTTCATGTACGGCCGCTTGAAGCACTGAGATCGTGCAGTGGATCGTCCAGTGAGATCGTCCAGTGGGTTGGCCTAAAGGTGCCCGTCCACTAGGTCGACAGCGCGACGCGGCGCGACGCCAAAAAAAATTTCTAGAAATATAATGGGAAATGAATGGCAGCCCGTCCACTAGGTCGACAGCGCGGCGCGGGTCGAAAATTTTTCGCAATCTGCCGCTCTCCAGACTTCTGGAGCGCGGCGTCGCGCCGCGCTGTCGACCTAGTGGACGGAGGGCGAAGCGAAAAATTGTCGACCTAGTGGACGGAGGGCGAAGCGAAAAATTGTCGACCTCGGTCATTTTCGTCAGTGTTCTGCTTTTGTATACGAGGCTTAATCAATGTGTGAAGCGCGAAAAACTTCCCCCTCGACATTCTAAAATACTTTATAAACTTTTGCTCGTCTCTTAGCAAATCTTGGAACAGGTGATTGTGCTCCCCCAGGTCCATCTTCTTTATTGGATGGACCCAAAATCTTCTCCTTTTCCCACCGATTTGGTACTCTTCTTCTGCTTCCAAAGCTGCAACTAAAATGAACATTTCTTCGTGGTCCGATGAAAACATAATACCTATGCCCCACACCTATGCGCCGCGCTGTCGACCTAGTGGACGGCCAGCTTAAGCCAACCCACTCACATAGGGGTTGATTTCCCATTCAAACTGGAGCAACTTTACACTGCCGCTGGCCGCGTCACGTTGACGCCGAGAATAAATTCTCAGAATTCTCAACTTTTTTTATGTCCAAATTTTTGAAAAAATGTACTTTTTAATATGTTGCTGCTATAGCGTTTCGGCGAAAAAAATTCTCCGCCACAGGAGACCAACGCGTTTTTTTTCCCGCGTTCAACGTGTTAAAGATGTTTCTGGTGCCATTTAAGTGATATAAAATAGGAACTGACTGAGCCACGCATGATAAGGTCGTGATTTAGCGCGACTTCTACTTGAACAGAAACATTGGTCCCTCATTGGACCTTGGCAGCCCGTGTCGACCCGCTGATGTTGAGACTGCGATCCTCGAATGTTGAAAATGGGGATCTGTTGGCCCTCCCTGAAATGTTGAGGGCCGAGTGTACTCCATTCAATTTTTGAGTAATTAGTCAATTCAGGAGCGCAAAAAGGTTAATCGCATATGAACCAGAAAAAGCTCAAGTAAACTTCAACAGACTAATAGATAGAGAGACTAACAACAATTGATCACATACTAGACTTCAAGTGGATTTCAAGGAAGCTATGAATCTATCAATAGGTTTGGAGATTGGTGAGAACCTCTGTCCTGCATTCCTCAAACTTGGGAGATCCACTGATCAGGCAATTCAAGACCTGTACACGTAGATTTTCTTTAAATGGTTCAGAAAGATCTCAAGTTCATTTCAAGACCAACCACTCGTGAATTAGTTTGTTTTAAAGGTAGTTAGGAATCTAAACAAGATCAAAACCAATGTTTCTGGGCTGCTAATTATGAGATGGGAGAAAATGGTTTAAAACAAATTTTTGTTATTTTAGGCTCTCGTTGTCCCAGCATTCGAAACTCAAAGGTACAGAACCACATTTCCGAGAAGTAAGGCCGAGCTCATACGCATGCTGGACATGGGTACTCTATTCACCTTTAGATTTCACGTGTGGGCCAAAGGACATGCCCCCACCAACTACGTAAAATGGCGGTCAGCTACAAAATCTTACTTGGTACGTTGTAGAAGTATTTTTTTAAATGACTGTTTAGTTAACATACTAGCAGAATGACCGGCGGATTTCACCATCATTTATTCGGAAATTTGCAGGTGCAATGGGAGCCTGACTATGAACCTTACATCGTTGTTCGTAAAAACCTCGTTCCAGAGTATGATACGAGGTTTGTGGGTTTCGGATGGAATAAAGTCTCTCACATAATGGAATTGGAGGCTCAAGGATATGCTTTTATTGTTCTTCCCAATGCGTTCATCATACATATGCCTCATGCTCCGAGTTTTGATATCGCTAAATTCCGAGGCTCTGCTCAATACAGAAGGTTGGTAAAGGTCAATAATAAAGATTTGTAGTGTAGGAATGATATTACCGAATAAGATATGTTGTATACGAAATAAATTACTCGCGACTAAGTTTTGATAACTTGTTTCAATAAAAAACGTAGTTGGGAAACGTTGTGCATGTCCACAAAACTCAAACATTGGTGAGTATCATTCTGAAGAAGAAAAACCGAGACATTTCCCTGGCAATTTCTCACAACATCAGGTTTTTAGGACGTCCCTCACTAAGACATCCTTTTGCGATTAATCTGAGGTGAAGGAGGATAATAACCAACGGATAATAAAAACCAATTACAAATTCGATTTAGACCATTCTGAATACAAACTGCGGAAAGGACCATAGGTGGTCTTGGGAATCGAAAAACTAAAAGATTGTCGTTGGAATCATCAAAATCGAGCAATAATTGTAGGCGAAATGTGGGAAAACCCTAACTGAATAAACGTTTTTTTCCTACATTTGTCGGCAATGGGGTAGTTGTGTGATATTTTTTGTATTTTTTCTGTGTAGAGAATCTCTATTGAAGTACGTATCTGCAATTAAAACTCCCAGAAACGCTTCCTAAAAATTTAGAGATTTTTTCAAAGAACGGGATTCTCGGATTCAGGCGGGAAAACCTACACACGGCTTGGACACTGCGGGGTGGGGGCTACGTCACAAGTGTGAAGGGGGCCAGGAGACCTCTACACCACTGTTACCCTGACTGACCTTTTACTTTCTATAAAAGTGTCAACTTACCTCACATTCTTGGCTCCTCTTATTTCGGCGCTGACGAACTTGTTGTTATTGACGTAAAAATCGTGCAACATGCCAATATCGATATACAGAATATTTTCCAGGGAAGCCACCTCGAAACTCTAGTCGATGGCTCTCCTTTTTGGCATATTGACATTTTATTTCAATACTTTGGCACATAAACGAAAAAAAGTTAAGGTTGGTTTTCTGATGATTTCTTCTTACAACCAAGTCGTTCCTACCGAACTTTATCTTCGTCATTCGTGTTCGTAGAAAAATTGTTCACAAAGCTCTAAATGTTTGCATGAATTATATACTGCCAAAACCGCTTTACTTATGGAAGAAACTGAGATATATTCCTGAATTAAAAGAACTGTCAACAACATTCAAAAGCAGATTATTGGCTAGCGGGAAAAAGTGAAGACATGTGTTGCAGACTCTTAGGCAAGCGTTTATTAAAAGCTTCTCCTTTACTACAGTGAACATTATCTTTTCCAAACCAATCAACTAATAAATTATGGTAGATACCGGTATAAACTATGGTATGGTAACAATTCGGGCCGCACTACGAGAAAATTTACACTGATAACGTGATAACTATGACTGTTAAAGTAACGTGAGGTTTAGCGCCAACGCAACAAAAAGGAAAACAGCCAAAATTATGCTTCAAAACTTTAAATTTAAACGATTTATTCAAACATGTAAAGCCTGAAAAATATATTTCAAAGTTTTTTTTAATCATCACCATTATTTTGCAACTATATTTCAATGTTTCTGGCTCGAATTGTCCTCGATTGCAGAGATCTCAATGCACTCTATCGTGAGATTCTCGTTTAGGGATGACGTAAGAGGAGTGGCCCGCCAACACTAAAAAGGACGGTACTTCTTTATTGAAATACGGCTAAACTAAATGTAATTTCGAACTGAAAACTGGTACACATACGTTTTTAAGTGCGCTAAATTCGAATCTGAAGTCAAAAACACGAAATTTCGGCCCATGCAACTACCCCATTATTGTTCGATTTTGATGATTCCAGCAGCAATCTTAGTTTTTCAATTCACTAGGAAAATGCACTAATAAATTTCGAAAATCCTTGAAAATTTAAAATTTAGGTCCAATTGTGCCGGTAATTGAGCCCCTTGAAAAGCCAAGTGGCATAAGTCATGGAAATCTGTTTTTGAGATAAAGCATTTGTTGCGTCCAGCTTACTGAAAAACTCCCAAATTTATATTCCCATCGAACTTGTGATGCCTTCTCTTGGGCTATTCTCGAGGCGCTAGACTTATGCCACTAGGCCAATAAACGAAGCTGAATGTTCATATTACGTTTCCGCACTTATCTCCGTTTCATCCGAAATTTGACTCATGCCACTTGGCTTTTCAGGGGCTCAATTGAGAGAATTACTAACCCAGAAAGAGGAATGAACGGCGACCGAACGAGACCCCCTTAAGGTTATTGCTTTTGAGACTACCAAGGTAGCGGAAGCATTGTTTTCACTTTTCAAGGTTGAAAAAATAAAGTTCTCCAAAATCTAAATTTCCACTCGCGTTTCACCTTTCAGGCCTTCTTGAACAATGAGGAATTTCACCATGTCGGAATTTCCTATTTTTGACCCCAAAATCGGATTCAGCACCTCAAAAAACCCCCTAAGGCTAACTTTCAGCCCGAACTTCCTAATTTACGAATAAACAAAACAGTGTAGAAAATACGAATGTTTAAAAAAACCGGGAAAATGACGTCATCCTGGAATAGTTCATTTATGGCCGCTTGAAGCGCTGAGATCGAGAAATCCATAGTCCCCTGATGCAAAATTTCACGAAACAGTAAAGTTCGAAATCGAAAAACTGAAGGAAAAAATAAAAAAAGCAAGTTGGGGAAAATTAGGTTTCCCCTGTTTTTGTTTGATAACTTTTCTCTTAGAAAACACAATTTCGTCGTCCCAATGGGCTACACTGGGAGGAGACGGCGATCCGAACAGCCCAATCAGCGAGCGTTCCCGCTGCACGTCCGTTTTCCCGGTTAGTTTTGAAATCAAAAATTTTGATTGTCTCCCAAAAATAACAGGAGACTTATTTTCCGAAATCAGCCCGATTTTCATCTATCCCACACCATTAACTATTCAGGAAAAATGCAAACAGAATTCGGTGAAATTCCTCATTTTGTTTTCATGTCTGCCTCTCATGAAATCCTTGTAACGGGCAAAACTATACGAAGTTATTAGGGGTATTCATGGTCTGATTCGATCGTCGTATATCAAAACTGCGGTAACTCGAGGGTTTCATGAGGCTCCCACATTTTCCCCCGTCGAATCGTCGAAAATCGAATTGTGTGTAGCGCATCAGACTATAACCAAGTCAGTGTCAAAAGAACCGCATGTTCATTCATTTCCTTTTAGTTAAAAAATAAGAATACCCCAGAGGTTCCTAATAAAATCCTTCAACAAAGTTCCTAGTACACGAACGAACAAATCTACGGCTAGAATGGGGTTTTTCAGTGGGTCGGAAATTCAGGTTTTTAACCTCAAATTTGGATTCAGCACCCTTGAAAACCTATATACTCCAACTTTAAGCCCAATGATACTATAACATGTGGTAGAAAAATTAATTAAAGAGATCACACGTTTGAAAAAAAGGCCTCCCTTAACGCACACACACTTATGCCACGCGCGTGTGTGAGTAGTATTTTGTAGTATCCAAGAGGTCCTCCAAGGGTTTCATCGCTTCTCTGTGCATGGATACTTTTTCAAAGACAGTTGGCTAGCTACGTCACGCCATTCAAATCTTCAACTTTCCATAGCTTCTCTGATTTAAAAAAAAAAAACATTTTCTCGACAAACAGACCCGATTACCGTTATTCCTGAGCCATACTCTTTTGAAAAAAAAAACTAAAAAAAATTGACTGAAATTAAAAACGGATCATGATTCAGACTTCTGAACAGGTACCTACCGATGAGGAGTCTTGTCTCAAAGGAAATCCCTTGCTTCTTCCATCACACAATTTTGAACGCATTTTGGTACTTAGCTCATGGCTGAAACATGTTCGATGCTAGAAAGGAGAATGTGCTATGCTCGCTTTAATGCCAGCAAGCAACATTTCCACTTCTCCAGCAGACCATCAGATGGTTGCGTTTTTCCTTAGCCGCTTGGGTGGCTCAGCTCCACTCATTTAATCGAGAAAAAAACTCACTTCGAACTGAATAAAAACGAAATAAACGAACCGAATAAAAAACTAAACAGGTGTTGTAAAAAAAAACTCAAAATGAAAGGACGAGAAGATCTATTCATTGATGTTATGATAGTTGCTTCGCACAACTGCCGCTAGCGCTAGGATGACATTTTGTGATTCGACGTCGAATCTTGGTTTACAACGCCTTCAGCCCGTGGTAAATCGAATCATCGAATTAGCTGGAGCGCATGCGCATTGACTCTTGTCGAATCTCCAAATTTGACGTTTCGACGTCGAATCTCCCAGACCATGAATACCCCTATTATCCAATTTGTCCCCTGCCACTTATCTTCATGAGAGTCTAGCCCCCAGAAAGTATTGTCGGGTTTCAGCGCTACCTACCGCCACTTCAGCAAACTACTATCTTTTTCAGCTCAATGTGAGCGTGGTCAAGCGGCATTTCTGAAAAGTAGGCTTACCTCGATTTTACCACTCTAATTTCTAAGTTTGGCAGCTTTACTTCCCTGCCTTTTCAAATTGCGAGGAAAAGGAACTTGTTATTGCATCCATGTACAACAACAGGAACTTGTTGTTGCATCAATTGTAAAACTCAAAAATAAATGTTCTCGCTACATTGTAATCTTAGGATAACTGCAAGTTAGAGGAGCGACGGTAATGCGGTCGCGAGCGTGATCACCTGATAAGATATCAGAAATGGTAGTTCGTTGAAGTGGCGGTAGGTAGAGCTGAAACACGACAACACTTTCTGGGGGCTAGACTCTCCTCTTATCTTCACTGTCTCTCGTGGTGTACTTAGAAGCGACGCGCCAATGGCGTGCCACTCGTCTCTTGCCTTCAAAATGAGTGATGATTATCAATTTACAGTGAATTGAGATTACTGACGTCCTTTATCGCCACTGTCGTGCACCTTCTGTGTGGATTGCATGGGTTATGTCACCCCCACATCTCTGCTTGACGTACGTCCGTTCTGTGTAAATTGGGCCTGCCAATAGTGGGAACGGACTTAGGAAAGAGATGTGACTGGAAGAATCACTGCTTCTATTGATCCTCATTCCAGGAAAGATTGGAACTAGCCGTTCACGCTGTTTTTGACGTTGCTAGATGGATTAAGTTTTAATAACGTTGTCGCACCAGAGTCACCCAGGTTTAGGGTATTCCTCGAGGCTTGCGATTTGAAGCCAAATAGCTTATTTGTGTCTACTTTTCAGGTGCTTGAAAATTCTGAAAAACGAGTTTGTGAAGGACCTGGAACACAGATATTCTCGCGTTTTCGAGACAGAAGGGAGCTGAATAGAACTGGCTCCAGCAGGAAGCTCCACAGAAGTCACACGAACTTAACTGTTTCATCGAACTGGTTGAAGAGCCCAACAGAAGTTTTTGTCCTTGGAAATACTCGAGAGATTCCGAATCTCATTTGCCAACGGAACACCCGATTTCAGGATTGTACGTTTTTGAAACACAACCGACCCTAAAAACAAGGTGCGAGAACTTGAATAGTTTATTTAACGCTTCCTGGTCTGGCGCTATGAAAATGAACGTCCTTTCTTATCCTAGGTATTCAGTGATGTGAACCTTTATTTCATACCTTTCAGAAGAGTTGTTTCAGGATTACGCAAAACCAGATTGTGAAATATTATGATTAATATGATTAAAACGCAATATTTTAGTCTTATTCCACTAATTATGATGTTGAATGTTTGAAACGTAATTCATATGAATAATAGCATTACATGCAACGCCTTGTGCCAGCTCCATTCTCTCACCATGGAAGAAGTTGGAAAAAAGTACTCTCTACTTCTATGATTCCACCTACAGCAAATATGCTCTTCAATATGGTTGTAGAATAATATCAAACCTTTGAGCAATAAAGGCTGTTGATGGGAGGTACATTGTGAACCGTATTAGTGTCATTTTGCTGAAGGACGCCTGTGGTTGATAGTGCAGAATGGTGGGTTGAGACTCCCAATGAGGAATTCTAATGTTGTTTTTTTTTTAACTTCCCACCTGACCCTCTACTCTGGGCTGGCAGAAATCGTCAATAGTGCGCTGGGCAAATATTAGGGTTTTTGAATTAATTTGGCCAGTTTTGGCGATTACCACCATCACGTTCAAAATATTAAACGTTTGCCGTCGCGTGGCAGATCCGCTCGTGCTGGCATGTGTGTCACATATTAGCTCTGGTGCTACAACTGCAATAACTAAAGTCAGCTTCAGACTCTCAACTTAACCCTCTGGAGGGTGTGGGGTGAACCTCAAGTTCGCCGTCGTCGTTCATCATTGTTTAGAATACTAGGAGGTATTCGCAAGTGTCCCCTTACCCAGTAATCCTTCATAAAGACCCCTTCTAATACCTCTGCTCCCGTCCTTACCGCCTGCAGATCAGTCGATAACAAGAAGAACAATTGAAAGTCACTCAAGCAGACCTCAGATCCGCCTGCGCCCACGGGATCCCCAGGATTCGTTTATTGTTTTCCTATTTTTTTTCTAAATTCATAGCTTCCAATCAGTGGCGTCAGATGAGAATATTCGTCAGGCAAACACCTTGACCAGTCTTAGAGGAATAACCAATAATGAAAAAAGCTGCAAATTATTACACAATGGTTTATTTTTTTTTATTATAGATCAAGCGCCAGCAAAGAAAACAGCTTGCCATTGTCAGTACCTTCCAATCATGTTTTCGCTTCATAATCGAGTTTATTTAATAATAATCTTTATTTAATAAATAATTCCTTCATTGAACTTGATTACTGGTTGCTAAGGAAGCGTAACCCATGGCTTCGTATCCATGGCTCATCTTTCAAATTTTTCTGCTTTCAAGGTCACGAAACAGCTATTCGATTGTTTGCCTTTGCCTATGCTATTATACTGGAGGTATAGGAATACTAGACACCGCACTGCCTACCCGCCGATCGTCTTTTCTCATCCAAAACAGTCTCGCAAAATTCATTTCTTTGAACTGCTTGCCTTGCATCGCCGATCCCCGCGCTAGTTCACATACCATTCACAATCGATCGTAGTTACCAATCTCTACAACTCTCTGGTGTGTTGCGGGCTAGTATTCTAGGAAAAATACGTAACTACTTATTCCATTCTCTTATTTCATCTAACTTCCTTGGTTATCATGAAATAGTCCCTAAATTGTATTAAAATTTTCCAAAATCGGCTAAATATTACTTCCAAAAATGGAAATATAGGAGAATCTCAACAAAACTTAATTTGTTCATTTTGTATATTTTTAGTAGGGCAAACAGTGTTTGCTAAGTTTGCCTGGAGGAGACGCCACTGCTTCCAATATAGCTTTTGTTTCCTTCTTTGAAAAACCGGTACCTACATAGGTATGTAGTTAGGTTAATTATTGCCACTTACGAGTTCCTACATTGAGTTTATTTGCGTTGAGTTGTGTCAATTAAAAAAAAAATGGCAGTAGCAAATAGCTAGGTAAAAATTGATGCATATGTTAACAAGTTTTGCTAACTTCACGAGGCTTTAATCGTCGTTTCAACTCCTAGAAAGCAAATCAATCAAAGTGGTCCGCCCGCGCCTCTGGAGGGTTAATGCGAAATTATGATCCATCATGTATCAGTCTTGTTCCAACTTGATAGGTTGATTACAACCAAATTGCGCAGACCCAGGATTTCTCGTTAGCTCATGAAATTTGTATCGCCTGTTCAAAAAGATGGCAGCGATGGTCACTTCGCTAGCGTCAACCTCTGACAACTGACGTTCCACTAGAGAAGCCATCGCTGCCTGACACCTCGGTGGTTCCTGTGTAGCAAACATTTACAAAGTAAAGGATTGTTGTATTCTAATTCATACCAATGTATTGTCTTATAATTCATTCTAATAATACAAAGTAATATTAAATGATCGTAAGCACTAATGTGATTTTCATTATGGATTGAATTTCATAATTTGGGTCTAAAAAATGTGATATTAATTTTAATGGAGTAAATTGAGCTGTCTGAACTTTTAATACTTTATTTTATATCTAAGAATTAGTTATGGGTACTCTCTGTTAAATTGACAGATGCATTACTGTAATCATAACGTTGTGCCATCAGCAAAGTAACACATGGAGTTTATCTGTGATTTGGGAACTTTGAGTAAACTTCACTTTAGATTCCTTAGGCGTCTCTGCAAGGGTCAAATTTTCAAGCAGAACAATCATCCTAATTACTCATTTTTGAGATTTTAAAAATATGATCACATGGTTGTGTAGATTTACTCATTACGCGTCTTTTGAGCTTGGTTAGATCATACCAACTCCATCAAGAATTATTGAAAAACGGAATTATCTTATCTTCCATTTTGTCGATTTTGGCCACTACCCTAAGTTACGAGCATCTTTCCAAAAGTAAGTTTCCCCATATTTTGTTAAAATCGGGAAAAAATGTATAAAATGTATTGATGAAAAACTGTGGATCGTAGCCATTTTTTCGCGTTGTTATGCTTTACTTTTCTTTTTTTTTAATCGAAACGTTTGTAAATGAGATGTTTTAATTACTGAAGGCAGTATAGTGGAAACAGACATCTGTTTGAAATGCTGAGTAAGGGATTTTTATAAGTCATTTTATACAGGGTGTAAAAGAGCCAATTGATGAGTTTGAAATGGCAAAAGTTGCGGAAAAACGGTTTAATATATTCGAATCAGTAGGAAATATAGTTGTTGTACGTTGTAGTTTTGAACATGATGTCGCCAAAATGGCGGCCATCAGCAGTGACACACTGGTGTAGTCGATTTCCGAAGTTTTCAACCGATTTTCAGGGAAGCATCCTTGGTACTCCTGGCGGGTCAGACTTTCCATTGGCAGGTGATAGCCAAGCCGTTACAAGGCGCAAACTTACCAACTCACTCAGAACAAGCTGCTCACCTAAACTTTACAGGAATAATAAAGATTCAAAATGTATCGAATTTCACAAACGCGACAAAATTTAACTGCAAAAGGCCTGCTTGGAGTGGCTTCTGCGCCTCGAAACTTCTCAGTGTAGTGTGCTGATCCTGTCTGAAATTGGAGAGAAGTTGAAAGTTAGCTCTAATATTCATTAGCTGCTTGACATACATTTTATCGAAACTTGTCTAGAAGAAGTCGCAATGCTTGCCATGGTACAGGAGAAAGTAGTTGAACATCAACTTCCTGTATTCGGTTATGAGTATGAGTCATCAAAAGTGATGGAATGATTGTACTGCAATCCTGAAAGGTCAGTCTTTAGCACCTCCCCCCCCCCCCTTGGCAAATTGGTAGCCGCTGCACTCCCAGCGCAGTCTAGGCTCGTAATGTGAACTTTGCCACTGCACTCCCTCACATTATCTCCACAGCGACGTGTTTCACTGGTTTTCAGTTTCATCATGGCTGATGTGGGGCTATTAGAATTCGTGACCTGAAAGACTTTTTTTTCAACTTTGTGTTCCACAAACATTCAAAGTGTGGTGAATCACGCTAATTGCGTGCTGGAAAGTGGAGGTATGGACGTAAGGCGTACATCAGAACACTAGAAGAAGAGGTGGTTGTTCTCGCCAAACCTCAGTGTTGACTATCTGTCGTTCGATTTGGAGAAAGTGAGAGCCACAGCATCAATTTTTAAAAAATCACATCTCCTTGTTGACAGTTTTAATATTGGAAAGTTCCATTCATGCAGTCGTTTCGAGTGAATGAGCTAATTTTCAAAGAAAAGTTTTAATTGTTTTTCAAATATCAATTGCCTCACCGCCCTGGGTTGGCAGCGAGCCGCAAATCCCCGAAAATAGCCCCAGTGACCGAGACTCGAACTCACGATCTTTCCCGTAGAGATTGGTTCTCATCTCCCCCTGAAATGCGTCGGCGAACGATCACAGCTACCAGAACTCACTATTTTCATAGCATTTACTTATTCTTGATTCATGTCTTGTAATGTTGTTTGTCAATATAGACGACATCACACATGGACGCCAGACCCCTCGATTTCCTACTAATTCGAATAAACCAAACTGTTTTTCTCCAACTTTTATAGCCCTTTCAAAGTCGTCTGCTCTGCCTCACTCTGTATGAAAAACCATTTTGCAGATACACACGCCTTTGTCATTTTGCCGACGGTGTATTGTTGTGAATCTTCTACCACTCCTTGGAAATGTGTCTCGGTATTGTTACGTATTAATCAAACTTGTAGTTATTGTTTTTAAATCTTATTAATATTGGTTCTGTAAAGTTAGTTTTTTTCGACACGACATTAGTATTTTTGTACATCCTGTATTTCTATTCTCGTAGTTACAAAGAGTGTTTTGATTCCATGGAATGGAAAAGACTTCTCCTTGGTGGAAAGTGAATGCTGCTTGCTTATTGGTCTGGCACGATTGTTCTTTTCATCAACGAAAAAAGCCCCATGGAAAGAAGAGCCGCCGAGTGACAAAATGCAGTGAAAGGAGCATTGGCGCTCACTCTAGCCGTTTCTTTCTGTGTTCCCATGAAACGAAATACGAGATGAACAAAAATACTCTGAGAGGTGATCAATCTCTCCATACAGTATTTGGGCCTTGGCCAACTGGTACTCATACGCTTACCGGAGTTCTTGGCATTTGTAGGTGTGCTAGGAAACAACGGTGAGTTTGGTTTGTGGGTCCATTCGAGCAGTATTCAATTATATTCAGTATTATTATTTTATTTCTCTACAACAAGCTCTCTTTGTGAGAAGTTAAGAATTGGAAATGTCCTTGTAAGTTCGTCTGCCAGATGGTACCTCTAATGTATTATATGAATGTTGGCATGACAGTTGCATTTCGTTCCTCTTCAAGTGCATTTTTGTTGTTTACCAACTTGAAGTAGTTGCCTGAAGTGGATCCATGCCAACGGATAGCAGAAGACACCGCTGTGAGATTGATCGTGGGGTTGTGTACTCAATAGAGAGTTTTTGCTGCTAGGAGGAGACTAGCGCGAGCAACCGAGGATGCTACCCAGTTGAAGGAGGCCCGTTAACTATGGACAGGGGTGGGGGGGGGGGGGGCTCGTGCTGGAGGGCCTGTAGGAACGGGTGACTGTCTGGGGAACCCTTTCATGGTCGCCTGCTGTTGTCGGGGGGCAAATTCATCGTCACCCGCGAACTCCATGCTTCGTGAAGAGGTTCCACGGGCCCCAGTAGTGGCGTCCAAAAACTCTCTAATGTTTTGGGTTATGAAAGTTGAGGAGGAAAAAGTTATTTGACAACCAAGTTTATTGTATTATCAAAAATACCAAGGCGAAGGTACCACAATACCCCATTGATGTTTGAAGAGGATTGTTTCTGTTGTCTACCTGGTGCTAGCAGTTATTTTTCTAATAACAATGTTACTGTCAGAAAAAGAATTATACTTACCTCATTAAACCCGCATTGATTTGTCGATTTAACAGTTCAGCCCGTTTGTATTGTGTAGTTAATGATTGGTATGAATTTTGCAGTTAAATGTTGATGTATGTGTAAACGATTTGTTGGTTGTTGTTCTAGACTTGGTGTGCTTTTAATAAAAAATTCAACCATTGTTAAACTTTTATTATAACCCTATTTAGATACGTCATTAGCTACTTGTGAAAGTTTGAACAATTTTTTTCAAATCACAGTAGCAGAGACAACTTAACACATTCAACGCAGAACGTGTCATGTGACACTCAGCGTCCTCCACTAGCTCACAGGGAGTGACTTTTGGTGCATCGAAAGGTAGGCAGTTTTACTTGGCGCCCAAGTAAAATTACTCGTGAGGTTCGTAGGAAAGGTTCAAAAAGCTTTTTTCCTCGCATCAGGATCTTACGTGTCCACCAGAGGTCACAGTTTTCATTTAAGGCTAAGGGGGACGGCCCTCTGGTTTGATTCTCTTTTAGGAGATGGCGCTCGTGTCGCATCAAAAGTTTTCCCAATGTTTCTCATCCTCCACGAAACATTTTTTTTTCAATTATAATACGGGGATGGTAATTATTTTTATCAGGAAATCGCAGAATTTGGGCTATGAAAGGCGTTGAGCAAAAAATGAGATAGCTTGCATATTGATTATCATTGATAATTGATGAATGATTGGTTATAAATCCGATTCTTGGATAATTGGAGGCGGAAAAGGTAAACGAAAAATAACGTACGCTCATTGGTTGTTAGCAAATGGAGTATGAGGTTTGTTGCCTAGCGACCCTTGTTACCCTCCCTTTCAATCCGACCCTCCTTGACGCCCGGGAAATAGAACAGAAACATTGCTTGTGATTTCACAAGTTCGGATGCGTGAACGTCAAACTAGCGTAACTTTCGCATTTTCAATCCTCATTTTCAATTTCGATTGAATTTTCAGAGTTGTGTGGTTGGGACTTGAGACAGTTCCCTATGAATGCATCATCGTCTGACCTCAAATTTGGAGGGTTGTGACAGGTAGTTGGAAATTGAAGTTTCGATTACCTACTGAGCATAGGATGTTTTCTCTATGCTGTCGTGTTTTGGATACGAAGATGCTATGTGGCACACCCTCATGCAAACATTTTGCTTCCGAGTCTGCCAAGGTAGCGGAAGCTTTACTTTCACTTTTCAAGGTTGAACAAAAAAAGTTCGCCAAAATTTCCCCTCGCGTTTTACGTTTTAGATTAGGCCTGTACTATCAAGTGAATTATGTCGACAGGAGTATAAAAGAAAGAGAGCACGTTTAGGTTGAGACAGCTTTATCTAATACAAGTCGAATAACAATGCAAGAGTGGACGGGAGCTTGAACGCAAGCGCCATCTGTTGACAGTTCAGTGATGTGTAATGCAACAAGACCTTCCTCAACAATTTTGGTTCCGTGTCTCTATCATGAAATCCTTGCCACAGCCATAACTTCTACATTTCTCAACCGATTTCGATGAAATTTTCAGGTATTGTGCGTGTTGAGTCCCCTATGAGGGTAGTGCAAGGTAACTATGTAGATCGATCCAACAAAACGTACTATGTCAATTGATCGGGATTAGGGTCAAGTTGACCCTAATCCCGATCAATTGACATAGTGCAAGGTACCTTGCGATGTTTTGAGAAACTACAACGCATCGGATCATCTATACAATCGGGTTATGGATACAAGTGTTTATTAATAATTAGTGAAAAAACGGGGGTGATATTGAGTGATACAACAAATAAAAAGTTTATTTATTATAATTGATGAATAAACGAACTTGCGAAGTTCATTTATAATTATATCCTGAAGGGCACTTTGGGACATTAACATGTAGTAGTTTTAGGATAAGGCGTATTTTCTCGAAATTTGGAAGATTAGGTAGGTAGGTAACCACCTATTTTCGAAAAAGCGCGCGAAATCGCGCTTCCATTCGAAAAGAGAAAGGATAACAGCTTCCAGCACCTCTGAGAGGGGTCAGGGTAGCCACCCTGATCAACTCCCGCTTCCCTCCCACGCTGGCAACACTGCTCACTAGTTGAAAGATTCATCCAGCCGCACCAGTCCTCCAACACAAGGGAATTGGGAAGAATGGGTGGGCTGTAATGTCCCAAAGTGCCCTTCAGGATATAATTATAAATGAACTTCGCAAGTTCGTTTATTCATCAATTATATCCCTCTTGGCACTTTGGGACATTAACATGTAGATGTTGAAAGGAACTCATCGCTGGAGCGGCTGGTCCTGAAGAGAAACCCACGCTCAAAAAAGAATCATACTCCTGCTCACTGGGAACCATAGGTTCTGGAGCCTGAGTTCCACCCCTCTGATCAACTTTCGGCATAATTCCCCCCCCCCCTTTCTCCTCCTCCTCTAAACCATGAAGAGGCAAGGTTGATAGCTTATCACCTGACAAGTCCTCGCATTATTATAAATATAGACAATTACTTACCAAATAATTCAGCAAGAACGTAAATGGTGCAACATAGGAATTCAATTGAGTGATCCAGGAAGGATAAAGTGTGAAAGGTTGTAAAAACACCTCTCCATTTGAACGAAACTGAAAAATGGACATACTTTATTAAGAAATAATGTCTTGAGCTTTACTAGCATCGTAGAAATTATATTGAATTCCAATCAACTAAAAGTGAAACCAAATTGTACTTGAACCACTGTGAGAAAACAAAGTATCAAAATTCGTTAAAACTGGTATAGTATCAGAAAAAATTTTACAAAAAGCAGTAGGTATATCCCAATGAAGGTGATATAGTTTGATAAAAAACCATTACAATAGATTATAATGTAGTCGAAGAACACAGTAAGAAGTTAAAAAAGGTATTGGCACGTGGTGGCATATGAGAGTTATTCTCCTGGCATACCCCAAGATAAGGTCCACAGGGTGTCCCTGTAATAAAAGAAGAAGTCTCTTACTATATGTTGGTTGGGGTTCCTGGGAAAATATGAGAAAAAAGGGTATTATTTTGTGAAAGTGGCCTGTTATAAAATTTTGCAAACATTGTTGATTTTTCTGACCATCCTGCTGATTTGAAAATCGTATCAAGGGAAGCCCCCGCCCTGGCTGCTGCTGACACAGCTGCATGCCTAGTGGAGTGAGGTCTAAAATCTTTACTTACTCCTGCCTCCTGCAGAATACCCCCGACCCATTTTGATACAGTTTGGCGTGAAGCCGCTGTGTATGGTTCCCTGGCTATTATGAACAAGGCCGATGTAGAAGAGGATCGTAGAGGGGCCGATACAGAAAGATATTGCCGCATAACAGATGCCACACACAGGAGTGGTCGTTGAGGGAAATATGGAATTTCAATAACTGGTTGATGCTTATAAGCTGCTGAGGTCTTAAGTTTAGCGGCAATAGAAATCTTTAGTCCAGAGTCTGGATCAACCATTACCTCTTGTACTTGTATAGATACTATAGTTTGGAGCCGCTGCCCTGTTGCTAGGAGAAGTAAGATTATTAACTTTGAAGCTATTTGTTGTAGTTCCGACACTGGTTTTTCCAGCCACTTTAAAACTATATGGGGATCCCATGTCATGCTATATTTTGCCCCTGGGGGTCGCAAAGAAGCTACCCCTTTTAGAAATCTGGTAACCAGTGGGTCTGATCCCAAAGGTTTTGCCGCGATCAGAGATAAGGCAGATCTGTAAGTATTGAGGGTGGAGTACGCCACCCGAGTTGACTCCATAGTTTTTTGTAAAAAGTGAATAACTTGTACAGGTCGTGGGTCCCAGAAATCAACGGAAAAATCATTACAAAATTGCCACCACTTACCAAAACATGTTTGATACTGCGCATATGTTGCATTTGACAAGGCCGATACCATAGTTTTTGCTGCAGGAGCAGAAATCCCCCTTCTCATGAACGCCTGGCTGACAATCTCCCTGCAATCAATGTTAGCGTCTGGCATTGAGGATGCGTGATGTTCCTGAAAGGCATATGTAGAAGTTCTTTATCAGGACCAAAGTATAGAGGGTCTCCAAGCAACAGTTCAAAAAATACTGGGAACCAAGGTTGCGTAGGCCAATTAGGGACAATTAAAATTCCTTCTGCCTCATCTGACACCACCTTTCTGAGAACCCTCAGGATGAGGGAGAATGGAGGAAAAGCGTAAAAATATATGTTTGACCACGAGTGCGTGAAGGCGTCGATACCCACCGCCCTAGGGTCTGGATGCCATGAGAAAAACCTGTCACATTTTGTATTGGCTGCTGAGGCAAACAAATCTATAGTTGGGGACCCGAAATGCTTCGAAATTATCTTAAAAATTCCGTCGTGAAGAGACCATTCAGTCTCACCAGGCATGATGCGTGAGCATTCGTCAGCCACCAAATTGTCACCTGACGCTATGTATGATGCGAAAACGAAATTGTCTCTAAGCTCACACCAATTCCAAATTCTTCTAGTGACTTCAAATAAAGAGGCGGATCGCATTGATCCTTGCCTGTTTATACAAGCGATAGCTGTCGTGTTATCAGCTCTAATCAGGATCCTAGCACTAGTGACATCACTACAGAAATGTTGAAGAGCCAACTCGATGGCTCTCAGCTCCAAAACATTTATATGCCAGGTGGCTTCCTCCAAGGACCACCACCCATGTATTTTCGTCTGCCCATCAGAGGCTCCCCATCCTGACAAGGACGAATCTGATGTCAAAACAATGGAATAATCGTCGTTTTGTAAACGTTTATAAATAAACATGATATTGTCGCGCCACCAAGTCAGATCAGGTAAAATACACTTTGGAAGGGACACCCTTGCCTCGAAATTTTCGTCACTGTCCTTAAGGAGTTTCACCTTCGTTGCTTCAAGATGCATAGTGTATAACTTACCATAAGGTGTGGCTGGGCATGCTGCCACCAATGTACCTATTATCTGGGCCAAACGTCGTATCGAACACCTTTTAGTTTCTTTGAACACACACAACATAGTATGTATGCGTGATCGCTTTTCCGAAGGAAGAGCGATTGTCATATCGACTGTGTTGAACATGAAACCCAGAAAGGTAAAACTTTGAGATGGTGTTAATACTGATTTCTCCTCATTCACTATGAACCCCAAAAATTTTAGTAGCTGTATTAGCTGGTCTACATTATGTTCGCATTCCTGTTGTGATTTTCCCAGTATTCCAAAATCATCAAGATAATTAACCAGCTTGACCCCTCTAGAACGTAAATATTGCACTATTGGGCGCATAAGCTTGTTAAATACCCATGGGGATGACGACATTCCCATTGGAAGGGACTTAAATTGAAAAAGCTGGTCCTGTATTATGAAACGGAGGTAAATTCTAGAGTTCTCCGCCACTGGACATGTATAATAAGCATCTTTAAGATCTACTGTCGCTCCAAAACAATTGGGAGTGATGAGATCACGCATCGTGCGATGGTCCTCTAATTTGAAGTGAGGTGCATCGATGAACTTATTCAGATGTTTTAAATTTAAAATGAAACGTTTTTCTCCTGAAGGTTTATCGACCAAAAATATGGGTGAGACCACTTGACTTGGATGAGGCACACATGGCTCTATAATCCCTTGGCTCAATAATTTTTCCACTGAAAACTTCAGACTCTCCACGTCTCGTGCCACCGATGGTGTATGAGAAAGTGGAGTGGGGGTAGATATGAAGGAAATTTCATAGCCCCGCAACCAGGATAAAATTACACCATTATCTGTAATATATTTCCAATTTGACCAAAATTCACATAACCTACCTCCGATTGGAGGTGGAATTACCTGTGAAGGAGTTGAAGGAGGTGCGACTGCAATCCTCACTGGCGATATCCTCTGGTCTGACGACGTGAACCTCCCTGGTTCGTCCTGAATGGATGAGGGTTGTTCCACTGTGATGACCCCTGGTCCTGGTATTGTGGTTGGAATGCTTGGGGTTTGGCCTTGCTGTGAGTCTGCCCCCCCCGAGCAGCTCGGCCTCTCCCGTTTCCCGAACCCCTGGTCTGCAGGCTTACTTGCCTCTGCGGCTGTGGTTTTTTAGGAGGGTTCGGGGGCGGCTTCTTCAAGGACACTAGTCCCTTGCAACTTGATTCCAACCCCAGTCGGGCCCGAAAACGGGATCCCAACTCATCACCGAACAACCACTCCGAAGGAGGGACGTCTCGGGAAATCGTTGTCAGAGTATTCGTACAACAATTCTGGATAATCCTACGGCGGGTACGACTAATATCAAAAAACAACGCCGTCATGGCTCGGCCTGCGTCACACAAGTTTTGATAACTTGGTTGCATTATCGCTGTGGCTTCGCCTCCTTGCTCAATTATTTTTGTTAATCCCATGCCCAACGCCGCAATGGCAGTGGAGCATTGTTTCTGTAGTGAAACATATTGTGCATCCACGGATTTTTGAGTTGATCCAACAGAGGCCACGATCTCCGGGTTCAGCTTTGGAGGAGACAGTAATTGTAAGTTGGCCGGAACCGGGTAGGTTTCTTTTATAGATGTAAAAACATCCGCCGGCAAACCATGCAAAAGATGGTGTTTCCACCTATCCGCCACACTCTCGTGCAATGCAGGGGCGGGGGGTGGAGGAACCAGAGGGTTCTCCCCCAACGCCTTCAACAACCCCGGGTCTATCCCCGAATCGAAGTTTTTGGAAACTTCGTCGGTCCCCGGCATGGAGAAACCCGCGAAATCGGGTGAATCCGCCATATCTGGGGCCTTGCGTTCAGACGCACCATTGCCCGAACTCTGGGTTCGGGTCACGGTAGCCGATGGCATAACATCGCCCAAACTCTGAGTTTGGGTCGATGTTCCGGGTTGTTGGGTCCTCAAATTCGAGTGTTCAAATTCGTCGAGATAATCGTCGGCAGCGTACGAACGTGAAGACTCGGAGTCTTCATCGTCCGTACTGTGATAACGACCGCGCTCGGAGCTCGGTTCGGTCACCCGCCGACGACGCCACGATCGATCTCGATGCAGCGGAGACCGCGATCGATGACGTGATCGTTGAAAATTTGATTCGCAATCAAATTTCGTGCGAAGGTATCGCGAATTTTCGTTTGATCGTTCCATACCCGCGTCGGAAGAACCCCATCTGGCTTCCCGGTTTCGGGAAGGGGATCTCCTGAACATATCAAGTATAAGAAAAGCCACTTACCGGTATTTCCGTGGAAAAACTCGTTTCTTAAAAAACAAAATCAAAATTAAACCAATTCGGACCAATTTTTTGCTAAAATTGAACAAAATTTGATGAGAAAAAATCTTCGTGCGAGAAGGACGCCGTCTCGAAAAACAAGTGAGCAGTGTTGCCAGCGTGGGAGGGAAGCGGGAGTTGATCAGGGTGGCTACCCTGACCCCTCTCAGAGGTGCTGGAAGCTGTTATCCTTTCTCTTTTCGAATGGAAGCGCGATTTCGCGCGCTTTTTCGAAAATAGGTGGTTACCTACCTACCTAATCTTCCAAATTTCGAGAAAATACGCCTTATCCTAAAACTACTACATGTTAATGTCCCAAAGTGCCAAGAGGGATATAATTAGGTATTTCTCAGTCTTCCACTGAAAAATACTGACAGCGAGCAAGGGGATGCATCTGGCAACTTCAACAGCTACCTATCTTACCATGTGCACTCAAGTACACACTTCCAAAATTCTGACAAATTTGGGCTCAGAAATTTTGAATAAATTATTTTTGCTTCATTGAAAGCCTCAAAGAAGAGAAAACAGGAAAAAATGTGATAATTCGATGCTTGGTAAGGTGAGGATTAACCGGGTAAGAAAATAAGTCGCTGTGAGAAAAATCATGAGACTCATCCTGGTAGGTGATATGGAGCATCCTCGAAGGTACGTCGGAGTTCACGCCTTAAGGGCTGTAAAACCGAATTCAGATCCACCAAATGTGGTCAAGTCTGAAGGACCTATTAATATTGTCCTGAAGGGAATCAAAGCGCACAAAAAGTATAGCTGCGCACGTAAAACCTATCCGTGCGTGAAAATGATTCTACACATGAAAAACGTATCTGCGCACGTTTATTGTCTGATACCAGAACTAGGTATAGTAAAATGAGGACACATCAAATACAACTATTAGGAACTTTAATAAAGTCGTTGTACGACGTTATGATGACAAGTAAATACGGATGCAGATCCTACAAATTCACGTGGTAAGTGACGAACTGTATATATAAAATGCTTTGAAATTAAGTAAAAGATGAATATAACAATGTGATTGCTGCGGGGAGATTTCCCGCTACTCTGAATGGTTACAAATGCTTTACGAAATTCTTAAAATTGCACATGTGTTTGTCTTATTTTAACCTTTTAGAAATTTACTTTCAAGTTCGAGATTGTTCTACTTTTCTGATTAAACTCTACACTTTTGCGCACATTTACCATTGGCCAAGGTAGTAGTAAGTTTACAACTCACGCAGTCGGGGCCCGTAGGAAATCCTATGCGGAGATGCAGGTTGATGACGATGGTGTCCAAATCCGGATGTCCAGGGGTCTTACTGGATGATACAAAAGGGGGATTTATCAGTACAAGACTCGTGGGCAGCTGGGCTCTCGGTGGGATCGTCTGAGGGGGTTTTAATTCTCCAATACACTTGAACAAGGGGGTCGACTTTCGTGTCTAGCTTGGGTCAAGATGTATGGGTGATCGCTTCAAAGACTGGGGGTGGTGTGTCGTCCACGAGGTAAAACTCTTCCTATTAGCCCCTTCCGCCGCGACGATGGTCCAGAATGTTCTATTGCGTGGGAAGGGGTGGCCTGATCAACAGCTGGCGCGCCTGGTGGCGGACGCCCGAGGTGGAATTAGGTCATCCGAGGGTGGGGGGAGTCAAAGCCCACTCTTGCCGCCCCCAGGGCCGGAGGAGAGCCTGGTGGTGGTGGCTCAGCCTCCTCACTGGTTGATGTTGTCTGTGAGCTGGGGCTCACACTATAATCAATGAAGCTTGTATCTATATATGGAAGAGGGGGGGGGAAGAAGGATCAATAGATTATCTATTAGATCTTCGGATCTGAACCATGAAGGTAAGGGAAATGATCTTGTATGAAAGTAAGTAACTACTTACAGGATTGTATCACGAATCAGGTGTCAGAGTAACTGTGGCTGTTAGTAGCCTCAGCGCATGCGCAAACGTAAAATCCTTGTAACAGCCATAACTTCTACATTTTTCAACTGAATTTGATGAAATTTTCCAGGATCATTCAGATTGACGTGTAGATGGCCCCCTACTATTAGGGTAATTCAAAGTGTTCAAAGGTCTACCAGAGAAACTTTGCATCCCTTTGGCGCATTCTGCAGGAGAACATAGAACTACTTATCTCTTATCATCAAGCAAATTCCCGTGTGTACGATAATTCCTCCCCTCAAAAGTGACATGATTTCCCTCCAACTGTAGATTGAAATTCGTGCATTTCGAAATCTGTTTTGGAGCCTAATTCCAGTATAATTTATTAACAGGTAGGTACCTAAACGAATAATTCGCATGGATATTGTCTATCTATAATAAAATTATTAATTACTCAAGGACCCATAAAAATACTGTAGGCACTCATTCGAGTCAGAAAATGGAAAACTGTTAAAAATTGGAAAATAATAATAATAGAAGTAACTCCACTCTCGTATTATCCCAGTGCGTGTATGAAGATTTCTGCACGATTTTCTTGATGCACTATCAGATAAAATTCCAATTTCGTTTGAAACTGATTCTGCGTATTTATTTTTTGATTGCCAAATACTACCCATCACAAAGCAAAAATATCTCAGAACGAAAAAAGTTGCCTATAATTTATTACCTATTAGATAAAATTCAAATCTTGTTTAAAATTGATTCTACTATTTACTTACTTGCTACACAAATCATGTATGACCGATTAGGCACCAAGAAAGAATCTATATACATAAAACGCCAACCGTACTTATGCACGGAGGGGTTGGAGGAGTCGTGGGAGTGGGGAGAGTCGGGAGGAGCTGGGGGCGGGAGGAGTTGGAGGGAGTGGGTGGAGGAGAGTCGAAGGAATCGTTTTTGCCTACTTTTAGTAGGCTTTTCAGCTAGTAAGAAATAAAAAGAGGAAACAGGTATCAATTATTACAGAGACGCTTTTCGTTCACAGTGCAGCCACTACACGAACTTCAAATTTCTCTGTCAAGTTTTCACCATCGAAGGTTGACTCGATCGTTAGTTCATGGATCCGCCACCTAGGTGGCGCGACACAGATGCAAAGTTTCTCTGGTAGACCTATAGAGATTGATGTTTTGAGATTAGCTACTATGCATCGGATCACCAATACAATGGGGGGGGGGGGGCGGTTTTTTTAAAATTTTTAATCGAAAGTAGACCTCATCCTGAGAATTTTGACACCAGTCGGTCTCTTTTTGGACGAGTAGATCTTTTTCTATGATTTTTCAAAGTTTCAAATGTTTATGACGTCACGCCCCTGTGACATAATGAACATTGAAAAATCATATAAAAAGGTCTTCTCATGCTAGAAGGTCGCGGTTGGTGTCAAAATTCTCAGAATGAGGTCTAGTTCTTATTAAAAATAACAATAAACAGTTTTAACTACCCAGGCACACACCCCATTGGGCTATGGATACGAGGAAGCTAAGCGCCATACCCACAAGAGAGTCTAGCCCCCAGAAAGTATTGTCGGGTTTCAGCGCTACCTACCACTACTTCAGCAAACTATTATCCTTTTTCAGCTTGATATGAGCGTGGTCAAGCGGCATTTATGAAAAGTAGGCTTACCTCGATTTTACCACTCTCTAATTTCTAAGTTTGGCGGCTTTACTTCCCTGCCTTTTTAAATTGCGAGGAATAGGAACTTGATATTGCATTTTTGTGTTGTTTTCAATTGTTGTGTTGTTCTTCTTTGCTACATTGTAAACTTGGGATAACTGCAAGTTAGAGGAGCGACGGTAATGCGGTCGCGAGCGTGATCACCTGATAAGATATCAGAAATGGTAGTTCGTTGAAGTGACGGTAGGTAGCGCTGAAACACGACAACACTTTCTGGGGGCTAGACTCTCCTCATACCCACTTGGCAGACTTTTTTCTTTTCCAGCAGCATAGGTATTTGTAAAGGATAAATAAGTGCCATGAGTCAATTGCCCAATGAGTAACAAAACTAGGTACGTATATTCTTTTTGTGAGTTACTTTGCAGTAGGTCGATTAAAACCCTACCTATAGATCCCAGTTCTCACCACAAAAACAGTTTTTTGAGTTTGATACGAGTATTTACTTGAAAAATCTGTTTATATTTCCCTATAACATGAGTAAGTGTATTTCAAATTCAATAGAACTGCCGCGAGTAGGTTTCAAGGGTGAGTAAATGAAGGCAACAAGAGTAAAATAAATATCACTTTCTTATCAAAACCATGCAATGTTGTCAAACATTTAAAAAAATAACTACAGTTCCGTTTCACATGATTTTTACAACATTAATATGTACACATACTTCAAATCCACAATTGAAATGTAGTTATACGAGCATAATGGATAAACTGAGTGGACAGAGGCACTCCTTAATCTAATATCACAGAATTTAATATGTTTAACAGAGTTTCTCCAATTATTCATGATGAAATATGTACTATTTCACGTTAATTAGGGTTATTTTATAGTTAGTCTTTTAAATAAATTCTTTGAATCGTGAGTGGATTTCAAAATAAGTTTTACAATGGAATGAAGTAAATTACAATAGTTTAACACAAATTATCGTTTCATCTTACCGAACATTAAAATTGGAATGAAATCAAAGGGGTACCTAATAAAATTAATCATAAGCTTGCAAGTCGGGGAAAATTATACGCATTTTCAAGTGTTTCAATCATTTAGGCCAATTGTGTCCTGGTATGCAGAGTAAACACTGAACAGTCTAGTGAAGAATAAACATTAATAAAACATATCAACAGTTATTATATTAACATCGATTTCATTACCTACATGAAACATCAATAAACAGGCATTAAAGTCACTAAACCATTCAACCCTAGTGTTTTCTCTGTCACTGTTTTTGATTGGCTCTATCAGCCAGCTGCAGACGGAAGTCAAAATATAATTAATTTCAAGAGACAATATTCAGGAAGGTACCAAGTGAATAATCGAAGATTTTTTCCCCCATATTGATCCAGGAAAAAATTTCTCATTGACAGGACGAAGGGGCCTAAAAAAAGGCCCGTCGACAGAGAAAATCAAGAACGTACCTATAGAACCAACGGAACGATTTGAAAAATTAACCTTACTGCGAATTGAAAGAGTTAATGATATTTCACTTAGATCTAATTATAATCATTAAAGTCATCGTGATATTTCTACCTCCCGCATGAATATGTCAATCATGAAGAATCTAAATTGGTCAGATGTGTGGTCCAAGTCGATTTTTTTAGACACTTCAAACGATCCTTTCCAGATTTCGACATCTCAAGAACTATGTACCTATGAAGGCATTGCTGTGTCCTTGTCATCGAAAACAGTTGGCTTCAACGTGATCCATTGTGACGATGATGCCAAATGAAAATCAACACGGGACTAACAAACAATGGGGAATTTGCCTCAATTTTAGATTCTGGAATTTCAAGTCAAATCCTATAATAGGGCCCTAGAATAACGTTTAACACTAGGAATAACCAAGGGGAAAAAATTACCGTAGGAGAAAATGCCTAAACAAGTGAAGCCTCTGTTACAAAACACCGCGAAAATCGAGGAATATTATTGACGTCATACGAAAAAAAAAAAAAAAACGACGGGAAAACAACTCCGACAACAGACAGAGTTCTAGCACCGCCACACAAAACGATCCAGTGAAATGGCTACTCGAATAATGTGATTCAAATCTTGAAACTAAATAAGAGAAGATGAAGACTAATAATGCTTGATAAACTAGTAGGTAGAATCGTATTGTAAAAAAGTGAGTAATATTGTTTCTTTTGGTCACTTTTGTGTCTGGGTTCTTCCTGCCAGTTCGCGGCGCACTCTTGTGCGCACTACTTGTAAGCTAAAAGTTCGTGTATGTTCCGCTTCTGAGGTAAGCGCCACAGAACCTCCTTTGAAGTCAGATTGGTAGAATATCCGTTACGTTTCAAACATGGCTGCCTCTTACACATTGCCACCACATTTAAAATTTCCATCTTCCTTAAATTCTCTAAATTTTTTGGATGCGTTTTCGAGCAGCTCACTATGGTTTTATTCCATAAAAATAAACCCTCATTCGGAAAAAAAAAATGTGAGGCAAGTTCCCCATTCAACATCAAAATTCAAGTTTATATGATTAGGAACAATCCTAGAGCGCCTACCTACTTGACAAGAACCGGAAAGTCCTTGCTCGCCATAGCCATAAAAAATGTGACATCCTCTAACCCTAAAACAAAGCTAATATATCCAACTTTTGCTTGATCCTATTAGTTTTGAGCGCGCTGCAGTGAACCCTGGCATTCACGACAGGAGTAAATTTTCAGATCGAATCCCTGATCTTAGTGGACAAGAAGTTAAGGCACAGTGGTATCAGGATGAGGGACAAAATTTCTGAAGGGACAGCGTAGAAAGATCCAACGATTTTGGCGGCTAAAATCGTTACGTCTTCAACTATGGTTATCAGAATTGAAAATCTTGAGTTTAAGATATTTTTCCTTTAGGTTTGAATGGAAGAAAAATTGGGCTGGAAATTTGACATCCACAATCTACCTATTGGGTTGAACACATAACGAGCCAGTTTCTGCGTTTGGCGATGTTTGATCTGATATGAAGTATTTTACCTTTTAGTTAAATTTTGTTCGCTTTAAATTAAACCTTTTTTACATTCATTCAAACTTTTTGACTTTGAATTAAAGTCAGAAAGGTTTAACCCTTAATTTCCCACTTTTTCACAAAATTTTTTACATCAGATTTTTACGATTAAATTTAGATGTACTTTGACAACTGATCTCTGACGAGGAAACCCAACCAATAACCTAAATAGTGAGAAATGAGGATAGTAGGAACCTCGAAGGCCTTATTACTGTTGGTTGGAATATCAAGGTAGCCAACAGCTATCAGTTTAGGCTAGAAAGTGGATAAACTGTTGCAGGTAAAAATCGGGTGTCCAAAAAGATACTTCAGGATATTAAGGGTTAAATGAAGGTCAAATAGGTGTAAGGGGGTTCACTACGTCGACATTTTTTATTTTCATTTTCCGAGTTATTAGCAAAATTAAATTCTCTACGAAATTCCGAAAATTTTGCCGTATGAGACTTCATTTCTCTGACCACGGGAACTATCAAAAATAGAAGAGGAAGTGCGCAACCTCTGCAGCCAGCGCGAAGCAACCCCCGTCTGGTTCGACTCCATCAACGCCCCAACAGCACATGAACGTACGTCAGGTTTGTCGTATAGAGATACCTACTACTTCAAGTTACTAGTCTAGAGATACACTCTACATCATACTAAACATAACCATATTGTTGGGAAGTTGCCAAACATTATTAGTTATTGGTTTGTTTCATAGCAGTCTGGAGTTTAGCTCCAATGGAAAGAAGAGCAACTCCTAGATGCGGATATTTGTCCAGTCCGGGAATGGAAAGCTGAGGGAAGACGCCCAGATTGGCATCATGTCTCTTCATACAGTGCCGACACAAAAGCATCGTGGGCCGCATTCGACTCTTTGGAGCTTGTGGGAGATGTGCTATACCGGGTTTGGGAAGATCATTGTGGTACTCACAAGCGAGCGATTAGACAAATTGTAGTCCCTCGCCAGCTCAGGGAAAATGTACTTCAACGAGTGCATCAGTTAGGTCATTTTGGCTACAGACGAACAGTTACGAAGTGCGTCGGAGGTTCTATTGGGTTGGACTCCACAGAGATGTACGAGATTTTTGTAAGTCATGCACAGTTTGTGGCCAGAGGGGAAGGAAAGGACAGAAACCTGTTCGAGCACCACTGAAAACATACACTGTGGGAGCTCCATTCGAACGAATTGCTGTGGTTGTCGTTGGACCTCTCCCTCACTCTCACCATGGTAATAATTTCTTGGTTGTGGTTATGGATTATTACACCAAATGGCCCGAAGTTTTTGCGGTGCCCAACCAGAAGGCAGAGACCATAGCAAATGGGCTCATACAACACGTGTTCTCTCGATTCGGACTGTCTCTTGAACTGCACACCGACCAAGGCAGAAACTTTGAGTCCACCGTTTTTCAGGAGGTCATGAAGATCCTGGGCATCAATAAGACACGGACAACACCATTGCGGCCCCAAAGCGATGGATTGGTTGAGCGATTCAACAGGACCCTCTGGGAAATGCTTTCCAAAATTGTTGAGGACCATCGGCGTGACTGGGATGAGAAACTTCCCCTCGCATTACTCGCCTACCGTGCGTCAACCCACAAAACAACAGGATTCTCCCCTGCAATGATGGTGTTTGGGCGTGAACTCACTGTCCCGTCTGATTTATTAACGGGTTTGGGTCCGGAATCTAAAAGTCGCACACAATATGCAGTGGACCTGAGGCAGCAATTACACGAAATACATGATATTGCTCGCCAAGCCATGGGAAAAGTTGCTGCAGAAGCTAAGCGGCGTTATGACCGGCTCGCCGTAGAAAGTCGATTCAAGGTTGGAGACCAAGTGTGGATGCACTACCCACGGCGATACATGGGTCGCTCCCCTAAACTACAGCGACCATGGGTTGGCCCTTGCAATATCATCAAAAGCATATCTGATGTAATTGTGAGAGTGGTGACGCCCAATCGCAGATGGATGGTGGTTCACACTGACCGCCTTCGACCTTACGTGAACTCAAGCTCAAAGGAGAAGGGATGTGGAGCCACTTGAAGGAGAAAGAGGGTGATGTTGGGAAGTTGCCAAACATTATTAGTTATTGGTTTGTTTAATAGCAGTCTGGAGTTTAGAGACGAGTTGTCAACAAGTGTAAATCATTGTAAATGGTGTCCGATTTTGTGTTCTCAGAATATAAGAATTTCTAGAGAGTTAATTGTGGTCGTTCTTCTAACAATATCATTACTGAATGAATTTGTTTTGGTAAAAGCGTATGAAGAGAGATGATCTCATAAAAGAGACATGAGAGCAAAACATGAATTCGCGATACAGGTTAAGTTGTAGCTCGAGCACAAAAGGAAGTTTTAGAAATTATTTTATAAGCTCGAGAGTAAGTACAGAAGAAAAGTAACCTAATAATATAAAAAAGATTCATTCAAATTGATTGAGTGGGGGCCGAGATAAATGTACCGAAAATGGTCAATATTACCATATAAGTAGTGAACCCCCTTAAATCTAAGCAAAAAAGTTATAACTAGAAGATAGAATACTATATTTAGCGAAGAAGGTAGCCCTGTGTTCAATATTTCGTACACCAATAGCAATTACCCTTGAGAACCCCCCCCCCCCCCCCTCCACATCATAAACTACACATACGTCAGAATTGATTACGTTCATTGACCACCACGTCAAAATGGATCAAATTGAGTCTGAGCGGTGATTTAACGACCCAAAAGTTGAGAATTGGACCAGTCAGACCTACCACCTACAATAAACGCCTCTCATCTTGCTCGCGAAACTATTTATCCAAGTAATAGTGAATAATAGGCATTTTTATTATCATATACTTATGCCGATGATCAGTCAAAACTTAACACGTGTTTTCAAAAATTATGCGAGTCTCACTATTGAAGAAAAAATACCTACATCTTCCTCGAACAGTGAAAGTGAAATAGAAAGGTTCACGTTTCATCAACAGTCATCAAAAACTTATAGTACTCTCAAGACACTAATCTAACATTAAAACCATTACATTGAGTTTTTTAATTAATCTACAGCAACAATATTTTTATTTTGTAGTCAATGGTTCTCAACTGTAATATTAAGTTGATCTTCAAGGTTTTAGTTGAGTGGAAAGGTCAAAATTTGAATACTCAAAGAATTCACTTGTCCGCAAAAAAAGGTTGTCGAGAACAGACACTCAATCTATTACTCTATGAAGTCATAGAATTCAGGAAATCGAAGAAAAACAACTCAGAAGGAAAGTAAGGCGAATATCGACAGAGGTGAGAAACCCGTAGCTTTCAATAGATTTCCCCCACTTTTTGTAATGGCAAAATGAAATCCAGTTGAGAAGGGACCAAGGTGGAGACCAGGAGAAAATTCGAAAACAACGCCGTTTGATGGTGAAATTGAAAATTTCATGCAAAATTGATGCTGTGGAGATTGAAATAATTTGATGCGGAGTCAAGATGGATATGATCAATGCTCTGAATGGCAAGCTTATGGGGGTAGCTTAGCAGGACCACGACCAGATCAGGAATGTGCTACCAAGCTTTGCCATGCAAGCATACAGAGGGGTCACAGTGGAGCCGTTTTTGAAGGGAAGTCGAGAACCTGGTTTACTGGCGGACATCAAGTTCGATGGAGTTTGGGATACGGAAAGGTCATGATCTCCGCATTATCAACACTGATACCTCCTGCGAATGGATGGGGGTAGCTTAGCAGGACCACGACCAGATCAGGAATGTGCTACCAAGCTTTGCCATGCAAGCACACAGGGAGTTCACAGTGGAGCCGTTTTTGAAGGGAAGTCGAGAACCTGGTCTAGTGGCGGACATCAAGTTCGATGGAGTTTGGGAAAGGTTATGATCTCCGCATTATCAACAGATACCTCCTCCTACACCTCCCGCGAATGGATGGGGGTAGCAGACGAAACAGCAATAATATGACGCTGCAGTGGGGATTTCCATGGTTCTTTTTCAACTCTTATCGCTTCCTGCAAAGGACACGTTGGCTCCGAGAGTTCATTCCCAATTTTCGCCGTGCCCTGAAACGTTTTTTCGAGCAAATCAGCGCCTAATGCAGGATTTCCATCGCTTCTGTGTATAATTATGACAAAACAAAAAAAATCGCATTTTTTTCGTCAAATTAATTTTTCTGATTACCAGTCCATCATCCGACCTAGGCGAGGAATTGTGCTCGGCGCCTGCAGAAACAATGAGTAAAGCACGTGTAGACTAGACCCGCACAGCACCAACCTCTGCAGAAAACACCCATTTTTCTGAGTTTCTTCATCTTCCTTCGAAGTTCAGACATAGAAACGATTTATTCTTACTTAGGAGGTGTTGAGGAGCAAAACTATATAAGGATTCTTTTTAAAGCCTCAGACGAAAATATTCAAGAAAATCGATTCTTCAACTTCAAATGATTGGTAGTCGAAAAATATCCCATCGTGGAACTGAAGGTACCAGTCCATTAGGAAATCAATAGAGATCGAGAATTAACATCGATTACAATATTAAAATCGAAATTAGGCTGAGGAGCAATCGAAAACCACAGTCATGTCAGATGCTTTTCATGATTACCTGTCCATCATTCCTAACATGAGCAGAAACAATTTGATGAACTGTCCATCGACCCGCACCTGACGGCGTTTCAGATGTTCACGAAGCGGAAGAGCGATTCCCTAGCGATAAAACTCGATCCATGGCATAAGGATTCGTCATGACAAAACTGCGATTGGCTACCATAAGAGCCTCCTGTTGGCTCCCATCTTGTCAGACATTGTGCTCTGCAGCCATAGAGGACCTCCCAGCAGATGGTGAGGAGGCAGCATTGGGCCTGGAAGACTGTGCTCCACTACCTCGTATGGGAGGGGTGAACATAACTTTCATATGAGAGTTTGACTCATACGGAGTAAAGAAAATCCAACGTATTTCACGAAAACCCCCTGCGGCATTATCATACAGCTTCAGTAATTTTGAATGGCCCAATTAAACTTCAGGGTTGTTAGGAAAGTTGCGTTAGTTTGTCTGGTTGATTGTGGGTTTCAATTCCAAACTACCTGGATTCATTAACTCAAATATTATGAGGTACTTGAATATTGAGGGCTCATGAGAGCTCCCAGATCCACTCACTGCATGCATGTTCAGACTCGTGAACTCTCGAGTATGCACTTAATTTCAGGGTTGGTAGCCTTCAAACATAACTGAACTGCTTCATGGAGGAGGGTCTTGTGCACCACGTTTGGCCCTACACGCTGATAAAGGAGATATTGGCATCAGCAGTATCCACCAGTTTCATTTCCAGGAGTACCTACCTTTAGTAAGTATAAAGTTGTACATTCGATCAATAAAAACAAATTGGTTTCTAACAATGGTTATCTTGACAATGTCTAGTAAATATTTCGTTGAAATAACCCGAAATTTCAAACAGATGAACATTGTTTTCCGTATATCTCGAAATATAAAAAATGCGAAAAGAATAAACTCAGCTGGATACTACTGCAGAGGACTGACAAACAGTTAGGATACCCATTATAACGGTAATTCTATAAGTCAACAAATTAATTTGCGACCAGAGCAACAAAACTGACCGTGGACGAGTGAATTAGATTTGCATCTACGACCTTGAAAAGCTACAGGCATCGCGATTAAGAACCATTGACTACTCTGGTAAAATATACAATTTTTTTTCTTACACAAGGATGCTATTAACCAGACTCCACTCAGTGTCACACACTCATTACACAATTAATACCAATGAGTACATACATCAACTAGGTAGGTACCAGAGCATAGCAACTCCATTATCGTGACTCAATGTTCTAGGTTTTGCAAAGACTAATATTTACACAACAATCAAATAACAGCATTCATTTCCACGAATAAAAGCTCTTATTTTGAACTGACGTCAGTCTCAAAATAAATATTAACCATGTTCTTCTAAAATAATGTAAAGATACCTACTGTTACGTTAATTCTCCACCACATCAACAATGGATCTGATCATATAAAAAATAACATTGTAGATTAAGCACAATATCGATGCATTAATACATTATGTAGCATTACACATAGGTATATTTTGAAGGTGACGACGAAGTTATGGTCAGTATAACACAATAATAGGAATAAAAAATCTTAAATTAAAATATTTTCTATATTTCAGGAAATTTCTTACTCGTGTATAAAAGTATAAACTCTGTACTCTGAAGTTATAAGAATTAGTTCCTGAACCATTTTGAATCCAGTGGACTTCTGCTTAACTAACAATCATCGTTACGTATTAAATCTATATATTTACACGGTTATATGTTAAGGCATTTGGAATTTACCTTGTCGATTTAATTTATAAGTAGTTCAAGACCCAATGATACAATCATTCTCTGCTGGAATGTTCTAAGCAGTGTTACCAACAATGAAACAATTGAGAGGAAAGGTACTGAGTAAAATTGATACGAATATACAATGAGCCAACCTCAGTAGTACAATAAATTAAAAACATTCAGAATAAATATTGGAAGCAACATTTGATTAGGAAAAAAAGAAAGTATTCAAATAAAACGCAATATCAGGCAAGGTTAGGTTAACGATCATAAAACTAAACCCTAAAACAAATACCTACATAGAACAATAAAAATGGCAACATTTATGGCTAAATTTACGTGATAAAAACAGATATGTGTGTTTCCAAATTATAAAATATACAATTAAATTTTGGAATGGTCGCATGATTAATACCTAAGAATCCAGAGGAATGATACAATAGTGAGTGAATGCTACGTTGGCACGTCAGAATCTTCAATATCACACAAATTGGTTGAAATGTCACTGTGGCTTGGATATCGTTGCGGGAAGCCGTACGGTACAATGTCGTCCTCTTCACTTCGATATGTCAGGTAAAGCTCTTCATCCAAGGTTGCCAAGTCACGAGCAGGGTCAATCGTAGGGGCTGAAAATGGATGGGACATGTTAAGGAGGTGAGATGCAAAAACTTATTCAATAATGGAGGGTGCGCCTGATTTTTTAAAAATTTTAAATCGAAAGGAGACCTTATCCTGAGAATTTTGACACCAGCCATTCTCTTTGTGGATGAGTATGTTTTTCTATGACTTTTCAAAGTTTCGAATGTTTATGACGTAACGCGCCTGGGCAGGACCCCCCAGCCCACTGTGACGTCGTAAACATTCGAAACTTAGAAAGTCATAGAAAAAAGGTCTTCTCACGCTAGAAGGTCGTGGTTGGTGTCAAAATTCTTAGAATGAGGTCTAGTTTAGATTAAAAATATCAATAAACGGTTTTCCGACCCATTCGCACACCCCATTACGAAGCATTACGAACATTTCGCTGCGATGGACGAAGGTTGCTCGATCAGGCGCTGAGGTAGGCAACAAACCGCACAACCGCTCAGTCTTGAGGGTAGGGTTGGTCTTTGCGCCGTGAATCCCTCGTTCAGATCCCTCCTACGTAGCACACGCACGCGATGAAGACATTTCTTCGATTTCTTGTATTGGTTTATTATTTTCAATAATGAACCTTTGGAATCGACCAAGAAAAAAAATTCTAACACCCCCTCAAAATTTGATGGTTTACGTTTCAAGGTACGTGGAATCCAAAAATCGAATAAAAATTTGGCCGTCCGTCCGCCGTACGCGGCACTTTTGCCACTTAGCATTGACCGATTTTGATGAAATTTGGTATGTAGGCTCCATTTGGGGTCTAGTTGTGCCCCGAAGCTTTTGAAAACGCCCTAACTCAAAAAATTTCGATATAAAGGTATTGTTTTTCCTTCAATTTAAGATTCTATAGAATTTTTGAGACCACCCGGAGCTCTGTAGGACAAACCGTTCGCTCCCTACAAAAATTTAAGGGTTTAAATTGAAATATATATATAAATCAAAACACGAGTGTGAATCGCAAAAGAGGCCTAATCTCTGTTCAAATTAGAGCTGACCGAAATGCGATCGATGGTTGGTGATTTTGATTTTTTTTCCATATTGGATGGTTGGTGATTTTGTAGACGAGTGATCTATATGTATAGAAAAATAATAAACCATTGTGTAATAATTTGCAGCGTTTTTTTTAATTTTAAATCGAAAGTAGACCTCATCCTGAGAATTTTGACACCAGCCATTCTCTTTGTGGATGAGTATATGTTTTTCTATGACTTTTTAAAGTTTCGAATGTTTATGACGTCACGCGCTTCTCCCGCCTGGGCAGGACCCCTCAGCCCACTGTGACGTCATAAACATTCGAAACTTAGAAAGTCATAGAAAAAGGTCTTCTCACGCTAGAAGGTCGTGGTTGGTGTCAACATTCTCAGAATGAGGTCTAGTTCTGATTAAAAATAACAATAAACAGTTCTTCCGACCCATTCGCACACCCCATTACGCAGCATTACGAACATTTCGCTGCGGCGGACGAAGGTTGCTCGATCAGGCGCTGAGGTAGGCAACAAACCGCACAACCGCTCAGTCTGGAGGGCAGGGTTGGTCTTTGCGCCGTGAATCCCTCGTTCAGATCCCTCCTACGTAGCACACGCACGCGATGAAGACATTTCTTCGCTTTCTTGTATTTTTGTTAAAAATTTTTCTGTCTGAAACTAGTTTTTCCGGACGAATAACACAATCACTAACTTTTTATTGCTTATTATCATAATTATTTGAGTAACATTGAAGTCATATTATTGATTTTTAATTTTAATTTATCTTTTTAAGGGGCCATGTGAGCGGACGCGTTCCTCAGCTCAAGGGATAACACTCCATACATGAAGACAGACAAGTTCCCTAATTCTGCTGACCTGGTCAAACCCCTGACCCTTTACTAAGGAAAGAGACCTCATTCAAGTGATGACCAGAACAGGACAACGCATTTGGTAGGCACAAGAACGCGCTATGCTCGATAGGCTACTATCAGTCCGGGGATGATGATTTTCATAGGGGACCGTCTACACACCAACCCGCACAATCCCTGAAAATTTCATAGAAATCGGACAATAACTTCGTATAGTTATACCCGTTACAAGGATTTCATGACAGACACACAGACAGTCACGGAACCAAAATTGTTCAGAAAGGTATGAAACGTAAAACGCGAGTGAAAATTTTTATTTTGGAGAACTTTTTTTTTCATCCTTGAAAAGTGAAAACAAAGCTTCCGCTATCTTGGTAGACTCGGAAGCAAAAAAGTAATGTAAACAACCGTTTCAGGTTGAATTTTCGTCAGACTGCCATTCCTGGCATCGCAGACGTCATCAGCTGTCTTCCTAAGGGAAGATCAGAATTTGTTCTGATGATTTCGCCCTGGTTTGTGAAGAGGGAGGCGGCGAGCTGCGAACTGTCGAAAACGCGCCCGGCACCCAAGAATTGAACTGACGATCTTCCCGCAAGGATCGGTTCGTGTCTCAGACCCAGAATCACGTCAGTGATTGCAGTAGCGATCGAGCAGTGGTCGAGTTCACATCGCTCCGTTATCGTGGTCAGTAAACGCGCCGGGTTTGTTCCTGAAATTGGCCGTCGTGTCGTTATCGCCGTATCGGTGTCTCCGGTACATGATGGATTGCATGAAATGCAAGCGTGACCTTTTCTCTCCTAAGAAAACGATAACTTGCGGTAACTGCAATGCTAAATATCATCCAAATTGCACGCGCATCAAAACCATTGAAAACTATAAGAAGATGAAGACAAATTTAAAGAGGTCTTGGAAGTGTGAGAACTGCTTATCCCAAGAACAAGAAGATTTGGAAAGTAGTTGCTCTGATACAAGCGTCCTAATTGAAGCTGAAGCTGCCAATCCCTCTAAATCTACAGACGAATCACTATCAAGGAAGATGGATCGTGTACTGAAAAAAATTGGAGGTATGGAGGATTCCATGAAGTTCTACAATGCAAACTTCGAGGACATTAAAACATCGATGGAAGAATTTGTGAAGTCAATGAGAGAAATCAAAGAAGAAAATGAGGAACTTCGAAATGAAAATTTGAAGTTAAATCGTGAAGTGAACTACTTGAAATCGAAAGTGAACATGATCGAACAAACAAATCTAGATACCACTATTGAAATAAAGGGTATTCCAGAAACGAAAAATGAAGATATTAATACTATACTCAAAGATTTGGCCGATAAAATGAATATCTCGGAGACCGACAGAGTTTTTGAGTCAGCGTTTAGATTGAAAATATTCAATGCAACGAGTCCCGACTCACCCTCGAGAAGGAATCGAGCCCTTTCTGAAAAGGTTATAGTCAAATTCCTTACCCGTCAGCAGAAGAAAATCTGGACCCAAAAAAAGAAAGAATTTAAGGATATTACTGCCACCGATGTTCACCCAAGCTTTCCGAACAACAAACTTTACATTAATGAGAGACTGACTCCACAAAATGGTACGTTGTTCTGGCTAGCAAGAAAATTCGGAAAAGAATACGAGCACAAATTTGTATGGACATCAAATGGAAATATCTACGTCAAGAAAGATGACACAATAGCAAGCCGAGCATATCGTATTACGGACATCAATCAACTTCAAAAAATGGATACCAGGAAGGCAATACATGAGCTACACAACTAAACGGAACTCAAATGCGTAGGTAAATTTAGTGTTTGTAATACAATTATCACACCTTATGGTTATGATAGTTGATGAAATAGATCTCTATAGGAATAGTAAGGATGCGTTAACTATTGAGGCTACAGAATTCACCGAGTTTGAAATTTTTAAGCGTGATGGTCTAAAAGTTTTGCATACTAATATACGAAGTTTAAACAAAAATTTTGATAGTTTGATAGCTTTTTTAAACCTTGTCAAATTTGATATTCATTGTATCTTCCTTACAGAAACTTGGACGTCTGGAAAAACCCAGATAGATATGTTTAACATACCAGGTTATAACTGTTACTATTCAAAACATTATAGTAACCAGAACAGTGGTTGTGTAGTCTACGTAAAGAACAATTTGAATGTTATTGAAAATCAAGAGATAGTTTTGAGATCTGCAAGTTGCTTAAAAATGGAAATAAAATATGGTAAGAAGAAATACAATTTTATAGTTGTGTACCGTTCTCCTAGTGGGGGTGTGAATGTCGTTGAGGAATTTATTGAAAACCTTGATGAACTACTTAAAACAAATGAAAATTGGCCAAACTGCTACTTGTTGGGTGATTTAAACATCTGCATATTGGAAGAAAATGAAATTAGTTCTAAGTACTTGAATATGATGGCCGAAAATGGATTCACGCCTCTCATTAAAGTCCCTACAAGATATTATTTCGATAGGAACGTTAATGAGTCTTGTATTGACCACATCTTCACAAATCAAAAAATTGTTGAGTCATTAAATCCTGCAGTAATCAAAACATCTATTACCGATCACTATTCTACATTTCTGTTTATACCTGAACACGAACTGGACGAAGCACCCATCTCAGTCAGAAAATTGAGAGCATTCACCGATTTAGAAAGGTTTCGCAGGCTGATTAGCGAAGTAGATTTTTGTGATGCTCGAACTCTAAATAACGACGTTAACTCGTGCACTGATTTCCTCCTAGAAGTTCTTATGGATGCCAAAAATAAGTCAACTACGATAACGCCTCTAAAACCCACAGTAAACAAAAAAGGTTTAACAACCCCTTGGATGACTATGGGTTTGAAAAAATCAGTAAATAAGAGAGAAAGGCTATCTGCTGTACTAAAAAAACAACCATATAATATGCAGTTAAAAAATTATTACTGCAAATATAGGAACAAATTAACGGATTTATTGAGAAGAACCAAAAATGAATTTTATAAGAATAAAATTGAAATTGGGCGTGGTAATCCAAAAAAAATGTGGAAAATTGTAAATGAGATAATTGGTAAAAAGAAAAAAGAGGGGTCTGTAGAGCAAATCGAGAAAAAGGGAAAAATATGGGAAAGCAACTCAGATCCGAAAGCTGTAGCAAACATTTTAAATGAACATTTTTCTTCTGTCGGGGAATTAAATTGCAAATTATCAACTCATGATGAAAACAGAATAATTAAACAGTGTCTACAATCTCAAAATAAAAATCCGTTCACATTTGGAGAGGTCAATTTAGGAGAGGTTAAAGATGCCATTAACTCACTGAAAGGGGGAAGTGGGCCAGGTCATGATTCAATTACAACTGAAATGATCAAAAAGGTCAGTGACCTTATTACACCATTTCTTCATCATATAGCTTCCCTGAGCCTAAAGCATGGAATTTTCCCTGACTCACTAAAACTATCCATCATCAAACCTCTCTTTAAACAAGGAAACAAAATTATGGTTCAAAATTATAGGCCAATATCTTTGCTGTCAGTTATTAGTAAAATTCTGGAAAAGATCGTGAAACGAAAACTTATGGAATGGCTAAGCTCGCACAAACTAATATCTCGAAACCAATTTGGATTTCAAAAAGGTAAGAGCACACAGGACGCGGTAGCTGAAGTCACCAACGAGGTAATGATGAAACTAGATGGAGGGAAGAAGGTCATGTCGGTATTCCTCGATATATCTAAGTGTTTCGATTGTATCAAGCACTCGCTCCTTCTGGCAAAACTTGAAGCTGCTGGGATAATGGGTAATGAGCTAAATTGGTTCAGATCATATTTGAATAAAAGACAACAGAAGGTCAAAATAGAAGAAACTTTAAGTGACGCTCGCTCATCAAATTTTTCAATCCCACAAGGGACCGTTTTAGGGCCTTTACTCTTTATCATATTTGCGAATGAGCTATGTAACATGAGTATCCAAAATTGTAAAATCATTTCTTTTGCCGACGATACGGTATTGATCTGCTCGGGGAATGATGACGTGGAACTACAAAGGTATGCGCAACGAGCACTTGATCAGACGATAAACTGGTACAGCAAACACGCTTTATCGGTAAACTCAGTAAAAACTAAATTTATACAATTTTCGTTAAAACCTGAAGCCGTCAAAACATCGAGTGGGCATGGGTTGGTTCTGCGAATTTGTTCTGGTGGCTGCAGAGACAATAAATGTTCCTGCCAATTGATAGAGGAAGTAGATTCGATTAAATATCTTGGTATGTTAGTAGATAAGCACCTCAAATGGAACTTACACATCAATACCCTAGTAGCTAAACTGAGAAAACTGAGTCATGTATTTCTCATGCTCAGAAATATTATGGACAAAGAAAATCTAAAAACCATATATTATGCTTTGGTTCAATCTCATTTGATTTATTGCTCAGTAGTATGGTCCAATGCAAATAAGAAAGACCTACGCCAGCTGGTTACATCCCAAAAGTCCATAGTGCGAATAATGGCGCGTGCAACACGTTTAGCTAGATCGGATAAGTTCTTCCAAAAGTTACAAATATTAAAATTAAAATACCTAGCATTGCGAACGCTGATCATATTTGCAATATCCCACAAAAACAGTCTCCCAATAATAAATCATGGTAAAAACACACGAGGAGAGATGTTTGGTAACCATAAAATTCCATTTATGAATACTGCAGCAGGACAAAAACACCTAAGCTATCTCATTCCAAAAATCTTAAATGCCCTACCTCCCGGTCTATCTGAATCAAAAAACATAAAAACCTCCATAAATAGTATGATGGTTGATGAAAAATTTATGGAGAAATTTATTGAATTTTTGCCAATTTTCTCATAGTCGGGATCACGCCTTTGCCTCGATATTCAAACTAGAATTACTTAAACAAATTAACAATAATTTCTTAATTACAAGTAAAAAAAAAAAACAGTGTCTATTAACTATATATTATATATAAGTTTCATTTTTATTTTGTCTATTTGATTAGCAATGAAGATTTTGCCGTTAAATTTTGTTAGATACCTATACCTACACCGAAGAGAAAAGATAGGTAATGGTTATGGATATGAATATATTATGAAGTAATTTCAATTACTAGTGATGAAATTATCAGCAATAAATTGGTCACATGATCGATCGAACTGTACTCCCCACCCGCTATATGAGCAGAGCTCGAGCGGGGGGTATTATTTTGTAAATTAGAATAATATTACGTACCTATAAGTAAGTAATTATCATTGATTTGTATATAGATTATTGTACATGACATAAATAAAGATATTAAAAAAAAAAAAAAAAAAAAGTGAACGTCCACGGCTATGAGGACCCCCAGGATGACCATCTACTTCACAAATACATTCTCATCTGAGGTTCAAAAGAAAAATTAGACGGGCCCCAAATGTTAAAATTAGAACACGAGAGAGACTATTTTCTGTTGTAATGCTGACATTTCTACCACAAATTTTTCAATCTTTCAACCAACTCTTAACAACCAACTTGTGGAGTCGTCAGAGAGAACTGAGACATGTTGGCGGATATCAAGAATGCTGGAATTATTACTCACGTGGAAGTAAATGCTGTTCAACAGCAGAATCATTGCTGTCATTGCTATGAAAACTGGATGAGTCTGGAACTTCACTTCCAGGAACTTCAGTTATATTTGGAAGAGGATTTTGGCTGGGCCTAACCCAATCAGAACAATCCCAGTGATATCCTGAAAATATTGCAACCGAAAAATTACTAAAACATTGTCCACTGAAAATCAGATTTTTTAAAAATCATGAGAAATTCAGTGCACCTACCTCCAAGAATCCGAGCATCATCTTCAACACAGCTCAGTGTTCTTCTTGCTCCTCTAGTTGGTACTTCGGATAGCCTTTTAATATCTGAAATTTATAGAAGAAACATCTTTACAGATTTGTTATGGTCATAATGAATCGCTGATGTCAATATAATAAAGGGACTTATTCATCAATGGTACCGACCTAATAATTATTCATAATTCAAGACATATTAGGAAGGAAGAAACGAACAAGAATTACCGTTGTTGATTTTATGACCAGGGCTATTGGAATTACGGTTCAAATTTTTCACATAGTCTGGATGAACATTCTCTAGTTCATCTCCAGCAGATCCATAGCTTCGAACTGTATCCAAATTATTTAAAGGTCCCGTGTAAACATCATTATTCGATCCAGAAGTGTAAGAGGCAGGTCGAGGAGTGCACTGTTGAAAACAGAAAAGTCTTTGAACCACAATATATCTTTTTAATGCACGAAATGTACTGAATTATGGACCTTATTACTAACTTACTACATTTCACACTTGTTACACTTACTTGGGTAACTTCCAAATTACTCAATTTTGAAGTACGTTTAACATCAGGATTCAATACGGAAGAGGCTTTGTCGATTTCCTCTCCAGATGATCTTCGACGGCAGCATCTGAAATCATTGAATATGATTGACTAGAATAATTGCACGGACAAATAGCAGGGAACGAGGGAATCCTAGATGGGATCATCTCAAATCTCAGTCTAGTAATGAGCACACACTCAAGGTGAGTTTGTGAACAACGAATCACTAACCTGCAGATTAGGCAAATGCAGCACAGGATCAGTAAGATGAGGACAACTACCCCACCAATGAAAAGCTGTTGCCAGGTGAGATTGTAGTAGAATGGAGACGTCGTAGCTGTCGACTGAGGCGGAGGGCACGTGTGATTGGGTGAGCATAGTGGGGAGGCAGGCGAAGGTGGAGCACAAACAAAACCAGGCGGTCCTGGTTGAGGAATACAAGTTTGAGTTGGAGGACACTCGCACTGGGTTGTGGGCATCAGAGTTTCACAGTGGTCACCTGCAATGAAAGCCGATGTAAATGAATTTGTGGATGAGATTCTCTGCAGCAAGATGTGCTTCACAGCCGAACCAATGGAAGGTATATTACACTGATCTAGATAAATTATAACCAAGACACCCAAGAAATTACCTGAATAGCCCATATTACAAGCACAATATAAGTCGTGAGAATGCCCAGGGGCTACAAATGCAACAAAGTCGCTAGCTATGGTGATAATCCGATCAGGATCTAAGCCAATACGTTGTCGGCATATAGCGTTGTTCAAACAATGGCAGTCAAGTTGCAGAACAGGCAAATTTATCGCCTGCAATCCGGCATTCAAAGTTTCAGCATCGACCCCCTAAACAAATAGAATATAATTACAAATAGTGCACCACACTAACATCACCATAACACACAAGTTCTGCATGAACTGTAATTACTTAACACAATGGATGGCGACTTTACTTACCCCTTTGATGTGGATTAAGACATCAGTATCTCCATTTCCAGTATCCTGAATACTAATTAACCCTACGTTAGTCATTAAAGCGATCCTCAGTTCCTTGATCAGTCTTTTCTTCTGAGAGAGAATGAAGTTCAGAGGAGAAATGTCTGGGATTCTGGAAAAATAGTTACAAAATTGATTATGTCACTTCGGCGCTCGAAGACGTACACTCGATGTAATTCTACTTACACACACACAAATAACACGTATTTCACAAGATTCAATAGGATAAAAACACCCTATCGATAAGGATAAAACGTTTCACGCATCCTTCATCCCCATAGACCACATAATATGTGGCTCAGTGTGCTGGGAACATGGATGTATTTTGTATCATCCATGTTCCCAGCACACTGAGCCCCCCTAATCTCTGACAACACTGACCGTTACTGCTAGAGATGGGCAAAACGGTTACATTTGAGTATTAGGTTCCACCGTTACCCCTCTGGGTTGGTAATAGGTTCCAATAACCTGTTATTTATTAATAGGTTATCTCAGAGACCTTCTCACAAGCTCATTCCAACATACCATTCCAAGGTATCATTTTCTATTTTTTGATCCCGACCTACGCTCGTTTGTTATATTGTTATTCCATTCCTAAGTATCATTCCGTTGATCTCTAGTTTTCGTTCCCTACATAAGTTGGGGTTTCTATCAAGTTAATTCCGGCATATTTAAGTGTTAGTGTATTTTCACTCTTTTTCGATTAAAAAAACCCAAGCTATTGTTCTGGCACCACACATTTTGGAGCCTTCCCTGAAACGTTATTTAATAACAGGGTTATTCTGGTAGTAGGTTCCAAGCGGAACCCGGTAATAGGTTATTTTCAACTGTTACGTTAAATACCGCCCATCTCTAGTTACCGCCCAATGCTCATTCCTCATTCTATTTTTACGTGCGCATGTTTGACACTCGTGTTTCACATTTCTCTTTAAAATTTTAAGAATTTGCACTATTTTTCATCATTGATCGAGTTTTTGGCGATGGGCGATTGCGAGAAGGGCAGAATGCACCAATGGCGGGAGAAAGACCGTAAATTATTTGAAAAATTTCAAAGTTTCCTCACTTTGGCACCTTTAACTTCGGGAGATTGTTTGAATGGATCTCGTGAAAACGGTGAGATGTCTCTCAATCGTATGGATCGTTCTCGTTCGCCAAGAGATCGCTATTCTTCATGTTTTTCTCTGCAAGATTGTCGTTCTCCGTTGACATCGACCATTAGGTCCCGCGTTCTGGTACTCGCAAGGATAACCTCCAATCCAGTTTGACAAATTTTCTCGAGGCTGTCCACCCACTGAACAGCACTCGCTCCAAGTCTCCACGACTGAGTCAGCCTGGTGATTTGCAGGTTCCTCCGGATCCCATTCAGGTGACCACAGGTCCAGGCTACAGATCATTCTTTGGATTTCCAGATGATGATGAATTTCTGGGGTGGCAGTTTCCATTGGCTTTGTTGCTCAGATGGGCATCAGCTGTAACCAGCTGTTGACATTTGGCCTGGCCATACTCGCCCTCCCTTCATTGTCTGTTGCTGGGCCTGGGAAACCACCATGGTAGGTAGTGTGATATGATTATCACGGATGACCTTGAACATGACAAGGTGAATGGGACACTGGCTATACCTTGTCCGCGTTGATCAACCCTTTCTTCAACCCCAGTAAAGTATTTATCATATAATACACCACCTTTTTATTCCTTTGTCTGCGTATTATCCTATTTCTAGCATCCCAGGAAAACTCATACCTTAAGCTGGGTACGAGGCAGCCTGAGGCGCGCCATGCGTCAGATGTGGATGTGTTTCCAAGGCGAGGAAAACGGCCTCTACCTACTGAACAGCCCGAGGCATGCGGAGGCTGATCCATCTGAGATGGATCGGGAGGGAAAATTCGGCGAATGGACGCACTCTCGCCTTATTGGTGTTGACAGGTTACTGAGTAAACATGCGTGCCTCAGGGCTTGAGGTATGAGTTGGGACAGTGACATAGGTAACCCTACGTCAAACCATGGCCCCAACTATTTTTGGTCGGTGGGGGTGAAATGATCATCATGGTTGACCTTGAATATAGTGAAGAAGGGATGATGACAGAGATCAGGGGAAGATTAAATGGGATTCCTGTACTGGCCAGACCTCGCCCCTTCCTTCAACCATGGTAAATTATTTATCACATAACACACCTTCTTTCTACTCCCGTGACTGTATGTTATCTTATTCCTAGCATTCCAGGAATACCTGGGGCTGTCCAGGTGAGTGCCTGGCCAACAGTGGGGGGAGTTAAGTGGACCCCCTCACAACTCCGGGCACTACTACATCATTATGTTACTTATTAACTCACTATATTATTAGTTGGCTATCCATACTTTTTGTAAAGGTAAAGGATATAAAGCAAATTTAAATCTAAATAAATTTAACCCTCGGAAAAGCGCAGTCTAAAAAAAGAGAATACTCGGGGTTCATCATTTTGATGCAATGGTTGTTAGGCGGGAGAATGGGCTACTGGAAACAGAATGAAGTCATCATTTGTTCATAACAAACTTTCATTGAACAAAGGTAACCTTATAGGTAACCTTCTTATAGGTTTAGGAACCATCTGGAATAAATTCAAGGAACGAAATTATGAGGTGAATTAAATACCAAAAAATCTAAGTTGGGCACATTATTTGAGGGAGAAAATTAGAGCTAGGGACAGTAGGGATTATCTCTTTGAGCTAAATAATTCATGGGCAACATTAATCACAAATGAATTAATTTTTTCTGGACATTGATATTTTTGACACAAAACCCTCAATGAAGAAAATTCTGAAAGTTACGTTGATGAAGGTGCTACGACCGCTCCTCTGATGGGTGAACTGAATACGATGAGGACTCGTAGTTAGGAAGGTAAAGAGAAAGGTGTTCTATCCATATACTAGCGGCCACTGCAACTTTTCAAAACTAAATTTTGTATCAATTTGATACCGCGTGTATCCGAGGGTTGACCACACATGTGATAAAGTCTACTCACCGAATACTGTAAGAATGTTGCAGCATGTCGTCCCATAAAGATTCAACCACGATCCTCACTGTAGTGTATGACGTGTATTTACCATCACTCACAGATACATTCAGAGAATAATGACCTGTATCCAAGCCTGATGATGCAGATATGACTCCTTGGCGAGGTTCAACAGAGAATAGACTCGGAGTGACCGATGAGTTATTGACAATAGAATAGTTCATTATATCATACTGATCTTGGTCAGTTGCGTGAATTCTGCCAATCTCTCCTCCATTCCATCTTTCTTGATAGGACCCAACCCACACGTCCAAAGGCGTCACGATAGGAGGAAATTGGGATTCTTCTATTACCTGCAATAGTCCGAAGGCGTGAGACGTCGTCTTGTACAACAAGGGCCTCAATGTGACCAATCTATATTAAAATTCACTTTGGTGAAATGAACCAGAACAGTGAAAAAACACTTACTCCTGAACGAAAACGCTGCAAATTATTACACAATGGTTTATTATTTTTCTATATAGATCACTCGTCTACAAAATCACCAACCATCCAATATGAAGGAAAAAAAAAAATAAAATAAAAGAAAAAAATAAAAAATGAAAAAAAAAAAAAAAAAAAATCAAAATCACCAACCATCGATTGCATTTCGGTCAGCTCTAATTTGAACGGAGATTAGGCCTCTTTTGCGATTCACACTCGTGTTTTGATTTATATATATATAATTTTCAATATAAATCCTTAAATTTTCGTAGGGAGCGAACGGTTTGTCCTACAGAGCTCCGCGTGGTCTCAAAAAATTTTAAAAATTCTATAGAATCTTAAATTGAAGGAAAAACAATACCTTTATATCGAATTTTTTTTGAGTTAGGGCGTTTTCAAAATTTCAAAATTGGAACCCTTAGAAGTGACCTACATCAACCAAAAGCTTCGGGGCACAACTAGACCCCAAATGGAGCCTACATACCAAATTTCATCAAAATCGGTCAATGCTAAGTGGCAAAAGTGCCGCGTACGGCGTACGGATGGCCAAATTTTTATTCGATTTTTGGATTCTACGTACCTTGAAACGTAAACCATCAAATTTTGAGGGGGTGTTAAAATTTTTTTTTCTTGGTCGATTCCAAAGGTTCATTATTGAAAATAATAAACCAAAATTATGACGAAAATTGTCAAATGTAAACAAATATTCACCTTAACGATCACCCATGTGTCAGAGTATAGGGTAGGGCTACCATTGTCGAATACTCGAACATGGAGACTGTATGAACTCTCTCTTTTGTGGCTCAGAAGAGCGGCAGTTCGTATGGTCCCATCAGTTTCAATTCTAAAAGAAGACCTCCCTTTCCCAGCCAGTAAATCGAAGATGAATGGTCCAGTGTTTGGTGGCACGTCATTGTCAGTTACCAAGAGTTGGACGACTGGCCAACCAGGTCTTTTGTCCTCCTATTCGACAAAAGAGAAAATACGTAACACTATCTGCATATTATAGTCAAAAAGGGTTCAAGGGGAAGGGGTTTCTGAAAAATCCACTCGGTCGAATTTGTAGAATACAATTCACTCCATACAACATCATTAATACAGGAAAAAACCATTGAATTTTATTTTTGTGGAACTATTGGTGAACTCACTTGAACTATAACAGTATAGTTAGTCTGCGTGAACAACGGAGGATTGTCGTTAACATCGGTAACCTCAATATTAAGCATGACGAAGCTCGATAGACTTGGAATACCATTATCGGATGCTCTAATTTGAAGAACGTAAATAGATATCTGCAATACCGAAATATATCGTATTAATAACAGCACATGCACTCATATACAATAAAATCTACGCGTTGAACAGATAGGTACTAAATAAGTTGAATTAATTTGATAAATAAGTAATAATAAATGTAAGTAACAAGTCAGTATACAGGGTGACCCCCTTCATTTCCTCTACAGTCCAAATTAAATACGCTGCAAATCAATACACAATGGTTTATTATTTTACTGTACAGAACGCGGCTTTTTCAATAAAAACTACCTGCTCTAGCCATAACTTCGCTCTCTGAGAGTCGAGGGTGCATCCATCCCGAAATTTGGCTTATTCAAAGAAACAAACGACGGTCTATCAGCTAAAACTTGAAAAAATCGCAGTTCATCAGCTTCATTTTGAATGGAGATTCGGCCAATTTCCGTAAGTGAACATTATTTAGCGATTCACACTCGTGTTTCTAATTTATTATTCGTCTCAACTTCAAGTCCTTACTGGGAGTGAATGGGGTATTTCGGTGGGTCGGAAATTCAGGTTTTTGACCTCAAATTTGGATTCAGCACCCTTGAAAACCTATGAACTCCAACTTTAAGCCCAATCTAATAATATAAAACGCCAACCGTACGTACGTAGGTATGCACGGAGGGGTTGGAGGGGTCGTGGGAGTGGGGAGAGTTGGGGGCGGGAGGAGTCGGAGTTGGGGGCGGGAGGAGTCGGAGGAGTTGGGGGCGGGATGATTCGGAGGAGTTTGGGGCGGGAGGAGTCGGAGGGAGCGGGTGGAGGAGAGAGTCGGAGGAGTTGGGGGCGGGAGGAGTCGGAGAGAGCGGGTGGAGGAGAGAGTCGGAGGAATCGTTTTTTCCTACTTTTAGTAGGCTTTTCAGCTAGTGATACTATAACATGTGGTAGAAAAATTAATTAAAGAGATCACACGTTTGAAAAAAAGGCGGGCCTCCCTTAACGCACACACACTTATGCCACGCGCGTGTGTGAGTAGTATTTTGTAGTATCCAAGAGGTCCTCCAAGGGTTTCAAAGACAGTTGGCTAGCTACGTCACACCGTTCAAATCTTCAACTTTCCTTAGCTTCTCTGATCTTTTAAAAACATTTTCTCGACGAACAGATTCGATTACCGTTATTCCTGAACCATACTCTTTTGAAAAAAAATAAAATAAAATAAAAAAATTGACTGAAATACCCCATTGTTGGTCATAAAGAGCTCTGGGTGGTCTCGTTCGATTCTAAAAATTCAATACTTTTACTAATTTTACTTAATGGTAAGTACTAACCATTTCTCTATCCAGTGGCTCGGAGACTGTCACTTTACCAGTGTTGGCATCAATCGAGAACTGCTTATGCTTGTCCCCTCTTTCAATAGAATACCTTATCTTTCCATTCAAGTCAGTGTCTTGATCTGTAGCAACAACCTGGAGGAAGAACATAGAAGGTACTGATGAATTCCAGTATCACAAACCAAAAACGATGATATTTTTCAAGAAGTTCCGAATTTGTCTGTAATGGGTGAAAATCCGACTCTAAAATAAACTGTTTACCAACCTGCTCGACAACATCGCCAATCGCACAGTCTTCACTGACGCGAGCAGAATAAGACATCTTGATGAAAACTGGAGCATTGTCATTACTGTCCAACACAGAAATATTCACTGTGGCCTGGTTGCTAAGTGGAGGGGTGCCAAGATCGGTGGCTTGAATGGTCAGCAGATACTCGTGTGCTCTCTCATAATCCAAGGGTTGAACTATAGTTACCACACCTGAAACAAAGATAAAATAAGTCAGTCAAAGGATCTCAGTAATTAGTAATTACAAGAAAATTAAAAAAACAAAAAACATTCTCGTACCTTTTTCGTGATCAATAGCGAACTTTCCATGTTCGTTTCCTCCTATAATTGAATACTGAATTTCCGCATTTATTCCTGTATCAAGTGATGTGGCCATGACTCTAGCGACTTCTGTATCGATGCTAGCACTTTCTGGAATGGTTGCGTGATACGAGCGAGAAACGAACTCAGGAGGGTTGTCGTTGACATCAAGGACCACAACAGTGAGCATTGCCAAGCTCCACAACTGAGGAACTCCAAGATCGACGGCTTTCACTGTGAGATTGTAGTAAGCTTGTCTTTCTCTGTCCAGGAGTTTTGTTAGTGTTATGATTCCACTGTCTGGCGCGATATTGAAGTGACCGTCAACAGAATCCAAGAGGAAGTAACGAACTTTTCTATTCACACCTGAAAGTTAGTTTAGTGTCAGTAAGATGCTTCAGTGCTGCTTAACAACGTTCTTATGATGATAACAACTTTTTTTTCAATCTACGATGAAAGTCAGAAACTAACCTATATCATCGTCTGATGCATGCATTTTCGTAATTAGAGTTCCTATGGTGGCGTCTTCTGCAATAGATGTAGTGAAGTTGGTAGCAGGGAACATAGGAGCGTTGTCGTTCAAGTCGGAAAGAGAAAGTTCTATTATTGAATTACATTCCCACTCAGGATGTTCTTTATCTTGCACATGAGCAGAGAGAGAATATTCTGCGATTTTTTCTCTATCTAGGGTTCTAGCAGTTTTCAATTCCCCTGAAATAAGAGAAAATCATTGAAAATATATGTAGAAACAACAATGTTGAAGAGATATCGAGATTTTCAAGACATAAAATATATTATCCAATGAGGAATTTCACCGAATTCTGTTTGCATTTTTCCTGAATAGTTAATGGTGTGGGATAGATGAAAATCGGGCTGATTTCGGAAAATAAGTCTCCTGTTATTTTTGGGAGACAATCAAAACTTTTGATTTCAAAACTAACCGGGAAAACGGACGTGAAGCGGGAACGCTCGCTGATTGGGCTGTTCGGATCGCCGTCTCCTCCCAGTGTTGCCCATTGGGACGACGAAATCGTGTTTTCTAAGAGAAAATTTATCAAACAAAAACAGGGGAAACCTAATTTTCCCCATCTTGCTTTTTCTATTTTTTTCTTCAGTTTTTCGATTTCAAACTTTACTGTTTCGTGAAATTTTGCATCTGGGGACTATAGATTTCTCGATCTCAGCGCTTCAAGCGGCCATAAATGAACTATTCCAGGATGACGTCATTTTCCCGTTTTTTTTTAACATTCGTATTTTCTAAACTGCTTTGATTATTCGTAAATCAGGAAGTTCGGGCTGAAAGTTTGCCTTAGGAGGTTTGTCGAGGTGCTGAATCCGATTTTGGGGTCAAAAATAGGAAATTCCGATATGGTGAAATTCCTCATTATCAGATTGACTCAGAAAAAATGTTTGAGCGAAACAGTAAAAATTAAAAAAAATAGGTGCCCACCAACTTTCAAAGTTCAAGTATTAAGGTGCAGCAACACTGCAACCTGACGAGTACTAGAGAGGACCCCTCCAGTGTATTTAGATGGGGGCGGCGACACAGAGACCTGAGTGGACCAGAGATGCAGACCTGACTCCATGGGGAATCTGTCTTGGTCAGGTCAGGACCTGAGTCAGGCTCACCCTCTACCACTCTATCTCTATCCAGCCTCTCACAACTACCCCAGTACGCGCGACCGTCTCAACAACAAAAACCCTCCTTTTGACACTCTTTCTTTTGTTTTAGTCAGTGATGAGTTATTATTTCTCTCAGGTCTTGTTTCTCTCTATTAACTGCTCATTGGTCAGCCTATCGAAAAGTGTTCTAAATTCTTCAAATTTTCATATATCGCCAATGCATGGAGACAACCACAGCTTTTTGACACTCAATGAACATGTTGAAACATAAAATTTTAAATCGGAATGTGATTTCGACTCAAGATCAAGGAGCAGTAATTGACATGGCTCCTCTCGCTTCTGGGGTACAACAGGAGGATCCAGTCAGGTTGGGTCTGGTCATGTCACAGTGTCGCCACACCTTTAGCCCAGAAATACTAACAAGGCGCCTCGCGAGCGTTTAGGTAGATATGAATGAGTGCCAAATCACGTGACATTGTATTTCCCACCCCACTCCACCACCGCTGGTATTCCTCAGGTAGTGTCTGCTTTGTGAGTATCGCCTTGGCCTTGAGAATGTCGTCTACTGGTGAGTAATGCACGTAAACCCAATAGTTACTACGCTTGAGAAGCTCCTTGTTAGTATTAAACGTCAAATGTTTTATTGAGCGACAAAATTTAAAAAAATGAATATGAGTTTTTGAAAGCAAAGCTAATGATCAAATTGCCTTTCATTCTTTCCAATACTTTCCAAGGTCCTAGGTTAATACCGGCTCATGAAAAATTGTACGCCTCAGAGGCGCATTGTTAATATTGGTGAAGTAGTAGTACATGTTAGTACTTCAGGGTTAAGCAGATATCGATTCTGAAAAGAAATGTCGGAAGAACGTATTTACCAGAAGCTCGATCGAGAACAAAGTTTTCAGAACCATTTCCAGTCAAGTAGTACCGTAGTTTTGAATCCAGATCAAGATCAGCTGCCCGTACAGTAAGAATATATGTACCTGGTGGAACTCCTTCAGAAATGGTTTCCTTATAACGGTACTTCAAACAATAAGGCTGTTGGTCTGTAATATTACATCAAACAGGTTTATTCAATTATTGAAATGTATGAGTCAACATTAATCGAAACTTGAACAATGAATTCAATAATGTCTTATTGGCTTACCGTTAGCATCCAGAATATCAATGGACACAGTGGTGACAGCTACATGCTTTCCATCAGTGGCAAACAGGGAAAGATGATAGTGGTCAATTGATTCCCGGTCGAGAGGCCTAGCTACATAAACTTCACCAGTGACACGAACGTCAAACTGGGTGTGTGGGTCACCCCGGATAATGTGGTATTCAACGTTTGTGGCTTCATTGTCCAAGTCTGACACCGCCACTTGAACAACAACTGTCCCAGGTATTGCGTCCTCGCTCACTAAAAAAATTAATAAAAATTATAGGTGTAGGACTTGTTAATGAAAACCAAGTTATAGTTTAAAAAAATTAGGTTATATGATTGATGCCAGACTGTTTCTGGAAGCCCGGGCTGCTCACTTTGGTGACCATGGGGCGGATTCCATCGACAAGGCTAGTGAGAGATCACTCACACTCATCTGAGTTGAGGAACTCCCTCCACTCAATGGTCCGTAATCATAGTTGAGTGAGATGGCCCACTTATGACTATTGAGAACGTAGGCGAGAATTTTAGACAACTTCAAAAGAAAAACTCGTCATTCTTGACGTGAATATGGAACAGTCCTTACCAGCAGCAGTGTAAGTATCTTGCAAAAATCGTGGAGGATTGTCGTTGTAATCGATTAGTTGAATGTTGACGGTTACACTATTAGAATTGGACGGAGTTCCACTGTCTGTTGCGACAACTGTCAACGTGTAAGAAGGGATTACTTCTCGGTCCAGAAGGATGAGAGTAGAAATCCAACCAGTGTGGGAGTCGACAGCAAAGACTTCAGTTCCTGAACCAGTGATTAGGTAACGGACTTCACCATTTGATCCCTCATCAGCATCAAATGCGTGCACTGAAACAATTCACAATAATATGAAAACTGAATTTACAATTTTGAACAGAAACGTGGGAAAGGAAATGACATGGAAGAACGAGAGGTTACGCTACCATACATATAGGATGCTCCTCCATAGGAAGTGATACCACGCGACTAAGTGACAGATCCTATCTTGTATGAAACCATTTGGTTGACCCGCTGCGCAGAGATATTACAAAAAATGGACCCGGTCTTTTTGGATTTTGTATTTCTGTACTTTTCTTTAAAAAAGCTGTTATGTACCAAACTTTGGCACAATGGTAACAAAGTTGAAAAAGGTCCAAGTACCAAGATGTACTAAGTTAGGGCAATGTCAAGTACTTAACAAATGCATTCAATAACATTTATTGAAAAAAAAAAAGTTTTTTGAAGTTTTTTCTCATTACGTCGCTAGGTAACGCTTCCAGTGGAGGACCAGTCTTAAACTTCTACAAAGATGAATTGATTGTAATGGGAAGTTCACGTGAAAACTTTGGGCATATCTCGAAAATTGTCCATTGGGGTAGGTAGCTACATGTACTTCTTCTTTAGAGCCAACGCAACAATTACGCCTCTCCAATTACTAGGTTAGGTTGGCCAGCCCTGTTTATAAAGGGAATTTCACAAACTTTTTCTCGTAAAAGATAAAGAAAAAATGCTTACCTAGCTACTTATTACTGAATACAGACAGACATACGTGAAACCAAAATTGTTCAGAAAGGTCAAATAATACGTGATATTCAAGTGGAAATTTTGATTTTGGAGGACATTTTTTCCCCATTGAAAAGTGAACTGCTTCCTCTACTGTTGTAGATTTGGAAGCAAAACGATAGGTACTATAAAACATTTCAGTTTGTTTAAGATTGAAGCTCCAGCTCTAAAGGTGCGATTTCCCTGGCGCGTCTGCGGTGGGTGGCTGTGGCTAGTGACCAGACGCTCCCCACTGCATCAGTGGTTTTAGATTAAACCGATTTCCCTGACGAGGCCGTGGCCGGCGGCTCCAAGACACCGCCGCAGCTGCGACCCGACTGGTCTAGTGAGCAGTCCATCCGCGCCGCCTTCGCGGCTAGGGTATGCAAACCCGCAATGTTTTTAAAATTTACTGAGTTACAGAATTGAGCCTGGCGTGTATGGCAATGAATTTGTGAGACTGAATTATTCACAAGAAGATCAGTACTGAACCAACGTTTTCTCTTCTCATAAATATATAACCCTCTGAAAAGAGAGACATGTTTAGGCATTAAGAAATTTCCTATATACCTACCTATTATTTCACACCTGAAAAGTCTACTAAGTGGATCTAGGACATAATCTACTTCGTATCCATAACCCGATTGTTATAAATGATCCGATGCATATTTATTCTCAAAAATTCAATAATTTAAATTTATAGGGAACCAGCCAGAGTTTCAACCCCACAATCCCTGAAATTACCATCAAAATCGAACGGAAACTATGGGCGTTATGTTTCACCATCTAGTATCCCGAACCCACAATTTTTGAAAATGTTATCGAATTTGGATGGAAAATGTGGATTCGGACCGTAACTTCATGCTTGTTACAAGGATTGTTTTGCTTGTTACAAGGATTTACGGACGCACAGACCTACTTACAGACACGGAACCAAAGAAGAAGACAGACACAGAAACCAAAAATGTTCAAGAAGAAACGTAAAATTTGAGTGGGAATTTTGATTTGGAGGACTTTTTTTATCCTTGAAAAGTGAAAACAATTATTACTCTACCTTGGTAGACTCAGAAGCAATACTCTGCCAAACTGGCACATAGCTTCCTCATCACTAGGATCGACCCCTCCTACTCGCTGAAAATTTGATTGAAATCGGATCAAAACTGCAGAAATAGGTCGGTTCTGGAAATAGGCCTCATTAAGTCTTCTCTAACCAACGAAACGATGAGGTCAAACTATTTCAAGTTCAGCAGAAAGAACGATCTGAAAAGTTGTTCATAATTTCTCAGTCGATGAGAATATTGTGAAATCCCTCTTCTGTTCTTGCCAAAAACATCGGTGAGTGAGGCTCCCTATCCATCAACAATGCCAGTGAATGGGCCACAACAATAATCTCGCGCGACATGATCGAAACTGGAAAAAAAAGTGACCGCGCCGCGCCTCTTCGAGAAAACGCTGTTCCACAGCGCGGCTGGTGGCTGAGTAGGTACCTACATGACAAAATCGCCAGCCGCAGACGCGCCAGGGAAATCGTACCTTAAGGTCTTTAAAACTGCATCTAACTTATTACAAATTAAATTGAATGAAAATAAAGGACACTGAAAAGCGTGGAAAGATTGTGAATGTAAAGCTGTAAGGCTTAAGAAACGTTGTGGAGCTTCTGAGAGAGATGCCTGAGGTTGACGTGCCTCAACTCTGGCCTTACAAGCCTAGGAACACTAACCTTTCAAAATCAGACTGCCTTCCTTGATATTTTCAGCAATCCGCACATCATAGTGTTCACTGTCAAAGTACGGTTTGTTGTCATTATAATCCAGAACTTGTAAGGATATTTCAGTAACCGATGTCAAAGGTGGGCTGGAATCAGTGTAGGCTAGAACTCCTATTACGTGGGAAGCTTCAGTTTCTCTGTCCAATTGTCCTACGAGCGTGATCTGTCCGCCAGCATCAATGTTGAAAAGACTTTTGCCCGAAAGGAGTTTGTACTTTACAGGCATTTCTGACACAAGCTTGACCCTTGTAACAACTGTGCCTGAAAAGAAGAAACAATAGTTAGAGGTCAGAGACATAAGAAATCACTGTTATAAATTTAAAGAGATTATTGATTATTGGGTAAGTATTACGGACACAAATCTAGGATTTGAGTTCAAATGAAAATTTACAAAAAAAAAAAAAAATTATAATTTCTCACTTAAACCTACAGATAACAGACAAGAAGTGGAGGGATACGAGATAATTTGATTTCTCCATTTCAATTATGTAGGTGCTCTTCAAATAAAGGATCAACTGTTACTAAAATAAACTAACGATATTACATACCTGGAGTAGCACTCTCAGTAACGAAAAACTTGTCGTCCCTCCTTTCAAATAATGGAGGTACATCGCTAGGAGACATCACGTAGACATTTACAGGCACTTCCGAGTGAAGACGAGGTGATCCATAATCCGTTGCTCGAATGAAAAATTGAAATACTTGATTTTCTGAAAACAAAAAAAAAAGATCTCTAGTTAATGTTGAGAAGTCAACCCTCCATCGGCCAATTTCTTAATCATATCTATTGGTGCTGGGAATAATTTATCCAATGGAGCGATAAAATTTAGCTGGGCGAGCTGAATTTGCTCTTGGTGGACCCAAGAAGCTGAACTTTCACAAGGGCGCCAATAAGAAAGCAGATACTGAATAACAAACTGAAATTCTTCCTGATCAACAGGGTGAGCTAAATTGGCATCTCAGCTAAGTTCGTCATCATTGAGAAATCGACAATAATATTTACTTACACACCAACGAATCCCAAAAAATATACCAAGGTGTTACGGTTAAGGTCGAACCACCGATCAGGGTTCGATTTTACAACTAATTTGAGACTTTTTTTGTCTCCTGACTTCATATTTTTGACCCCCTCGAAATCCTAATTTTTTCATTTTTAAGATGTTTTTCGTATTAAAACAGCCATAACTCCCTTGTTTTTCAGTCAAAATTCAAATGTAATTACACCGTTGGGAAGAGCGTTAAATTCTCTATCCCCCTAGTGCCAAATAAAACTTTTTAAAAAAGACTTAGATGTTAAAAAATGAGCCCGAATAGTAAAATCTCGGAAATGTACAGTTTTTTCAAACGTTTGTAAGCCTGACTGAAACTGCCGGTTAATTTCCCACTGTAACCCCAAAAGTTGACCCAAAAGCTCAGCTTTCCAACAGTATGATCAGAATTGTTTCCAATATTTTTATTACTGGAGAAAACCGCGCTTGAATGAGAAAAAACGTGATTTTCTTTTCAACGAAATCGACGGTTTGACGGGATTTCTCACTCTCCATCCAACTCCGAATCCTCCCGTCAAACCGTCGATCTCGTTGAAAAACTATCACGTTTTTTCTCATTCAAGCGCAGTTTTCTACACTAATAAAAATATAGGAAACAATTCTGACCATACTGTTGGAAAGCTGAGCTTTTTGGTCAACTTTTGGGGTTACAGTGGAAAATTAACTGGCAGTTTCAGTCAGGCTTACAAACGTTTGAAAAAACTACATTTTCGAGATTTTACTGTTTGTGCTCATTTTTCAACATTCGAGTCTTCTTTAAAAAGTTGTATTTAGCACTAGGGAGATAGAGAATTTAACTCTCTTTCCAACAGTATAATAATTATATTTGAATTTTGACTGAGAAACAAGGGAGGTATGGCTGTTTTGAATCATCAAAAATTAACTTCCCTCGACCGGGGATCGATCTCCTATCGTTCCGATTCTGAATCGGAGCTCCTACCACTTGAGCTAAGGAAGCGAATGGACAGAAATGCGAAGAGGTCGCTGATCACAACAGCTGTTTTAATGGCGTAAGGTCGAAAATACGAAAAACATCTTAAATATGAAAAAAATCGGATTTTAAGGGGGTTAAAAAAAGACGCAAGACAAAAAAATTATTGGTTGCCTGTAAAGTCGGTATACGGGCGAAAGTTTTATTACGTGACAACGACTTTGAGTGGTAAAATAATTTTAATGTTAATATTCATTCGTATAGTAGGAAGAAGGATAAAATAATAGTAACAATTTAAAACATTTATTTATACAAAGAATTATATTTAAAACATGAATTTATACAAATAATCTCGCACTGAATTTCATATTAACAAAATTTTATTTGAGCTCGAAGAGAGAAATTCAAAATTTAAACAAATTATTATTGGTTGAGAAACGAAATAAACGTCATTTATTTCATCATGTTATATTATCAGTCTGAAATTATTTACCTTTGCTGTTTGAATTGTTGCGATGGACGAAACTACCTTCACATTATCACTACACAATCGTTTTACAATTAACTGGCAACGTGTAAAATTGTATGCAGGCGCCTAAATAGAAGCGCAAGACATGAACCGGTGTGTATGCCTATCTCTCTCGCTCTGTCTCTCTCGCTCTTAGGCGGAAGAGAGAAAGAGTGAGAGAAGTGGAAGGGACGCGTGCCTCTCACTCGCTCTCATTGTGGGCGCATACAAGAGCGGAGCGTAACGCAGTTTCTTGAAGTGTCACCCGGCAACGCAGTTTCTTGAAGTGTCACCCGGCAAACCAATTTATAAGACGTGGTCACGTCAAAAAGTCGCAAATTAGTTGTAGAATCGAACCCTGGCCGGTGGTACGACCTTAACCGTAACACCCTGTATTACGATGTACTACCGACCTAGAAAGGTTCTTGTTCATGTTATTTTTTGTTTCAATTTCGACATTTTCTATTTTTTGTGAGGCAGTTTACCTATACTACACCTTCTGTCGCCCATTTGATCCACAATTCCGAGTGACCTGGCCATGGTCGACCGAAATGTGACCGACAAGCTGTTTCAGCACCACACTAGTGTTGGCGCCAGCCTGGAATGAATCCTACATTGCTCTATTCCAACTCCTCAGTGTCCGTTTCAGCTGTCCGTTGTACCTATCTCGAAACTTTTCAAATTTTAGCGTGAGTTCCTCAGTGACTGGCAGAGAACCGACGGAAGGCGAAAATGGCCGGCCGAGAAGCAAGTTCTCCTATTCATCCATGAATGTGAGAGTAGCCTACCCAGCGCCGCAAATGGCTTCATATCCACAGAACAAAAATTGATGCATGAACCGAGGATCCAGCCATGCATCATGGTCACTGGGCTGAAAGCTGGATCTGGGAGCCCGAGAAGCGTTCTGATTGGTGGAGCTCCAGGACGTAGTTATTGCGGACTGCAACAGATCGCATTCATGATCGCTTGTTCCCAACCTCATCACAACAAGTCACCTTGTTTATCACATATTTTTCTCCTTGGTGCGTTACCAAGGAGAAAAATCTAAGTAGTTAATTCGATAACATTTAGTTATATTCGCGATATATATGAAAAAATCGAGCAATTTTCAATAATACACAGGGTTTCAAACGTTTCTATGGGTGGCAGTTGTTGATCGAACATTTGAACTACTGGCGATAGGGACAACAACAATTGCAAGGGCAACTTTGAAAATACCTTTCGCCTTGATTGGTTTTTCCAAGAAGTTTCCAAGAAATCTAAATGATGATGAAACGAATAGTAATCAATTTCTGGTCATTCGAAAGGATTTGAAAAGAAGCGGTATGGAGATAGTGTGGCCTCCCCCCACCACTTCAGTTTCCATAGTAGTTCTTCAGCTGAAAGTAGATGGCGCAACTGAGGCAGCCTCAAAAATGCTTGCACACCATCTTAACATTAGCTTTCTCCTCTGATAACTTATCTCCAGTACTCTGTGATCATGGTGCTCTCTGTCTACTCCATGGCAGAAGCTGGCTAGTTACAGAAGGGGGCTTTAGATGCGAGAGGATATTAAACAGCATATACGTATAGGAGACTATTAAAGTAAGTTAGCATATGTTAGAGATTATCAAAATGCGTCCTTATTTCTGTCCAATCATGTATTGTTTAGTAATTTACTTATTACTGTAATGTATACCTAGTAGATATTAATTTATTTACCGATATGGAGCAATTTTGCAAAGATCTAATGTCGGGTGAGAAATCCGAGCAAATCGCATCGCATCATGAATTTATCTTCTTGTAAACGTGTACAAAATGGCGCCAAATAAACATATCTATCTATCTAAGCGAGGCCATATCTGCCAGCTATTCTTTGCCTCACTACGCTGGATGCCTTCAACCAGACAACTGAGATCTACTTGTGTATTGCTTTTGTCAAAGTCCTGAGTGTTTTTCTCAAACTAAATTCATTTAAATCAATAATTTACCATGGGTATTATATTTCATAATGGAATATTGCTTTGTTTATCTGGAAGATCTCGTTAGACTTATCCTCGATGAGACCAAGATTGGAGGGATATTTCTTTACTTCTTGGCATTGGAATTTTAATACGTCGAACATGTGAATAGCAGAAGGCAGAGGACATTCTGAAGGGATTTAGATCAGTTTAATAATAGCAAACTTACCATATGGGAGCGCTGACTTCTGTAATGAGAGGCCTCCAGTGTTCTTGTTGATGAAGAATATATCACGAACCCCACTGACCTCTCTTTCATAAATTGAATACTCAACTTGAGATGCTTGATCCTCATCTTTGTCAACAGCTTTCACCTACATTATAAAATGTATCAATGTATGTAAAAAGTACTTGTTATGTAATTAGAGTAATTTTTTAGTAGGCTCACAGTTTCAGGGTTTATGATCTCCAACCACACTAATACTCGTAAAATGGTGAGTTTTGTGCGCCTGATTTTTTTAAAAATTTTAATCGAAATTAGACCTCATCCTCAGAATTTTTACACAGCCGTTCTCTTTTTGGATGAGCAGATCTTTTTCTGTGATTTTTATAAGTTTCGACTGTTTGTGACGTCACGCGCCCCTCCCCTGTGACGTCATAAACGCGCCCAGCCCACTGTGACGTCATAAACATTCGAAACTTATAAAAATCATGGAAAAAGGTCTTCTCACGCTAGAAGATCCGCGTTTGGTGTCAAAATTCTCAGAATGAGGTCTAGTTTAGATTAAAAATAACAATAAACGGGTTTTCCGACCCATGCGCACACCCCATTTGAACAAGATGAAAATACCATAAAACACATTTCAAGATTAAGAGAATTTGATGAAGAGATTCAACGGAAGTAGAGACGTACCTTCAAGAAGCCTGAGTTGATAGTCAAGTTGCTGTGAATACATGCTTTGTACTCTGGCAAAACGAAAATGGGCGGATTGTCATTCACATCAGAGACCCAAGCTCTAACTGTTGAGAATCCCAATTTTCCACCGCCATCATAAGCTACAACTGGTATTTCATATACCTTTTGTTGTTCACGGTCCAGAGAGACCTTTGTGAATATTTCACCTGTGAAATGAAATCAATGTTAGGATTTTTCAAACTTCGAAGGGTGAAAGGAACAGAAGTTGCTTTCTTTGGCCAATAACCTCTCTGTGGTAATTCTTCTGTTACACAAAAAATGCATTATTGTGCTTCCCAGGGACATTTGAGGTGGTGATATATCAAGAGTTGTGACGAAAAGAGTTGGGCAAAATCATACTCACGAATATGATTAAGATTTTCAATCACAGGAATACGTTTCTGTGATTATGACTAAGATTAAATTCGTATTCATACAGTAAGAGTATGATTAAAATCGTAATCACAGAGTATGATTAAGAATACATTGTTAATCACAGGAATAATAGGATCAAATTTTTATTCACGCACTATGAGTATGATTAAAGTCATAATCACAAGAAAACTACGATTAATCATAGAAAATCCGTGATTAATCAGTTTTTCTGTGATTACGACTTTAATCATACTCATAGTGCGTGAATAAAAATTTGATCCTATAATTCCGATGATTAATCACAGATTTTCTGTAACAATGTATTCTTAGGCCCACTTTCACCAAAAGTTGTTCTAAACTTGCTTAGCTAAACGCGTTAATAGTTAATCTGAAGGAATAAACCCGGCAAGATGGCGAGCATCTTTCACCAACCCAAATCATCGTTAAACGTCGTTTAAGATAATCGAGTCTGTCTAAACTTGAAATGTCGAGCGGAACGAATGAAAGTTGGACGTTATGACGTATTGGGGCAATAGAAACTTTGAACAACAACCACTCTCGCGCTTGCTATCAGTAGATTCCCGCCTTTTGTATCACTATCAGTGTCAGTTTTTCAAATTCCTTGTTTTTTTTTGTGCTGATTCCTGTGGTTTGTTTCGAGTTTTCCGGTTTCCTTCGTTTTATTTTGCTGATTATTTTCATCACCTACCTATTGAGTTATTACACATCATCACTTTGAGCCGCAACGAGCGCAATAACTCCAGTATTTCTCCGGATTCAAGTACCTTCCTTGATGTATCCTAGTGAAACACAGTGGCCGCCGCCTTGTTCTGAACGGTAGGATTGTACCTCGATAATTTGAATGATTACTGATGGATGTAAACTCGAAGATGAGGGCCCCCAATTTCACCTCAATACAAATTTATTTTGGTCGAACTGGTCTTTTCGTATCATAGTCAATTTGTATAATTCGTCCGAATAGAAACAACCAAGGAATGTAAGTTGCACTATTATGTTTCTGAAAAAAAAAACATTATTCATTCCAAATTAACGCTTTAAACTTATTTGTCCGACGGGAACTCGAGGCGAGTGTCAATCTAGTCGAGCACTTGGACGACTGGGGGATTGGAAAGGCAGAAACTCAATAACGTACATAATCTTTGAATGTGGAATCCGATCCAGGATTCGACTCGGACGTCATCGTCAACGTCAGAGGAGTCAAAAATAATTCGAAATGCAAAAATAATTCGCAATTTCATTACGAAAACAATCACAAATCAATGCGCAGCCATAATGAATTGGTAGTTAAACGAGGTAAGCTAGTTTATTTGGCCGAATTTCGACCGTTTAAACTCGACCCCCCCCCCCCCCCCCCGAGATGGAGTTTAAACTCGCAAATCGCTCTGGTGAAAGATGATTATTACTTAACGTCGATTATCTCTCGCCTCTTTTGGTTTAAACTCGTTTCGAATGTTTGGTGAAAGTGGGCCTTACTGTGTGAATACGAATTTAATTTCAATCATAATCACAGAAACGTAATTCTGTGATTAAAAATCTTAATCATATTCACGAGTATGATTTTGCCCAACTCTGGTGACGATCGGAGTTTCATGGCACCTTCAGAGTCAGTAAACTTGACGAACAGGAAATAAATACAACCCTATTCCTCCTCATCTTTTTTCGATCACATTGGCAGTGTTTCGACACACTCAACATAGTCAGCAATTTTAATGAACAGTTCTGGAAACCAAACTGAAGGATTTGATGAACATAACACTGACCTGTGATGTTGTTTATTGAGAATTTCTCATTCATCAGATCTGACTGGATCATGTACGAGATTGTTCCAAATTGATCAGAATCCTTATCCGTGGCCATCACTTTCACCACTTTTGCTCCAGGCGGTGCATTTTCCGAGACCTTGGCTTCATAAAGATGTTTGTTGAATTCAGGACTGTGCTTGTTGGCAGCTATCATTTCAATGGTGACTTTTGTAAAGCTTGTATAGACACCATCACTTACAGAAACGTTCAGCATGTGGGCTCTCGATTCAACTAGCTTGTGTAAATTGGTCAACGATATAATGCCTGGAAATTAATTATTTATTCTAGTTAATTTTGTTGTTGAATATGATCATCACTTTCATCATAATGTACAATGGCTACTATCACAGGGATGCATTATGGTTCACATAAATTGGGAAATATAAACGTGATCGGATGGAAACATGAATTAAGTACATTACTTTCAGGGAGCCAAACTATTAGCTTGCACTGGGTTCATAGACACAATGAGTGCTCCCTACGATTGTGATTGTCACAACCAAGCACCAAATGCATCAATGAATAGGAAATTTACATAGCAACTCTACAAATTCACTAAAATACAAACTCATACCTGTATCTTTATCCATAGAAAATGTTTGTTGCTGGTTTCCTCCAACAATGCTGTAAGATAAGCGATTGTGATCAATTGCATCAGGATCACTAGCAGACACAATTGTAACAACTTGTCCACGAGACGCTTCTTCTGATAACCAGGTATATACACTTTGCTCCAACTTCGGTGGGTTATCATTCATATCAAGTACTGAAAATGTAACATATAATTGGTTAATAAACGAGCTCGTGAAGTTGATTTATAATCATGCTCCGTAGATCAATACAATAGATATTACAAGTAGTATTTCCGACCAAATACAAAACTCTTCACGTACGCAGAGAAAAACGCTGCAAATCATTTCCCAAAGGTTTATTATTATCTGTACAGATCACCCTTCTGTATAGATCTCTCCCTACCATTCGTAGGTACCTACTACCTACTACCTACTAGGGCAATTTTGAAAATTTCAACCCCAACCAAATGAAAATGAAGGGTACCTATGGTTGGTAGGGAGAGATCTATACAGAAGGGTGATCTGTACAGAAAATAATACACTTTTGGGCAATGATTTGCAGCCTTTTTTTTACCTACCAACCATTTTTACCTACCACACCATACTGCCTTCACACCTTCACAATCAAGTTTATTAGAGAGAACTAAACGCTTCACACTCGATTATTCGTTGGTCGATGCCCATCCACAGAAAAAAGTGAGGTTTGGCGATGGCGGACGAGGGGGAGGGTTTGGGCAAATTTGGTCCCACCTATCGGTAGCCGCAATTTTCCGAAAAGGCGTGCTTCGCGCGTTTTTTGAACGTTCTTTCTCTGGGTACGTGGGGAGTTTTGTATTTGCACGGAAATACTATTTGTTATCCTAAATTCATCATAGGAACATAAATGTACGTAAAATAAGAGTATAATTCTGCATGAATTAATCAATTAATCTTGGAATATCTCAACTGCACAGAACAATAATGAACCATTGAAAAAAATAAAAATGATAAGAACACGAGGACGAACCGTGAACCCAAACGTGAGCTGTATTGGATAGACTTGGAACTCCATTGTCAGTGGCGACGACGATTATATGGTGGAGAGTTTGTGTTTCGTGGTCTAAGGATCGCTTCAAGTAGATGGAACCGTCGTCGGCATCAATGTGGAAAAAATCAGCAACGCTACTGTCACTTTTGTCCAGGGAATAGTGAATCTCTCCGTTGGAACCTGGAAAGTCAATTACAGAAATCATTTTAACATCGGAGGGAACACGAATAGAACTTGATAGACAAACTCCACTGTAAAAACGCTGCAAATTATTACACAATGGTTTATTATTTTTCTGTATTGATCACTCGACTGCAAAGCCACCAACCATCCAACATGAAGAAAAACATCGATCGCATTTCAGTCAGCTTTAATTTGAACGGAGATTAGGCCTCTTTTGCGATTCACACTCGTGTTTCTGAATTATCGTACGTCCAACCCTTAAATTCTCGTAGGGAGCGAACGGTTTGTCCTACAGAGCTCCGCGTGGTCTCAAAAAATTCTAAAAATTCTATAGAATCTTAAATTGATGGAAAAACAATACCTTTATATCAAAATTTCAAAATTAATTTTTTGACTCTTAGAAGCGACCTACATCAACCAAAATCTTCGGGGCACAACTAGACCCCAAATGGAGCCCACATACCAAATTTCATCAAAATCGGTCAATGCTAAGTGGGGAAAGTGCCGCTTACGGCGTATGGCGGACGGACGGCCAAATTTTTATTCGATTTTTGGATTCTACTACGTACCTTGAAACTTAAACCAACAAATTTTGAGGGGTGCTAAAAAAAAAAAAAAAATGTTTCTTGGTCGATTCCAAAGGTTCATTATTGAAAATAATAGCGAAGAGGAGCCCTACGAATCGTCTGTGCCTACCGAACAGTATCAGAACCCGCTATCTTTGTACTCACGAGGGTCATACCCATTCAGCTGATGGCTTCAGAGAGGAAAAGAATCTTTGACAGAAGGGATGAAGGAGACAGGGACCGCATAGCCAAGGAAGAAAGGGAGCGCACAATGGCAAATTGGCAAGATATATGGACGGGAGAACATAGAGGAAGGTGGACTGCACGGTTGGTGCCAAACATTCAGACGTGGATGGAAAGAAAACATTGAGAAGTGAACTTCTTCCTTATGCAGTTCTTTACGGGACATGGACTGTTTTATGCCTATCTGCATAAAATGGGAAAGGTATCTGCCCCAACATGTTTACATTGCCAGAACAATGAAGATGATGATGTGCTCCACACCTTCAAATGCACCACATGGGCACCTGAAAGAAATCAGCTGATGGCGGACCTGGAGATACCTCTCCAGAGTTCAACACCAGAGGCTGTTGTTAGCAGGATACTGGAAGGTGAAAGGAGCTGGACTGCTGTGGCAGAATACACGGAGAGTATCTTGACAAGGAAGATACTCTTAGAACGAGAAAGAGAGAGGAGGGAACATCTGGTCCGCCCCATCACCCAGAACTGATTAAACGCCCCAGGACTCAGCCCGAATTAATGTGCTAAACAGTTCCGGGCTGAGCTCCAACATGGGGGGAAAGAAAAGGAGGTGTTTTTTTAGTGGGTTTGAATCCCACATAACCTGGAGGACGCGGACCCTTCCAGGTATCTTACGAGATCCAACTCCACCTATGGATCTTAGAGATTTTCTCACCTGCCTGCCGGAAAAAAATATATATATTGAAAATAATAAACTAAAATTATATCTATTACCTGTATCATTGTCATGTGCAGTAAGTTTCAGTAGAATAGTGCCAAAAGGAGAAGCTTCCGAAATTGACACATTGTAAGAATCCAACGAGAAGGCAGGTGCGCAGTCATTTACATCGGTCACCATAACGCTTACCAGCACATCCGCAAACACTCCTGACACACTATCCGTTGCTCTGACTGTTAAATCGTACTCTTGTTTGTTCTCATAATCGAGCTCATCAACTATGTAGAGTCCACCTGAGGAAACATCGGAATACTTTATTGAAAACATCGAATAATAGTGGTATCGAGAGAGTGTTTAGACTCACTCGATGAAATTAATTAAGTAATTGATGATACTTAGATAAATAAATTTTCGTCAGGGACTGTCACCACTATAAACTTCGAGCAAAAGGGGGATAAATATTTTGACATTCATAGGTGAACAAGGTGGAGTAGTTTTACCCTAAGTGTAAATAAAGAATTTATTATTGTTACCACCAGGGAGTGACCACAACAATAGATTCACCAAGTTATCCATCACACCATCTACTGACAATACAAACGTTCAAGGAAAGAGAGGGGCAGATCATGTTGAACAGGCAAGCAACAGTAAATACACAGCATTGAGCGTTCAGTGTTTAATCAAGAAAACAAGGAGGCAGAACAAAACTAACAGGAGAAACGCAAAATAATACAACTTTGGAACTATACTAATGTCAAATGGACAAACAGACTCGACAAGAGAGGGAGAAGCCCAACCAAATGATCAATGACAAATCTAAAACCAGAATTGTCCTGAAACAGATAATGCAATGGTAGCGAGGAGAGGGGAGGAAATAAATCAGGCGTTTCCTTAGTTCTGGGTCTTATTGTCAAGGTAGCTTTCACCTTTTGGTATCATCAGGACACAATTGAATAGATACCAACGTACAAAGATATAGGTTAAGTAAGTAACGGTTAAGGGTGTCTCAGGCAGTCGCTGTTCCTACCGGGTTAGTATAATTTCTTAAGAACCGGCGCTCAAAGTTTCAAAGTTGTGCATTAATTTGAAATTTTCACGGATTTTCGAAATTCATTAGTGCATCTACCTAGGAAATTGAAATACTAAAAGATTGATGCTGGAATCATCTAAATCGAGCAATAATTGCCACAAAAAAAGGCAATTTTGACAATATTGATATTGATATTTTTCTCAGGCAATTATTGATCGATTTTGATGATCTTAGCGGCAATCTTGAAAATCTTGAAAATCTCACGATGCCAATCGCTCACTTTTGAGCGCCGGTTTGTAAGAGATTAGACTAACCTGGAACGAGGAAGGAACAGCGACTGACTGAGACCCCTCTTAAGGATTACCTAGGGTAAGGGCACCAGTCATTGGCCACTTAACAACGTTTATCTTCATACCTGCTTTATTTTTGATGGTATTTGTTTCTTTCCTAGTTTTTTAGGAAGCTTAACATCCAAATATTACGATACAATAACAATTTCAAACAAATAAAAGATCTAGTAAATGTTTTTTTCAATTAGTTTCGTAAAATCCGTTTTCCCCCAGTCATTGGCCGGGAGTTCCTAATATTGGCCACCTTGTCCCCAGTCATTGGCCACCCTGTATTCATCGTTTTCTGCTCCACTGTGACGGAAAACTTCACAATTTTTTTCCGGCAGGCAGGTGAGAAAGCCCTAAAGATCCACAGATCGAGTTGGATCTTGAAGGGTCCGCGTTTTCGAGGTTATGTGGGATCCCCCACTAAAAAAACACCTCCTTTTCTCCCACGCTGAAAGCTCAGCCTAGAACCGTTTAAATCATTACTTCTGGCTGTGTCCTATACTGCCGTCCAAAGGAAGAACGTCCTAAGTCCATTTTTTGCATTTCGAGAAAAACGAGGTTTTGTGAAGTTGCCTGCGCCATTCGCCTCGTTGCAGATAAAAAAAATCTTTTTTTTACGAAGCACTCACAAATTTGTTCTTTTATTTTGTACTCCATTGACAAGCACAGAAATAATATGATTAGGGTAATTATTGGGTCATTTATGCCCAATGGAAGGACATAGGACTCTTTAGCCTAGCAACCTAGGACTTAGGACAGCTTGACTCTGCTTGATGCAAGGCTAAAATGTCCTAAGTCCGTGGTATTTTGAGTGATAATTTTTTTATAATGATAATGGGTTTCTGAAATAAACATTTTTGAGTTTTGGGTTTCTGAGATAAACATTTTGAGTGATAATTTTTAATATAATGATAATGGGTTATTGAAATAAACATAAAACAAGTGGGTGTGGCACATAGCTTCCTCGTATCCATAACCCGATTGTATAGATGATCCGATGCAAAGGTAGTAGTTAATCTCAAAACACCAATCTCTAAGTACCTTCCACTACCCTCATAGGGGACCATCTACACGCTAATCTGGACAATCCTAGAGAATTTCATCAACTTCGGATGAAAAATTAAGTGAGTAGGTGTATGTGATTGGATCAAAAAAATGCGCAGTCGCTTTTATCAGTCCGGGGATGATGATTTTCATAGGGGACCATCTAAATACTAATCTGTAACATCACTGAAAATTTCATTGAAATCGGATGGAATATGTAGAAGTTATGGCCGCTACAAGGAATTCACGTTTGCGCATGCGCAATGGCTACTATCCGTCCGGAGGTGGTGATTTTCATAGGGGACCATCTAAATACTAATCTGTAACATCCCTGAAAATTTCATTGAAATCGGGTTGAAAATGTGGACGTTATGGCCGCTACAAGGAATTCAAGTTTGCGCATGCGCAATGGCTACTTTCAGTCCAGAGGTGGTGATTTTCATAGGGGACCATTTAAATAATAATCTGTAACATCCCTGAAAATTTCATTGAAATCGGATGAAAAATGTAGAAGTTGTGGCCGCTACAAGGAATTCACGTTTGCGCATGCGCAGTCGCTTCTATCAGTCCGGGGATGATGATTTTCATAGGGGACCGTCTAAACACCAACCCGCACAATCCCTGAAAATTTCATCGAAATCGGACAATAACTTCGTATAGTTATGCGCGTTACAAGGAATTCATGACAGACAGACAGACAGACAGACCGATACACAGACACGGAACCAAAATTGTTCAGAAAGTTCTAAAACGCAAAACGCGAGTGAAAATTTTGATTTTGGAGAACTTTTTTTTTTTTTTTCATCCTTGAAAAGTGAAAACAAAGCTTCCGCTACCTTGGTAGACTCGGAAGCAAAATCATTATTAGCTCCAAAACCAAATTTTTATTTTCAAAAAGTTTCATTAATTACACAATTGAAATGCAGTATAATATATTCATTGGATATTAGGAATAAACTCTTGTTTTGACTGTAGACAACTAGAAAATCACAGTTCTTTGTTTTATTTAAAGTCTATCTGTTCAGTCTCAATCGAATGCTACACAGAGATCAGAAAACCTTGCTGTGTTGTTACCGCTGAGAGTGACTGAAGCAGTGCTACTAACTGTCGCTAAACTGACATCATCGAGTGAACAACGTAGGTAGGTACTGTTTTTCTTCAAAACTAGGACTGTTTAAGCAAGTCCAGGTCACAGAACGATTCGTACAAAGCTTTAGCGTCCTATGGTCCACTTCTACTAAACTAGACTGTCCTATGTCCATGAATTTTTTTCCTCTAAGGACATTTTAGCCTAGTACGCCTTACTTAGGACATTTTAGCCTGGGATGACTAGCAAAACTCGGGAAATGGACTTAGGACAAAGTGATTTTTCTCTACTTTCCCATCGACTTACGACGTTCCAACCTAGCTCAAAAGATGCGTCTGATCGAGCTCTACAAGATCATGTCCCTATCTCAAAAAGTGAAAAAATGGACTTAGGACGTTCTTCCTTTGGACGGCAGTATACCGCTTCATTAGTACCAGATGGGGGGACGGACCAGGTGCTCCCTTCTGTCTCTGTCCCGTTCTAACCACGTCGTCCTTGTGAGGATACTCTCTGTGTACTCTCATACACTGCCATAAGGCTCCTTTCACCTTCCAGCATCTTGCTGACAACAGTTTCTGGTTTTGAACTTTGGGGAGCTAACCACAGTTCTTCTAGCAGCTGATTTCTTTCAACCATCTGTAATATAGATCTATAATATAGTTTAACTGTCCCAACATGCCTGCACTACCAGAAGAGAGAAGATGGTTTTTCAAATGTATCATATTATGATACATTTGAAAAACCATCTTCTCTCTTCTGGCAGTGCAGGCATGTTGGGACAGTTAAACCTTTCCCATTTTATGCAGATAGGCATAAAACAGTCCATGTCCTGTGAAGAAACTGTGTAAGGAAAAAGTTCAGTCCTTCATGCTTCCTATCTATCCATGTCTTAATGTTTGGCACTAGCCGTGCAGACCACTGTTCTCTATCATTCTTCAGTCTATATCTCTAGCCAGTTTGCCAAAGTGCGCTCTCTTTTTTCCTTGGCTATGCAGGACCAGTCTCCTACATCCCTTCTATCGAAGATTATTTTTCTCTTTGAAGACATCAGCTGAATTGGTATGACGCTGGTAAAGACATAGCCTGCAGGTTTGGACACCGTTCGGTAAGCGCCAGGCGATTCGTATAGCTCATCTTTGCTGTGCAGCTATTAAATTTCTGTTGGGGATATGCCACACTCAACGCATCCGTCCACACCTCATCTCTATAAAAGAGAATTGACTGCACCATTGTCATCATCAAGCGTCTTTTGCATGGTCTAGAGTCATTTACGTTCCTCATAAAGTGACAGAGCTGCTGATTTTTGTGCAGCCCTGTCTGCAGTTCTTCTGATATGTTCACAAAATGTGATTTTTGTGTCAAACATGACATCTAGATACCTTTCTGCTGGTTTAGTTGTTACTTCGGCGTTAAAAATCCTAATCGGAATGATGGTAAGTATGAGCTTATGCGTGATATGACTAACTCTGTCTTTGCTGTAGCTAGTGCCTGACTGTGTTCTTCCATCCACTCCATTACTCGTGACATTGTCTGCTATCGTTCGGCATGGACTGAATCCATTGTCCTTGCTGCCACATCAGCATAATTCTACAAGAAAATAGTCCTCATGCATTTCCAATCGTAGGAAACCATCGTATGATGCATTCCACAGTTGAGGACCAAGTACAAGTACATATCCATGAGCAGCCCCTGATACGATATCTTTCGTTCTTACCCCTTGAGCAGTCTCCTATGTCTGTTCTCAAATGTCTTCACAAATTTTCATGACCTATAAGGTCGGCTGACAAGAATCGAACGTGGAATTTATAGGTAATGAAACGAAGAACTGCATACAAACTCAACTGAGAACTGACAAGAACAGAACGAAAAACTATTAGAGTACGAAGGCACGTTTTGGTTGAGGCTATGCATTGGAGAGTTAACTAAAATTCATTTACCATTCCAAGATCTAAGAAGAATGGAACCAATCAAACGTATTTTCTTACGTTTCCCTGGAATCATTTTAGTGCCAGAAATAATAGCTTCTTAACTAAAAATTATTCATAGTAGATCTGGAGATTAATATCAGAATGCTTATATAAATAAAAAATTTTATTTATTATAAATAAAACCATTTATATAAGCATTCTTGGTAGTTAAAACCATCTGGCCAATGATTGGGGTAGGAAAAATTCGCATCATTTCAGTCATTGGCCACCCGGCCAATAACTGGAGGAATCACCCTTGCTATCATCCAGTTATTAGCCGGCCTTATATTTTCCATAGTTTGTTAAAATTCCATGTCCTGGTGGCAGAAATTAACTAACAATTTACTAGTGACCATGCAAACACAAGAAAAACTACATCAAATTTGAAAATAACCTCATCAAACCCTTAAGAATGAGTTGGGGTATGCTTATCGTTTTCATAAGAAACAGGTGTGATGATCATAATTCATGGACCTTCACCACTTAAAATGAGTTTGGGCGGTTTATATAGGGCTTCACTGTAACTTTCAAGATCCAACTGCCTTCTAGAATAGACACTTAAAATGAGGAAAACATTCAAAATGATCCAAGAGAGAATTGTGTGGTAAAAAACTAACTTGAAAAACTAGGTGGCCAATGACTGGGGGGTGGCCAATGATTGGTGCCTTTACCCTATATAGTTTATTTATTATAAGTTGGTTTACTTAGCGTTAATAAGTTGTCAAATAATGTAAAGAATACACTTGGAGGGTCAAGTGCTATACTGAACCATACTGGTCACATGGATACCCATAAGTGAGTATTAACACTAAACAACCTTTTTGCAAACTAAAATACAGTAAATGTAGCATACAACTCACCATAAATTTACTTAGCTACAGATTATTTGACCATCCAAACAATCTAAGGGCACAATAAACTAAATCACTAGGGCTGGGACTTACATGTGGACTCTAACAACAATCTCGTTAGTACTACATTAGATACAATATAATGCCAAATCCGAACAGTAAAAAAAACCTAAGTACTTACAGTGTAACCCACTTTGCAGATACCACCAAGTAATATCAAGAAAGGGAGTACTTTAAGTATACTACAACCAACTAAATAATTATATAAGTACTACAAAAGAACAAAATATCTCCATGTGAGGATATTTAACTTAAAATAGGAAACATATAATTAAAAAATAGGTAACTAAATCATACTCAGTAAAACTTATAGCCAAATACATTCCAATGTACTTCAAGTTGTCCCCCCCCCCCCTTCAAAACCGTCCAGATAGTGGTTTAAAAAAATATTTTTTACGCGCTCCAACTTTGTTATCTCGAATGGGAACTCCTATTTTTTATTGAAGATTTGGATTCTACGAATTTCATGAATTTTAGACCCCTCAACTGTTTTTTTTGGTTGCACACAACCCGTCCAGTGAGCGCGCAAACACGCGCAACCCCTGGATTTTGCCAAAATTTTGATAAAGGTTGACCCCAAGTGTGATTATTATCTACGTACCGTATTGGAGAATCCGTCGTAACCAGCAAGTCGAGTACAGGAGGCGAGCACTTTCGTTGTTAGGACATCATCTTCAGGCCGTCGAGAGAGTACGTTGATAGCGCTCGCCTCCTGTACTCGACTTGCTGGTTACGACGGATTCTCCAATACGGTACGTAGATAATAATTGTATTCTTATAACTAGTGGGAGTAACCCCATTCATTTAATACCCAAGTGTGATGTTTTTTCATTAATTTTCGATGTTGAATCACGTGGTGGTATTCATTTTCGGATTTTACAGGAATTTTTCAAAACTGCGGTCGAAAATTATGTGGTTTTTAATAGAAAATCGCTCTTTTCCATCCTTATGGGTTACGACGCAATTTTAAGAAAGGAGAAGGGGAAGACAATAAAATTTAGGGGTAGAGTTGTCACCCGAACTAATTAAAATTGTGACGTAACTGATAAGGATGGAAAAAGAGCAATTTTCCATTAAACACCACCTAATTTTCGGCCGCCCGTTTGAAAAATTCCAGTAAAATCCAAAAATGGATACCACCACGTGATTCAGCGTCGAAAATTAATGAAAAGAAGATGTATCACACTTGGGGTCCACCCTTATCTCAATTTTGGCACAATCCAGCGGTTGCGCGTGTTTGCGCGCTCACTGGACGGGTTGTGCGCAACCAAAAAAATCGGTTGAGGAGTCTATAATTCATGAAATTTCACGTAGAATCCAAATCTGCGATAAAAAAAATAGGAGTTCCCATTCCAGATAACAAATTTGGTGTGCGTTGCGCACGATTGCGCACGTGGTCATATTTGAGATCCTTGTGAAAATCATGATTAAAAAAAAATGTTACCACTATCTGGACGATTTTAGTGGGGGGGGGGGGGGGGGGGGCTCGTGCGCTACCCTGTATATAAGCCAAATCGGTCAAAATGTAGAAACAAGCAGATCTATGACCAAGGGAAAACATCAGCACTGCATACAAATTAAAATATGGTAAAATTCTCTACATTATTTGACAACTAACGCTAAGCAAACCAACTTATAGTAAATTATATATATAATCCTTAACCGTTAACTTATATCTTTGTACGTACCTGTTCAATAGTGTCGTGACGATACCAAAAGGGGAAAGCTACCTTGAAAATAAAACTCATAACCGAGGAAACGCCGTATTGATTTCCTCCCCTCACCATTCCGATCTCCAAACGAAGACTGGCACTCAATCACCGATTGTCTAGATGTGTTTTCCAATATCAATAAAATAGGAAGAACCGCCAAGAAGCTAACATACTTAACATTCTTTAAATTTCCAAATGGACGTCTCGATTAAAATTGTGGTTTTGTACTTCGTTTGAATGGTGTTTGTTTTTCTCATCTTGTAAAAAATTAATTGGTTCCAACCATTGAGATAGAATATTTAGAGGGAGTATGGGCGCTGAGAGGTAGCGGTTTCGCTCAGTCCTGGAGCCTGGGTTGGCTAACCGTTCCCGTCTTTGATTGGACTCTAACTGCGCCACTCACAACATCCACAAACTGCTTTAGTTTTCAAGGAGTGCAGGAATAGCTAGGGTTCACTGGGCGCCATCAGGACATAGAAAAGAGAGCCTCATGCACCCTCTACTCACACTACCTCGACAGATCCAACACCATTGACATGCATAGAGGACCTAACGAACTCTAACCAAAGAAACCGCGAGACTCAATTGAAATCAAATCAAAATCAGAATCGCTTGACTAACATGAGACAAACACGCAACTGAGTTTCTGCCCAAGTTCTAAAACAGAATAGTATTGTAATATTGGTGATGGAATAAAATGGGTTCACCTAAGTACCAAATTTTTATTACTTCAAGGTAGACTAGGAAGCAATGATAATTAAACTACAATATCAAGTGCTCGAGCGGGTCTAAATCGAAATATGTATATTTTAAGAATTAGTAGCAATACTCACAAGGACCATTGTTATTGTCAGGGGCTGTGGAAAGTAAATAATAAATTTATTAGAACCACACCACAGAAACTTCATAATCAGGCCAAGTTAATAGCAACCAACTTCTGAGAAACCAACTTCAAACTGTTAGCGAAGTCCTAGACAATACCTTACCATTTTTAACGCATATTTGAAATCAGCCTTACAATATCAAAGTAAGTTATTAATTTGGTTTAGGAGTACAGTCTCTAAATCAAAGCATTAAAATTATAAACAGTGGCGCTTTTTTTCCTGAACTACATGGAAGTCACTGCTGAAATTATAAGAGGGAGGGTCTCCAGCAGGAACTCCATAAATGTCTCAGTTCACTCAAGACGAATATGCTATGCAATGCAACAATTATAAGAACGCGAAATCAATAAATATCCACTCCAACTGTTACATTCAACTAGGATTCACCAAAACACAACGCATAAAAGTCCATTCATGCAGCATGAGTTAATGAGCGAATTTTCAAACAAACCTTTCAGTTAAAGCTATGTGTCCGCTTCAGAGAACATTTCAATTAATATCTAAATTTCAACTCCTAGCTATACAGTTTCTAAATCCTAATCTACCTAATCCACCCCCTGTATTGTGCCAAAATTGAGATGAAGGTTGACCCCAAGGAGAGTCTAGCCCCCAGAAAGTGTTGTCGTGTTTCAGCGCTACCTACCGCCACTTCAACGAACTACCATTTCTGATATCTTATCAGGTGATCACGCTCGCGGCTGCATTACCGTCGCTCCTCTAACTTGCAGTTATCCCAAGATAACAATTTAGCAAAGAAGAACAACACAAAAATGCAATATCAAGTTCCTTTTCCTCGCAATTTAGAAAGGCAGGGAAGTAAAGCCGCTAAACTTGGAAATTAGAGTGGTAAAACCGAGGTGGTAAAATCGAGGTAAGCCTACTTTTCAGAAATGCTGCTTGACCACGCTCACATCGAGCTGAAAAAGGATAATAGTTCGCTGAAGTGGCAGTAGGTAGCGCTGAATCCCGACAATACTTTCTGGGGGCTAGATTCTCCTGTTGACCCCAAGTGTGATACGTCATGTTTTTTCATTAATTTTCGACGCTGAATCACGAGGGCGACACCCGACTCAGTCCAGGCCATCCCCGACTCAGTCCCACTAAAGAAATGGAAAGGGCGGTTCGCTCTCCCGACTCAGTCCCTCTAGTGAAAGGCGAAATGTCCAGGTTGGTCCTTGAAAAATGCCAACATTCTGATTGACATAGGCTGGAACAGTGGAAGTCCGAATATCCATTTCAGCCACCTCCCAGTGTCGAATTCGTCGTCTTTACATGCAGGCGCAAGCCCCAAGAACTGAATTTTTCTGAACCTGACATTCAAAATGTCGAAAAGATCAAAACAAAGAATGAGCAAACAAAAGACGAGGGGAACACATTACCCATTATTGAGCCCAAGGATCGTGAAGAGTTGTGGGAAAAATTTTGGTGCATAGTCAAAGGTTCCATCCATGTAATCTATGACACTCTACAATCTATGACGTTCGAGAAATGCAAATATAGTAATTATAATTGCATAGATCAAAAGAATCTAAAAGATCCACGTAGGTTCATAGTACCTCACAACATGAAAAAATGGCGGCGACCAACGTGTTGAGTCATCAAAAATTAACTTCCCTCGACCGGGGATCAATCTCCTATCGTCCGACTAAACTATATTTACACTTCTGAGTCGGAGCTCGTAACCACTGAGCTAAGGAAGCAAATGGACAGAAATGCGAAGAGGTTGCTGATCACATCTCCCCCCCTGGTAGGAAATCTTAGGTACTCCGTTACCTAGTCAGGGAGGTGAGAGGCAGCTTTGGCCTGCGTTTTTACAACCCATTGAGAAAGCGTATTTTTGACTGGCTTCGGAGTTTTTTGTTATTGTTCCTTATTGATGGGGCGGGGGATCCGCTGACCTCAACGTTTGTCCGAATAGGCGGTGGCTCGACTCGTGTCTTGGGAGGGAATTGTTTTGATGACATAATCTTAATGAATTATTGTTTCTCTGAGAAATGCTGAGGAGACCATCTGGGTCCTACCGACTGCGCCATACTGTAGAGTCATCAAAAATCTCCTATCGTCCGACTAAACTATATTTACACTTCTGAGTCGGAGCTCATTACCACTGAGCTAAGGAAGCGAATGGACAGAAATGCGAAGAGGTCGCTGATCACAACAAACACTACGGAGTACTCTTATTGCTTTCATGTTCCAACGGGACTGAGTCTTCTAACCGCTCAAACTGTAGCGGGATCGAGTCGGGAAATTGCAATATCTCCCTTTCACCAGTTGGGATCGAGTCGGGTGTTGCCCAATCACGTGGTGGTATCCATTTTCGGATTATACTGGAATGTTTCGAAACTGGGGCCAAAAATTAGGTGGTTTTTAATGGAAAATCGCTCTTTTTCCATCCTTATGAACGACGCAATTTTAATTAGTTCGGGTGGCTAACTCTACCCCACTCTAGCCTCTATGATTTTTGGAAGAACACCAGGAATCGTTTTAGAATCTTCAAAAACGGATTTCAGTGACGAAACATGTCAAAAAAATGCATGCAGTCCATTGCAATAGCTTCATTTTCCTTGAAAATTCGCTACAAACAAACAAGAACTTTTCTATGATTAAATACAGCAATTAAGTGAAAATGAACCAAATTTAACACCTATAAATAAATTGAACAAGTCATGATTGATAATTAAAAAGAATCCATCACCTGTATTGAAATCAACTGCAAACTCCTCAAGATCATTTCCACTAGCAATGGAGTAAATTAACTTCCTTCCCAATGGAGACTCAGCTTGAATGCTTATAGATAAAGGCGAATGCAATTCTATGTTTTCAGGTGTTGAAACGGAATAGAATTGTTTGTCAAATATTGGCATTGACCGGTCCATCACTTTAACGCTGACCGTAACTTCAGTAGAGCATGGAGTACTTCCTGAAAGGGAAAATAAAAAATTGAGTCTACAAGAATCCAAATCACTAATAGTAGGAACAGAGTAGTTGAAGCCAATCCATTTTTTATGTTGTAAATTAATTTTCGATTTAATTCAGTCGACCTGAAATGAACCCAAATCACTGAATTAACGACACAGGTAACGTACCGCCATCATAAGCGCCAATTATCAACTGGTACTCTCTGTTGTGGCCTTCCAGAGCTTGTTTGAGCGAGATCTCACCAGTTTTGCGACAAACTTTAAACAGCTCTCCATGACCCCGTATCAATTCGTATCGAACCTCACCATTTTCACCCTTATCCAAATCGACAGCATGCACCTGTAACATCCAATAAAATTATTAAAACACGCGATTACGATGAGAAAACGAAATCTGATCTATTCCAGAGAGCAATATATTGTTTGTAGAATGTCAAAGAAAACCGCAAAAGTATTACCTTGGTAATCATATCTCCTTTATGTGCGTCGACAGATACCACAGCGTAGTATGGTAAATTAACGAACATAGGGCAGTTATCATTGATATCCAGAACGGTGATATTAACTGGAACATGAGCAACTCGTATTTCTCGTTCACTAGACTCAGTGCTCTTTGCCTAAAAGTATAAGGACTATATTAATTTCTAGCATCGCTTGGATTCGCTTTGTCCTAAGATACAATCCTTACTTATTTAAGATAGCTTATATTGTTGCATGATTTTTCAACGTAGGGATGCTCGTGATTCTCAATGGGGGTGCGCCTGATTTAAAAAAAAAAAATTTAATCGAAAGTAGACCTCATCCTGAGAATTTTGACACCAGCCTTTCTCTTTTTAGATGAGTAGATCTTTTTCTATGATTTTTATAAGATTCGAATGTTTATGACGTCACGCGCCCTTCCTGCCTGGGTGGAACCCCCCAGCCCACTGTGACGTCATAGACATTCGAAACTTATAAACATCATAGAAAAAGGTCTTCTCACGCTAGAAGGTCGCGGTTGGTGTCAAAATTCTCAGAATGAGGTCTACCTTAGATTAAAAATAACAATAAACAGTTTTTCCGACCCATGCGCACACCCCATTGTAATGCTGGAGAACTATCACTTGGAAATGTAGGTATTAATCTCATGAATACCATGTGAGCAAGTTTAACGTTTTATACTAAAACAAAAGAAGCTTTTAAATACCTGAATAATTAACTGATAGTACTCTTGTTGCTCTCGATCAAACCTGAGTCCAGTCGTTCTGAGAGCACCCGATGTTGAGCCAATTGTGAACAATGGGGATGGGTTAAGGATAGAGAATAACAGATGTTCATTCAAATGATTCCCAATCACTGTTACAACAGCAACTGTTATTTGTTTCGTGGAATTTTCCAATACAGAACCATGATACATTTGTCGTTGGAAAACGAGCCCAGAATCCAGACTGTGCTCCCATTTAATACTCACAGTCCTGCAATTGAATAACATGATTGATTAAATACGAATATCAATAACTAGATAAATTGATGATGATAGGAGTGCACTCACGCTTCATCACTGAATTTTCCATCGGTAACAGAGACTCGGAGTTTCTGAGATGCAGTTTTAGCACCTTTTACAGGATCTCTAACTCGAATTACACCCGTTTTAGGAGACAATGAATACACATTGTCAGCATTTCCTGATAGAATTGAGTAGGTCAGGTGAGTTAAATTTGATGAATCTCCGTCAGTTGCATTCAGCTGAAAAAGAACTTTTATTATGAAAGCTGCATACAATGAAATATGTACCTACTGTCCAAATCTGGCAGAGAGGAATTTTCTCGTAGGGTTATTTCATGTGTTTTATGTCCCACAAAACGTGTAACATCCATCAAAGCACTAAACTTTTTCTGTTTAAGAAAAGTTACATTTCTATAATCTACTATGCTAAAAGCAGGCAAAAAAAATTGTAGATATGTAAAAAAAATTTGATGTCGCGGCCAGGAATCGAACCCGAGAACCCCACGTTCGGGCGTCATACGTACGTACGGTTGGCGTTTTACGTATATAGATTATTTTGGTTAGTTGAAGTGGATGGATGAATGTCACAATGCCACCCATAAATTATTGCAAACTACGTCACTATGGACGATTTCAGCCAGTTAGACACAATGATCTATAATCAGGGATGGAAAGTCGTAACTAATTATTACCTGAAGCACAGCTATATTAGGATATGTTGGAATTAGGATTGAAGTATTGTACGAAGACTGAGTAAATGTAGGAGTGCAGTCGTTAACATCAGTGACGGTGATGACAACTCGAGCCAGAGACTCAGAAGCCAAATGAGGTTTCCCAAGATCAGACACTCGGACGTGAAACTCAACTTTATGGAAAGCCTCATAATCCATCATAACGATCGTCCTGACAGCACCTTGAAAACAAAGCCAATTTGTTTTAATTAACTAAATAAATTTTATTTGTTTAAATTTTAAATAAATAATTGATTAAATCAATGAATTGGCCATAGAGAGATGCAAAAGAATACACTCTACAGGGTGCAACACTATAAGAACGTCAACCCGAAGAATTTCGATTCTACAACTAATTTCCGATCGAAAATGCCTCCTAGCCATTTTTCGTTTAACCCCTTGTTTTTCCAAGCTTTTTTCAATTTAAAGATTTTTTTCGTTTTTTAACCTTGTCACTAAAACGTCCATAACTCCCTTTCGATACAGTAAAAAATTAAAAATAATTATACCGTTGGAAAGAGCGTTATATTTCCTATCTCCCTGGAGGAGAACCAAAGTTTTTTAAATAGGCAAAACGGGTGAAAAATTAACTTGAAGAGAAAAAATGGTAAAATCTTGAAAATCTTAATTTTTTCAACTGCTCATAATCCCTGCTTTCCATCGTGTAAATGCTTGCCTGTAAGCCTAAAATTTGCACCAAAAGCTCACCTTTCCAACAGTTTAGTCGTTTTCATTTTGGTTTATTATTTTCAATAATAAGCCTTTGGAATCGAGCAAGAAAAAAAAAATTTTAACCCCCCCTCAAAATTTGATGTTTTACGTTTCAAGGTACTTACGTAGAATACGAAAATCGAATAAAAAAATTTCCGTCCGTCCGCCGTACGCCGTACGCGGCACTTTTCTTAGCAACACTGGACCGATTTGGTTCAAATTTGGTATATGGGCTCCATTTGGGGTCTAGTTGTGCCGCGAAGCTTTTGGTTGATGTAGGTCACTTCTAAGGGGTGAAAATTAAGGGTTGAAATTTTCAAGAGTGCCCTAGCTCGAAAACTCTCGAAATAAAGGTATCGTTTTTTCACCAATTTTAAATAGTATTGAATTTTTAAAAATTTTTGAGACCACCCGGAGCTCTGTAGGACAAACCGTTCGGTCCCTACGAGTACTTGAAGGTTTTCCTTCGATAAAACAGAATCATGAGTGTGAATCGCAAAAGAGGTCTAATCTCCATTCAAATTTTATCGGACTAAAATGCGATCGCTGTTCATTTCTTCGATTTGTATACAGTTTTGCCTCCTGCGTAACCAGTAATCAAATTTCCATACGAAGCTTTCTATTTTTCCAATCGAGTGTGAAGCGTTTAGTTCTTTCTAATAAACTTGATTGTGAAGGTGTGAAGCAGTATGGTGTGGTAGGTAGTACCTAGCTGGTAGGTAAAAAAAAGTTGGTAGGTAAAAAAAATGTTGGTGGGTAAAAAACGCTGCATATCATTGCTCAAAGGCTTCTTCACTCTTCAGATCACTGATCAGCTGAGTGAGCTCCGAAGCCATTTTCATTCCTATTGAATGGAAGTGCTCTTCCAGGCGTCTCCAGCAATCGAGGAGATCTTCTTCACTCTTCAGATCACTGATCAGCTGAGTGAGATCCAGAGCCTTTTTTACTCCTATTGAATGGAAGTGCTCTTCCAGGCGTCTCCAGCATTCGAGGAGATCTTCTTCACTCTTCAGATCACTGATCAGCTGAGTGAGCTCCAAAACCATTTTTACTCCTATTGAATGGAACTGCTCTTCCAGGCGTCTCCAGCATTCGAGGAGATCTCCTTCACTCATCAGATTACTGATCAGCTGAGTGAGCTCCGAAGCCATTTTCAATCCTATTGAACGCAGGAAACTGAAATTTGAGAGGGAAGGTCAAGGGTGAATACAGATGGTGGTAGGTGCTATTGATGGAGAACCAGTGATCTATACAGAAGGGTGATCTATTCAGAAAATAATAAACCTTTGAGCAATGATTTGCAGCGTTTTTAAAGTAGGATTTATTACAGAAATAATTTTATAGATTTGTGTTTGAACGCGGAAAAACGTGAATTTTTTCAACGGAATCAGCGCTCCGGCTAAGACGGGAGGCCTCGCTGGCTTCTGCGCCGCCCGCCTCACCCTCCCTCCCATCGGCGAACCCCTCAAATCGCCATAGCCGGAGCCTCGATTGCGTAGAAAAAATTCACGTTTTTCTGCGTTCAAACAAAAATTTCTGTAATAAATCCTACTTTAAATAAGGAATTGACTAAACCGTTGGAAAGGTGAGCTTTTCTTGCAACTTTTAGGCTTACAGGCAAGCATTTAGACGGTGGAAAGCAGGGATTATGAGCGGTTGAAAAAAGTTGAGATTTTCAAGATTTGACAATTTATCCTCTTCAAGTTCATTTTTCACCCGTTTCGCCTATTTAAAAAACTTTGGTTCTCCATAAGGGAGATAGGAAATTTAACGCTCTTTCTAACGGTATAATTAGTTTTAATTTTTTACTGTATCCAAAGGGAGTTACGGACGTTTTAGTGACATAAGGTCAAAAAAATGAAAAAATCTTAAAATTGAAAAAAAAGGGAAATAAGGAGTTAAACGAAAATTGCTAAGAGACATTTTCAATCGGAAATTAGTTGTAGAATCGAAATTCTTCGGGTTGACGTTCTTATAGTGTTACACCCTGTATAGGGAATTCGAACACCAATAGCTACAAGTAGTAGCACAATGCAATTCCAGGGAGCCTCGAGTAGGGAGAAGGTTGAGTAAAAAGAGGCGCCAGGGTGTGTTGCCAGGGCATACTATTGTATAGATAATTCCTCAACTTAACAATAGGTCATAATAATCGTACTAACCTGTAGTAGAATCGATATGAAACAACCTCCTCGGCCCAGGTTCTACTATTTCGAACTGTAAAAGGGAATTCAGTTCCGAGTCCTTATCAGATGCTGAAATAACTAGATGAGAGCTTCGATTTGCAAACACCAAGGAACCTATCAGTGCATCTTCGTTAATCCATCCTTGATATTCCGATTGGTGGAAATATGGGGTGTTGTCATTTCGGTCAAGCACATGAACCACTACGTGACAAACGGCCTTTGCTCCTGCCTGAAACCAGTAAATTATGGTAAAGTATAATAAAGAAGAAGTTATGAAGAACGATAATAAGGAAATGTGCTCCACTATCCACCACGATATGACTTCTTAGCATCTATTGGAGTTCAACAGCCAAAATCATCATTCCAACTTACCATATTCGTGGCGGTTATTGTTAGATTGTACACTTTTATTTTCTCATAGTCAAGAGGACAGTTGGTATAAATAACCCCCGTTGTAGGATTTATCGCAAATGCGTTGTCCACATTTCCTTGGACTAGTTCGTAGTGTAGAGAGGAAGTGCTTCGGGCATCTAAGTGTTTCACTGATATTCCAGCAGGCTCATTTTCATACAGTTCGGCAGCTACTTCACGTCTTGTAAATCTAAATAATTGCGAAAAAATAATAATAGGAGAAAATACAAATTTGATTTCTTCATCTAAATTCTTATTTCCAAAATAATACACTACCTTGGTGGAGCGTTGTCAGCCATTACAACCATGATGTGTACGGGGATAGTGCTGGACAGAGGTGGGCTGCCGCAATCGGTAGCTTTTACGATAAGCATGTATTCTGTCATGGAACCGATGTCCAACTCCCTTGCAATATGCAGAGTACCATCAACAGGGTCAAGTGTGAATGCATTGCCAACATTTCCTGTAAAGATGTCCATAGAATATACAATACCAACATGACAAAAGTCAGTCAGGTAAAAAACAGTCACAAGTAGAAAATGAGGGTGGACATAGATTCGTACCTGATGACAATGCATACACAATTCTAGCATTTTCCCCATGATCTTTGTCAACAGCATTCAGTGTGAGCACGGTTGTTCCAACTGGTGATGTCTCAAAAACTCTCCCTTGGATAAGTGACACACTAAACTCGGGCGTGTGATCGTTAGCATCATGGACAGTGATGATTACTCGAGCGAAATTCTTCTTAGCCGGAGTTCCTTGATCTTTCACCATAACTGCCATGACGTGCTCTGAAATTGCCTCCCTGGAAACAGCAGTAGCACAAGTCGTATCAAGTTGCCAAAAACTAGTTTGGTTTGTGTAAAATGAGAACATAACCACGGGAGTCTTATTTAGACACTAAAATGATTTTTCTAAACTGAATTTTTTAGAAGCAGAAAGAAATATGGCATCGGTCCTGGCAATGTCCATCGATAAATGAATCCTATGACTTTCAAGCCTACTTATTTCAAATCCTTAACCCTTCATTGGAGAGCGACGCAGAGGGAGTAAGTGCAGAACATTTCTGTTTCAATTCAAATAAATAATAATTTTTGAAAAGAGTAGGAACTCACCGGTCAAGAGGCTGAATAATGGATATTGCGCCAGTCAAGTAGTCAACTTTGAAGTGTTGAAGTGAAGCTGAACTCTGAGCACTGTAGAGGCTGAATACCACTTTACTGTCTTGATCCAAATCTGTCGCAGAGAGCCTTATAATTTCTGTTCCAACTGGAGTGCTTTCAGAAACATTAGCTGTGTACAGTGGCTTTGAAAACATTGGTCTATGCTCGTTGATATCAACTACTTGAACGTAGACCTGAAAAAACATAACATACATAAAATCATAGATAAAAATGATTGGGTTTTAGGGAGAAAACACTCCTATACCTACTTAGTAATAATATCAATCAGGAATGGGGACATCAAAAAGTAATTCAAAGATACAAAGGTTGAAAATGTCTGGTACCTAATATACATACCTGTGTGGTAACGGTGTGGACACCATCAGTAATACTTATAGTAAGGTTATAGTTATGCTGCTGTTCCCAATTGAGCTGTCGAGCAAGTATAATGCTGCCCTTATCACCAAGAATGAGGAACTCAGACCTGGGATCACCATCTGAGAGAAAAAAACATCAAGTGAGAAAATTGAAGAAAGAAAGCTTAGAGCCTTTGGATGAAATTCAAGAAACATGGAACATGCTTTAGCTGCCCTTTTCGGTGGAGTAGGGATGGAGTGGATTGGTGGAGAATAACCCTTGCGTTACATTCGCTTGGATGTTTTTTTAAAATTCCTAGACAATTTCGCCCACGTAGTCCATTCTCGGGCGGATGAAATCTCTTGTAAGCGAAATTTTCAATGCATGGATGTCTAATAATCCATGCACATAATAATTGCCACATCTCTGCCACTTCTTACTAACTCACATTTCTTCAAAATAGGAAAATACTATGTTTCGTGACGGGTTGTCTCTTTTCTTTTTGTGGACTTGAGAAACCAGAATCTCCGTTGTCACGTGGTCTCCAATAATAAATCTGAATTTGGGTAATAGTGATTTTTCATTTAAAACAGCGACTGAACGAACTGTTGAAGCTGCTTGTTGCTGGACTCAAATTTAATTTCTTCTTAATGAATAGATAATCTGCTCGCACGCTAAAATTATAGCACTACGTCCTGAAGATAATCTAAGCATTACCCACCGCCAATTATTTGTATTTGTTTCTTTATTTAAAGGGAAAGGGTAGGTTTCTACCAAGAATAACTTCCCCCTCTTAAAAGAGATTGAAACAGGGATATTGCGATACCGACGTTGAACACTTACTTGTTCAACGTTGTAGACGTAGACATGAACACAAATTTGACAATTCATGGAGGTGTATATTATCAACATTCGCAATAAATAAAACAAAGACTTACCAACAATTTTATACCACAAAGCGTCACCATCCTCGTCTTCGCACTGTACTAAAGACACCAGGAAACCCACTTCATCGCTCTCGTGGACTTCAACTCGTTGATCGGGATTCTTGACAACCGGAGGGTGTAACGACTCCTCGGGAAGAGGAACGACTTGGACCGAAACCTTGGAGATTGAACTCTTGTTGGGAAACCCATGGTCAGTTGCTCGGACCTACGCAAGGAAACAATGAGGAAGCATCAAGACATTTTGTCTAGATGTTGCTCCATTTAAAAATTCAGAAATATAGAGAGATCAGAAGGAAAAGAATCAACATCAAATACTTACAAACAAATCATATTCCTGGCCAGCTTGGAACGATCGGTGGGAATAAACGACCCCAGTTTTAGGATTGATGCCAAACTTGCCTTTAGCTCGGCCTGACATGATTTCGTACAAAACTTCACCATTTTCGCCGACATCTTGATCAACAGCTATAACCTATAAACAATAAGTTCGTGGATGAAAAAATCTTCAAAACCTAGCTATCTCATTTCCAGTGGACCGGATCAATAATTGGAGAAGAACAGTACCTTTAGAAAGAAAATACACTTCATGAATCTTTAAATTTATGGAGAGGTATCAGGAAATCCGAGATGGAATAAATTGCCTCTCACGAGAAATTCGTGTAAATATTTAAAAATCGTGTTTTATCAATACAAATAGATCGAAAGTTTTGATGTTGAAGAACCTGGCCAGTTTGTCCTGCAGGGCTCCGCGTGGTCTCTAAAAATTCAATACTACCTATCTTGAATTGATGGAAGAACAATACCTTTATATCAAATTTTTTTTGAGTTAGGGCGTTTTCGAAATTTCAACCTTTAGAAGTGACCTACATCAACCAAAAGCTTCAGGGCACAACTAGACCCCAAATTTAGATTTATTTAGAAACTAGACCCCCACATACCAAATTTCATCAAAATCGGTCATTGCTAACTGTGGAAAGTATACCGAGTATGGCGACGGACGGCCAAATTTGTATTCGGGTTTTGGATTCTACGTATCTTGAAAAGTAAACCAACAAATTTGGGGGGGGGGGGGGGGGGTAAAAAATTTTCTTGGTCGATTCCAAAGTTTCATTATTGAATATAATAAACCAAAAGGTACAAATGTAGCGTATAAATCTACCAGGAGGCTTTTCGATACCAGATCAAGTAGTACCTACATCACATATGAAGGGTCACGGGGAAAAAGGATCAAACTCCATTTTTTGGCCGAATTGAGATAGGCACGCCATGGTGTAGCTTGGGAGGAATAGAACCGAAGGGTTGTTTCACTTTGTGGAAGAAAGACCGTTTTCATACTTTTTAAAGCTAAAACAAATACGGGGCTCCGGGGAAAAAGGATCAGATTCCATGCGTTCGCAGGGAAGAAAGATCAGTGTCCGATTTAAAGACCCCTTCCCTCGCCTTTGCATGAGTTGTACGGCATCACACCAAAGATTCATCAAGCACAAAAGCTCCTACTTCTGAAGATACCTGTCAGTTTTCACAACCCCTTCTACCTCGAAGAAGAAGACTTCAGTACCTAAAGCAGCTGTAACATTGGGAAACCTTCACAACGGCCCCATACCCATCAAAACCAGCAAAATCAAAGGATTTAAAACACTTGTGTCAGTTTCTCGTCAACCCCGGTGTTAACATTTTCTGAGTCACTGTCCAACAAGTTGGGGAATGTAGGAGATGATGACGCCATTTCATATTGCGACGATCCTTTAGATAAATGATTTATTTATTGATTTTTTGCCTTTTTGCAATTAATGTTTAGTAAAAACTACACCTAATTTGGAAAATTAAGCCACTTTTTGCCCAACATTTTTCTGGAGGTGACAGTAAGGTACCTACGAACCCTAGTAAACTTACTGAAGTGGATTACGAGATTTGAATAAACAATAGGTTACATGGTGATATAATTTTAGGTATTATGGTGATCGAAATGCGGATATTTGTGGGGAAAAAAGATCAAAGTACTTACCTTGTTTGAAATTTCTAATTATTTCTGGAAATTATCTTCGACCTACTTAATTTTCTTTCTTGTCACTTGAACATAATTAAATTCCTGGTCAGGTGGCCCAAACAGTTCATTTTTTTTTATGCCTAGCGTCTGTCTGGGACGACTTCAAACCTTGTTTTTCGATTTTCTCGGAATTAGGAAAAGAGGAGTCGGATCCTTTTTCCCCGTGACCCTTCATAAGTTAAAGTTACGTATAAATTTACGAATAGCTTTAATTTATACAAAATCGAACATAATGACTTCATGAGGTCGATGTTGTTCATACGTACTCTGAATAAGATGTCACCACTTTCATTCTCCGGGAAGCTTTCCCAGGTTCCGTTCGCTAATATCGATTCTGACCCGATGTCAATTTCACTAGATCCTCCCTGAAACTGCGATTAGAACAAAAATTAGTCAAAATACATCATAACAAACGTTCCCGTTTTGCTTACTGTGGTAGTAAGTACCTGAGTGAGTGCAGACTCTTGATGGTGGGTTTCGGGAATGTGGAAGAGGTACAAATTCTGCTGGAAATGTGGGCTATTATCATTCTCATCGTCCACAATCACAACAACCCTGGTTGTACTGGAAAGAGGTGGGACGCCATCATCGGTTATAGCAACCTGAAAACACGATATGAAGTCAGATTACTAAGAAACCACAAGATCTAACTGAACATATCAACTGCATGCCGTAAAACGGGGTGACTATGTGACATGGAGGGTCAGTAAAGTACAACCACAACTTTTTGAAATTCAAATTATTTAGTGGCTTGGAAAACCACGGGAACGACTGCGTCCAATTTTTTGGATTGGGAGCTTTTTCGAGTAAGTAACGCTTTGTGAGTCGATCTATGTTTAAAAATATTTGAAGTAGTTTTATGGTGAATTTTAATTTTTAAATTGTTAGAGAAGAAAATTGTTCCTGGTGATCAATCTGTGACAAGCCAGGTTGAGTAATTCAAGTCAAAATGGGAAAAATAAGGACAATGACTTACTACGTAGGTTTCTTGACAATGCATTATCAACTACTATTTATGAATGTATTTGTAAAAAGTTTTAGAATATTCCAAAACGAATTTACATGAAGATATTTTCAAAATTCTCCATCCTAAAAATTTGGAGGTAATTTTCTTTGAAAATTCGCTAAAATTGTGAGTACCATAGCCACCCCAAATCAAGGGGAGATAGTTCTGCAAAATGTTTTATTAATATGTGCTGTAAATAGTACATATTTTACTGACTTCTAAAATATGTTCCGCTTGGTTTTCTCTATCCAACTTGCGGCCAGTTGTAGTGATTAAGCCTGAAACAAAATGCACCAAGCAAGATTAGAAAATATGGAGCTGCTTAGTTATTTACCTTCCTTAATAACCTGGCTCGAAGGGTCATAACCTGGCTCCATAACGTGGCATTGGGAAATGATTGTAACCGGCTTGATAACAAATTTATAACGGGATCCAAGCCAGAATATGAGACGTGGCTTATTTGAAAATCATAATATGTACTAGCAACACGTTTGGGACATCTCAAACGAATAAAAACATCAACCAAAAGCTGTCGATACGAGCTATGCTATTATTTCAACGTGAAATGTGATCGGATTCGACAACAATCCCCAAACCGATCTTTATGGAACTTTAATTCAGCATAAATAATCAAGTTTCGTTTTACTAATGAGGCTCCATATAGGCAATATTGGTGACCGAAAATAATCCAAGAGAAGTGAAGTATATTATTTGTGGTATATGGAAAGAAGTTTTGAAAACTATCGCTAACTTGCAGGCTGACATGGTTGGTCGACAGCAACGTTTCCATCACAAGGTTGAGGAGGTCTCAGTCGGTCGCCGTTCTTTCTTAGTATTTCACGAAATCGAAGGCGCAAAAACATAAAAGGGTGTACCTAAATTTGAAATTTTAAAGGATTTTAGAAATTCATTAATGCACGGCCCTAGGGAATTGAAAAACTGAAATATTGCCGCTGGAATTATCAAAATCGAACAATAATTGCCAAAGAAAAATGGGAAAAACGTCTGAATAAACGGGGTTTCCCATGTTTTTCCCATATTTCTTTGACAATTATTGTTCGATTTTGATGATTCTAGCGGCAATTTTTCAGTTTCTCAATTCCCTAGGTCCGTGCACTAATGAATTTCTAAAATCCTTTAAAATTTCAAATTTAGGTACACCCTTTTATGTTTTTGCGCCTTCGATTTCGTTAAATACTGACCCGGAACGAGGATCGAACGGCGACCGACTGAGACCCCCTTAATGTAGGTGATACCTAGGGCTAGGATTCGAGCATATTTAATAGTTTGTTTTTTGTTGTTTTTCTTCTAATTCCCCTAACGAATTCGAGCCTTCACCATCCATAAAGTTCGAAAACAAGAATGTCTGGTGTGAATAATAGAACCGCAGGTAGTTAACCTTCAGTGAGGTCATTCCCACACCCCAATTGATCTCTTCCGGATTAGAATGCGACTCCGAAGATGTGCGAGGGAAGACCCTCTCGTTTTCCAGTTATCCAGGAAGACTGACTCGTTTTCCACTGATAGAAGAATTCTTTTCTGCAAAATGTGCGAAAAAGAGGCAAAGTTCTTTTTGATTTTGACATTTTCATATGTAGGTACCTGATTAAATATTTACGGGTTGAACAGTTGAAATTTCAAGTAAGTCGTATGTGTAGCATACGGTAGCTACCTACTAGGTAAGTAGAGGTAAGTCTAAGCATTCGGAGTGTAGACCCGGTAGATCCTCAGATTTTATATTTCCAAGGCGGAAATTGGCATTTGGATTTGCTGGTTTTTCATGGGATCAATGAGGGGTTGCTCGTATTTCTACTGCAATCTTTGAAAATAATTTCATAGTTCACAATGCTTTATTTTGGTTATTCAATGTATTTTTTCTCACTTATGCGTATTTACCTAAGTATTTATTTTCAGATCAAGATTTCGAAGGGTTTTCAATTTTCCTAACGTAGAGCCACAAGTGGGCACTCAGCATCATTGGAACGTTTATGGACTGATTTGAGAAAATCATTGACAACTGAGAAAATCATTGACAACTGAAAATATAGAAAAAATTCTTGTTGTACAAACCAATGCAGATTTACTTCATTGACTCGCATAATTCTATGATCATTTTGCAAATTAACTTTTAAACTGTATCTTTTATAAGAAAACTTCTCATATATATTCTTGAAAATTTTGTGCGAATATAGCAGTGTATCACATACAATTATTATAGAATAAAGCTCGAACATGAAAATAAGTTATTATTTTTTTCGTTTAATTTTCCTTTATATAGTTTTTGACGGTGTTTTTCGAGCATATTCTGCATATTTAACTGCATGTAATGTGTTTTTGGAGCATGTCTATCAAGGATAAAACACTTGGTTTTCGAGCATATCTGGAGATTTTATCGTGCTTATCGATCCCAGTCCTAGTGATATCTATTGAGGAAATGGCGATTTCTTCTTCAGTGATTCTGTAACAGCCTTTCATGAAGGTAAATTAGGGCTGCGCTCGTGTGAATCATTGAGTTGCTTGACGCAAACAGCACAGAAAAGTGCACAATGAGTCGGCAGCGAACTGCGCACTTTCGGTGCCACCTGCACGGAAACTGAGCTGCGCTGCGCTAAGGGAGAACGCGTTTGGGTACCTACAGATTTTTAGGGGCCGAAAAACTGCCAATAACATATGTATGCGTCTCATCTAATTGCGAGAGAGAAACGCTCTGTTTTAAATTGTGTTGTGTACTAGAAATGAAGGATAGGAATTTTGGTAGAATCAATCAATAGGAATTCTGATAGAATGTATCAATTGATCAAAGTAAAGGAATGTAGCTATTAGGAACAGAAAAACAATTTTTAATTACACCGAAAAAATACAGTTCTGAGCTAGAAAAGCATAAACAAAGGTAGTAGTTTCCACAATGAATCAACGAAACATGATTGTGAATGACACCGATATCAGGTATGTTTTGTCACTACACTGAAGAGTTTTATTAGGTCGTAGTAGATTTAACGCACTTATGTTGTTTTTCGAGCTGAAATACCCAAAAGAAACGATCTAGAGCCAGAATATGCATATTTCCCACTCAAAAAGGATCGTTACAAAAACGCAGGTGCTGCGTTGGTGTTTTTTGAGAACTTAGGAGTGATGTATGTCTACAAACTACGCAGGTATGTACGAGAAAACAAATGGTTGAGTTACCGGAATGGGAATCAATGGTGAAAAAGCTTTCAGGATTCCCAGAGGTGATCCTGTAAGTGATGGTCAAAGAGTCGGGGTCAGAGGCCGTCAGTTGGATCACAGGAGTATTGGCCGGCGAGTTCTCAGAGACGCGAGGGTAGTAGACTGGCTCTCTCGTCAGCGGCACGTTGTCGTTCACGTTGGCCACAGAGATGAACACCTGTGCAGGACAGAGTAAACTTGAGATTGGGTCTGGAATTCCATGTTTCTGCCGGAGATACTTGTATTAAATGACATAAAATACGAAGTCTACGGATAGAATTTGACTTTCAATGAGTAGGTACCAGCGAAATGAAATTCTGACTCAAAGGTACACCACCCATAAAAGGGATTGTGAAATTGAATCAATAATTTATTGTTCCCAACGTCGAACACATTAAATATTGCTATTATTATACGGGTTTTGAGTCGAAATAATGCATTACACAAATTAAAATAATACAATAATGAAAGTTGTAGAGTATCAAGAGTTTTGTTGATTCAATGAGGTTCTGGTTTGATGATTCTTCAATTTCGAACAATAGATATAAACATTATGGAAAATTTCACTCAAGAATTGTGTTTCTCGCTTCAGACTCGCTCAGAGATAAAGGCTGACACGACGGATCGGATAATGGAGGTTTAGGAAGTGGTGGGTCTCTTATGGGCTCTAAGGCCCCATCTCCAGACCTACCTTCCCCCAAAGTTCATTACCAGTAATGATATTGTCGATGTGTCTATAGAGAGCAGTTTAAATATGCGAAAAAAGGAAACGGCGAACATTACACATACAATTTGTTCGCACGTGTGAACGGGGCTCGCGAACTATATTTTGACGGTACTTCCAAATACTCAGAGGGTTTGGGTTGACTTGTGTGGATAGAAGGTACACAGTGTAGTCTACTCACAGTATACATTCTTCGAGACGCCCCAAACCCTTAGAGTTCGCTAAAAATGAAGAAAAAATTATGGTTCGTGACGAACGGTACGCGTACTATACGCAACGCATGTTCACACATGCACACCATTGGTAAGAGAATCAAAGGTGTAATACTTTACAATTAGAAACCAAATATAGGTAGAAATTGAATCACGAATGATTAATTTATTCAAAGATTTTACAATATGTAACCACGTTGCTAAATTCCAACAATACTGGGGCTTAGTGAAAACTAGAGCCAAATGGTTCGCGCGTGTGGACGGGGAACACAAATCTACCATTTCGACATGGTGTTGTATGGAAATACAGAACACAATCTCTAATATGATAATTATATCGAAGAAACTATTTCTGAACAAAATAGTGGTCTGGATCTGAATGCTCAATACTTACTGAAATGAGTACCGTTAATATACTTTCCTTCCGATACTGAGTATTTTTGTTGTTGTTACTTATCTTCCAATACCAATGGTATCAGACAAGAATGTCAATTCATGAACAAACTTACTTATGAAAATCTGATATGCATTCTCCGCAAAACGAGAGTGTTGAAGTATCCTGAAATCTTCCAACTACTAAGCGGACTATATTTTTTGTAAAACTGGGAGTTATTACAACGATGGTGCTTTTGAGGTGGATGATCCCGGAAATTTATAGCATGAATGAATAGTGTATGTGTGCACAACGTTATTCACTGTTTTTTTATTATTAAAAGCATAACTTATTGCCAATTTATTATAATTTCCCAACTATAAACCTATCTACCAACTACCTTGAACTGGAAGGTTTGACATATCCTCTTCTGTGTAGTATATTTTATATCGTGAAGGGTACCACACAATGCACAAAAATGCTTTCAACGTTTCCAACTACCGGCGCGGCGTCCCACTGGCTCCAGTCGCATTCATTTTGGAGCGCTCGAGTAACTTGACCGAAGTCCAAGACCGACCGCGGAAATACTTTTAGCAAAGCAAACACACTAGAGCCACTAGATGAGAAGAAACGTCCTTCTTCAGAAACTACCGAAGTCCTGAGGCATATAATAGGTGGAGGAGGACACAGTCAGAATGCAAGACAAAAAAGGTACAATACAATGGGAAATGTAAACAAAAGGCGTTTTGGTTATTTCCCGTAATAAGAACATGGTATAACTTTTGAACATGGATTTATATTATCAAGTTTTAGTAATAATAATAATAATATTAAAGCTTTGTTCGTTAAACGTGACAAATTTGTCTAATATATCATTGCGAATTACAAGTTACACGGAAAGATATTGGTTTAGTTCAATTTAAACCAGTAAGCGATAAAACATACAATCTTATTTACCTTCTACTGCACAACATGGTTTTCCCCAATGTAATTTAATTAGTATGTTGAGGTTGCTAATTTCGATACCCTGGAGAAGTTATGTACAACAGGGAAATTGTCTGAGTCAAGTTATTGTCAGAATGCATCTTATTTTCAGTAAATAATCTCCGTTCCTCCCCCTTAAACTCTTATTTTGAAATTCCGGTGACGTAGTGCACAACTAGATAGATTTCTGCTCCGAAAAAAAAGAACCACGCAAATCGGTAGGAGAGACTGGACAGAGTACACAAGATTTTACACGTACACACAATAGATAGACACACCTATGTTTTTTTTCGCGGATTTGGATTCAGAATGGTCTATAACAGATATTTATGGGGTTATTTTTTTTCTCCGTTGAGTGTTGTCCTCCTTCACCCTAGATTAAACGCTTAAGGACGCCCAAGTCTCTCTGCGGGACGTCCTAAAAATGCTAAGTAGGTTTCAAAACATTAAAAAAGTCGAGGAATTTTCAAATGATAGATTTTGGAAATTAATATGTAAATAATGATTTATGCGCTATTTTTATTGATTAAATGTTTTTTAAAAATTACTTCTGAACATTCCAAACAGAAAAAACGCTGCAAATCATTGCTCAAAGGTTTATTATTTTCTGTATAGATCACCCTTCTGTATAGATCACTGGTTCTCCATCAATAGCACCTACCACCACCTTCTCCCTTGACCTTCCCTCTAAAATTTCAGCTTCCTGCGTTCAACAGGAGAGGAAATGGCCTTGGAGCTCACTCAGCTGATCAGTGACCACTCAGGCGCCTTCAGCATTCTCCTTTGACCCTGCTTCTCAAATTTCAGGTTCCTGCGTTCAACAGGAGAGGAAATGGCCTTGGAGCTCACTCAGCTGATCAGTTACCACTCAGGCGCCTTCAGCATTCTCCTTTGACCCTGCCTCTCAAATTTCAGGTTCCTGCGTTCAACAGGAGAGGAAATGGCCTTGGAGCTCACTCAGCTGATCAGTGACCACTCAGGCACCTTCAGCATTCTCCATTGACCCGCCCTCTAAAATTTCAGCTTCCTGCGTTCAACAGGAGAGGAAATGGCCTTGGAGCTCACTCAGCTGATCAGTGACCACTCAGGCGCCTTCAGCTTTCTCTATTGACCCGCCCTCTCAAATTTCAGGTTCCTGCGTTCAACAGGAGAGAAAATGGCCTTGGAGCTCACTCAGCTGATCAGTGACCACTCAGGTACCTTCAGCATTCTCCTTTGACCCGCCCTCTCAAATTTCAGGTTCCTGCGTTCAACAGGAGAGGAAATGACCTTGGAGCTCACTCAGCTGATCAGTGACCACTCAGGCGCCTTCAGCATTCTCAATTGACCCGCCCTCTCAAATTTCAGGTTCCTGCGTTCAACAGGAGAGGAAATGGCCTTGGAGCTCACTCAGCTGATCAGTGACCACTCAGGCGCCTTCAGTATTCTCCATTGACTTTTGATTATGGAAATTTGATTACTGGTTACGCAGAAGGCAAAACTGTATACAAATCGAAGAAATGAACAGCGATCGCATTTTAGTCAGAAAAAATTTCAACGGAGATTAGACCTCTTTTGCGATTCACACTCATGATTCTGTTTTATCGAAGGAAAACCTTCAAGTACTCGTAGGGACCGAACTGTTTGCCCTACAGAGCTCCGGGTGGTCTCAAAAATTTTTAAAAATTCAGTACTATTTAAAATTAGTGAAAAAACGATACCTTTATTTCGAGAGTTTTCGAGCTAGGGCACTCTTGAAAATTTCAACCCTTAATTTCCACCCCTTAGAAGTGACCTACATCAACCAAAAGCTTCGCGGCACAACTAGACCCCAAATGGAGCCCATATACCAAATTTCATCGAAATCGGTCCATGGTAACTAAGAAATGTGCCGCGTACGGCGTACGGCGTACGGCGTACGGCGGACGGACGGAAATTTTTTTATTCGATTTTCGTATTCTACGTACCTTGAAACGTAAAACATAAAATTTTGAGGGGGGGGTTAAAATTTTTTTTTTCTTGCTCGATTCCAAAGGCTTATTATTGAAAATAATAAACCAAAAGGGAGTGGGAAAAGTATCAAGTAGAATTGTTCAAAATATTTTGGTTTCGACTCAAGTATGATTAGTTGATTAGTATCAGATATGCTTCAGCGTGGATTCTAGGCCAACAACATTCCGGTTATTGGCAGCCCTGACCGTGTTCTGGCGCAGCTTATGGTGTGGTAACGGGATATGGAGACTGAAGCATCTCAGTAGGAGTAGTACGTGGCGACAACAACCGCGTCTTGGTTGGCGCCTATCAGAACGTTGGTGTTTCCCGTTAACCGCCCTCATTCCTCAAAAAAAAAGTTAGAACAGGGTACCTACTCTGCTGTGTTGGTATCTAGCATGATTGATTTCAAATTTGGATTAATACCCTCGAAAACCCCGACAGTATATTTGTAATGGTTGACAACGAAACGGGTCAGAAGATCGTGACGTCAGAGGAGAAGCCGTAGGAAGGCGATAGGGTGATGTGCATGATTGCATAATTATGTGGCATGTGTTTGTTCATATCGAAAACACAATTTTCAGGAAAGTTCTTACTGGATCTTTCAGTAGAATGAATAAAATGGAATAGGTGAATTCTCATTTAACAAGAACGGAAGAAACCGCTATGTACCTACACCATAAAACGATAATAAACCGTTCCAGCATCTGGTAACTGACTCTTTTTACAAAGTACTTCTAGTCAGGTAGGTACTGCTTGTTGTGCCAATACGGAGACTGGAATTTAAAGAGGAGTTTATTCTAAAAGAAAAGTGACGGTAAAAAAAAAAAAAAACAATAAAAGTCGAGTATATTGGAATGTTTTTTTTCATGTTAGCATGAATATTTTTCGAGCCACAGTAACTATACATATGGTTTTAATGATTTCAGATAAGTCGGGGGCAGAGGGTCACATTGGAACACTTTTTTTTTTTTTTTTTTTTTCAAAAGCCAATATCTTTAAGCCAGACAGACGTTTTTGAATGTTTTTGTTGCTAACCTCCTGGGTATAGTTCGTGTATATAGGAAAAACATCAAATCATCCAAGCTAGGTAGGTACTACATTTTTGTAACAGCTACTCGAAAATAAAATTGTATAACATATCTGAGTTTGTGAGGTTTAATTAAGTTACCATAGTTATAATTATTATAAAAGGTATACATTTTTGCTTGAAATATCACGTAATGACTTCAAATCAAAAGAAAATACGCAAACGGGGAGATAACGCACATATTGATAGTACTGATGCACTGGGAGACATTGATACGTATCAAAGCTCCCCACCATCGCGTCTATCAATATGCCCAATGGGACCATTTGGAAACACAATGCTTTGGTAGAACAAATCCAACAAGCTACGAAAAACAGCAATGGGCAATCGATTTACTATAGCAACGCACTATAGTCATCTGTGTATATAACAATGAGTATCTGTGTATATAACTGTAGATGATGATAAACACATGAGGAGTCCTTCTTTAAACCTTGGTTTCAACTGATTCTATTGTCTACTCATTTTATTGTCAGTGTATCAGTGTGCCTGGCAATCTCTGAGAATTCCAATGAAATTAAAAACAAATTGTGGAAGTTTTGCTTGTTTTTGGATTCGCAGGTATAAAAATATACGAGAATAGAACTAAATTTGACCTGTAATTTATTCAAAACTTGGAATGTAAGGGGATATTTTGATTCAGGGAGAAACAAAAACTTGCACCCTGTGAAGAGGAGACAAGACCTGAGGTCTGGCTGGATACTACGAACGCAAGACCGGTGGGTCGTGCGGAATGGTATAACCAGCGCGCCGTCTTACCGAAGCTAGATAGGGCGTATTGTACTGAACTTACCAGTACAACTCATTGCGTCAACAACCCTGTAAACTTTTCGTCTTTGAAAGTTGCAAACCGGGGTATTATGATTCTGACTCGGATGAAATTCTACTGAATATTTCAAGTTTTAGATGATTTTACTAAGGGAAGTTTACTAGATGACTTTTTAATACTTGTTGGACATTTTAGGGGTATGGCTTCTGTTCTGTATAGAAACTGGATTACCATAAATGTTGCCTCTGGTCTGTGTAAAAACCAGTTTACGGAGAGTAAGCGTAGTTTCTGGTATTTACGATTTTTAATATGTTGTTAGGATCCCTGACGGAGTTTATTTTCGAATTTTCAACCCCAAAAACCTGTATTATTGACGAAGTGCTCTAAAACCGTGAAACTGTTGGAACGTTATTCAACTATAACTTCCAAACTATAATTATTTCAAATATTTATGTTCAGTAACTTTTTGATGTACTATGTTATATTTGAGCCCTGTAGGTTGAGTAATATTACAAAGATACAGCAATTTCAAAGTGGACGATTTTTTCCAAAAAGTAAAATTTATATGTTAAGGTCGTGTTTTGAGCCTTTCACTAGCAAGTATTACAATTTTTATTATTTATACATTATTACATTTTGTATTAATAGTGATTGTGATTGTCGTTTTTCCACCGAGGCAATGTCCCCTACTTCCTCCCCCAATCACAGCTAAGGGCCTGTTCTGGTCGAATATTGCGAAGGTTGACCGTTTGATTCTGAAAGTAGTGTGGGATGAGAAATATGACTTGAAAATTTACCTCTAATCGTGAGCTCAGAGGGACGACGCCATGATCTTGGGCAACAACGGTGATCCAGTAGTGAGGTTTGGATTCGGCATCCAATTTGGCTAAAGTCCTGATGTTTCCTGCAACACAATAAATCAAGGTTATAAAGATGATTAGGATACACTAAATTTGGTTATAAGCGTGTGTGTGTGGCAAACATACTGAAAGGATGGTTCAAATTTTAAAAAATTCCTGTTTTGCTTGAATATTTCATTTATTTGTTTTTTAGAATAATTTGAGTCGTACATAAACTATACAACAAAATTATCGGCAAAACTTTGCTGAAACCGATTTGAACCTAATTGGGATACGGAATAGCCGCCAAAATAGGTGTATTAGCAAATTTTCGAAGAAATTAAAAAAAAAAAAAAAAAAAATTTGAAAATTTTCTTTTTCAAACAATTCTAGAACGATTCCTAAAGTTTAACATTTTAAAATTTATTCTACAATTTTTCTCTCATAGAATATAGAAAATATGTGACCCAAGGAACTAGCTAGAAAATTCAAATTAGTGCCAAAATGTCGATAGTGTAAAATCAAGCCGTAGGCCAGAAAAAAGGATCAAAAACTGCTAAAAATCGTAGTATTTAGGAAAATCCTATCTTAAACAGGTTATTACGTAGTTTTTTTTTGATTCAGCGCAAAATTTTGTATATGTGCGAATAGTCTATCTGCCAACGATCATATTGTAAGTAGGTACGAGTATTGATCGATCAATCAATCCCCATAAATTTTTTGGAATACACAGTTTTCCAGCTTCAAGTCTGCATGCCAAGTCTAAATTAATTTTAATCGCTCATAATACAGGTGGCAACAAAATTGAGAAATTTCTAGACAATAGGGGGTTTTTAATGCGATTTTACACATTATTAAAAAAAATTATTGATTTGATATTCGGATTTGGAGAGAATGCATTATTGGTTTCATATTAATTTGTTTACTTCACCAAAAAAGTGGATAAAGTTACCTTGACAGTTCCAACCTGATAATCAGTAGTTACAGGGGAAAACTAATGTATTTTTATTTCACGGTAACATAAATTCCTCAGAGTTGTCTAAGATGTGAAAACCACAGCGTCGGTTGCTGGTGAACTCTGTCCAACTAATGAATGACCATCATTCAGCTAAAATAGGTTTATGGCGTAGAGAGGCTGTCTCTTATCTGAGAATGAAAAAAACCTTCATGATTTATTAGAGTGAAAGATGGCCCGGAAGAATAATGATGGTCGGGGAGAGATCAATCAATTCAGAGTTTCGTTGAAACAACGCGGCAAAAGGGGTGCGAGAGAATGCTGCGGAAAACACCCTCTACAGTTCCACGTTGCCACAATTGTGGTTCCCTTTTCAATTATTGAACTGCTCGATCACAACACCGTAATACGTAACGCACTATTCTCGTATTATATAACGCGTATATTACAATCATCACGTTGCTTAACAAGACTGAGCAGCTTTCAACAATTTGGCGTCTTCACAAAACTGAAGTCCAACAAACACTCCTATTTTCCGGTTTTTAAACAATATCGACTAGGTTTAGAATATTCAAATAAATAAACATTGGCAAACCGATAACAAATTGATGACTTGCTAGGCAACAACAAAACAGGTTATACCGACTGGTACCAACCAAAGGAGGGTACAAAATGTCATTGGATTGTCAGGGAGAGTCAGGATTTATCCTTTTACTAGAACTCCTAATCTTTTCTCTTTAATAGCTGTTTAATAGGTATACTATATTCTTTTAACTCAATTGATACAAAGGTTTTTTAAATGTCCTACTTGAATATATTGTTATGTTCTCTCCATTCATCACTATCAAATTTATTGAACTCAATTTCGCACGATATGAATAATTCAACGGAGGTAGGTATGTATAATATATGGTTTTATTCAGTGGATCAAGTAAAAACCTCAGCAAATTATTTACAATGGTTAATTATTTTACTTCATAGATTGCGTCTGCATAGAACGTGGCTTTTTCATTAAAACTACCTACTAGCAATAACATCGCTAACCGAGATTTTTGGGTAGAAACCACTGATACTTGAACCGCCACCGGACAGCAGGTAAATGGTTTGCGCGTGAGGACAGTCCAGACGTGAGGATAAGCTATTTCGAAATCAGAATCATATTAATTTTTGTCGTCTAGCAAATGAGCAGAACAAGGTCACTTCAAAGTGGGTAGATCGTACTCCATGAATAAGGCATATCTAATGAATTGATGTACGGATAGGTGGAACTACCAAGCAGAAGGGGGCGTTGACCCTTTCAAGTCTTCCAGGTACATCAAAATTCCGCGTGAATAAGGCGGGATGGGGCCAGAAACACACTGATGGAGTCCTGAGAAAGGGATCAGGGGGTGCCTGGGTGATGTAGGTTCGTTATCAATATGGGCGGTCCAAGGGGTCTCAAGGGACTACGCTTTCCCAGCTTGTTTTAGAACCTCAAAGGGAAAACTACCTCTGACCAACCTGATATACACCTACCAAACGAATTCCCCCTCCCAACATCTCCAAGATTATTAGACAACAACTGCCAGGGAAAGTAGGGCGCCTTGTTCCACGATGACATCAGAGAACCTGGGATTTTTTTCTCTCTTTCTCGCTTTTCCATGTGAAAGCAATTTCCTTAAAATTGGAAGAAAATAAAGTGGGTAGAACGTTAAAATTGGATATGAAGTTGCTTACAGATGAAACTTAAAACATCTCTATTGAATAAGTCCTAGCGTGGCATCTTGGAAATTGTGGTTTTAAACGCCAGTTTCTATCGTCAATATAAATTGCCTCCCTTCAGTGAGACATTATTTTCGTCGAGGAAAAAATAATTTTCATTGAGAAAAAGGTCAGATCTTTCAGTCCGTGTATAGCCAATAAATCGCCAAATTCGATGGGGAATGTGACCATTGTAATCAGCGAATCAAATGTAGGAGGTGAACGAATTTTAGAGGCCCTGATAAATTTCCAACATATTAGAGTAATTTTCATATTTGTCCTTCATCTCTTAGCTAATATTGAGGAGAAGAATTATAAGATTAATTTGATATTCAATTGTTGATATATATAGGTATACTCCATAAAACATGAAATATTATCATCAGAAGTGAAACAGATACGCACATAAATGTACGAGTACTTGTATACAAGGTGATCACTGGCTGATAGAAAGTTTAGTATTTGAATTTTGTCACGAAGTTTCTTTGAAAATACTCGTGTACTTTACAGAGATAGCAACAATGCTGATCAATGATATATACTGGTCGAGGTGTGTCGGTAATTTTGCGCAACATTGTGTCAGTTGAACATGCAGTATTAATTTCCTAATCCTAACTGCCACCAATGTTTTTCGTAGGTAATGAATATTTGACATTTTTGCGCACGTCCACGTATGCAAAACGTGTTCAATCCTTAACAACTCCGTATTTTCAAACGGAAACATTAATTATTTTCTGCAGAATCGACAGTTTGAATATGACGAGGGCATACTCGCTAATAATAACTCGACATTATCACACCACTTTCATTGCTCTACAATAGCATTACGATTGGGTTCAACTTGTGAATCATCCTACCTTCGCGGAGTTTCCCGAAGGGGCCCGTCCCCACTCGATACATCGATAGGTGTATCGATAGCTGATTCAATACGCTTCACGTTCATTAGATCCATCGAAAAGCCGATTCAGATATCTTATTATACTTCGGCGGCGTCTAATTTGAATACCGGCGATACCGCCGATATATACTTCCAAATTGAATATCAGTTTTTTCTACATTAATCATGAAGTTTCCAGAATGGCCCGTTTATTTCGATAGAATGTCGAAAAACTAACTACATGATTCAGCGTGGAGAAATACATTAAAATCATGTTATCATCCTCTGTAGTTGAGCACACCCAGAAACACAATTTTTACTCAAATTTTGCGCATAGTATGATTTTTAAGTACGTTTTCGTACACCAAAAATTCTAACGATGCTTAATTTATTAATAAAATAATTGCTTAGAATCAAAATCTGCAATAAAAAAATTGTGGTTTCTATTTGAGAGACCAAGTTAGTTGGGTAGTTAGCGCGGCTCCCTGTGGCTGCCCAGTCATCAGTTAGCTACTGCACGTCGATGGGCAGCCTTGAATATTATACTAAAGTCATTTTGCATCAACTCGGTTACCAATCTGCCGCATTAGCAATCTAATTGTACGTCTCGGATAGTTTTTATTGATCCCGTTTCTATTTATAGTACCGCTTTCCTATGATAATCTTAGTTATACAGACTGCACGTTGTTCAGCGGCGCCTCCTCGAATGGAGGAGTCCTAAAGAGCATATCGATATAATTATTACCGCTGACAGTAGCTAAGAGCTGGCGGAGGCAGAATAAAGAGCCGTGATTGCTACCCACGGAGAATATGAATGAAACCGCTTCCCCTACCATCAACCATCCAGTCCAAGGTCGCCCGCCAGACTACTTTAAGCTGTTTCCTGCATCTTTCCGTCTAGCAATTACTTATCTCCATCTCGAGCATGATTTAGAGCGCATTTTCTTTGTTTCCCGAACAGGAAAAGGGAAAATGTTTCCCTCAGATGGCTAACTAGAATTTTTGCTGTACGACACGTGTTCTTATGCCGGGTCCACACTAGTACGAGACAAACGAAGGCGTGGCGTGGCGAACAGACTGCCTGAGCGTTTCCTCTTTTACTTACTTCAAAACCGCCGAAGGCGCGAAGAAGGAATGTCATCAATTCGGTGTGTCATGGGGCGAGGATTTTAAAAATTTATTTTTGAACACCTTGCATTTCTTTATTTTGGTACTAATCAGCCTTATTATTTTTGAAATGTGTTCAACAAGAGAGAATAGTTGAAAAACTTGTTTGCTGGTTTCAGGAAGATCGGTCCGTGATGACGTAACTTCCCCTGTAACTTTCGACTGAGTAAAGCTGAGGAGCTATATGAGAGGGGTTCCGATATCCGGAAAATGCTGTGAGGGGGTGGGGGGATTATATTGGGTTATTCGCGCAGAACCTGCATGAGCCTCATCAAACTTGTTCATGAATGTTCAAGTAGGTAAGTTTCCAAGCCAAATATGAGGAAAATCGAACATCGTCAGAACGACCAAGTACTCTACCAAATATGAGGGATATAGTACAGTTAGGTGATTAGAGTCTACCGTGTGTAGCTTATTCCATATTCACGTAGAACATGACGTCATCTTCAACATTATTCAAATTATAGGTATGATTTTGAGCTTTATGGATAAGTAGGGAAACTGATCAACACTACAAGACCTGGGACATGTTACGGTAACCGATCCACACTACAGAAACAAGTCCACAGTACTAAAAACAGATCAAAACCAGCGGGGGGAATAATTTTTAAAATAAATTAAAGATTACTAAAAGGTGAAAAATAATAAATAATTAAAAACTAATGAATTAAAAACCTTTTTAACAAAAACTACGGACCGACCTCAAAACTGTTGATGACAAACCACTACAAAGGAGAAAATAATAATTACAACGTATTCAGATAGGTTGGTGCGTTGGCAGGTAGGTGTGGGTTGGTAGGAACCTGAAAATGTACACAGTATAATAATTATTAATAAATCATAATTGGTGGCACACCAAGCTGGGAGAACCCCCAAAATACGAGGTAAACTACCCCTTTTTACCTCCCTGTCCCAGGAAGGGTTGAAGAGGTAGAGAAGGGGCTGCCCTCATAGAAGGCCGGCAGCTCAGGCTGATCAGTCAGTGAGGTGGAAGCTCTGAGCCAGATATCAAACTCTATCTACTTCGTGTTTTATACAGCTAAACCTTAAAACCTTCTCCAAAGTTTGTCGAACAATTACGCCAAATATTTGCTCCTCATAAATTGGTCAGTTTTTCGCTTCTATACCTCTTACCTGCTTGGTACAAGTGGACTGATTGTGGGGGGACCCTTCCTGGTATCACTGGACGACTTGTATTAAGAACCCGTCACCAAATTCTCAACTCCTAATTTTGATTGCGAGGGGTTTTCCCTGGCAACACTGATTGGGTAGAACCTCAACCTAAATAGCTGGTTTGTGCGGTGTACCCTGGTAACACTGGCAATATCCTACCTCAACTGTTCTAAACAACAATTTGTATGTGAGGGGAAGCTCCCTGGTAACACTGGTTATTTCAACGTACATTTTCTCACCTCACTAAGAAACACTAATAAACTTTTAGGGAAATTTTATCCAAATACATTTAAAGTTAATACCTTCAACAGAAGGAAAAGCTCAAATAGTAAGATACCAGTAGCATAGGTCCTTACAGTACGCTTTGAAGTCGCCTACGTGCCCATTGGTAGACACAAACATACATCTTCTACATAAAGTTCGCAAATATACATACATATCTCGAAATATACGACGATCTCGATAGTAGCACAGGCATACTTGATATGTCCAATCAAAAATCAGGAGATTCACACTTATTGTCATACTCATACTCTTTATCATGCGACAGTCGTGACGTACTAGCTAATAGTTTTGGCACACATTAATATTAACTCAATGAAACCTACTCTCATTCCTGTTTCGTATTGCACTATCGGCGCATTTAAAACTAACCAGATCTAGTGAGTATGGAAGTAAATACTTGAGAAAAGCTCTAAAAAAAAGAGTAGGTTCGAAATTGAATTTTCAAAGTACGAGTACGATCCAATTAAGGGTGGCAGGGATAATGAAGGGGAGACGACTAGAAGGTATTAGCGGAGGATCAACAATCTAGACAAGCGAAGGGTCACCTAATGGCACAAAGTTACCTCTATATTCAACCCCTTCAATTGGTTCAATCGGAGCTCCCCGACGCGACCGTTTACTTGACCCCTAATCGAACCACCTTGCGTAACGAATCTCACTGAGCTCACGGGAGAAGATACAATTGCAAACCTACATTTTATTTTTCTGTGATGTAAAACTGTGAGCTATTGCAATTACATGTTTTTTCCTGAAATCCTGATGAAGGCTATTTCCACGTTTAAGACGTCGAGTTTACGTTCAAACCTGTGCATACCTCGAATTATGAGTAAATATTGTTGGTTGAAATATGAAATCTGTTTAGGACTCCCTGAGTTGCACTCAGCATCATCGAAAACTCCCTACCTCTATTTTCGGCTCCAAAATTAGAATCATTTGAAAAATGAGAAAATTTAAAAGCGTGAATGTCTCGTGTATTCTACCCTGGCCAAAATTTCCAATTCGATTAAATTTTCAGGGATTTGTGTGGGTTGGCGATTAGATGGTCTCCTATAAAGGTAATGCAAGGTACTTAGAGAATGATGCTTTGAGATTAGCACCAATGCATCGGACCATCTAAACAATCGGGTTATGGAAGCGAGGAAGCTATGTGCCACAGCCACTTGGTCTAATTTTTTGTAGGACCCGGACAAGTCGTTGGCGACCGTGGTGGCCCCAGTTGCCACCACTTTCAGCATGGGACGGGGAGCGATGCAATCGCTCAAACCGACCCACGTTTGAACAGTCAACGGTGCCCGGAAAATCCAAAAACAACTTTGACTCCACGGGGACAGGTAATGTTTGGCAGACATGGCGAAGGCAATCTCCTTAGGAAGTAAACCCCGACAGAAATTTAGCGATCCTCGAATGGCTAACAACCTGTTCCCATAAACCCACTTTTGTTTCGAAACCCGAACAAGGGAAGATAAGTACAAGTAGAGGAAAACTGTCGAGAAAGCAGAATGGAAGGCGGTTGTTTGGGAGGCCCTTGTTCTTCATGAGCCACGGAGTAAGTTATGTAGGCATGTTTCTAATGTATCGTGCATTGCTTAGCTGGAAAAAATAATATTGGGGGTTGATATGAAAAAATACCAGCAGTTCAATATTTAGGAGCACTGCCTAATAATCGAGCCTAAGCCTTGAAATTTATGAAATTTATGTCACCATGGTGACACGAGAATCCTTATCATAGCGGGATTCAGAAGTGATCCTACGCTGACATTTAAAATCAAAGCCTGCGATGGATAGAACGCGGCTTTTTCATTAAATCTACCTACTAGCAATAACATTGCTATCCCAGAGTTGTGGGTGCCTTCATTCCGAAATTTGATTCTTGGTTGCTAAGGACACGCAACTGAGTACAACACGAAACTATCCAAAGAAGCAAACAACGATCGCATTTGATCACATAAAATTTGAAAGGAGATTAGGCGTCATTTGCGATTCACACTCGTGTTTCTGCTTTATTATTTGTCCAAACTTCATGTCCTTTTAGGGAGTAAACGGTTGGTCCTACAGAGCTCTGGGTGGTCTCATTCGGATCAAAAAATTCAAAACGATGTTCGATGTTCGTTTGATTTTAATTGTTTTGTGAGCTGGGACGTTTTCAAAATCTCAACCCTTATTTTTCAAAGCTTAGAAGTGACTGGCATCAACTAAAAGCTTCGGGGCACAACTAGACCCCAAATGGAGCCGATATACCAAATTTAATCAAAATCAGTCCATGGGAAATTATAGAAAGTGACGCGTATGGCGGATGGACTGACCATTTTTCCCCCAATTTTCGGATTGTACGTACCTTGAAAAACGTAAACTTTCACATTTAGAGGGGAGGGTTTTTTTTGATCGATTCCAAAGGTTCATTATTAGAAATAACGAACCAAAAACGCTGCAAATTTTTACACAAAGGTTTGTAATTTTCCTGTATAGATCACTCGCCTGCAAAGCATAGCTTTGCCATTGCCACTACCTACTAATCATATTTTTGCATCACAGTTATGTCTATTTTGAAGAAATAAACGCTTCACGCTCAATTTGAAGAAATAAATAGTTGCACCCACAACTTCATTAGGAAATTGGATTACTGGTTGCTGAGGACGCCAAGAAACTAACAGCGATCTCAATTTGGTCACCTCAAAGTTGAACGTAGATTAGGCTTCTTTTGCGATTCAAACTCGTGTTTTCATTTATTGTACGTTCAACCCTTAAGTTCTCATTGGGAGCGAACGGTTTGTTCTACAGAGCTCTGGTTGGTCTCATTCGATTCCAAAAATACAATTCTATTTTAAATTGGTGAATGAAACAATACCTTTATATTGAAAGTTTTTGACCTAGGGCGTTTTAGAAATTCCAGCCCTTATTCCACCCCTGACATCAACCAAAAGCTTCGGGGCACAACAGGAACCCAAATGGAACCGATATATCAAATTTCATCGAAATCGGCCCATGGTAACTAAGGAAAGTGCCGCGTACGGCGGACGGACTGGAATTTTTTTTTAGTTTTGCGGATTTTACGTATTACCTTGAAACGTAAACCAACAAATTTTTAGGGGGTTAAGATTTTTTTTTGTTTTTGGTCGATTCTAAAGGTTCATTATTCAAAATACTAAACCAAAAATGAGAGGTAGGGAAAATTTCACTGGACGCTCAGGGAATTAGCCGATACAGCGAGAACTAGCAACACGAATACCACTTGTAACAAAGTGAATCGAGAGTGGATGAAGTTCCATGTGAAATGGTAGGTACCAACTGGCGGTACATTCCCGAGGTGGCATTGGGGACCATGTTTTTATTATCGGAACAAGGGAAAGCGGCGGGATCCAAAGGCTGTTTCATTATTTGCTAAGTGGGTATAACGCGGTAACACGCCTCAGAATATCTAATGCAATGGAACCAGAATACGGGAAAAGCACTCGCGTTGCCGGCAAGTGGAGGGTGGAGTGAGAGGTGTAGATGGTGGATGGAACCCCTCCGACCCGACGCCTTCCGCAAATGGCTGCGCAATTTGGAGTCTCCATCCTGAGGTAGACGAGCTTGGGGGGTAATGGTGGGTTCCGCCCTAGTTGATAGTCAGCATCGGAAACAGAACAAGGGTTATGTGAAACGGGGAGCTGGGCTTCGTCAGGGAAGGGGGAAATCACTTCTACCAAGTCAATACACCTCATATTAGCCTAAAGTGGAAAGGCCCAATTATTGATTCGATTTCTATTGTAGAAGGTTCGTGCCATCCCCAGTCGTTAGCCCAGGATTCAATCAGATGAGCTTTTGTTGGTGGCGACAATCCTCCGCTCGAGCAGTGGCCTACTTGCAGACCACAAGAGCCACACGCTGAGACCACCACAACGAAAGTACTTTACACGCAAGGGCTGCTGAATGCACAGTGAATTGACAAGAAAACAGCCCACAGTGTAGTGCTGGTAGATATGGTTGTTTTCCTCCATAGAAGAGAAGCAGTTTTACTTTTTCAATTATACATATGGCAAAATTACTTAGCACAATTTTTTAAACTGAATCTGGAAATACCTGACCACAGACAAATTTGGCAAACCGAAGCCGCTTGTTGAGTCTGCACTTGAAAGTAACGAGAGAAAACGCTGCAAATTATTACACAATGGTTTATTATTTTTTATTTTTCTATATAGATCACTCGTCTGCAAAGCCACCAACCATCCAACATGAAGAAAAACATCGATCGCATTTCGGTCCGCTTTAATTTGAACGGAGATTAGGCCTCTTTTGCGATTCACACTCGTGTTTCTGATTTATCGTACGTCTAAACTTTAAATTCTCATAGTGAGTTTGTCCTACAGAGCTCCGGGTGGTCTCAAAAAATTCTATAGAATCTTAAAAAACTTTGAATCTTAAAACTTTGTTCACCAAAAAGAAGTGTTGACAACTCTTTCAATGCGGTGGTAAACTTTAAATCAAAATATTGAGTTCTCCGTAAAGAATTTTCATCCCGATTTCCAAACTATAATGGTTATTGTCATCATTATATTCATCTCCCCAAAAGTAACAAAATTTCTTACTAATATTTAATATTAGTATTCAGGATTCCTCCAAGACCACTTCGACGCGACGTTGTCGCGGCAACGTTTCATTACCGAATCGATTCGAATCTGAAAACGAATCAACGCAAAGAGGGAGGCCGCAATGAATGGTGGAAGGGACAGATGACGGGAAACGCCAAAGACCCCTAAGTGAAAAGATTACACAAAATTATAGTCACGCAAGTGTCGAGAGAGCAGCTCTAGGGACGAATGGAAGACGGAGAACAAGAGGGTGAACACAGAACTGAGTTAGATGACTAAGCCCAAAAAAACCAGGAAGGAACGCAATCGCCCTAAAAACTACCCCGAACCTCTGATACTGACTAATCGCTTCTGTGTTCCACATGGTATTCGGAAAAGAACGAGGATTAGTACAATAAGTAACGTCCTTATTCCAAATCCTAGGCGCATTTCGAGAGCATTTCAGTGGGAGGAAATGTTATATTTTTAGGGGATAAAAGATGTGAGCTACATCACAACTAGAGTTATTTGAATAATATTATCAAAACCTCTTATAATTAATTTAATTAATCGCATAATTAGTCTTGTACATATTTAATAATCAAATCACCACATTGGTACAACAAGAAGTATTAATATAAGCGCTGGGCTTAGTTAATCGGGCTGAAGAGTTGTCTCTAATTAAATTTTAACCACATCGGAATTCAAAATATTTAATCATATTCCTTATTATTATGATTAACTAACATCTTTATTCTACCACATTTTTTTAATTTAAAATGTTGGCCACCAAGTAAAAAGTAAAGTAAAGTAAACAACCATTTCAGGTTGAATTTTCGTCTAACTGCCATTCCTGGCGTCGCGGACGTCATCAGCTGTCTTCCAAAGGGAAGATCAGAATTGGTTCTGATTATTTCGCTCATGGCTTCCCATTGCCTCACCGCTCTGGATTGTGTCAAGAGGGGGGTGGGGTTGCGCCGTGAACGCACGAAAACGCGCCCGGCGACCGAGATTTGAACTAACGAACTTCCCGCAGTAGTCGGCGAACGAGCTCGGCTCTCCACACCCCCAAAGGTTGGTCACTAAGTAATCATGAGGGTATTGTAGCAACCGTTTAATTTTTGCTTGAAAACACTTGTGAGCTGAACTACTCGTAATTCATATGCATCAATGCTCACTCTTTCATTCCTCGATCCTTTTAAACATTGGATACTGAATTACCTATATCATAGGTATTATTTTGGGTACTCTACAGGTGTAATTGAATTAACACCAAAACATCGAACACCGAATAAAAAACGCTGCAAATTACTACACAATGGTTTATTATTTTTCTATATTGATAACTCGTCTGCAAAGCCACCAACCATCCAACATGAAGAAAAACATCGATCGCATTTCAGTCAGCTGAAATTTGAACGGAGATTAGGCCTCTTTTGCGATTCACACTCGTGTTTCTGATTTATCGTACAGCGGACGGACGGCCAAATTTTTATTCGATTTTTGGATTCTACGTACCTTGAAACGTAAACCATCAAATTTTGAGGGGGTGTTAAAAAAATTCTTCTTGTTCGATTCCAATGGTTCATTATTGGAAATAATAAACCAAAAGGCGCGATGCAGCCTGGATGGGCGTGAGGCTGTTAAACGATTGAACAATGCGTGGAGGCAGTGATGGGGATGGCCTGATATTTTTTCTCATATTTATTCTCTCTCACTCTGAAGCTTCACAACAAAATTAATTTGCTCAACACCCGTACATTTCCCACCTCACTTTGGCCATTAAGGCACTAGGGAATGGATTGTATTTAACAATGATAAAGTTAATGGTTTTTAAACGAGAAAAATTTACATGAAACATACTTAGTTCGCTGTATTTAGGAAGCTTTGTTTTCACTTTTCAAGGTAGAAAAAAAAAAGTTCTTCAAAATCAAAATTTCCACTCGCGTTTTGCTTTTCAGACCTTTCTGAACAATTTCGGTTCCATGTCTGTCCACCTGTCATAAAATCCTTCTAACGGGCATAACTATACGAAGTTATTGTCCGATTTTGATGAAATTTTAGTAGTAGTAGTCCCCTATGAAAATCATCACCCTCGGACTGATAGTAGCTGCTGCGCATGCGCAAACTGGAATTCCTTGTAACAGCCATAACTTCTACATTTCTTATCCGATTTCGACGAAATCTTCAAGGTTCATGCAGATTGGAGTTTAGATGGTCCCCTATGAGGGTAGTGCAAGGTACTTAGAGATTGGTGTTTTGAGAATAACTACTATGCATCGTCTCATCTATACAATCGGGTCATGGATACGAGGAAGCTATGTGCCACACCCAATTGTTCAAAAGGCGATCATAGGGCTTGAATGGGTGACCCCTCACGAGCGGGATCACACATCCCAGTATCTTTTCGAGTCGGATCGTTGTTGAATCCTCTTCCTCTTAAGGGGGTGGTGAGTCAGTAAGTAGCCACGGCCTAATCATTCTAACAAATTCCGATCCTTCCTTTGGAGGACAGCTGATGACGTCATCCACGCTCGGAGTAGCAGACGGGCGAAATCCAAGCTGAAATGGTTCTTTACCTATTTTACTTTTCTTATATTCGCTTCAGATATTTATATACCATAACATTTTTCGGATTCATCTAGTATATGAATATCTTTTCTCACAATATCACTCTGGATTACACTAACCTACTGGAATAATGTTTAGAGATCATCACGGATTCACGTCTGTTCTTGATGTTTGCTTTCAGTTTATAACGGACAGAACAGGAACTTTTACGAATTAGGAAGCAAAAATGTATTCCAATAGCATCATTATCCCCTAGGGTCAAGAAAGAAGCATTCTACAAGAAAACATCGACCAACAACCTTAAGCAAGAAGCTCGATGAGAACCGTTAAATTTCAACTCAAAAAGCAAAAACTTAAAATATTCAAAGTACTCATAATCTTCCTTGTTCGTGCGCCTGCTAAATTACATAAAATCATCACGGGCATTATCGTTGAACTCCCAGACAACACATACGCGGAAAGGAATTCTTCCAAACGTTTAGTCAGAAAAAGCTGACCCATTGGGCTAGCAAATGAATCGAGTCCGTTACTTTTTTATACGTTTTATCGTCTTGGTGCAGCCATGAAGGTGCGGTGAGGTGAGCAAGAAAGAGTAACAAGGTAATATTGCGAAAGCTGAAAAAAGTGAAACAGAAGCATAGAAGAACCTTTGAGCTGGATGCAGCCAACCTGAGAAAAACAATTAACTCTCCAAATGATCGTTTATAAGTACAGAGCACGGACGGGAGAAAAAGGAGTAACATCATATTTTCTTGAATGTTCTGAAAATAACAGGCCGGCTCACGTTTCTTTTTTTTCGAAAGCCAATTTTTTTTTTTTAGAAATCATGTTTTTGAGGTAAGATACACGGAGAAACCACGGTAGTAGTGGAACAGGACATTACTGCTTCGTTATCGTTACTTACTTCATTTTCTTTGATTTTCCCTGTTGAACAGGCGCGTTCTTCTTCAGCTAGCTTTTAAATGATACGTCGGTTCATATCTTCTGTAAGACCAAGAAAAAACTCCGGCAAAATCTCGTTTATATAACGAAAAGTATACCTACATCACACTTGTTTAAAAGTCCAAAGGTTCTAGGTTTTTCAATAAGATCTGTAAATATAAATTAACAAAACATAAATACTAATGAATGAAATAACTGACAATCGTCGGTACTGCTCACTCTCTGATCCGTCATGCTATCGAATTAACCAATGTTGTGTTTTTTCGAAGAAGATACAAAAACTCGAGCGAACTGTTCAGCAAATATTACAGTTCCTAATTTATTGAAACTCTATATAAAGCACAAAATGCAAAATTCCAAGCCGTATCTTCAGGAAGAATCACTGATCAGGCTGGGGCGTGCCTATCACATGAACGCTAAGCGCACTGCAGCGTCTTACGATAAGGGGAAAAATCCCTCACAGTCATCTGTCTCCGCCTGTCTTCTGATTTCCTTCTGAAATCCACTTTCTGGACGGTGGCCGTCCGTTGGAAAGGAAACTCTCGGATCCGACTTATCGAATTTGTTAGCTGTGTGATTGATGATACGATTAACATCGGTCGGACTCGCCCTCTGGCGGCTTTTCTTTCCCGTCCGTCTCTCATTGTTGTCTTCTCGGTCGCAAATTGTTATAGAGCCAATTCTTGAGGGATTCGGCAACCTTTCTGACCTGATGATACGCAAATGCATGGCAGTCGGACGAAAATTCAAACAGAGATGGTTGTTTACTTTACTTTTACTTACTTTGACACGCACATGCTGCAACTGACATGCTGTAATTGTTTCGAATTGTTCATGAACATGATCATCTCATAGACAGCCCTTTTGGAAAAAAGAAAATTTAATATGATCGTAAAGATCCAGCTAATTTTTGAGGTTATATGGGAGGTTGACTTCATTCTCCATCAACCATTTGATCCGTACAGAGATCAAACTGTAGGGCACAGGAGGTCTCTTTGAATTTTAAAATTGGGGACCAGGTGTTCAGAATCGCCAGAAAACTATTATTTTTAATCGAAAGTTTTCAATTTAGGGCGTTGTGACAATTTCAACGCTATTTCTCGATTGCGATAAAACTCATGATTTCATAGGAAATCATCTACGGGTAGAAGTCAGTAACCAACAGTTCAAAACATTTGAAATAAACCTACTTATTTCCTATATTTCCATGAATGAAGTCTGCAGTGTTTTCTGGAATCTTGAGAATTCGAGCGATAATGAACTCATTATTCTCAGTTTGAGGAGAATCTAGTCGGTAATGTTTTACCAAATGCACAATGAACACGATCGAGATGAGTGGTCGGTGGTGACTACTGGGCGGTGGTGAGTTTGACGACTGAGTACGACTATACTATACAAAATTCACACCTGACTAGATGGTCGTAAGCTGACTATACACTACACTCACTGACACAAAAAATACATAACTGATCATAAAATGACTGACTCTACAGGGTGTCCCATAAGTTAACCACCAAACTTCGGAATTAGTTTCTACAACTAATTTGCAACAAAAAATGCTTCCTGGAGTTTTTTTTTCAACCCCCTTAAAATCTGACTTTTAAGATTTTTCTCCTGTTTCGACCATACACAAACGGTCATATCTCCCTTAAATTACACTCAAAAATTAAAATTAAGGATACCGTTGGAAAGAGCGTAAAATTTCTCAATAGATGAGTCGTTGACCAGTCGAGAAAAACTGAACGCTAGAGTAGTATTTTTACCTCAAACTTAGAAAATTTGTTAATTTCTGTTTTTTTTGTGTGAAAATTTTGATTGTGAGAAATTTTCCTGATTAAAACAAGGTATTTGCCAGAGGGGCTCAAAAGCTTAAAAACTGCTCCATTTCATCAGCTTTCCAACGGTATAGTCAAAAAAATATTTTTCACAATCGAATTTAATTGAGAAATTTATGTTCTCCTCCAAGGCACCGAGTCTCCCCGTCAAACCGTCGATTTCGTTGAGAAAAATGCACGTTTTTCCACGTTCAAACAGAAATTTCTCCCTTAAATTCGACTGTAAAAGATTTTTTGATTATACCGTTGGAAAGCTGATGAAATGGATCAGCTTTTGAGCACCTCTGGCAAATACCTTGTTTCAATGAGAAAAAATCATCAAAATTTTCAAAAAAAAAAAAAAAAAAAAAAAAAAAAAACAGAAATTGACAAGTTTTCAAGTTTGAGGTAAAAAATACGTAGTTATGGTGTAAGGTTCGAAAAAACGAAAAAAAAAAAATAAAGACAAAAAGTAGGATTTCAATAAGGGGTTAAAAAAAACTCCAAGAGGCATTTTTGTTGCAAATTAGTTGTAGAAACTATTCCCGAAGTTTGGTGGATAACTTATGGGACACCCTATATAATTGACACAATGACCGACCGTTACATAAGTGCAAAGACTGAATCGGTAGTGAATACTACTCTCGAAACAAAGAGGTTACATGAAGATAACAAAGGAGTGGAAGGAGGTGACAAGTAAAAAAAAAAAATACTGATTTGTACCCTAAATAGCTAACAATATGTACCATACAGCTTGTAAGAAACCAGCATACTCGTAAGCTACTTTCGATCTTTGGCATCACCTAAAAGCCCTCAAACCTTATGCATTTCAGCAGATCCCCTGTTAGGAGTTGAGATTCAAAATATATGCAATTCCGAATGTAAATTTCCGAGTGATCGCGAGGCCTAACCTAAGAGAAGTCTCTTCAATCATATCTAACGAGGATTCGTCTATTTGAAATGGAAATGCTCTTCTATTTGACAGAAGCTAACGTATGTGAAGGAGGATGGTCCCTAAAGCCGAATGCAGATGGGTATCAATATGACTGCGACACTGAAGACAGAATCTGTGTGGAATGCGCAAACATCTCACATACGCATTCTGCAAGGGCACTAGAGGTCAAGAATAGTGATGGGCTACAGCAATATCTTTGGAAGAGTGGAATCAGAAATACTCCCTAACATATAAAAATCGTGGATAAACTTTGAAATTAATTATTTTCCAATCCATTTTGCATTAGATTTGTGAAATAGTAACTTATCAACAATCAAACAACAAACTACGAGTATAAAATGTGTCGGTACAACAGAGTAGCATATTCGGTTAGTTGACTACCTTTTTTCCTGTATTGTCTAAACAACGCAATCGTAAACAATTCTGGCTCTGCTCTGTACTAGAACAACGAAGATCTGAGCAACCCACGAGTTTTTTTTTCTCAGTACCAGAATTGGATTTTGATGGCGACCTGGTTCACACGATTTCGAATAATCTGACATCGGATTTAGATTGTTTAGTCATAATTTCAAGAAAAATTCTTTATTGTCGGAGAGAGAATTAGTAGCCTTATCTAAATTTTACAAGAAAGAGAAAAAATGAATAGTCTCAGACAGGAGTGAATGAGAAAATTTACGATGAGCCTGTGATGGAAAACATTCGCATTCATGCCTCAATCCTGGGCCGGCTTCATTGAGTCCCTTTCGAGGGGCTAGTCCATGACTAGACAGAACTCGACTCTACGACGCTTTCTAATGGCTAATCTAATTGAATTTCGAGCTGGCCGATTGTATGAGCTTGGAGCCTTTGCGAAAGTCGTTCGTTGCCAGTTCCCAAACAGACCAATTTTTACCAAATTTTTGAACTCAAATAAGATACAAGAAAAAAATATTTTCCCTTATCAACTGCCACGTCGGGAATACTCACCGGATTTCACCAATCACTTATTACCGATCGCATTTAACAGTGCTACCAAATGAGCAATGACACAAGAGTTTATTCGTATAAAGAAAATACAGTGGTCCAAGTTAAGTATAGAAATGCAAACTGAACCCCAAATACGTAGAGAATGAGCGAGAGACCAAGTATTATTTTTCAGTAACAATTAGAAATTACGAACAATAAAATAAACAATAATAAAACTCTCAATGCGACGTTGCGTTTAGAGAACATAGCTGTAGGGTTCAACAAAAATGAACACGGGTTTTCTATTTTACCTCCAAATATTTTTACGCCATTAGTTGAAATGTTTCTCTGATTGGATTCAGAATTGAGATTAACTTAGCGACAAGACCAAAACCAATTCATTTGGTGGAGTGGAAAAGGATCAGCATGCAGCAGCTATAGGATGGAGGAGCGCAAATGGTATTATGCGCTACACTACTTTCTTCTTCCAGCGTTTAAAGAAGACGCTAATTAATGAGAGCTTTAAAATGACGACGAGGAGCGACTGAAGGACTTGAATAAGCCCTCTTGGTTGAAAACCCACTTCAATGTCACGTAGAACTGGGGCGGCGGTTTTTTCTCGTCTTTACCTACAGGCCGACACGTTATTTTCATAACGATTGTTTATTTTTTCTACTTTCTAGTTTACCAAGTCAGTAGATATGATTTCGATCAGTGTCGGTATACTCTTGTGAAATGTTAATCATAATAAGTCCACAACCACTATTCACTCCCAGAGGGCGTGGAAAATGAATTGGTGGAAACGTGTGAATTCATGCTGATTTATTTCACTCAAAATAACTTGTATTTACGTAGTACTATATACTAGCGGCTTAACTATAACTGTTTATCGGTTAACTGTGCACAACAATCTTTCAACTGGGACTTTAGGACCGGTTATGGGTGCACGGATACAACAATGTTCGAAAGGTGAGGCAATTCAGGATGGTCCAATTACCATACTTTCCTATCAACCAACTAATATCAAATTGTTATAAATTATAAAAGTAAATCTGAATAAAAACGACAGACTGAACGTCAAAGACCCAGGGATTCCCCAGGGGGACCTAGGCCCTTGATAAGCTCTGGGCCTAGGCAGGCTAGCCCGTACTCATTCCATCTTGACCTTATCTCGATTACCTCTCTAAAACTCTGCTTTTTATTCTAAATTCTTTTACTACTGGGCGAACTGTTTCCTCACTATATAAAGAATAATTTGACTCCTCAGTGCCAGTTCAAGCTGTTTTTCCTCCTCAAGGAAAGTACGCGCTCCTGGCTATTGGTAGGGAACCTGTTCTTCTCCTTCAGAGAAGGTTCGCGCCCGCTGGGTTCTTATTACAAGAATTTCGCGCTCCCACACCTTAGGGAATTCCTCTTCAGGGAATGACACGGGTTCCATTTTCGTTCTCGTATATTTTTTCATAGGACCACATATAATTTATCCGCGAACGTAGAGCCAGTAGTAGTTTAAATCAAATTTAGAATTTAGTAGGTACCAATATTCGAATGATTCTGACGGCTAGAAAGGGAATTTTTCGAAGAAAACCTTCCATTATTCGTAGATATGGTAGTGAACATAAAATAACACCTTTCTATCAATAACAACACCGAATTTCTAGCTGATTTTGTTGAGTAGAAAGGTGTTACTTCATGCTCACTACCATATCTACGAATAATGCGTATTTTATGTACGAAAAACGAAGGTTTTCTTCGAACAATTCACTTTCTAGCCGTCAGAATCATTCGGAAGTATCACTATTGGATTCAGCGTAAAAAATTACATAGAAAATGATACCAAACTCGCCAAGCCGTCTTGAGATCGAGGGAGACCATAAACCGCTTGAAACACTGGATTTTCATGTAAAACACACGTTTTTTGACATTCAAACTTGATTTACTCTTCCAATTTGGATGTTAAAAAGAAAAATTGATAGACCGTTGGAAAGCTGAAAATTTGAGCATGTTTTCCCCGAAGAGCGCCCATCGAAATGGGCAGGGATTCACAGTGAAAACTTTGGTCGAGGAAATTCATGATTCGAAAAAATTTTTAGGTTTGCTTTTTGACTTGATTTTTTAAAACTATTTCATTGCTGAAAGATTTTGATTTGGCAATAGGTAGCTTGGGAATTTTAACGCTCTTTCTAACGGTGTAGTCAGATTTGAATTTTCAGGAGAAACGAGGAAGTTATGACCAAATCAGTGCCGTGAGGTCGAAAACGCGAAAAAAGGAATTTTGAGGGGGTTAAAAGAAAATTGCTGAGACAATTTTTTGTGGAAATATCTTGTAGAATTGATTCCCGAAGTTAAGCCCATCTTGAGTGTAGACCCCCTGATACAACCCCCTGATACAACCTCCTGTATACAACCTGATAATCAGCTCTTGCAAAAACTAATGAACATTTTTGGGGTTCCAACAACCTTCCTTATGAAATCCAAAGACAAAGACCAAAATCGTAGAAGATATCTGGCGTCATTTGCTAAGCTTACTTGATTTCTAAATAGGAATAGAAAACATTTCTCAGGAGTTATTTACCACAGATATTTCAAATTGTACATGTCCGATTTCTGAAGCCCTTCGCAACATAGATAGTGGAAATCTTGTGATATCGTACCTGTATCTAAACCCTCTGTGAATTATTGAGGATGTTTCAGTTTTGTCACAGAGAGAAGTTACTGTATTATGTGCTTTCTAGGAAGAACCTGAGCCATTTCCCGGAAGATCGATGTACGAGTATTCGTACGGAGATCAAAGGATGATTAATCTAAGTTCACAACCGCTACTGACGTGAAAAACACAAATCATTAAAAGCAAGCAATCCTCTCTCTGCTCCCTTTCTGCAAACGAGAGAAATCCCATTAAAAATAACTCCTGGACTAGTTCGTAGAATCAGTGTAAGGGTATTTGATACGGAAAGTAGCTTGCTCGAGGAATACAGATAATGGGATCGACATACCAGTGAAAGCGGCAGAAGAGCTCTTCCAAGAAGTTTGTTACTTATTGAGTTCGTTTCAAACTTTGATGGGAACCAAGACCTAATACGGGCGCAGCAGCGCTCATATTAATCGATGGGAGTTTATGATAAACCTTCCGAACGGAACCACCTGCTCATAAGTCTATGCATAAGGCAAACGGCTTGAACCTGAGGACGTTAACTTGCTTCTATTTGCGCCTCCTAAAATGTATCGAAGGTGATGGATTGAGGCCTCCGACGACTCTATTGTGGTAGCAGCCAGCAGAGCCGGAAGCCCGATGGGTGTGAAAAACTGCGTTCCAAAACATTACCGAGACATTCTCTTTTATCATATTTCATGAGACGCGATCCATTTCTCATTTTTTTTGAATCTCGCTAATATAGTTTGATGAATTTAAAAACCACATTATCCCTGTCAAACCTTCAGAGTTGGAATATTGAATCGTTATAAATATGGGAATGACTAAACAGGGTGTCCCACCGGACGAATCCCCCTCCCCCTCACAAGCCGTAATTTATGTGGTATTTTTTATTCAGCATGTTTTTTCCGAGGATCTTGAATATGATCAAGTTGGCAATGCACAACAACTTTGTTTTTTCGAATGGCAACCACCTTTTGGTTTATTGGTGAACAATTGGATTGTTCATTATTTATGATCATGATTACGGATGTGATTATGATGATCATAGGATACCAAAAATGAAATGTACAATTAACGAACAAAATAATGAACCATTGGAATCGACCAAGACTTTTTTTTAAAACCCCCCTCAAAATTTGATGGTTTACGTTTCAAGGTACGTAGAATCCAAAAATCGAATAAAAATTTGGCCGTCCGTCCGCTGTACGATAAATCAGAAACATTATTACACAAAGGTTTATTACTATTCTATATAGATCACTCGTCTGCAAAGAACAAGGCTTTCCTTTGTTACCATCAACCAACTTGAAGAAAAACATCTATTGCATTTCGGTCAGCTAAAATTTCAAGGGAGATTAGGCCTCTTTTACGATTCACACTCGTGTTTCTGATTTATCGTAAGTCCAGCCCTTAAGTTCTCGTAGGGAGCGAACAGTTTGTCCTAAAAATGCAATACCTACTATTTCAAATTGATGGAAAAACAATACATATATATCAAAATTTTTCAAGTTAGGGCAATTTTGAGGGGGTTAGCTTTTTTTTTCTTGGTCGATTCCAAAGGTTCATTATTGAAAATAATAAACCAAAGTTACTTCATTTTTCGAAGAAAGTAGGTCTGGTGGAGAAAATGTTACTAGATATTTCTGTTAGGGTCCTCAAACTTAACATGTGTCAACGCGTTTGTGATTCAGAAATACAATTTCTACCGTACAGAATCACAAAGAAAATCATGTGAACCGTCTACTTGAAAGAAAAAGAGTCATCATATCGTTATAGAAATGATACACAACTACATTTTGCAAAGGCTACAAGAAACCCTGGTAATCATCAAGTCAAATCTTGCCAAGACTACCTAGGTACCTACCACATACCTATTTCACAATCATTTTATTTGGAAGAAATAAACGCTCAGTGCTAAGAAACAGGGAGTTGTGGGTACCTTCAAAAGGAAATTTGATTACTGGTTGGTAAGGATGCAAAACTGAGTAAAGGATTACTGAGACAACTCGAAGAAACGAACAACGATCGCATTTTGGTCAGGTAAAATTTGAGCGGAGATTGGGTCTCTTTTGCGATTCACACTCGTGTTTCTGATTTATCGTAAGTTCGACGTTTATGTTCTCATAGGGAGCAAACGGTTTGTCCTACAAAGCTCCGGGTCGCCTCTAAAAATTCAATACTATTTAAAATTGGTGAAAAACCAATACCTTTATTTCGAAAGTTTCCGAGCTAGGGCACTTTTGGAAATTTCAACCCTTAATTTTCACCCCATAGAAGTGACTGACATCCACCAAAAGCTTCGGGGCCAACTAGACCCCAAATGGAGCCCATATACCAAATTTCATCAAAATCGGTCCATGCTAATTAAGGAAAGTGGATACCAAAGCGGATACCTACCAAATTTGGTATATCAGATTTGTCGGTACCAAAGGTTCATTTTTGAAAATGATAAACCAAAAAAGAAGATAACAATAAGGACAGACTTTTATAGAAGATTATTCTACATATGTATACGTAAGAGAATGAAAATATTGATAACAAAATATAAAATTTTTCGAAGCCGTTATAAACCAAAACACTAAGACTTGTCAGTTCTTCTTTGGTTACCTACCGACTGAACTAAAACCCCGATCCACGCATTTCCTTCCTCACATGAGTGTTTTCCTCCCGCTCTTTATCTCTAACCTAACCCAAAACGCCCCAGTGATGAATAAATCGAGAGATAGCTCCATGTTCCTCGCAACGTTTGTTAAAGGAACCTCTTTCCTTGGGAACCTCAAACTAATCTGCTCTACGTTGTTTTCTTGTCAAGCCTCCTTGATCCTCTCAGATGAAAGAAGTGACGGAGGAATACCTGCCTTCCATGATATCAAATTGATTGTGCGAGTATCAGAAAATCGCTCAAACGAATACATTTTCCAAGGATGTTAAATCACAAGTTCCATACATATTTCAGCCTCAATGAAATTTCGAGGAAATAATAATCATAGACCGAGTAGTGCACGAACTGACTGTTAAGCCTTACTTGAACTACTCTTTTCCTACAGCGTACCTATAAGCCTAATAATCATGCAATAATCCCATCTCTGAATGGAGTTATCTCCATATATGGAGAACCTCGTTTCGAACTTAAGGAGACGTTGATGTCAACAAGATAACTCCATTCAGAGATGGGATAGTTATAGATGGATGCTAATAGTATCCGCTTACTAGGATCAGAACCATGTACTAGTATCAGTTTCACTTTCATTAGACAGGCTCTTGCAGCGCAGGAATTCTTCGTTTTTGAGACTAAATAATCTTTGGCCCAAAGCCTTTAATTTAATTTCAAACAACGTCCTGTTATGTTGTATACTTTTTCTTACTATAGCTGAGTTCAGGAGGATCTCGAATTTTTTGTTTCACAGCTTGGAGTGAAACAACTAATACCTAAACTTAATTCTACACTATTTATAATAAATGGCGACTGACTCCCCCTGTTATTCCATTGATCTTCTGTATTGTTTGCCTGTTTCTTTACTACAACAACATAGTATCCTAATGATGGGTAGTTAAATTCATGCTGTCGAGATTTTCAAGATTCAAAAGAAGGAAGTTCGTATCATGAAGCTGCCATGAATCATCAGTTCGTATCATGAATCATTTCTGGGATCTTCGGTTTATTACTATGCCAAGCTAAAACATCCTTTCCTCCCTTCATTGCGTTCAAAAGAGTTCTACTTTCCCCAGTATCCTACTGGAAGTAGGAAAGATTGCGCACTCCTGCTTCTTGTCAGTTTCCTTGTCGCATGATTCTCTCCAGTTGGGCACTCGTCTTTTTAATTGCCTTCCTGGTCATATCAAGCCCCTTCCAATGAAGAAATTCAATAATGATTTTAAAAGGCATTCATAAACCCCGAAATTCACGAGTGGTGGATGAGGTAAAATGAGTAACCCAAAAGAGAGCCTCTTCAGCAAACCATGATGGCACCACACGATATCAATTATAAAGTACGAATACATGTCAGTACCACTCATTTGAAGTTGGATGGAATGAGGAGTTTAGGGACGGGTTAAAAGGGTGGGATGGTATGAGGTTGACGGAGAGGTGATAAGAGTTAACACGCTGCACAAATACATCTGATAATTTGCCGGGCACCCATGTCGGCTAAGTGTGTTTACATGTCAGAGGTCCACCTCTAAAGACCCAACAATCGAGAAGAGGGATGGGGGAGGAGAGAGTTAAGGCTGAGGTCAGCATCCTTTCCCCACCCTCAGACCACTTCTCCGAGCTCGGACCAACCCTTTCGGAATCATTCAAAGAGGAAACAGCATTAGGCGGCTACATAAATGAAGATGTGTACTAAGCTCTTCACTCATATCAAAGATCAATTGGAAATAAGACAATGTATGATTGGTCGTACCGTTGGATTGATGTATGAATCTACAGCAATGAATAATTGCAGATAGAAAAAGAAAGGAAATAAAAAGCGCGTTAGAACGAAATGACGACAGAGCTGAACGGTTTCCATCTCACTCCCGCAAGTGGGGAACAAGAGAGGGAGTTTTTTTGTTCAGCTGTGAAGTCATTCTGTTTATCGTAAGTCCAACCCTCAAATTCTCGTAGGGAACGAACGGTTTGTCCTACTGGGCTCCGCGTGGTCTCAAAAAATTCTATACTATCTTAAATTGATGGAAAAACAATACCTTTATATCAAAATTGTTTTAGTTAGGGCTTGAAATGTAAACCAACAAATTTTGAAGGGGTGTTGAAAATTTATTTCTTTGGTCGATTCCAAAGGTTCATTATTGAAAATAACACTAGATTACAAAATTTAGAGGTGGTCTGGCTGCCTCGTTCTTTCACCACTTTTCTTATGGTGCGCTGAATCCGAATCTGACGCCAGTTTTTTTTGTTTATGTCGGATTTTCAAGATATAGCTAGTTTTAAGATTTTTCTAGTTCTCACTTTTTTTTTCATTTTTTAGTGAAAACTCATCTTGCTCAAATCTCCTCAAAAAGTTCTCAGACTTATAGGAAATTTCATGTAGAATCCGAATATGTACTTAGTTTTTAAGTAATACTGTGTTAAACCCCCTATTTTCCACAAAACGTATAAAAAAAACACCGGTTTCCAACGTTTTTTCTTCGGGTTTTCCCTCACATTTTGCCACTTGGAAAAAAATTAAGGCTAAACAAAATTTTCTCGGGCCTTTACTTTGTAGGGGGGACACCCCAGAGGAGAATGAGACGAATCGCAGCATCCTAAACCCAATAATATCGAAGGAATGAGCTTTTTTTCATGACACTGAGATGAAAATTCACAAAAACCGTTAGTTAATTTTTCGAGATAAGTATGTGCGTTCCTAAATCTGTTTTCCTCAAATGGATTCTACATTTTTTATGCTTGTCACCTATTAAGAGTAAGATCGAAAATAGGTACTCAAAGGGGGAGTAAATCATAATTGAGAAACTCTTGTTTTGTTAAGTGATTTTAATTCAGTTTTACAAACGAAACACAATAAACTGCAGAAAAGTTAAGGGTGTAAATCTGTTTCATGAAGGCTCAGATGAATCAAAAGTTGGTATAATGTTTGGTTATTCCTCCACCTCATAGGTTTCATCGCCGGCATCTATGTAGAGAAAACTTTGCCGCCTGAGATAAATCTCTTTTTAAGGTCCAACAATAGTCCGCCATCATGTGAACTTCCCAATACCCTTTGTACCGTTCTTCCATGGTTTTATATCTTGGTGGAACCTCTGAGGTGGAGGAATAACCAAACATTTTACCAACTTTTGATTCATCTGAGCCTTCATGAAACAGATTTACACCCTTAACTTTTCTGCAGTTTATTGTGTTTCGTTTGTAAAACTGAATTAAAATCACTTAACAAAACAAGAGTTTCTCAATTATGATTTACTCCCCCTTTGAGTACCTATTTTCGATCTTACTCTTAATAGGTGACAAGCATAAAAAATGTCGAAGAAAGGAAAATCCATTTGAGGAAAACAAATTTAGGAACGCACATACTTATCTCGAAAAATTAACTAACGGTTTTTGTGAATTTTCATCTCAGTGCCATGAAAAAGCTCATTCCTTCGATATTAATGGGTGTAGGATGCTGCGATTGGTCTCATTCTCCTCTGGGGTGTCCCCCCTACAAAGTAAAGGCCCGAGAAAATTTTGTTTAGCCTTAATGTTTTTTCAAGTGGCAAAATGTAAGGGAAAACCCGAAGAAAAAACGTTGAAAACCGGTGTTTTTTATACGTTTTGTGAAAAATAGGGGGTTTAACACAGTTTCACTTAAAAACTAAGTACATATTCGGATTCTACATGAAATTTCCTATAAGTCTGAGTACTTTTTGAGGAGATTTGAGCAAGATGTGTTTTCACTAAAAAATGAAGAAAAGTGAGAACTAGAAAAATCTTAAAACTAGCTATATCTTGAAAATACGACATAAACAAAAAAAACTGACGTCAGATTCGGATTCAGCACACCAAATACCATAAGAAAAGTGGTGAAAGAACGAGGCAGCCAGACCACCCCTAAATTTTGTAATCTAGTGTAATAAACCAAAACCGTACATTCAGTTGGGCTACCAAACGATTAAAAAAACTGAAAAATTTCAATAATTTGCAAATTTTTCGTCCTTGGGCTTATTTTTGGTTTATTATTTTCAATAATAATGAACCTTTGGAATCGACCAAGAAATTTTTTTTTTTAACCCCCTCAAAATTTGTTGGTTTACGTTTCAAGGTAAGAAGAATCCAAAAATCGGATAAAAAATTGGCCGTCCGTCCGCCGTCAGCCGGTCGCCTTACGCAGCACTTTCCCCACTTAGCATTGACCGATTAGATGAAATGTGGTATGTGGGCTTTTGATATAAAGGCGTTGTTTTTCCATCAATTTAAAAGATAGTATAGAATTTTCTGAGACGACGCGGACAAACTCTGTAGGACAAACCGTTCGCTCCCTGCGAGAATTTAAGGGTTGGACTAACGATAAATCAGAAAGACGAGTGTGAATCGCAAAAGAGGCCTGATCCCCGTTCAAATGTTAGCTGACCGAAATGTGATCGATGTTTTTCTTCAAGGTTGGTTGGTGGTAACAATGGCAAAGCCGTGTTCTTTGCAGACGAGTGATCTATATAGAAAAATAATAAACCTTTGTGTGATAATTTTCAGCGTTTTCTTTCGGAAACACGAATTTTTTGAAAAATAGAAGAGTTTTGAAAAAATCAGAATACACCGTTGGAAAGGTGAGCTTTTGGGCCAACTTTAAGAACTGCTGCAGGAAAAAAAACCGTACATTCAGTTGGGCAAGCAAACGATTGAAAAAACTGAAAATTTTCAATAATTAACAAATTTTTATCCTTGAGCTTATTTTTGGTTTATTATTTTCAATGATGAACCTTCGGAATCGACCAAGAAGAAAAATTTTTTAACCCCCCGTCAAAATTCGTTGGTTTACGTTTCAAGGTTCGTTGAATCCAAAAATCGAATAAAAATTTGGCCGTCCGTCCGCCGTACGCGGCACTTTCCCCACTAAGCATTGACCGATTTTGATGAAATTTGGTATGTGGGCTCCATTTGGGGTCTAGTTGTACCCCGAAGATTTAGGTTGATGTAGGTCACTTCTATGAGTTGAAAAATAAGGTTTGAATTTTTGAAAACGCCCTAACTCAAAACATTTTGATAAAAAGGTATTGTTTTTCCATCAATTTAAGATACTTAGTACAGAATTTTTCGAATTTTTTGAGACCACACGGAGGATTTAAGGGTGGGACAAACCGTTCGCTCCCTGCGAGAATTTAAGGGTTGGACATACGATAAATCAGAAACACGAGAGTGAATCGCAAAAGAGGCCTAATCTCCGTTCAAATGTTAGCTGACCGAAATGCGATCGATGTTTTTCTTCAAGTTGGTTGGTGGTAACAAAGGCGAAGCTGTGATCTTTGCAGACGAATGATCTATATAGAAATAGAATAAACGTTTGTGTGATAATTTGCAGCGTTTTTTTACATTTAAATCTCTTTACAAAAATTTGAACTTGCACTACTGTGACAGGAAATTTAATGCTCTTTCCGATGGTTTAATCAAATTTGAATTTACTTCATCAATTGACGGACTTATGATAGTTTTAGTGAACAAGGTCGAAAATACGAAAAAAATCTTAAAAGTGAAATAACTCGAAAACAAAGCCTCTGAAAAAATTGCTGAAAGACATTTTTTGTTGGAAATTATTTGTGAAATCGATCAATAGCCGATGGTGCGCCACGTAGAGGTAGCCAGATAACTTTGCTGTGTGAACCAATTATGAATAAAAATTAGTGCTATCAATATCGCTACCTAACATTACAAAAAATAATTCGTGACGTCATCAAACACGAAGCTGAACATTTTTGGACAGTTTTCAGTTTTCTATCTTTTTCTTTCTCATTTTGATCAAGACTACCGCGAATTGAGATGAAAATTTATCCCAAACTTGAATTGAGTCAACCTTAGAGGCGTGGGGACTTAAATCACTTCGAATCAACTAACTTCTTTAATTCGTCTTCTGGGTGTTAGGATAAGAATACAATTGATTTCAACCGGTTTTGTTTGTGACAAGATCCCTGATACGAATTTATAGCGTTCTCGCGGCCTATAAAATTGAGGACAAACGATGCAATTGAGCTTGATCGACAGTAGGCAAATCGAACGTGTTGTATGATGTTGGAAGACGAGGGATTCCATTGTCAGGGGCGAGCAATCGACGTTCAACGCACGTCAGTAATTCAACAAGAACGAGAAGAAAGGGAGCCTGAAGACGAAAATCTATACGGTACAACAAACGGAACTTGCTGTCCAAATCCCTTTCAGCAGAGACAAAGGAGAAGGAGACTTTCTCCTAGACGTCTGAACTCCTCCTGCCAGTTCGACTCGGATTTATGTAGCCAGGCTCCCCCGCCTTCCAGACCGTTCCGTTCAGTTCTCAAAGGGCCAACTCGGTGATCAGGGATAAAGGGCGCATACTTGGTTACAGACAATGAGCCATCAATCTGCCTATCTAACGAGTTTCCTCTTCCTTTCCTCTCAGGATCTGGATTCCGAACGTTTCAATTTACTAACCCTCTCGAGTTCGTTGGCGTGATGAGAACGCTCATTGTTACCGTCGATTCCGCAGGTCATTGGGCTCCATTCCGCAGTACGCCTGCCAATCATCAGGAAAGGTATGACGCGTACAATCTCACATCACTGCTCGTCACCGACCTGTTGAAGTCGAGTTGCATCGACATTCAATAGCAAGAATGAACGCGATAATAGAAACAACTCCTCTCTATCTCAAGTCTTGTTGATCCACAAAATCCTGGACTTAGAGGTAACTTTTATCTCATAAAAATGCTAGTAATATCTATGGGTGAATTCTGAACTGGGGGCGATTTTGATCCGAGAAAAATTGGAAAAAACGCTGCAAATTATTATACAAAGATTTATTATTTATCTGTACAGATCACTCGCCAGCAAAGAACACAGCTTTGCCTTTGTCACTTCCTACCAACTAAGTTTTCGTTTCAAAATCGAGTTTATTTAGATGAAACAAAAGCATCACATTCCATTTCTCCTTGTTTATTTGATAAACAATTCCTTCATTTAGAAATTTAATTACTGGTTGCTAAGGGAATAAATGGTTGCTAAGGACGCAAAACTGAGTACAACTCGAAGAAACGAACAGCGATCGCATTTTGGTCAGCTAAAATTTGAACGATTAGACCTCTCTTGCGATTCACACTCGTGTTTCTGATTTATCGTATGTCTGATCCTGAAGTTCTCATAGGGAGCGAAAGGATTATTATACAGAGCACCGAGTGGTCTCTAAAAGTTCTAAAAATGCATCACTATTTAAAATTGGTGAAAAAACGATACCTTTATTTCGAGAGTTTTAGAGCTAGGGTACTTTTGAGAATTTCAACCCTTAATTTTCACCCCTTAGAAGTGACTGACATCCAACAAAAGCTTCGGGGCACAACTAGACCCCTAATGGAGCCCATATACCAAATTTCATCAAAATCGGTCTATGTTAACTAAGAAAAGTGCCGCGTAAAAAAACGGCAAAATTTCACGGCAAATATTTTTATTTGATTTTCGGATTCTACGTATCTTGAAACGTAAACCAACAAATTTTGAGGGAGGGGGGGGGGGGTGAAAATTTTCTTCCAAAGGGTCATTATTGAAAATAATAAACCTAAATTTTTCCAAATTACTTGAATTTAAAAAAAAAAAATAAGTACACTGGTGCAACAGTGGTTACTTGCAGTCACCTTATCTGTGTTGTGTAGGCACGGTCTTCAAGCTGGTGCAGTATCCTATTACCAACGATGTGCTCTTGTTCGTACAGCCCAGTTCATTTAGCAACAACCTCGATCGCTCAAAAAACATTCAGTTAAAATTTCTGTGATCTTCGAAAAGGGAGGGAAATGGAAAGGAAAAAGAGCTCTTGAAAGAAGCGTTTAAAAAGCTCGAGAAAAAGCCGTACCTTGTATTTCGTTTGCAAGTGAACTGAGTTACCAAGTTGTTGCAAGCGGCTCCCCCTTCGCCGCCTTTGAACTTTAGATTAAAGCTCCAAACTTTTTCTTTTTTAAGAATTAGGGGGGTCCTGTACCCCCCCCCCCTTTCCCTCTCCACTACATTCCCCACACCTTACTCCCTCACTACTTGTCCCATCCTCTCGGCACAATAGTACTTTTTTCTCACCCCTCCACCTAAGTCTTTCGCCTTCCTATAACCTCGGGATATTAAAGGATCGCCCACACTAAGCCCGCCCTCCCAAGCTTCTACTTCTCTAACGTCGCTCGGGAGACCATCTGGAAAACCCGCACTTGAGTTCAGTGTTTTGGTAAAAGACCTAATTTAAGCCTATTTTCGTTTAAAGTTGTATATCCCAGCCATAACAACATAGAATAACATGCTGAGCGAAATGTCCTTGTCTGAATTAACATGCAATCGTACACATTGATAATTAGAAAAAAAGGGACGGGAGATCTTTCAATAAGAGAATCATCGAGTCGATATATTACATGTTTTACAAAACAATCAACACAAAACAATGTCATACAGCTGCTCTAATATCCACCCAAAAGTGGACGAAACGTGGTGCCGTGGTATTTCTTTCGATCTAGTGGACGAAAGAAATTAACAACATACAGAGTGGAATGTATACAGCAATACATCAGAAATCGATTCTACAACTATTTTGCTACGACTTTTTAGGACGTCGACAGTAAGACTTGGACGTCCTTATGCGATTAATCAGGGGTGGAGTTGGACAACACTCAACAGAAAAGAAAAATTTTAGTTTTCAGGCTTTAGTTTTCAACCGATTTTCGTGTTTCTTTTTTTAACGACGCGGAAAAATATCTAGTTGTGCACTAAAGTCGCCGGAATTTCGAATTTTGCTTTTTACGGGGGGGAAAGGGGGGGTTAATGCTTAAAAAACGCGCCTATTCGGGCATAATCGTCTAAACACTGGCCAGACCTCAATTTCCAACTGATTTGCGTGTTTCTTTTTTTGTTCGACTCAGAAATCTTCCAAACGGCACACTGTTTCACCAGAGTATCAAAATTGGCATTGGGAGGGGGCGAGTGGGGGATAATATTCACAATATATTCGATTTTTCAATATTTCGGTTCCTTTATAGCTTACTAATTGTACCCAAGCTTTGAAATTGAGGAAAAATTCTCATTATACTCGTACCTCCGGATTTTCATGAATTACCTGTTCTCTGTACCACCATGGAACTAATAGTGGTGCCACCATGGTGCCAGGACACCATAAAACGCCTATTTCGTGGGATTTTCGTGTTTCACCTTGAATAATGATTTGAACCTCGCCTACCAAAACTAATTGATGAAAGTTCTACGTTACGACCTATTTCCGTTTTGGTGCCAGACTGGCAACATCGGTGGGGGGGGGGGGGGGGGGGGGACGGATATTCCTATGTTGGGTATCGTAGATCATGGATAATTGAATGCTCTAGAAATGTTGAGGTGGGTAATGGTGAGGGAGGGGGCAGAGAGACCACTACTTTCATAAACAGTTTTATCGCTTGCCAACTGGTTAAATTGATCTAATGCTTATCCAATGGGACGTCCCCCGGAATGCATGCATAAATATAATAATGCAATTACTTAACAATATGTTTTCTCCTAGAAATTTTTATTATTCCGCTTCAAATGCTAATTTTTTCACGTTGCATTTTCTCTCCTATTTCTGATCTTGCAACACTAAAATGATCATAACTCCCTAATTTTCCATAAAATTCAAATCTGATTACACCGTTGGAAAGAGTGTCAAATGTGTTATCTCTTGATCAATTAAGAAAAACAGTACATTAGGATAGTCTTTCTACCTCAAACTTGAAATTGATCAATTCCCGTTTTTGGTTTATTATTTTCCATAATGAACCTTTGGAATCGACCAAGAACATTTTTTTGACCCCCCTCCACCCAATTGTTGGTTTACGTTTCAAGGTACGTAGAATCCAAAAAATCGAATGAAAACTTTGCCGTCCGGCCGCCGTGGGAAGTCCTCATAGACCGATTTTGATGAAATTGGGTATATGGGCTCCATTTAGGGTCTAGTTGGCCCCGAAATTTTGGTTGATGTAGGTCACTTCTAAGGGTTGAAATTTTGAAAACTCCCTAACTCAAAAAATTTTGATATATAGGAATTGTTTTTCCATCAATTTAAGATAGTAGGTAATTTAAAATAGTAGGTATTGCATTTTTAGAGACTACGGGGAGCTCTGAAGGACAAACCGTTCGCTCCCTGCGAGAATTTAAGGGTTGGACTTACGATAAATCAGAAACACGAGTGTGAATCGTAAAAGAGGCCTAATCTCCCTTCAAATTTTAGCTGACCGAAATGCGATCGATGTTTTTCTTCAAGTTGGTTGGAGGTAACAATGGCAAAGCCGTGTTCTTTGCATACGAGTGATCTATATTGAAAAATAATAAACCTTTGTTCAATAATTTGCAGCGGTTTTTCCCTCATTTTGGTGATTTTTTCTGCTGAAATACCGTCTCCCTCAGAAATCTTCAAGGGTTTAAAACATACAACGAGTCATCAGCGTTTCAAAGGAAGCCCAGTTTTCAGGTTTACTACACTGAGAAAAAAGTTTTTTTTAGGGGCTCGGTTAAAGCAGATATATCCGTGAAAAAAAAAGAAAAACAACCGTGAATCCATTGATTCAACCGTGAAAAAAAGAATCCCGGTTGATACAGCAGTGAAAAAAATAGATACAACCTGGACCAATTTTGAAACAACCGAGACCAATATAGTTCACTTGCTGATAACAACCTGGAGTGAAAAAAATTCAACCTGGACCAAATGTTTTGACCTAGAAAAGAAAAGTTGCAAGCCGTGACATTAATGATTTATCCGTGGCTCGTAAGTGGGGTGAACCGAGATCGAAATGATTTGACCTTCCATATAATTCCCCCACATTAAAGTCACTGTTGTATCACGAAAATTAACCGAGAAATTTAAAAGAAGCAACCGTTACTTTAAACATATACCCTAGAACAAAAAAGGTGACTTTCAGTCTCTGTTAAAACCACTTTAGTGTCACGGTTGTTTCAAAGACTTCCAGGATGAAACAACAGTGATGGAAATTTGAAACTGCCCCCAATCTGGTCACGGTTATAGCAGGTTTATTGTCGCGGTTAAAACAACCTAGCATTATAGGCTGTGAAATTGAATAACGGTTACTTCAACAGGGAATATCAATCAACCCTGCCCCCAACTTTACCTCTCGGTCGAAACAACGTGGAATTTATAAACTGATCAATCAGATCACGGTTACTTCACGAGCGAACATTATTCCACCCTGCCCCCTAATTTACAACTCGGTTGATACCTACAACGAAGAACTTTACTGACCAATCAGGTCACGGTTGGATCATCATAGACAATAAACACCCTCCCACCTTATTTCGTTCTACATTATATCAGCAATACTTTTCTAGGTTGAAACAACGGTGATATTTAATTCATACAATAAAATATTGGCTGATTCAACCGAGTACTTCAATTTTTTCTCGATTGGATAATTTTGTTCTAGGTTAGGCAATAATTTTTTAGGTTGATAGAACGGTGATAATAAATTATTCATCCAATAAAATGGCGGCAGATTCAAACTGATTCAGAAGTAACTCTTTGGCTTTGACTAGATTCCACTATACCTACGGCATTTCTTTGATGGGCTTGATAAAGCAAAATGGATTTTTTTCATTTCAAATTTCAATTTCATTTCCACCGCGAAACTCTCTTGGCTCATGTTGAGAAAAAATTGTCACAGATTTCTTCTATTGAAGCCATCACGTTATCGAGCACTCGTCTCTCTTCTGGAGTATTAAATGTTTTATATAGTTTCATTGTCAAATCTCAGAGCAAGCAATGAAATTCGGAAGCAGTACCAAGGCGTTATCAATTCCAGGTGCTGTTCCGTCTGTCGTCCACAAATCACTGTCATGGGTTTCAGCCGTTTTCCATGAACCCATCAATTAAAGTGGGCCAATCAAGGCTCGAATTTTATCAAAATTGGTAGGTCGGTATAATGGCTTTGGATTTCATTTGCTACAGAGATCTTTACCAGCTTTTGGTTCACGTAGACAGTAATATTTCATATGATAAACTTCACAGAAAATAAATCTTCCAAATTGAAAATTTGTTAGGGGATGCATGAGCCAAATCCACTTGAAGGCGCACAGGGGGAAAAAATATTCCTGAAGAACGGCTCAAAATTGCAAGAAGTGTGGGTACCTACCTATACCGGAAATATTTTGCATACTGGTGACAGTTTCAGACCTCCCCGACTGTCAAGTACATATAAAATTTTCAACCTCTTTTTAGTGAGTAACGAAGGTCGCTCCCAGCCCTTGGAGGTCTGAATTTCATCATTCGATTTAGCATGAAAAATTGCGTAAAATTCGATTCCGAAATCATTAGGTCGTGGGAGATAATGTTTTCCACAAAAACTCTAGAAAAATACAACGTTTTTTGCATTATTATCCTACTTAACCTTCAAGCGTTTCATGATACTGCATTTCGAGATGGTAAATTAGTATTTAGTCTGTCCTCCGTATGTCACGAAGAACCCGTTCTATCTGATTTTGTTGCGAGAAAGATGGAAACATACGGATTTCATGGCGATAAAGTCAATTTAATGCAATTTGTTTATCCCTTGCGGTTGAAACAACCGTCCATAAAATCGTCATAACCGCGAACTAAATTGCTAGCCAAAAATCCCAAATATTAAGCACGTGGTACATAACCTCCAAACGGTTCATATACTGCATTTCGAAAAATAAATTTGTTTAAGTCCGTCCTCCATATGTCACGAAGGGACTGAAACCCGTTCTATCTGATTTTGTTGCGAGAAAGATGGAAACATACGGATTTCATGGCAATAAAGTCAATTTAATGCAATTTTTTTATCCCTTGCGGTTGAAACAACCGTCCATGAAATAAGATACAACCGAGAACGAAATTGTAAGCGATCCCAATCATCCTCCAAGCGTTTATTCAAGAAAAGTTGCTTTGAAAGTATGTCTCCTTTGATGTAGTGACGTTTGCTTTGTTGAATTCAATCGTGAAAACAAGGTAAAATTGTTAATTTATTGATGATATAACCATTTGAAAATGTTGGTAAAATATTCACTTGGTTGATTCAACCGAGACCGAAATTATTTGCTGGCAGTGGTGGGGCAATCCGTATATAAACGCGCGTGCAACCTACCCCGATACCCACTTCCAGTTTACAACTTCTCACGTGTCACGTCCTATAACGCTCTCCTTTTTTATTATACTCAACTCATTATCATCTTCATCTTGGTTGTGACTTGTGTTATAATATTTTCTTGATTGAGTATATTGGTTCTCCCTCTCCCGATATGGAAGATGTGACAGGCATGTTGGCTGAATGGGGCCTCTCAGCTGCGACCATCGAAATTTTCCGAGGTGAGCTACTTCCTACAATACCTACCTATTGCTCATTAGTATTAAGTAAATTAGGCACACAACTATTACATTTTGCTCATTTATTTTATGTAAATTAGGCACACAGCTACCTATTCATTATGAACTCGGGCGACCGTCAAAACCCCCACGTGTAGAGAGAGGTGTATCAGAATCCCCCCGGTCGAGTTCGCAGAGTATCCCCCCGTCAAAACATGAGTACAGTGATCTCGAAATAGTGATTTAAAAAAGTCCTAGTGTGTAGGACTTTTGTCTTTTTACAAGCTTTTATTTAGTTTCACCTGTCCCGTTGCCAGTTTGTTTGTAGTAAAATATTTCAAGTTAAATTTGATCCACTTCCCAGTTTTCAATTAGCTACAATTTATCAGGCATGTATAAATCGGATCACAATGCAATATTACCACATAAGGAGGTGTATATTAAGGGAGGGTGGGGGTGGGAAGAGGGTTACCCGTCGAAATATCGAGGTAAAATTTGTCCATTTTCCCAGTTTTTTTTCGTGTAATCTAATATTTTCCGCATCTATCCGTTAAAATTATGTAAATGTATAATAAAATTAGGTAAAGAAAAAAAACATTTTATTATTTGTTAATTAGTAAAGTGAACTTATAAGTTAAAAAAATTAACTCAAATAAGAAAATTACACTTTAATTATCAAATGTTTCCGTTTTTATCAAAGTCCCAATTTTATAAATAAAAGTGTGTTACATTTTGATGGTACAAATAAAAACATTTAGCACCATCTTTTGCCTCTTGCTATCACAATGTAACACGCTTGTATTTATAAAATTGGGGCTGTGATAAAATCGGAAAGGTTTAATAATTAAGGTGGGTAATAATTCTTATTACAGTTGTTTTTTTAAAACTTTTTAGTTCACTTTATCAACAAATAATAAAAACTTGTTTTTAAAAAAGGTTTTTTGGTTTATTATTTTCAATCCTTCAGCCCTTCAGCCTTCAATCCTTCAAGCCTTTGGAATCGAGCAAGAAAAAAAATGTTTAACCCCCCCCCCCCCTCAAAATTTGATGTTTTACGTTTCAAGGTACGTAGAATCCAAAACGCTGCAAATTATTACACAATGGTTTATTTTTTATTTTTTTCTACATAGATCACTCGTCTGCAAAGCCACCAACCATCCAGCATGAAGAAAAATATCGATCGCATTTCGGTCAGTTTAATTTAACGGAGATTAGGCCTTTAATGTAACGGAGATTAGGCCTCTTTTGCGATTCACACTCGTGTTTCTGATTTATCGTACGTCCAAACTTTAAATTCTTGTAGTGAGCGAACGGTTTGTCCTGCAGAGCTCCGAGTGGTCTCTAAAAATTTTAAAAATTCTATAGAATCTTAAATTGAAGGGAAAACAATACCTTTATATCAAATTTTTTGAGTCAGGGCGTTTTCAAAATTTCAAAATTGATTTTGGAACCCTTAGGAGTGACCTACATCAAATAAAACCTTCGGGGGACAACTAGACCCCAAATGGAGCCTACATACCAAATTTCATCAAAATCGGTCTATGCTAAGTGGCAAAAGTGCCGCTTACGGCGTACGGCCAAATTTTTATTCGATTTTTGGATTCTACGTAGTACCTTGAAACGTAAACCATCAAATTTTGAGGGGGTGTTAAAAAATTTATTTTCTTGGTCAATTCCAAAGGTTCATTATTAAAAATAATAAACCAAAATCGAATAAAAAATTTTCCGTCCGTCCGCCGTACGTGGCACTTTTTTTAGTTACCACGGACCGATTTTGATGAAATTTGGTATGTAGGCTCCATTTGGGGTCTAGTTGTGCCCCGAAGATTTTTGTTGATGCAGGTCACTTGTAAGGTTCCAAAATCAATGTTGAAATTTTGATAACGCCCTAACTCAAAAAATTTTGATATAAAGGTATTGTTTTTCCTTCAATTTAAGATTTTATAGAATTTTTAGAATTTTTTGAGACCATCCGGAGCTCTGTAGGACAAACCGTTCGCTCCCTACGAGAATTTAAAGTTTGGACGTACGATAAATCATAAACACGAGTGTGAATCGCAAAAGAGGCCTAATCTCCGTTCAAATTAAAGCTGACCGAAATGCGATCGATATTTTTCTTCATGTTGGATGGTTGGTGGCTTTGCAGACGAGTAATCTATATAGAAAAATAAAAAATAATAAACCCTAGTGTAATAATTTGCAGCGGTTTTAATTGTCAGTCACTTTTAAGGGGTGAAAAATAGGGGATGAAATTTTCACAACGCCCCAGCTCAAAAAACTCAAATGTAACGGTATTGTTTTTTCATCAATTTAAAATAGAACTGAATTTTTAGAATCGAATGAGATCAACCAGAGCTCTGTAGGACCAACCGTTCGCTCCTTATGAAGATTTGAAGTTTGAACTGATGATGGCCTTCGTAAATGCGTCCTTGTGATCGTCAAATCCGCCGAAAACTGCCAGAGATCGAGGTGTCATACGGATATACCCATCCTCAACGCAGCTCTCTCCTGCTACCGCAACAAACAAAGTGAGCACATCGGTGTTGTTTTTCATCCTGTCGTTTTTTAAGTTTCTAACCAACATTTCTCCCAGTTTAGGGAATTTCCGAAGCATAATGACACCCCCACTGCAAGCAGTAACAAATACGACCACCCTTCTATTTGGATCACTGGTTTTCCATCAATAGTAGGTACCTACCCTCCTTCTCAAATTTCAGCTTCCTGCGTTGAATAGGATTGAAAATGGCTTCGGAGATCACTCAGCTGATCAGTGATCCCTCAGGCGTCTTCAGCATTCGAGCATTCGAGCAAGGAGGGTTAATGGAGAATAATGAGGTTGGTAGTTACTATTGATGGTACCAGCGATCTATACAGAAGAAGGGTGATCTATACAGAAAATAATAAACCATTGTGTAATAATTTGCAGCGTTTTTGAATTCTACGTACCTTGAACCGTAAACCATCAAATTTTAACGGGGAGGGGTCATTAAAAACCATAAACTCTCTCTCTCAAATTTCAGTTTCTTGGGATGAGTAGGAGTAAAAATGGCTTTGGAGCTCACTCAGCTGATCAGTGATCTCTCAGACATCTTCAGCATTCTCTCTTGACCCTCCCTCTCGAATTTTAGCTATCTGCGTTGAATAGAAAAGAAAATGGTTTCTATACAATGGACGTTAACTTGCGATTCACACTCATATTTCTGATTATCATTAGTCCTAACCGCCAAGTACCACTGAGGGAGCTAGCTGTTGGTCCTACGGAGCTCCTTGTAGTCTCATTCGATTCTAAAAATTCCTTTTTTGTTCATTATTTTCAATAAAAAGCCTTTGGAATCGAGCAAGAAAAAAAAATTACCCCCCCCCCCCTCAAAATTCGATGTTTTACGTTTCAAGGTACATAGAATCCGAAAATCGAATAAAAAAATTCCCGTCCGTCCGCCGTACGCCATACACCGTACGCCGTACACGGCACTTTTCTTAGCAACACTGGACCGATTTGGTTCAAATTTGGTTTATGGGCTCCATTTGGGGTCTAGTTGTGCCGTGAAGCTTTTGGTTGATGTCAGTCACTTCTAAGGGGTGAAAATTAAGGGTTGAAATTTTCAAGAGTGCCCTAGCTCGAAATAAAGGTATCGTTTTTTCACCAATTTTAAATAGTATTGAATTTTAAAAAATTTTTGAGACCCCCCGGAGCTCTGTAGGACAAACCGTTCGGTCCCTACGAGTACTTGAAGGTTTCCTTCGATAAAACAGAATCATGAGTGTGAATCGCAAAAGAGGTCTAATCTCCGTTCAAATTTTATCGGACTAAAATGCGATCGCTGTTCATTTTTTTGATTTGTATACAGTTTTGCCTACTGCGTAACAGTAACCAAATTTCCATATGAAGCTTTCTATTTTTCGAATCGAGTGTGAAGCGTTTAGTTCTTTCTGATAAACTTGATTGTGAAGGTGTGAAGCCAGTATGGTGTGGTAGGTAGTATCTAACAATAGTTGGTAGGTAAAAAAAAGTTGGCAGGTAAAAAAAATGTTGGTAGATAAAAAACGCTTCAAATCATTGCCCAAAGGTTTATTATTTTCTGTATAGATCACCCTTCTGTATAGATCACTGGTTGTCCATCAATAGCACCTACCACCATTTGTATTCTCCCTTGACCTTCCCTCTCAAATTTCAGCTTCCTGCGTTCAATAGGATTGAAAATGACTTCGGAGCTCACTCAGCTGATCAGTGCTCTTCCAGATCTTCTTCACTCTTCAGATCACTGATTAGCTGAGTGAGCTCCGAAGCCATTTTCAATCCTTTTGAACGCAGGAAGCTGAAATTTGAGAGGGAAAGTCAAGGGGGAATACAGATGGTGGTAGGTGCTATTGATGGAGAACCAGTGATCTATACAGAAGGGTGATCTATACAGAAAATAATAAACCTTTGGGCTATGAATTGCAGCGTTTTTTAATTTATGAAAAAAACCATTATATTCAAAGTTTTCGAGATAGAGCGTTTTAAAAATGTCATTTTCTTGTTTTCACCCCTTAGAAGTGACTGATAATAACCAAAATCTTCGCGGCACGATTAGACCCCAAATGGAGCTAATTGTGCCGCGGACGGCGTACAATTTTTTTAACACAATGTGTTTTTACGGAGTTTTAACGGTTTTCTTGCTCAATTCCAAAAGTTCATTATTGAAAATAATAAACCAAAAATGCGAAAAGAACAGTTAGTTCCCCCCTCCCCCCACCCCCTCTCACCACCTATGATGCAAGCTGTGCAAATACGTTGAACCTAATGCTACTTCCTGTGTTTCAGCGGACGAACACGATCGCCCTCAACTTCTCCTGATCCTACTTAGCTTCGCCATACCTGCCGCTGGCAAAAGATCCAAGCCCGAGACGCTCCGCAAACGCCAGGTCGTATCAAAGCGCGATTCTCAGACCTCCTTCATCGCCTTCTTCGAAACTCCTGAGCAGAAGGGGGCTCACCATCAGGAGCTGATATTGGCCAATAGTGGCCTTGTTCAGCCTTATATTGCTGTTTTGGGTAATGTTTATAACATATAACAAGTATTTGTCAGAGTTTTCGATTTCGAATACATAACCGATAATTTATTGACAGGAGTGGACCTCTGCTTCAAAGTGTTTTACACTTTCAATTTGAAATACACGTTGGAGTGTGAACACATTTGGATTTCTATTCAAAAGCTCTTTTACAATATTCCTATATCTACAGTAACTCCCGAAAGAGCCGCTTACTTAGCTACTGTGATTTACGAGTTTTTGGATTTGTATTTGCCCCTTTGCAATGAAATTGGTGACAAAACTGCTACGTTGCAACCCAAATTTCACTTTTTAACGCACAACCCTACTATGATGATGAGGCACGGCCCACTTAACGCACTCTCTAGCATGCGTTTTGAGTCGAAGCACACAGTTATCAAAGCAGCAGTTACCTCAATTCGCACCTCAGTCAACACTCCAAAATCAACTGCTGATAAACACCTTTATCAACTGAACAGTCTTTTTTCAAAAATGAACTCCCGCCTGCTGTGAGTGTATATGGTAAAACTATGTTTATACCTCCTAACGAACTTATCCAAATCTGCCACTCTCTCATTGTTCCACTGTGTGATGATTTGAAATTGGTCGAGTTTGTTACAACCGCTTCCAACGTGTATTTCACCTCTGGTTACGTGCTATGCACAAATATAGACGAACACGGAAATCCTAACTTCATACTTATCACAAATTTGTATTGTAACGAAAACTCTAACGATATGTACGTTAGAGGCTACAATCTCATTACGTTAGGTTTTGTCGAGCACTTCCGTGCATACGATGTTGTTGAAAGTCAAATTGAAGACTTCAGCTCGCTACCAGTTGCTGCATTTCCCTTTCCAATCACTTTAACTAAGGCTAATGATGGAACTGTCCATGTAACAATGAGAAACACTTATTAAGGGGTGCAATTTTGAAATGTTGTCATTATTACTAATACTTAATTTGTAAATTGTACCTAAAGCTATACTTTATGATATTAAAATGTTTAAGTTAAAATTTATTTATTTATTTACAAACAATACCTTACCATGTAAAGACAAGGCATTAAAATAAAATTACTCATTAATAACATACCCTGTTGTTATCTATGGAACCTATTAATGACATCAATTTACAAAAGTTGTATTTGGGTATAAAAAGAAAACAAGTACTTAAAAGGTTGGCTTTTTAGCTAGTAACAGAATTTGTTTTGTAGTATTTTCAAGATTTCTTCATATAGGGTACTTCTGTATTTCTTGTTTTATTCGCTTGTGACAATTTAGTTTTTCCTACAAGAAAAAAATCAAAAAGGGTTGGCTTTCTGGCACATAACAGTACCTACTGTCTTTTTCAGATTTTCAAGATTTCTTCGTTTTTAATGTTGTATTGTTCTTGTTTTAATCAGTTCTGTCAATTTGCTTATTTGTACGCATTTGAATTAGAAATTGTACTAATTGACAACCTACTATAAGGACAACCACCTAGACAGAACACGGAACGACCTAGACATTTAATAGGAACAACCTATACTGTTACTCGAGTTTACCTAGACAGAAAACGGAACGACCTAGACATTTAATAGGAAAGACCGAGACTTATACTCGAGGCAACCTAGCCAGAAAACGGAACGACCTAGACATTTAATAGGAAAGACCGATACTTTTACTTGAGACAACCTAGACAGAAAACGGAACGACCTAGACATTTAATAGGAAAGACCGATACTTTTACTTGAGACAACCTAGACAGAAAACGGAACGACCTAGACATTTAATAGGAAAGACCGATACTTTTACTCGAGGCAACCTAGCCAGAAAACGGAACGACCTAGACATTTAATAGGAAAGACCGATACTTTTACTTGAGACAACCTAGACAGAAAACGGAACGACCTAGACATTTAATAGGAAAGACCGATACTTTTACTCGAGATAACCTACACAGAAAACAGAACGACCTAGAGATTTAATAGGAACAACCTATACTTTTACTGGAGCCAACCTAGATAGTAAGTGCAAGAACCTAGAGATTTATTAGGAACAACCTATAGTTTTACTGGAGCCAACCTTGATAGAAAGTGCAAGAACCGAGAGATTTGATGGGGAGAACCGTTAAAGAAAGGAATGTACCCTAGCAAAATAAGGCAGGCAACCTTGATAATAAAGGGACACAACCTAGAAAAAAATTGGAGGCAACCCAGTGGAAAATACTCCAATTATTGAATACTAGGTTGAATCACCCTGGTTGTAAATTATTTGTGCATTAAATTGGCGGTTAGAACTTTTTGCTTCTAGGTTGCTTCACCATCCACGAAAGTAAAACCCCATTATAAACTAGGATGATAATAACCGAGACATTAATAATAAGTTATGCAATTAACCGTGACTCTTAATTCATCGTTAGCAACCGTGACCTGAAAATCCGGGGGCGGCACATTTTAATTCACTGTTAAATACAAGTTGAGTCTAACCTAGAGATTAAATCCGGGGGCGGCACATTTAATTTCACGGTTGTAGCTTCAACCGTGACTTTAAATAACTTTAAATAACTTTAAATAATTTAATTTCAACAAGTCCTTTAAAATCACGGTTGTTTGCATTTTGTGGTCGGTAAATTCACAGGTATTTTCAGTCTCGGTTAGATGATATACAACCGTGACATTAAAAAGATCCACCCGTGACTGAAAATACATTAAATTCTAGGTTGGCAGGATAGGACCTAGCAAAAAATCGTGTTTTAACCGAGAAAAGGCCCTTTTTTTTTCTCAGTGTATGCAATTGAATGGGTAAAGTGGTGTTTGAATGAAAAAAGTGTATTTTTGAGCAAAAATTAAATGTAAAAAAAATTTTGCCGAATGGGTGTGGCACATAGTTTCCTCGTATCGAAAACCCGACTGTATAGATGATCCGATGCATTGCAGGTAACCTCAAAACATCAATCTTTAAGTACCTTGCACTAACCTCATACGGGACCATCTACACGCATCAAATTCGGTTAGAAAATGTAGACATTTTAGCTGTGACAAGGGATTCACATTTGCACATCCGCAGTGGCTACTAACAGTCCTGGGGCGATGATTTTCATAGGGGACCATCAACACCCCAATCTGAACAATCCCTGAAATTTCATCGAAATTGGACAATAACTTCGTAAAGTTCGCGCGTTACAAGGAGTTTTGATGACAGACAGACAAGGAACCAAAATTGTTCAGGAACGTCTAACACGTAAAACGCGAGTGGAAATTTTCATTTTGGAGAACATTTTTAAAAGTGAAAACAATGGTATCGTTACCTTGGCAGACTCGGAAGCAACCCTGGAAGTTTTATGGTACTGTGTAGATTTTAAGGACAGAACTCCCGATCCAAAAATCAAAATGCACCATCTTCAATAACGAGTGAATATTTCTCACAGTGTCCTTCCACACTTCGCGTCGAAGTTATCGTCGTAAAGCCATTTTCGACCCCCTTTTTTTCAGGAAAAGGATTTATTTTGTTGGCTCCACCGCGTTCAGCACAATAAAATATAAACAGACATCTGGGGGACATTGAATTGAGTTGCGTGGAAGGGGGGTGCCGACTTCGCATTTTATAGACCCCCTGCGCTCACACTCGACCCCCACTCCTTCGTTGCTATCCTCCCCTCAAACCGCTCGACGAATTTAAATGGCTCTCCAGATTTGAGAGTCAATTGGTTGGAACTCTATGTTGATTTCATGTCCTAAACCGAAAACTCTTTAGCGTATATTTACATCTCATGTTGATTTTATAATTAATACAACAATATTCAGTTTGGTAACTGCTTTTGATAGCACGCTATTTGGAATGTTTTCGCTTGGGGAATTCATCACAGTAATTCTCCAAAGTTTTATATGAGATTATCAAAGACAAAACGAACGAAACAGTATAATTTTATTATTTATGCCAATTCAACAAATAAGCAGGGACCCGTGAAATGAATAATTCATAGGAAACTGGTGATAATAAATCTCAGCAATCGTATCAGCGTGAAAAGAAAGGGTGGTATTTGAGCGCAGGATGGATAAATTTACTTCAGCGGTAGAAAAATCCTGCTCCAATTCGTGCAGTATGAGTATAAAGACGAATTTTTGAAAAGCCATTTTAGCCTATTTTTACCATAACAATTTTGCCGTACGTCCCCGCCGTACGCGGCACTTTTCTCAGTTACGATGGACCGATTTTGATGAAATTTGGTTCATGGGTTCCATTTGGGGTCCAGTTGTGCCCCGAAGCTTTCGGTCGAAGTCAGTCACTTCGAAGGGCTGAAAAAAGGGAGTTGAAATGTTCAAAACCCCAAACTCAAAAACTCGCGTTATAAAGGTATTATTTTTGTCACCAATTTCATATAGAATTGAATTTATAAAATCGGATGAGACCACCGCTCTGAAGGACAAACCGTTCGCTCCTTATGAGGACTTGCAGGTTGAAGGTTGAACAATAAATCAAAACTCTGCAAATTATTACACAATGGTTTATTATTTTTCTATATAGATCACTCGTCTGCGAAACCACCAACCATCCAACTTGAAGAAAAACATCGATCGCATTTCTGTCAGCGAAAATTTGAACGGAGATTAGGCCTCTTTTGCGATTCAAAGTCGTGTTTCTAATTTATTGTACGTCCAACCCTTACATTCTCGTAGGAAGCGAACAGTTTGTCCTACAGGGCTCCGCGTGGTCTCAAAAAATTCTTATCTTAAATTGATTAAATCTTAAATTAAAGGAAAAACAATACCTTTATATCAAACTTTTTTGAGTTAGGGCGTTTTTAAAATTTCAACCCTTAGAAGTGACCTTTATCAACCAAAATCTTCGGGGCCAACTAGACCCTAAATGGAGCCTACATACCAAATTTCATCAAAATCGGTCAATGCTAAGTGGGGAAAGTGCCGCGTACGGCGTACGGCGGACTGACGGCCAAATGTTTATTCGATTTTTGGATTCTGCGTACCTTGAAACGTAAACCATCAAATTTTGATGGGGTGTTGAAAATTTTTTTTGTTCTTCTCTGAACATTGTTCAGTGGAAATTTTGATTTTGGAAAACTTTTTTTCAACCGTGAAAAGTGAAAACAAGCTTCCGCTATCTTGGTAGACTCGGTCCGTAGCAAAAACAACAATATACGATCGTTGAACAATATTGTACGTGTAATAACGCTAACGTTTCGATTTTCTTAACTATTGCTTTGAAGATTCCTTTGAAAATTCGCTCAAGTCATGTTGCATGAATGGACTTTTTCGCGTACTGCGAGTTTTCAAGGAAAAATACCAGCTCTGACGATCCTTTTTTCCTGATTACAAATGGGTTTAAAAGCACAATGTACCACTTGCTCGGCACTAGTATAGCATAGCGGGAGAATCATTTCGTAGCGGCGGGACAATTCTAGCTTCCACCAAAGGCGCGGGGATTGCAAATATATTCAAAAAGCGCGCTCTTCCTTGGAACGTACTGATGAAGAGAACAAATTAAAGAGTATGACTGAGCACGATATACTTGGATCACAGCTGGAACTGGTGATGGATTAAACACCCTCGGGCGATTATATAATTGGACACAGGAATCTCCGTCTTTACGGATAACACGAAAGAACAAAGAAGCTCAGCAGGCAGGAGCCCTTGAGAGTTGGATCGGTGCGCCACCGGGAGATGAGGTTGGCAAAGGAAGTTTTTCTTGTTCCCCCACGCCGCACACATGTCGTGTAAGCACACGTCCTCTGCCGCCCACCCTCGGACACTATCACTCCCAGGCTTCAGTTCGCTGCTCTTGACACCCAAAGTAAACTCGACCCTTGAATGAACCGTCGGGTGTCCATTAGTAATTCAGACGTCCGTAGTTCCCGCTGTGTCTCGCATTCAGGCGCACATCTATTACGAAAATCTCATTTTATATGTCAGCTTGGCTGTACACTTAGAGAAAAAGCCAATAATAGAATTGGGGTATGGAAGCAGAGCCTGTTGGTTCAGAGATCCTAGAAGCGAGTGATTTCTGCAATTTGTTAAATTCCCTATTGATATTGGGAAAAGAGGATAGTAACGATCGTTGAACAGCTTTAAACAACTTTCTACGAACATATTTATACTTATAACCCTTTGCGAGAACAATAAGGGAATTTTTTTCACCAAACCAAAAATATATGTTTAGTAATGGCATCCCAGGGGAGTCCAGGGGATGTACAATTCTAACGCCATGAAAGTCACGACTTTGAACAGCATTTCAAAATCCATGGTCTACTTTAACCACGCAAATCGGAGCGTACACAAGATTTTGTTTGAAAACGTAAGTTCTTTCTTCATTAACCCCCCTTCAATTGCAAAATTGAAAAATCTGGTGAAGTAGTGCACAACTAGGTAGTTTCAGACATCGATCAATAACTGAACCACGCCAATCGGTTGGAGAATAAGGCCAGGGGAGAGTACATACACATAAGCATACACCCTAGGTGTTTTCTGCGGATTTGGATTCAGAATTATCTAAAACAAATCCGTACGTGTTTTTTGTTTTTACTAAACCTCACAGGTTCAGGGAAATGAAATACCTTGTTTTTGGGTTCTTTGAAGTCGTTCTTATTGTCATGCTATTACTTCTATTTTTCTCGAAAAAGAGGATGACAAATATTATGGAATTGGAGAAGCACAATATAAAGTCAGAGAATCCGCCAGTCCTATGCCTGCTGCTTGAATCAACTAATCAGGTCAATTGAGGAGCTCGCTCGCGGATGGTTGCAAGATCTGTGGATAATTTGTGCAGTCTCGACGCTGACCCTCCTAATTATCAAGCTAGTAGACTAATTCATAGAAAAGAAAAAAATAAGAAATTAAAATTAAATTCCGAAAGATGAATCGGTTGATGGCAAGGAATTCTCGTCTCTCTCTCTACAATAAACTGATTATTTATAAGCAAACAAACATCAACAAAATCCAAACCTCCCGAAATAAAATACTGAGAAGAATAGTGCGTGCACCTTAGTACATGAGAAACGATGATATTCATCGAGACTTGATGATGGAAACAGTCCACGAAATTATCGTAAGGTACTCAAGGAGGCACGAACAACGCCTCCACAATCATGGAAACCCAGAAATGCTCTGCGTTTTGGACAATGAAGATGAACCTCGATCGACTCAAGCGAGAGAAACCACTGGACTTAGTTAGTGCTGATAAAGTGCAATTATAGCTCAGTGTCGAAGATACTGTTATGAGAAGGGGCTGGGTTTTACTGTAAACGGGCTCTCAAGGAGTGTAAAAATGATATGTAATATTGCTAGATTGATCGTATTTTAATATTCAGTTGCAATAATAAATCACGTTAGACAAAAAAGTAGAATAATTGGGAATATATAAACACCTAATTTCACAAAGGTTGGTGTCCAAGAAATCAACTAATTTCCCCTTGAAACTTTGTGTACAAACGAATCTATCGACACCAAAAAGATTTGTTTATAGTAGAACCATCCGTGAAAGTATCGATGTGTTCACCACAGCACTCGGCTTTTGAGGATTTTCCCATTTAGAGCATTATCGTTGAGGAAGTTATTGGTTCAAAAAAGAAAAAGAATTATATGAATTCATTCCCAAGCTTTGGATTTCGCCTGTGACCTCCATCAAAAACCTTGCGCGGCTTTTTAAATAGTCAATATTGTCGTATCCAATAAGATATAGAAAGGTTTTTCATATGGGATGATTTTTCATCTTGAGAACAAGAGTTATTTAGAAATAGAAATTGACATCATTTATTTAAATTAAGAAGTATCTACACTAAAAAGTTGTGTTGAAAAAATAATAATAATAAAAAATAAAAAATTCTCAGCTACATAAACGTTGCATGAATGTAGAAATTGTCACTCTATGAGCATATTACATATTTAAGGAAAACATTGATTTCATAATCTTAACAAACTTCATCAGTATTGTACGTACCTCACATTTTACCACCCAAATATATCTTGTCATTCAGCAAGTGAGAGGTGTTCTATTACCAGATCTCCTCTCTTCACTACATTCAGTGAAAATTGATCTACTTAGGTACTTACCTAAACTTAATGGTATTGAGTGCCACAAGCAGTGGAAGATCACTTTATAGGGATGAAACTTTTATCCTACGAAATCGGAATTCCAACTCGCATAGTCCGCAGAACACTAGTTGAATTAATCATTTGTAGTGCAGAACACCGCAGCTCTCGGACTGTAATTTGTACAGTTGCACAAGACCAAAAAAAGTATGAGACGTTACAGAGTTACTGAGTAAAGTGGACCATTTACCGGAGTTGTCGTGTTCAGTGGAAGTTAAGATGGGTGTTTGGCGGAACCCAAAGGAAGTTGTGCCCGCCAAGAGAAGCTCGAGGTAAATAGTCCATTTCCGAACTGGAAATGAGCCAAAACGATATCCAAGCAAAGTCCTCCCAAGCTATCAAATTTATTAATTCCTTCAACCCCTCGGGTTGGAGTTGAACCCTCAACCATTTCACAGGCCTTTCCTCTCTACCAACTCACACTCTTTAGTCGAGATGTTGGCTCAACATTTTGAATGAATGACAGGTTAACAGATCAGTGGGCTTCCTAATCTCGTCATTGATCATCCCTCCCAATAGGTATTATATTCGCTCTGACGGATATAATATTATATCGGATATATTTATATCAGCCTGTCGAGCTGATTGCCTTTGTCAGTTTCAAATCGAATACATTTCATGACAAACACGAGTAACACATTCAATTTAAATCAAGACTTCCCATGATATCAATATTTTTCTTTAAACAGGAAAATAGGTAAGAAGTACCCATTGAGGTCAGGTAATTGTGAAAGCGGCATAAAAACGCTGCAAATAATTTCACAAAGTTTTATTATTTTCCTGTATAGATCACTCATCTGCAAAGATCACAGCTTTGTGTTTTTTTCCAGTATACATTCGAAACCAGGTCGGACGTGGTCGTTAAATGAACATGATGGCGCGGACGAAGGGAAGCCCTCGCCAGGTCTCTGTCATTGTCTGGGGAATCGTCTCTAAACCCATCAGATTGGTACCTTGGTAAATTTACACACTACACAACCCCTCCTATCGCGGTTTTGTGGGGCCTCAGTCTATCATGAAATGTCGGCTCCGCCATCTCCACACCTCATTGTCTCGGCCTAAACCTTTGTCGTAGGCTTCGATTTCTATCACGGCGTTCAACAAACGGACTTGCACGTTGACAGCCACCAAACCGTTTCAAGTCCTTCATACATCCATATTGTGTAATACTTTTCCTTTTACATCATCAAATGTTTGGATGTTAGTGAAATACACAGGGTGTCAACATAACAGATCTCATTCCTTCAAGGGTTCGATTCTACAACTAATTTGCAACAAAAAGTGCCTCCCAGAGTTCTTTTATAAACGCATCTATTCCGAGTTATTCACAATTTAAGATTGTTTTCGTGTTATCGACCTTACTTCATTAAAACGTCCATAGCTCCCTCATTTACAGAGCACTCTCAAATCTGATGGAGACCGTTGGAAATATCGATAAATCTCAGCTTTCAACGGTATAATCACAAAATGTTTTACAATGGAACTTAGGGGAGAAATTTGTGTTTGAACACGGAAAAACGTGATTTTTTTCAACAAATCGACGTTTTTACGGGATGACTCGGGGAGGGGGAGTCTCATCTGCCGCCGCTCTTCCCACCATTCATCCAAGCTCGGTCCATTCACGGTAATTTCGGTGAAAAATTAACGTTTTTTCCGTGTTCAAACACAAATGTCTCCCCCTAAGTTCCATTGTTAAACATTTTTTGATTATACCGCTGGAAAGCTGACATTTTGGCGCATTTTTTAGGCGTACCGGCAATAGTTCATTACCTCAAATCATTTGGACATTAAGAGGAAAAAATTGTACTTGGTACTAGGGAGATAAGAAATTTTACGATCTTTCCAACGGTTTCTTCAGATTTGAGATTACTCTGAAAATAGAAAATGAGAATGAATAGAAAATGAGAAAATAGAAGCGTTTAAAAACAAAACTTCAGGAGGCACCTTTTAATGCAAAGTAGTTTTAGAATCGGTCCCTTGAAGGAATGACATCTGTTTTGTAGACACCCTGTGTATTTCATTAACATTAAAACATCTGATTGTAGAGAGAAAAAAATGATTGTAATTTCAAAATTTGTTAGAGGAACGATTTAAAAAAATCGTGCAGGTGAACTATTCTTGGTTAATCCCTTCCTCCTCCTTTCCGTATTTTTTTAATGAATGATGTAAAAGGAAAATTATTACACAATATGGATGTATGAAGGACGTGAAATGGTTTGATGGCTGATGTTGATGGGTTGCTTGATAGGTTGACGATGATCTGATAAATTAGGTAATATTCATTCTTGTTTGTACAAGAAAAGTTTAGCATAGAAGCAGTATTCACGAATTAATAATGAAACTTGGTGAAAATTTACTTGTATTGACACTTGAAAATCTGTAATGCAAGTAGCAATACAAACTCAATTGTACTAAGTAGCAATAAAATACCATCGAGTTGAACTCTCAGGGTTGGAGATGAAGCAACTAGTCCGTTCTTTCACTGCATTCCCCACGGAGCGTCATCCCACGCACAAATAGCTCATGGCAAATCCAAACGCCCTGACAGCATACCTTCCCATTCCGGATGTCACAACCCAGTAATCAAAATTTCTCGGAACAATCTAACCTGAAGTTGATGTAAGTTGGATAAATAGTAGGCATGCAAGGTAATCTCTGATTCTTCTTCTACTGACGACGGAGAGGGAAATCAAAAAAATTAAACTAAACTCCATGTACACACATTTTTCATAACAATGTTGCTAGTTTTGTCATTTTGATTTTTGGGCATTTTTTTGGGTGACCGAATCCAAAACGCTATGGAGAAAACTTTGTTTATAATAAATATACCCTAAAGGTGAGAATCATTTGAGGATCGTGCCGTTTGATCATCTCATAACTTCGGGGAAAACCTCTGCAAATATATTCACGTGTAGGTGAATTCGGGAGTAGACAAAAGTAACCAGAACTCGGAATTTTTCGCTGTAACGTAATCGCTGTTACGTTAGAATGTTTTCCATTCCAAACTGAAGGTAGATTGATGCAAAATATTTAAATTCAGCTTGGAACTTGATTTTGTTTTAAACCTTGGATTTGACTTTTTTCTAGTCTTAGCAGTTTGGTGAATTATCTCCATTTCTTCTATTATGTTCATCACATACCTTTTCGTGAAGATTGCTAAAAACTTGAATTTCTTAATTTACCTGATAAGATAGTCGATTCCCGAATGATAAATACAATTGACGTACCTGAAACAAAAGGAAAATCTCATAAGTCCAACGGGACCCAACGGCATTTTTATAATATTTTATAGAAACTTTCAGCTAGGTATTTCGATGTTTTATTAAACATGCACTGTGGTGGTAAATATAGGCAGGGGCATATTGAGGTTTTTAAACCTTTCACATTGAATTTCTGAGGTTTCAGATTATTCTGCTAGCCGGAAAAAGTTCAAGAACGATCACGACAAGTCATTGAGCCGTCAATCGCCTACCAGACCGACACGAGCGATCGGCACCAAACTCATCATGTTATGGAAAAAAAAATGGACCGACCTCAAAAATGATGTCCGTAAACACCAAAAAGGGAAAAATAATAATCTCAGCGAATACATACTTGATGTAGTAGGTTGTTGGACATAGATATCTAGTCAACAGATGGTATGTTGGAATACAAACAATTATTTGTAGTGTGATTCACACTTATTTTCACACTCATATCCTCCATCATACGATAGCAGTGACGTACTACCCAATAGTTTCGGAATACTTATCCCTACTCGTATTCATGTTTTGTATTGCACGATCGACGCATGTTGTAATACTCACCAGATCATGGGAGTAGTACTTAATAACCACAGCGTATCCAGATAGGTAGGTAGGTACGCATTGAAGTCCCCGCCGTGCCCATCTGTAGACACAAACTAACCACCTCCCTTATTCGATGATTTGGTTAGCATTACAAGAGTAAGTATCATTGAGTTAAAATGTGCTCCCCAATCTATCAGGTACCTAGTACGTCTCTTCTGCCATATGAGTATGATAGTAAGTGTGAACCTCCCTAGGAATGGTTGTGACGAGTATTTTCAGACTTTATTATTATATGAGACTGTTTATTATATTGGTGGACGTATTGTAATGTAGCTACATACCTTCGGAAGCGTTGTTACCTGATTAACGTTCAAAACCTCCTACAATCTTAAACGAACAGATATTTACATTCATACTCGGTGTGGAAGCATGTTTGTAGTATGGGAGGTATGTATATTTGCGAAAAAGAATAATATGTTGGTAAGTAGAAGATGTTTGTGTCTACAGATGGGCATGGCGGCGACTTCAATGCATACCTACCTACCTATCTGGATACGCTGTGGTTATTAAGTACTACTCCCATGATCTGGTGAGTATTACAACATGCGTTGATCGTGCAATACAAAACATGAATACCATAACTTTTTCATAGGGGACCATTTCCATTCCAACTCGCATAACTCCTGAAAATTTATCGAAATCAGATGGAAAATGTAGAAGTTATGGCTGTAAAAAGGAAATGAACGTTTGCGCCTGCGCAATGGCAACAATTTTGTGGGTGCAATGATTTTCATAGGGGGCCATCTACACACCAACCCGCACAATTCCCGGAAATTTCATTGAAATCGGATGAGAATTGTAAAATTTATGGCTGTGGCAAGGATTTAATGACAGACAGACATACAGACAAGGAACAAAAATTGTTCTGGAAGGTCCAAAACGTAAAACGCGAGTGGAAATTTTGATTTTGGAGAACTTTTTTTTTTTCAACTTTGAAAAGTGAAAACAAAGCTTCCGCTACCTTGGTAGACTCAGAAGCAAAAAACAAAACAATTTTAGTTGACGGAGGGTTTTTTTTTTAAACATTGATAATTGAATCTTCATGGGAACGTAATCGATAGAAATAAGTACCGGTGAAAATCAGTTTCCTTATACAACATGCACAAAACACGACAAAATTGGAAGCACAATATGGGGTAGGTAATGGACGAAGGACAGTTTTGACGTGCTGAGGGCCTTTAAAGACCCTGAAAATACGAATGTAATCATACGATTTTCGTATGATTACAGTATAATCGCAATCACACCTGTGATTATGATTATAATCGTAATCGTAACTATGATTATGATTACGCCCATCTCTGATCCATTGTGCATGTACAAAAGTAAATACCTCTAAACATAATTTGCTCATCGCCTAATAACCCGCTGAAGCTCAATATTGTAGGGTAGTGTTGGGAATTGATGCAAAGACGATAGGACCCTTTGTACAGGACCACCCTACTCAATCATATTATGGATACGAGGGAACCGTACGATACACCCACTTGATATACATTTTCCTAGTTATAGCCATATTTTTTAGAGTTCTGGACTTCAGTACACTCTTTAGAAAAGATGATTATTGAAAAAAGTCTATCACCACACACAAAAGAGTCAATCATCGTCACTTCATTACTCATTCTTCTGGAACATTCAGTGAGTAAGTTTTTGAACGTACCAACGTTTACGGTAAGTAATTACACTGTTGTATTTTATGTTACAATTCTATTAAATCAAATCAAAAAAAGAATGTGTAAGTCAAGAAGAAAGATCTCCATGGCCAATTTAACTCAGGATAAAATGCAGTCACCACAAATTAAAGAAAAAGGACAATCGCTGTAAAGAAACAAAAGACTTTTTAAAATACGAAATGCATTGAGAGAGAAAGAAAAAACGCGAGCTGGTGTAGAGAGATAGAGAGAGTGAGGCTCATTTTCAACTATTTATGACGAGGGCTAAGGAAACCACTCTCAGAAATTACTTGCCTGAGCAGAGCTGTGGAGGAAGGGGCAACAGAATGTGCATCCAAGGAGTAAAGAAGCAAGCCGTCTATTTAGTTAAATGCGACATTAGGAGCGATAAATGTAGCCGTGGGCAGTCACTGAGAACTTTAAGGTGAGGAGGAATGTAAGGGCGGGAAAACGTATAGCAAGGATACGCTCCAGAAACAGCATGTGATCCTTCAGGTGTAAACTACATTCACCTTAAAATGGCTATTCCTTGAACACCTCGCTTCTCTTTGCCGGGGGCCGGTTTTTAGAAATTTTCCTCATCGATCATCCGACCTCTCGCGTCTAAACTCGCTTTTTATCCCCCGGACCGTTTCAACGGGTGAAAAATAGAAAAAGAAAACTTATTTGACTTCAACGGTGGAGGGCGCTGAAAAAACAGAGAGAAGGGGGCTTCATGTTTTTATACGTGATTTCCCTACATCTGGAAATACGGAAGGACCGACCGGGGTTTGGGGAGGGGCTGCAAGAAAAAGCTTTTCAGGGGAGTGCAATAGCCATTTCTCAAGTCGGCAAAACACGCCGACTCTCCACTGGAAACGCGAGGAGGTCAACTGTTGAAAACGATGAATTGAACTGTCTTGGTACTAACGGTCGGAGTTAGAAGGGGAATAAAAACTTGTATACATTCTCGTAAGTAAGAGAAGGCAGTTTCTGCCTGGAGTGGACGGGCTAATACCTCATTTATATTCGTCGGATAAAGACAAACACTTGGAAGCGCCCAAACACCCCCACGGTAGGTATTTATTCACATGGCCGCACTCTTACGAGAGTAGAAAGCGACGTTCAGTATAATTTCTGGAATTTAGTATTTCGTGATAAGTTGAGTTTATCATGAAGATAAATGGACAAAAGGAAGTAATCCCCATAGTAGAGCCAGATTTGAAGAGGTGGTATAATTCTGCAAAACTCTTAATTTTCCTAGGTTTAATAAGTTTGAACATTTAAAAATTGTATCGAGTAAAATGTTCGAACTAAAATCTTGCGATTCCAGGGGAAGCATATTAGCTCTTAGGAGTGGCACTTAGGAGCGCTCATCACGCCTTGGATTGATAGGGGTCGCCGGGTGTTGAGGGCATTAGAAATCTTCCGCCAAGAAGCTGTTGTATCCGATGGTCTAAATTTACCCCTCCAAGAGAGAAGCAATTACTCTCTAAATAGATAGAGGTGTATCAGTCATGGAGAAATTTAGGATTCCCAAATTGAGGCTTATTAATTGCAGAACATAGTAGCTATTGACCTCCTAAAAAGGCTATTGGAAGCCGTTGTAAGCTTCACACTACCAGTTACAACGAACAGTTCGTTGTAACTAACATTGTCCAAAGAGACATAAAATGCAACACACCACACTACCTTAAGTTATTTTTTTTTTTCGGTTGGTAGGTGAGGAAATCTTTGAGATCTTTTAGTTGTTACTGATCAACTAAATATCAAGATATCAGAAGTGGAACGCACTTTCTGAGTAAGCGGGATTCAAACCGCAATAAAACCTCACCATCTTTCCCACGTTGGGGCTCAGCCTGGAACTCTTTCCCACATTACTTCGGACTAAGTTCGGTTGCCTGCCCTTGGTCATGTTCCTCCCGCTAGTGCTGCTCACTGACAAGCTCGCTCATGTACCGTCTTGTATTGCAGGATCCTTTCCAGGCATCCTTGTTCCTTGTTCCAGGAGTACTCACCGCTCAGTATCCTATCGAAACCACCGAAATCTAGGGTGTGGCCACGTTCAGCTCTTCAGAAATCTGTTGTTTTCTGCTCGATTTCAAAGGTTCATTATTGAAAAAAATGTCAGTAGTCTACTGCATTTTGGTTCATTATTGAAAATAATAACACTGACATCAGCAAGCCCTGCAGAGTTTGCCATAAGCCGTCTGAGGGCTGCTGTTAACCTTGCGCCTTCCTCAGATTCTTCCCTAATTTATTCCCAGAAAGTATTCAACATGATCCCAAGATACCTTACTGCTTGTGAATCGACAGAATGGTGGGAATGCGCTTTCCAGTGAAAACGAACATCACTATTTTGTGAGCCGCCAGTTACAAACGATGTTTCTACATCCACTTGGCCAAGACTTTCATAACTTCGAAGCTTGGGCACAGTAACTCAGACGGAACCAGTGCATTTTTGATCCTCCGCAACTAATCGTTCTTTGGATCCGGAGTTCTCGATAGTCAATATATTTTAAAGTAAATTCTAATGGAGCCTGGTCTCTATTAGAATTTAGCCCTGGTGCTGGTGGTTCGAGTCGGTGCAGCTTATGGAATGCAGCTGGAGTTCGTTACGTAGATGTTCACTATTTAAAGGAGCATTATTTGTTGATGTAAAATGAAAATATTTTAATTGTAAATCGCTAAAATCTCGATAAGAGCATTGCATAAGAATGGTTTATCTTTCGATAGAACCTCTTGGTCTGTATGCATCGAATTTAGATATTCCGTCAAAAAATTTATTCGAGATAAAACTCGCTACAGGTAGGTGGGGCAAGTTTTTGCACGGAAATTTTCCAACAATTTATCAATAACGCACTGGCTTACCATTTCAAATGGAATAAATATGAACTTGCTCCCACCTACCTTAATTCGCTTCTAACCGTGGGAATTCGTGAAGTTTCATGGAGCATCATCGGTCCGAAATTAACTCATCGGAATCAGTTTCGACAATTTCGACCGTTAAAAAGGAGCACTGCACGGTTTAATTCGACGATTCGCACTGCTCACTGATCTGGAGAGCATTCTAAATTGACAGGCGGCGCTGTCATGCATTGTTATAAATATCGCGAAAAAGAGGTGGAAATCATTGTTCTTCTCCGTTTAATCATTCGGTTAACAAATGTACAAATACACATACACAATGTGATCGATATGAATGTACATACAAAATAGTCGTAAAATTGATGGACTTTTATTAGTACGGGGAAAATTGGGTGAAGGAAAATGTTAGAGCAAGCTTTTGTCGGGAGTAATTGATTATACTGCAATGAACAGGTGGAGAAGGTCGCTACTGAAAAGAGGTGGACAGAGCAGGAAAATACAATGGAACATGCATCAGAAAAGAATAGCAACCTGGTTCCAAGTGCCCTACGATCAGGTATCATATTGATAACCTACAGACTAGTTACCGGGTTACTGAGTAGTTAGTGAGTAGTAGTACCCCACAGTTTCGCGTCGATTCGGATAGAACGCATTTTTGTTTATGGAGTCTGCATGTGTGGTTGGTGTGTTGATCAAATGATGTTGTCTACTGCTTTTAATGGAGTACCCTCTCCAGTGATTATAGCTGAGCATCAATTAACGTAAGCTAGGTGTTACTGAATAATATATATAGAACTCGAGTATATGACACGTTCCCAACATATCAGTGAAGATGATTCGTGGTGAAATGTCTGACACAAAAAAACGGGATCAGAAATTTATAAATTGTGGAAGGAAAATACTATTCATTGGAACAACTTGGACTGTTTGGAACCAGTGGAGCATTTCTTATAGGAATATTTTATCAAGTTGTGATTTAATTATTGGTCTCGATATTCACTAAAAATTAGTACATGAAAAATACCAGATAACCCTAGAAAACGGTGATGGGAACTTCAGCCACTCCAACTTCCTGGATCTAACAGTACAGGTTTGAGAGCACTGAAAAAAGCCTTCCTTTTTCAGGACATTCAACTGTTTGAGTTTTGTGCTAATGCTGGTCAGAGCTAATTTGTTTTCTTCCTCCGTTTCGAGTGTTTGAACTCCCCTCCATTGTTTGAGCTGGTTTGTTGGCTAGAGAGGAAGGTACTCAATTTTTCAATGGCCTGACTGACGTCATCCCAACTTTTCGATAAATGATTTACTATCTTCATTCCAACAGTTGAGTTGGTTTCCAATAGTTATCATAGTTGCTGCCCGTAGTGGGTTCCAGAAGATTGATGATTTAAAAAAAAATTTATTGTTTATAAGTCAATGGTTTTATTGAAAATTCGCTCTTTCACCTTAGAACCCATTTCAGTAATTCCAAGAGTAAATTTTGAGGAGAAAGAAGAGGAATTCATTTTGTTGTTGTTATTGAGACTCCTTCAGAAAATAAAATGGGCAAAACACATATTACTTAGGTATCGTTAAATTCTCGCGAATTATTTTTCTGCAAGTTCCTATTTTCTGGCCTACGGAAGGTCAGCGTTTGATTCCTCCATAACTAATGGAAGTTGTATACAAGGCCTTTCTGAACAAATAAACGACGGTATTTTTCCAAAAAGTGATGAATAATTAATTACCCAAGTGAGGTCAGCATGTTTCCATGGGGAAGCGATGCTTAAAAATTCCAGGGAAAAGTCAACTTTGAATTTTCGAATGTGAATAAATTATAATTCTTTCGAGCAGGGGAGGTTTAATGGTTGTTTCAAGACTGATTTAGCCGTTAAAATATGAAAATTGGAAGGGGTTGGAGAGGGGCTATTCCACGTGGGAGAATTACGTTAATATAAACTTTTAATGAAACTCCGGATTGCGTTTGGGAGGTTTCAAGGACCCACGTGATTCAGAACTGGGAACAAGATGAACTTTTTCACAATTACGGACACAATAACTTCGGAAAAAAGGGAACGTACCAGATATGAGCGAGTTCACTAAGAAAATTAAATGCAACGAGTAAAAAATATGTCCAAATCCATTTCAGGGTATTTAGAATGGAGCCTTGATGTTGATGATTTTTGGTTCAAATGTTGTTGTAATGAATTAGTTCTTTGCATGCGATACATCAAATATTTTAGGATCAGCGAAGAAAGCCGAACAAAACATAATTGTGTACTACTTGATTGATAATTGTTGACTTAGGATGATATTTGAAGTGACACCACAACTTTATCATTAGAAAGGAAGGGTACCTGGTGACCGCGCCGATTTAAGTCGCGTGATTTGGATACGAATTGACACATGGGGATTCAATTCCTAGGTCAAAACATAAATTTCCACCAATGGTCAGACTTTCAAACCTTCTTTTTACAAATAGGACATCGACCCTTAACATACCATATTATCCTTCAAAATGAAAAAAAAAAAACCCGGTAGGCGAAGTAATTTTTCAAATTGAGAATTTGGTTCTTCAGTCCTGGTTTCAACGATCAGATATCTTTTGAAGTAAATCATACGCACTCATGATACATATTGGAAAAATGTAAACTTCCATATTAAAAATAGGTACCTACTCCACAACAGAATTCCCAAAATTTTCATTGATCTTTGAAATCTAGCTTTGTTTTTATCTTTATCAAATAAAAATAATGAAGATTAGAAAATATAACGTAGAATAGAAGATGTTCGTTAACTTCCCAGTCAGCTGGTTATATTTAGCTGATAACAATCATAGCAGTGATATGCCCGGAAGACAAACGGTTTCAAATAAAAACTCTTTGATTGAAATGTCCCATTTGTACACTAATTTATGAGGGAAATGTATGTGGAATAATAATGAATAGGTACTCATATGAATTTTGATCTAAGGGGAATTCTCGACTGAGCGAAGACCCCAAGTCTGCCAAGTAGGTGTGACACACAGCTTAATTTCATTATTGAGTTGATCAGACATAGGAGATCATCAAAACGTCAGTCCCCCATCTTCCCTTAGAGTTTGAACGGAATCAGATTCTAGATGTTGAGAAAACTGACTTCGAGGTGTTGAAGCGCAAGCAAAATGGATTGATGAAACCGACAGCAATGAAAATTGTGCAAATATATCATTCGCAAATCATCTGCTGACAGTTGTGGAATTATATGTATTTAGAGGGGCTGACTCTCGTGAAAAATCGTCCCTTTAGATTTCATTTTTCGGTTGGCTCGGCAGAGGGTTCGGGTCACCCTGAAGAGCCCTCCTCCTCACTGAACCACAAATACTACACACGCTTGGGGATGACCTGTGCTCAGGCTCATCACGTCTCAGAAGGGTTATATTACAAACATGGCGAACGAACATCAAACAAAAGTGAAGCTTTATAAAAGTCTGAGTTCCAAACTCTTGGGACTCTCGATTGAATCAATAGGCATAACATCAATACAATCATTATGAACCATACTGCTCTGTTCGTACTGGGAACGAGCTCTTTGTTCGAGCGGATCAGAGCGATTTCGAGAAATTTCGCTATTTCCGTCAGCAAAAATCTTTGCGATTCACACTCGTGTTTTTGATGTATTTAAATCCAACCCAAAAGTCCTCATGGGGAGCGAACGGTTTGTTCTACAGAGCTCGGGTGGTCTCATTCGATTCTAAAAATTCAATTCTATTTCAAATCGATGAACAACAATATTTTTATATTAAGAGTTTTCGAGGTAGAGCGTTTTAAAAATTACAACCCCTATTTTTCACTCCTTAGAAGTGACTGGCACTAACCAAGGCCTCATGGCACAACTAGACCCCAAATGGAGCCCATATACCAAATTTCATCATTCGCTTACGACGTACGAACGGATTTTTGGAAAAAATTGTATTCGATTTTCGGATTTTACATTGACTTTGAAACGTCAAGAACTTTTTTTTTGGAAGGGGAGGTAATTTATTTCTTTGCTCGATTCCAAATGTTCATTATTGAAAAAAAAGGTAGCCCAGCAATTTGTTCACGAAACTAGCGCTTCAGATATACTAACATGTCAGCGTGCGTTTTTGTGTGTCCGGGGCTCTCATCGCCCCCCTCCTCACAACCCAGGGCGTCGAGGAAATGGGAAGCCATGAGCGAAATTATCAGAAAAAAATCCTGATCTTTCATTTGAAAGTTTGTTTACTTCACTTACTTACGTAACGCAGTTTTAACAGAGTTTTCAACTGGCATTGGAAACGGAGATTAAACAAAAACAAAGAAAAATAAATTCTATAATTTTTTCAAGGTATTTTGACGTTTTCGAATGGTAATATTGATATTAAATTCATCTTATCAAAAACATTTGTTTGGTGTCTTCCTCGATTAGACATAGTACATCGAATGCCGAGCTCAATGTACGAATGGACTAATACAATTTATTCAGGACTGGGCTGTTTGGTTCCAGGGAAGCAGCGCTTGCAAAAATACCGCTTGAACGTAACAACCGCAGGGGAGGAGAGTTTTCCGTTAATCATTCTTCGACCCTCACCTTAATTAAGGACCGGCCCAACACGATTTCTTCGAGTTTCTACCAAGACAAACTGCCTCCCACGAACAGCGAGCCGGGAAGACAACCAGTTTGAAATAAAGAGCTCCCTGAAATACGTGACAGTTTTACAATTAATCTAATTCAGGGTTAACTTTTCCTCCTCGGAAAAATAAAGGAGAGAAGGGAGGTAAGTTATGGTGAAACATTATGATTGAAACGTCAACCGCTGATTATACGCGTAGTTGTTGGTGTTGTTTGGAGGTAAAGTGATAAATGGGGCATCAAATTGCTTGGAGGGCTCCGAGAAAATTAATTCGCTTAAGGGGGGCGTTCTCACGCAGAAAATAAACCCGCAGAACAATGATCAGTTTCAACAGGGGGGCGATTAAAAAATTGAATGTGCCTCGGGAAGGCGTGTTGTGGAAAATATTGGTGAGCACACGCGAGGGGAGCCCTTTAAAATAAACTCAATTATACGTGTAGCTGAACCTTGTTGGTTAACCGACTTTTGATAGAATATTACACTGAAGAATGAACCTGCAATGTTGACGGTGAAAACAATATTTTCTCATAATTCTTGAAGTGATTGCCTGATAGCTGATGCTGGGATATAGGGAGATGTGAAATCAGACGTAACATTTTCCGGCAGTAAAAAAGTGCACTAAATGGGTGTTTTACATAGCTCTCTCTCATTCATAGCATGGTTGTATAGCTAATCTCATTACTATAAATCTGTCTCTAATCTCACATGGAACTCAAAGTCTGGTAATGTGGAGAGAAACAGGGTAAGTATGCCTAGACGGAGGAACCGTTAAATGACCCAACTCTTCAAATGGTAGGAATTTTTAATTAATTAAATGAATTATTAACCAACTGGTCTGCCAAGACAAGGATTGGACTAGAGACAGCTATAGCTACGAAGAGCGAAAATGTTACTATTTATAGGCAGAGAAAAGACACAGCTATGAACAATGCACTCACAAAACACGAATCAGCAACTGTATTCAATAATGATAAAATGGAGACGACGATGTTTGTTTCTTACAACTCGAGTACAATCGTCAGTAGTGCAATCATGAATATGAATTACTAGAAAATCTTGGAAGGCTGTACGAAAACAGGAATACTTTCGATATTTATTCAGTGATCCAGCGGAATTAAACAATAAAGAATCAGTGGTATGTTAGTTTCACGGAAGAAGATTGTGAAATATAAAATTCCATTTATACAAACGATCATAACATAAAATCCTCTTGCTCTGGAGTACTCACAGAACAGAATTTATCGGTCGATTTGCTGAATCATGAGCTGAATCGATTTGCTACATTCGACATCGCTTTTCGTGAAACCAGAAAAAAATCACTCATTTCATTTCGCTTAATTAATGCAGTCCGATTCCCGATTGGAACACGATGTAAAACGAGAGCAAACAACAATCCACTTTGGAGAGTATGTAAGGACAACAAAGCGGCGGACGTCCTCGGGTTTGGTAATTTGAAAGCCGACTTAATTTCTCCCAATGTGATTTTAAATGATGCTGACAAAAGTTTGGGCCATAGCTGAGTAGACGGCACTGGGCTCACTCTTTTCCCATTCTCTCTTCTAAATTATAGATTAATTAAAACTTATCCCTCTTAACTCTGGAGTTAGTGGAGTTGCCCCCACTCCCTTACAACCTCAGCCACGCCTCTTCTCCTTCTCACTCTCACTTTAACAAAAAAATTCAGAATAAAAAAGCTTTTTCGTTTTTTCACGGTGGGGAAACACTTTATGAGTGAGTGCGATCCCGAGCCTAAACTTAAAAGCTCGTTGAAAAAACATGGAATTCGCACAATTTTTAATGATTTTCTTAATGCTTGAGCGGTACCTAATGTTGAGTGATTTTATGTCATTTATCAGACGGGACACTTTTTCCTCGTCGCCGGACGTGGAGCGTTAATAAAAAATTACGGTCGGGCCTTTGGCAGATGCTACCACCTCTTAGAAATATTCACGGAGGGGCTCGCGGTAGGAAGAGGTACTTAAAAATCTGGTATTTCCCAAATTAAAAAATCGTCTTTCTTAATAAATGTACGCATTCCAGTCCACGACAGTATCATACAACGAATTGAGCTAAAAATGTAAAAAATAGCACTTCGACACTATGACGTGAATTATTAATAATATTGATTCATAGTCGAGAAGAAACACCACGGGTAAATGGGAGTGGCACATAGCTTTGTTTTTTTAAATCATGACGAGTCATTTTGGTTTATTATTTTCAATAATTTTGGAACCAACCAAGAAATTTTTGCTTCCTCACTACCGAAGGTAGGGAAGCTTTGTATTCGTGAAAGAAGTGGAAAAAAAAATGTCCTCCAAAATCAAAATTTCCACTTGCTTTTTGCGTTTTAGAGCTTCCCGAACAATTTTGGTTCCGTGTCTGTCTGTCTGTCGGTCTGTCTGTGGTCAATCCTTGTCCCGGGCAAAACTATACTAACCTGTGGTCCGATTTTGATGAAATTTTCAGGGATTGTGCGGGTTAGGTCCTAGACGGTCCCCTATCAATTTCAGCACCTTCGGACCAATAGGAGCGAGTGCGCATGCGCAAACGTGAATTTCCTGGAACCTCGGTTTCTAATGAACCGATTTTGCTCAAATTTGGAGGTTAGTTAGGGACTAACTTCTAAGAGACACCCTATAAGTTTCAATCAAATTGATCAAGCAATAGCCGCTGCGCATGCGCGAACTTTAAATTTATTGTTACAACCAAAACTCCGCAACTATTCAACCAATTTCGATGAAATTTTCAGGGATTGTGTGGTTCAGGTCCTAGACGGTGGACCGCTAAATAAAATTCTACGTTGAAAATACAAAATATTATAAACTGTAATACCTTATAAAAATTATAAAAATATCATAAACATTAATACCTGCAACCCTATCCCGCATATTATCGCCAATATTTTGGTATTCAATAACTCTTTGAATCATAATTTTTTCGCCAACTGATTCTATACGTCCATGTTACAATGAGTGAGGAAGCTATACTGCCCACCCAACTTGGCAGACGTTTTTTACCCCCCCCCCCCCCCTCAAAATTCGTTGGTTTACGTTTCAAGGTAAGTAAAATCCAAAAATCTAGTAAAACTGGCCGTCCATCCACCGTACGCGGCACTTTCCTCAGTTAGCATTGACCGATTTTGATGAAATTTGGTATGTGAGCTCCATTTGGGGTCCTGTTGTGCCCCGAAGCTTTTGGTTGATGTAGGTCACTTCTAAGGGTTGAAAAATAAGGGTTTGAAATTTTGAAAACGCCCTAACTCAAAAAATTTTGATATAAAAAAAGTTAGTTATTTAGTTTTTTATTTTTATATTTTTATTGTTTTTTCATCAATTTGAGATAGTATTGAATTTTTGGAATTTTTAGAGACCACGCGGAGCCCTGTAGGACAAATCGTTCGCTCCCACGAGAACTTAAGGGTTGGACTTACGATAAATCACCGAGTGTGAATCGCCTAAAGAGGCCTAATCTCCGTTCAAATTTTAGCTGACCGAAATGCGATCGATGTTTTTCTTCATGTTGGTTGATGGTAATAATGGCAACGCCGTGTTCTTTACAGACGAGTGATATATTACAGAAAAATAATAACCCTTTGTGTAATAATTTGCAGCGTTTTTTCAGATCAATCGCGTTCTGTCGTTGATGTCACGGTCACGGTCCCTCAACCCCCCTTTTCAACTCCTTTTCTACCACCCATAGGTCTTCCTTTGCTGAGTCTATTGCCGTCACCAAAGTACCTATAACTGGGCCGAAAGTGCGATCTTTTTTGTTACTTCAAATAGAATTTCAAGTCACACAGTTGTGCTTCCTTTACAACTAAAACCAAATATCGTAATGAAGGCAGCTTAGGAATAACGATGTTTTGCTGGTAGGTACTTTCTGCCAACATAAACTTGATTATTAACCTTGGAGGATAATATTGTAGGTAGGCACTTTTAATGGAAAAGTCTTTTATTTGCAGGGTGATCATTACAGAAAACAATTAACCGTTGTGTAAAAATTTGCAACCTTTTCAAATGAATGCTTCCAAGTGGAGTAAATGTAAAATATTACCATTAGGGACACTAGGATACCCATTCAACTGGTACTCACACTGGAAATTATTTTTCGTGAGAGAAGAAAATCGTTAGAATTCTGTAGAAAAGTGTGATCAGTAAAGTGTTGTCGAATTTGTGAGTTCCAAAGTGGTAGATGCACTTAGGTGCATTTATTTGGAATGCAGTGGATCAAACACTAGCATCTGCATCTTGTTTGTACACATGGAGCCACAGAGAAGCAGGGAATCATGTATTGAGCTTCCGAGAGTGGCAATTCTTACAGCAGACACAGCTTCTTCATCAAACAAAATCCCTGAAAATTAAATTGGGATCAGCACATTATTAAAGAAGTTGTGCGTGCGGAAAGGATTTTACTTATCTATCAACTTAACAGGTAACCTCGTAGATCTCCGGTAATGTTGAAATATTTCGCCCCTCTCCTTGAGGGGATCTCAATCGGTCGCTGATTGTTCCTCCTTCTGGGTTAGTATTTCTCTCAAGAACCGGCGCTAAAAGTTTTAATCTACCTAAATTTGCAATGTTCAATTATTTTCGAAATTCATTAGTACATCTATCTAGAGAATTGAAAAACTAAAAGATTGCCGCTGGAATCATCAATATCGAATAATAATTGTCGGCGAAAAGTGGAGAAAACCCCGTTTATTCAGTTAGTGAATCGATGCACTAATGAATTTCGAAAATCCTAGGTACAACTTTTAAACTTTAAGCGCCGGTTCTTGAGGGATTATACTAACCCGGTACGAGGAACAAGCGGCTACCGACTGAGACACCCTTAAGGGTTTTTCTCTTGTTTTCATTCACGTTTTGATGAAATTCATTTGAAACGGGTTTTCATAAAAGATACATTTTTTAGTGGAAACGTAGTTCAATAAAAACGGATTAAATGAGAACGTATATTCCATCGAAAATAATGAGTTACGTTAAATCGATTTCGTCGGATGGGTAGTTATCAGCACACCATTTTTGTTAGTGATGATTCAACTCAGTAACTCATTATTTTCGAGGGAATATACGTTCTCATTTAATCTGCTTCAGCCATTAAGTTTGGTGATCAAAACTCTTGAGCAATCGACGAAACATGAGATACTATTTAGATTTGAGATTTGATGGTTATTTCTAAACACTCGTACTTGGACGAGTTTTCAGGAAGTATGAAAATAGGTAAGCTCGAGGGAACTCTGACAGAAGCTGAATACGAGCATTGTCATTCAAGAAAATTACGTGTACTCAGCGATCGTTAAGCGGGAAAAGGGTGAACTAGAGTTAGGAGGGAGGACACCAGGATCGGAGGTAATCAGGTTAGTTCACCAGGTGTTTAGCAAAGATGTTTCAAGGCGAGTTCAACTAAGTTGTAACATCCAACGGCGACGTGTACTCGTAAAGTGTAACTTGACCGTTACTCGAAGCACGCGGGTCGAGAAGATGTCTTCACAACAAGTAGCCTGGCGTCTGGGCTAGATGACCGAGATTCATCGAGGGTTCGCAGACGAGTTGTGGGCAAAACTCATGGTCACAACAACAGCAGTAGTGGTGAATACTATTAATAAATACAGGTTGACGCTTTACAATACTTTTAAATAATTACTGAAATAGAGTTACATACCTAGCTGAACGATGCTGTAAATTACAAATTCAGTCATTTTGATGAAGATTATTTACGAATGTTGACGTACGAGTACACTTGAAACATTTGTTCAGTGAATTCTGCTGCATGTGAGAATAATTCTGGAATGCATAATGAAAAACGCTACAAATTATTACACAAAGGTTTAATATTTTTCTATACAGATCACACGTCTTCAAAGAACGCAGATTTACCTAACAACCATATTTTCGCTTCACAATCAAATTTATTTTGAAGAAATAAACGCTTCACACTAAATTCGAATAAATAGGGAGTTGTGGGTACCTTCATCAGGAAATTTGATTACTGGTTGCTAAGGACGCAAAACTGAGTACAACTTGAAGAAACGAACAACGATCGCATGGTCAGTTTGGACGGAGATTAGGCCTCGTTTGCAATTCACACTCGCGTTTCTGATTTATCATAAATTCAAACCTTAAGTTCTCATAGGGATTGAACGGATGGTCCTACAGAAATCCGGGTGGTCTCGATTCTAAGAATGCAATGCTATTATAATTGATGAAAAAAACAATAAAAATATTTAAAAAAAATGAAAATAAAAAACGAACTAACTTTTTAATATCAAATTTTTTGAGTTAGGGCGTTTTCAAAATTTCAACCCTTAGAAGTGACCTACATCAACCAAAAGCTTCGGGACACAACCAGACTCTATATGGAGCCCATACACCAAATTTCATCAAAATGGGAACTAAGGAAAGTGCCGTTTACGGCGGACGGGCGGACAATTTTTGGTTTATTATTTTCAATAATGAACCTTCGGAATCGATCAAGAAATTTTTTTTTAACACCCCCTTAAAATTTGCTGTTTTACGTTTCATAACATGTAGAATCCAAAAATCGAATAAAAATTTGGCCGTCCGTCCGCCATACGCCATACGCGACACTTTCCCCACTTAGCATTGACCGTTTTTGATGAAATTTGGTGTATAGGCTCCATTTGGGGTCTGGTTGGGCCCCAAAAATTTTGGTTGATGTAGGTCACTTCTAAGGGTTGAAAAATGAGGTTTGAAATTTTGAAAACGCCCTAACTCAAACAATTTTGATATAAAGGTATTGTTTTTGCATCAATTTAAGATAGTATAGAATTTTTTGAGACCAGGCGGAGCCCTGTAAGACAAACCGTTTGCTCCCTACGAGAATTTAAGGGTTGGACTTACGATAAATTAGAAACACGAGTGTGAATCGCAGAAGAGGCCTCTCCGTTCAAATTTTAGCTGACCGAAATGCGATCGATGTTTTTCTTCATGTTGGATGGTTGGTGGCTTTGCAGACGAGTGATCAAGATAGAAAAATAATAAACTATTGTGTAATAATTTGCTGCGTTTTTATTCGATTTTTGGATTCTACGTACCTTGAAACGTAAACCAACAAAGGGGTGTTAAAGGGAGTTGAGGGGGTGTTAAAAAAATTGTTTCTTCGTCGATTCCATAGGTTCATTATTGAAAATAATAAACCAAAAGCCTGTTCTTGAACTTGTAATCCAATCAAAGTCAAATCAAACCCACAAGAATACTAGGGAAAACATAGATGCAGAGCGATTTTTGAAGCGGATGGAAGAGAAATTATAAAGATTTGCGAGAGGGATATGTCAGGATCTTCTCATTCTACAGACTTCTTCTACACTCAGTCCCCAAGAGACTGAGTACCAACTTTTAGCGCTTCTGGCTGAACACGAGAGACGTTTACTTTATTGATAACAGCGGATCTTTCATTTGGTCTGGCTTCGAAGTGTATTTAGGTTACTCTTATCCCAATATTTTGGCATCAGAATACTCTGGAGGCTTGCTCCATCCAGAAAATAAGGAATAAATTTCTTATTCATATATAGTTCATTTTATTTATTGTAGGTAATTATTTATATTAAAATTATTATTATGTTTTTTTATATTTTTCATTTATATTTAATTATTTAACAAACAAGGGAAGGCTGGGAGACTGATGAGGGTTTCTTTTGTTCGGATTGACACAAATTTAATGGAATTGCTCTTTTGTTACTTCATGCAGATTTCTCACGAAGATTAACATAAACGTACTCGTACAGAGTTAGTTGGATGGATCCTCACGATCATATTGATGGAAAGTCGTTCGAGAATTTAAGTGGATTATTCGTGGCGCAGACTGATCGGATCGTGATGAACTTAATGTGTAACATTTGAGAAAACCCAGGATATTATATTGAGAGGTGTTGATTCTGATGAAATTCGTGGGGGACCACTACGAGGACATCCCGCCATCAACTCTGAAAATTTAATCAAATCTGGTCAATGATTCTCCGTAGTTATTCCCGGGATTAGGCTTATGATCACAAGGAACCAAATTTTTACAGAAAGTTCCAAACAGAGATGGGCGTTAATCGACTAACGAATACTTTCACGAATACAATTACGATAAAACACGTATTCGTGAAGACATCGAATAATGGTATTTGTATATTGTACCTATGGTATTTTATATTATATTTTACCAATAGTATTTGTATATTAACTTGCTCGGCAGACGTTGTCCTAGTTGTATAAAATAAATAACAATTGAATGTGTAATTATCTCCGAAAAACTTTATATTTAATTACAGTCAGAAGCAGTAATAACTAATAGGTAGGCACTTAAATTTAAAAAATCACATAGTCCTCAGATCCCTAAAAATTAAGTTATGAAATCAAGCGATAATAATTGATTTTTAGTTAGTACCAACTTTTGGCCCGAAATTTAAACAGTAGACTCCATTATGATCGAGGATATCATTAATTTGATCAATCGACTACCTCTGGGTAAAAAAGTAGGCATTGAGTAGATTTTTAAATTTAAAAAAAAATTGTCTTAGTGGTTTTAAAGGTAGAAAAGTAGGCGGAGGTAGGTATTAGACCACTTTTGATTGGGAATACAACGGATAGAGAAATAATGAAATAATATTTATTGCACATTATTTATCCTTCGTATTAAGTATTACTACGCGTATATCAGAATGAATTAAAAATTTTAAAAAAATTTCAAGTTTGCAAATGGGCCGATTCTTGACATTTGTACGGACGATTAGAAAATATTAATTCCCGTGTTATTTCATTCTACATTTTCCAAGCCCAGATTCATTCGTTATTCGTTAATTGTGTCTGTATTCGCATAAAAAGCAATCGTTTATTACAGTTAATATGAATGTAATCGCGGAATACTTCTGTAATCGTTTATCTCCCCAACGAATAAAGAACACGTCAAAAGTAATCAGGTTTAATGATAATACTTTGACGATTACTTTTGTATTCTTAAAACTAATTGTTAATTGATTAATGCCCATCTCTAGTTCTAAAACGCAAGACGTGAGTGAAAATTTTGTAAACAATTGTGAGCAATATCGGACAGCTGAGATTTTGAGATAGTTCCTGCCGTCCAAAATGCGGGGTTTTCTGTTCATAGAGTCGATTGAAAAACTGCTATGCGAGTGTTAACGAAAATTCCGATCTCAGACGGATGCTGTTCAAAAAACGCTGCAAATTATTACACAATGGTTTATTATTTTTCTATATTGATCACTCGTCTGCAGAGCCAACAATCATCGACCATGAAGAAAAACATCGATCTTATTTCGGTCAGCTAAAACTTGAACGGAGATTAGGCCTCTTTAACGATTCACATTCGTGTTTCTGATTTATCGTACGGCCAACCCTTAAATTCTCGTAGGGAGCAAACGGTTTGTCCTACAGAGCTCCGCGTGGTCTCAAAAAAATTCTAAAAATTCTATACTAGCTTAAATTGATGGAAAAACAATACCTTTATACCAATTTTTCTTAGTTAGGGCGTTTTCAAAATTTCAAAATTTATTTTTTGACCCTTAGAAGTGACCTACATCAACCAAAATCTTCGGGGCACAACTAGTCCCCAAATGGAGCCTACATACCAATAAGGACAAAACTCTGAAACAAAATGTTTCACTTTTCCTGACGAATAAATTGAAGTAACTCAATAATGGTCTTCGGTATGAAATACTGCATCAAATTTCCAATTGAAACTCGTAACGGAGTTCTTTAAAATCAACGTTAATTATTATTCAACAATAGGTAGTAAGTGACAGGACATTTAGAAACTTACGATTAGAATTTCCACAACCCAGAACGAAAATCGAGGAAAATCAGTCCCACTTGCCACTAAAAAGAAGTGTTTGAGTGAAAAGAAAGGGGGTTCTCGACAATCAAAATTTTCGCTTGCGTAATGCGTTTTAGGACTTTTGGAACAGTTTTGGTTCCGTGTCTGTGTCTGCAGTCAATTCCTTGTCCCGGTCATTTCCATTTTCAGGGCTTGTGCGGGTTAGCTCCCAGACGGTCTAATCCGACTGAAGATTCTTTATTTAATCCCTTCACTCATCAAGTCTGCTCGAATAAATTTGACTTGAAACGGTGTATGACTTGATAAAATTACACCAAGTGATGAGGAAGTTGACTGTTTTGTTGATAGCTTAACATTTTTCAACTGTTGAAGATGTTGACATAGAATGTTGAAGGATCGAATATCAACAACAGGACGTCAATCCTCGTTTAACGAATGTTCCAATAGCAAGTGGATAAAGAGAACTCGAGATTGAAGAGGTAGCAAAGAGCAATGATGTTAGTTGATTGTCGATGATCATCTGACATTCATCATTTCTGATTATCCGTTGTGAAAAAAGCCTACATACCAAATTTCATCAAAATCGGTCAATGCTAAGTGGGGAAAGTGCCGCGTACGGCGTACGGACGGCCAAATTTTTATTCGATTTTTGGATTCTTCATACCTCGAAACGTATACCAACAAATTTTTAGGGGGTGTTGAAAAAAAATTTTCTTGGTTGATTCCGAAGGTTCATTATTGAAAATAATAAACCAAAAAGGGCTCCACCAAGAGGTTCAGCGTAGGCTGATACGTGAAAATCATGTGTCGTAATTATGTGGTAGTTTAACGAGTGTTGGCAGATTGTTAGTGAACCTTTGAAGTGGAATCGACCTACGCGACGTGGAGAAGTACGCGGTAAATCGAGTAGGTAGTAATAAGCGGGAGTCGTGAAGTGGGTATCGGAACAGGGTCGGTAATAGGCAGGTACGGTTATTAGAAGTGGGATTATTATATCGGAATACCTCGAGTATTGAATGGATATTGACTCGAAATCCACGTGGAAGGGGATGACTGCTTCTACACTCGTTCGCAGATGCCATCGCGGGCCCCGGAAAGGCATTTCGACGACGAGGGGAGGGCGGTAATGTGCCTTGCCCAGCACAGACGCGTCGATTGGACCTCTCTCGGCCCTCCCGTGCGACAATCTGTAGTAATTTAGGAAAATTTACAGCTCCCCTCTGCCTCACCTACACTATACCGGCCAACTACTATACCGCCCTGGCCGCCTACATCTAAAATATCGAAGAGGTGGTGGAGCTTTTGTCCTTTGTCCAGCCAGGCCTGATGCAGCACGGAGCGGCGGGTGGACACACTTCAAACCCCCAGCTGACACCTTGAATAGGGCCTGGATCCTCCTGTCTCCTGATAGCCATTATGAATAATTGTGGAACACGTCACGCTAGTCCGGCCTATTCCTCCCTTCTACTACCAATGTTTAATGGGGGAAGGTGCCATTTGGATGAATAATTTGTGAATTCGAACGGTTCGGGCAACGCGCTTTTCGCTAACTAGCTGCGTGTGTGCACTACACAGAAGCTTTCCCGTGAATTGAGTTCAGATCTAGCAAGAAGTGAAAGAGAAGAACGTTAATTCAAACAAACAACAACCTGTAGCCAAAATGATTGTAACTAAATACAATTCATGGCTTGTAGGATGGTGATCGTGTTGCAACTCTAATGTCAAAATAGCTCCACATTTTTCAAAGGTTTCCCCATTTATTTTAAGATGCTCAAACTTTATTGAACGCGTACTTAATGGATTGAAAGGTCACCTTTCAGATTTCCTTCGTTTATTTTCTATAGGCTTTAGCTAAGCTTTTCAATAATAATTTATGAGCTTCTTCAAGCGGAGTACACTTCACAGGGTAGATACTGGAAAAAAGGAAGCTAGCAACATAAATATAATGCCAACTCCCACAAATTAATGATGTATAATGAATTATAGGTGCCCTTCTGCACTCCTGGTAACCCGAGCCATCGTATTACCGGAAATATTTTGACAATTCTGCGACCCCATCCAAGCCACTTGATAATCTTCCATGTCTGCCGAATGTAATTTTCTGTGCAACTCAGGAGTACAAAGAATTACGTTTCACAGGAAAACGAGGCGATTTGATCCGATGCAAGTGAACTTGTAACTGTTTTCTAATTACTCTAATATTACTAATATATTATGCGGGCCGAGAGAAATTTCGACACTGAATGTTTTGCTAATGACTGTCTGTTGTTAGTCCAAGAAAGAAAATTGTGATGACACGATCACTTTTATCATGTATTGAAGACAGAGATTACAGTTTTACATAGTCCATCAGTCCTCTTAACTGAAAAGCACTCACTGTATTTACGATATTCGAGCAAAATATCTTACATACCATTGAGCCGTTCGCAATGAGCCTTCACTAAATGATTTCTCAGAATCATTTATTGGGAATAACAATGAAATTGCGCGAAATGTCCTCAAACTAGCGCTTGGAGCAAGGATAGTTTTGACGGTATTACAATCGATCTCAATTTACAATATCAAAATGTGTCTTATGTGCAAATATTCGGCATCACAATAAAGATGATTGATCACCATTTCAGGATATACATAAATGTTATGGTTCTTCATCATTTTTACTCTTGAAAATCAAATTCATGGTCGTTCGATCCAAATAGACCCGACGCGAATTTCAGAAGGGCTATAAACATAGAAGGATTTTAGGGTCATATAAGAACAACAGTTTCCGACTTTGGAGCGACCATTCAATGCCAATATGGGAATGATTTCTTTATAGTACAGCTGCCCGAAAGGAGTAACAATCCCCACCAAAATTCAACTATTCATTGTAAATATTTTCATGGGTTAGGTGATCAAAACTATAGAGCAGTTGAGAACTTCAACCAGAATGGATTCCCCAATCGGAAGTCAGAAATCATCAACACGATTTGTCAATTTGGAAATCTAAGAGTTAATAAACTCTAGTTTTTTTGTATATTATGCAACCATTTTTAAGCCAGACAATTGAACAGAGTATCCATTGAGGCCAATTAGGCTGACTTGGATATATATTCTCTTCCGACTCATAATTGTACATTGGAAATAATTCATCTACCCACTTCCCAACCATTCTAAACAGCTGACCACGTCCAAACGGTAGAACAAAGACACCAAAACGGCTGAGCTAACATCACCCAAACGGCTGAGCTGAGTCAACTGCGACTGAAATTTTCTCAAACGGCTGAACCACGACCAAACTAAGATTTAGTCGTAGGAAATTAGGAATACGGAAATGGATCCCCATTCACTCCATAAGACATTATGCTCCATTTTGGTTTATTATTTTCAATAATAAATCTTTGGAATCGACCAAGAACATTTTTTTTTAACCCCCCTCAAAATTTGTTGGTTCACGTTTCAAAGTATGTAGAATCCGAAAACCGAATAAAAATGTTGCCTTCCGTCCGCCGTAGATTTGCTTCCTTAGCAACCAGTACCTACTCAAATTCCCATATTCCACAACTCTTTATTTCTCCGAATTGAGAGTGAAGCGTATTCATAATAACCATGATTATGAAGCATAAATATGGTTGGTAGGTAGTGACAATGGCAAAGCTGTATTCTTTGCAGGCGCGTTATCTATACAGGAAAAAATGAACCTTTGTGTAATAATTTGCAGCGTATTATGAAAGTAATCTCATTCCTACTTAGTTATCAGTAATTTGAAGTACGTTGCCCTCAAGCCATTAATAAACTGTACGAGTACGGTTAGGGGAAAAGAGAATTGGAGTGAAAGATGAATTCGTACCAAAGCAGTGCATGCGCTGCATATAATGCAATCTCATAATCCCGCTTTTGGGAATAATCCTAGATTGAATAACGGTAGTAAACCGAATTGAGATTTCGCCATTGAGCTCGTGACGATCGTGTTTTGTTTTCAAATCACTCGCAAACTGGGTCGAAAATAACTTACCCTGCCTCTAGCAAGGGGGGGGGGATCTATTGTGTTAAATTGGATTTAAAGCTCCCTCGGCGAAAGCTGCCTTCATCCCGACCTACCGCTTATTTCTTATTCCTCTTCGACTATCGTTAACACCAGCAAACACTCTTTAGGGTGTGCGGAATCATCAAATGGGAATTACTGCAGAGAGCGCCATGAATTTATTCTATGATGGTAATAAATCACATGACGATGTTACAACTGGTAGGAAGAGAATTCTAGAATTTATTGTAATTGATTAATATTGGATCATTTAAAAATATTATTATTAGAGGGTCAACAGGGGTCTCAAAATGTTGTAACATATTTTATAAATAATTTTTCATGCAATATTCGTGAGGTTTCAGATTCAGAATATTTCGTATGCAACTTCTGAATTAAAAAATTTACGGGTTGGCAACATTGCCCAAAATCCAAGTTGGGGGACAGGAAAGTTGATACTTGATACCAACAAAGGAACAAATCGAGGTCCACTGGTCTCCTCATGACTGAACATGAACGTAACTAACTGGAAGTCATCAAAAGGACAAAACTCTGAAACAAAATGTTTCACTTTTCCTGACGAATAAATTGAAGTAACTCAATAATGGTCTTCGGTATGAAACACTGCATCAAATTTCCAATTGAAACTCGTAACGGAGTTCTTTAAAATCAACGTTAATTATTATTCAACAATAGGTAGTAAGTGACAGGACATTTAGAAACTTACGATTAGAATTTCCACAACCCAGAACGAAAATCGAGGAAAATCAGTCCCACTTGCCACTAAAAAGAAGTGTTTGAGTGAAAAGAAAGGGGGTTCTCGACAATCAAAATTTTCGCTTGCGTAATGCGTTTTAGGACTTTTGGAACAGTTTTGGTTCCGTGTCTGTGTCTGCAGTCAATTCCTTGTCCCGGTCATTTCCATTTTCAGGGCTTGTGCGGTTTAGCTCCCAGACGGACTAATCCGACTGAAGATTCTTTATTTAATTCCTTCACTCATCAAGTCTGCTCGAATAAATTTGACTTGAAACGGTGTATGACTTGATAAAATTACACCAAGTGATGAGGAAGTTGACTGTTTTGGTGATGGCTTAACATTTTTCAACTGTTGAAGATGTTGACATAGAATGTTGAAGGATCGAATATCAACAACAGGACGTCAATCCTCGTTTAACGAATGTTCCAATAGCAAGTGGATAAAGAGAACTCGAGATTGAAGAGGTAGCAAAGAGCAATGATGTTAGTTGATTGTCGATGATCATCTGACATTCATCATTTCTGATTATCCGTTGTGAAAAAAGAAGGGAGAAGAATGAAGTTGTAGACGACAAGCGAGTGTTCGCAGGTGATTACAACTGCTGAAAAAGAAATACGACCGGAGAGACGCGGCAAAAAAAGAGGAGAAAAATCTGCGCTAATGAGTTAATTGTTCGTCTCTCTCAGAGAGAAATTAGCAGAGCGATAGGGGTCTCCCTCTAATGTCCGATGATTGATTGATGTCCAACCCTCTCAACACAAAGTGAATATTAGGGGGCGGCAACGCTCGCATTAGTGGGACCCAACACATTAGTTACTTCAAATGTCACCAGAGTGCGTGGAAACCAGTCCATAATACACATCGCAATCCATTACCGGTCGGCCCCCGACACCGTTCGATTCTGTAACTTGAAACCAATTTATAACTCGCCAACCTCTATACGATTTCACGAGAACCTCACACGACACTCTCTATGCTCAACTTAAAGGACCACAATTACAACATGTATTGAACAGAATAGTTAAAAATTAGAGATCAAGTATTGTACAAATTCGATTTGTCCCAAATTTTCTCACCAATCTTGCAAAAATAACATCATGGTTCCAGTATCAATGGTAGCCGCTGCTCTTGAGCAAATGCAAAACCTTTGCCACTCGTACAATGTTGTAATGTTTTGTTACAACCAATTTCAGAGGGTAGTTGGGTTTGACGATTTGTTTCTTGCGTATGAAGATCTGAGCACTAAAATAATTATTTATACGAGGAAGCTTTGTTCCTCGTAGATATATCTACGGAGAGAAAAGGAAAAAAGCTTCTTCGTATACATATAATGTATATATACATGATCATTCCGGACAATAAATTATACTAGAATCTATTTAAATAACCCCGGAATTTCAATAATAAAATATTCGTTGTCCAGAACGTTATAAGTTTAACTTCCAAGGGTTTAAATGCACAAAATTATAGATCAAATGAGTGTATTTTGAGCCTGTTGTTAATTTACATTAATTCAATGAAGGTCTCAAATCGACGATATGGTGAAAAAACGATGAAATTTTGGTCGTGTTTCAAATAGTCCGGTGAAACTAGTTCCTCTTACAGCAATTTGTTTTATTTTCAGGAATAGAATGAATTGCAGTTGAAACTCCCTGATGAAACTACCAGTCGAGATCATCGATCGACACGAAGTACTTCACCCAGTTGGCTTGGAGTTTGTAGTTTTACTTCAAGTTTCATCAATCGCATTTTTCATCATATCCTACGAATATGAAGGAGGTAGAATTCGGGGTTTTGACGGAAACGCATCGGCAAAATACCAGTATTTAGTGAGAATTTTCCGTTTAATTTCGATCCCTAATTACAATTTAGCGGTTTGCCGCCAACGAAACGCTTACAATAATCCCTATCACTCGTATAATTGAAATGCTAATTGGAAAAAGAGGTGGAAACTTTTCGCACTCCCTTTAAGCGGCGATCATTACCTACAGTTCAACATAATTAGATTCTCATTGTAGATTTGTGCCGGATAGTGGAGAAGTTGTTCCTTTTTGGGCGATTATAATTTCAACCTCCAGCGAGCGCATCAGTTTAGCAAGCCCCTCTCGCCTACAGTTCAAGGCGGTTTGTCTAATTTAAATTCAAACTCGGTAGGATGAGTTTGGTTGGGAGAGGGAGTGGAGGGTAGTACTAAAGGTGATGACCCTCCTCTGGGTTGGAAGATAACCCTCAAGTGCCACATTGCTCCCTCTAACGTCCCTTGAACCGTTTCCATGATAAGTAAATACCTAATCCTCCATAGAAGACCAAACACTGATCCGGCAACACTCAAACGTAGTCGAGTACTGAGCAGAATCCTCTAATGAAAGGGATTACTAAGCCTTCACACGCTTCACAAGTTCCTACCCCACTGCCACATTACAAAACAAAACAAGTCTTACTAAATCTGTTCAAAAAAGCCATACCCTGATGAATACGGCGATTGGTTAAACCGTTTATCCAGAAACAATTACAGCAAAATGGCTCAACCGATTTGGTACTTTTATAAATTTCGTCCCACGGAAGGGACATCTATACAAAAACATTGTGTAGACTGCGAACTGTGTTCTAATTTTGAAGGAGTGAACTGATTTCAATGAGAATTTTGCATCGTGCTCTCTTAAATGGGCATCCTTAGACGTGAGAGTCAATTTTTACCCGCGCTGTTATCCGGGGAATAAGATAAAAGTACCCTACTCCAAATTGCTCAAATGAAATCTACCAAATGTGGTAAGTTTATGTGGTAAGCTATAGTGAAGGCCTACCTATATCAGGACATTGAGAGCAACGGCTAGATCATTAATGAAAATACTCAATGTTTATCTCGTGAGGAGTTGCTGGTCTCCCATCGATGCTCCTCCCCAGGTGGCTGATATGAGTACTGGGGAAATAAAATACCCAGGGTGGACCAAAACCAGCTGCTGGTAGTGTTGGGTGTTAGCTCGTCAAATGCTAGACCGAGAGAACCAGGATCAAAATATTTCTGTCTCCTGGTTGGGGGTTGAGCTCAACCACTTAAAAAGAACTCGCTGTAATAAAGACAACACGAAACGAAACTGAACTGATTCGTGGTACTAGGCATGGACCCAGGACATCGAGCTGGAAAATCTCGTAATATCTACCTTTCTGAGGTTTATAGGGACACGGAATTTGGAATGTACCCATTATGGCGCATTTCAGATTCTGCTGAACCAAGCAGCACTGCTCTAAAAGATTTTGTGGGATGGCAAGGGTTCGTAGGAAAAACCGCTGCAAATTATTACACAATGGTTCATTATTTTTCTACATAGATCAATCGTCTGCAAAGCCACCAACCATCCAACATGAAGAAAAACATAGATCGCATTTCGGTCAGCTATAATTTGAACGGAGATTAGGCCTCTTTTGTGATTCACACTCGTGTTTCTGATTTATCGTACGTCCAACCCTTAAATCCTTGTAGGGAGCGAACAGTTTGTCCTACAGGGCTCCGCGTGATCTAAAAAATTCTAAAAATTCCATTCTATCTTAAATTGATGGAAAAACAACACCTTTATATCAAAATTGTTTGAGTTAGGGCGTTTTCAAAATGTCAAAATTCGTTGTTCAACCTTTAGAAGAGACCTAAATCAACCAAAATCTTCGGGGCACAACTAGACACCCAAATGGAGCCTACATACCAAATTTCATCAAAATCGGTCAATGCTAAGTGGGGAAAGTGCAGCGTACTGAGTACGGCGGACGGACTGCCAAATTTGTATTCGATTTTTGGATTCTACACACCTTGAAACGTAAACCAACCAATTTTGAGGAGGGGAAGTTAAAATTTTTCTTCTTGGTCGATTCCAAAGTTTCATTATTAAAAATAATAAACCAAAACGAGAGGCGATACTATTTCATAGCTGCTAACATGAGAAACACGAACTTGAAGGATTCGTAGTACAGCAATGCTTGAAGGACCTTACGAATAAAAGGGAAGCTCTTTTATTATAATACCATCATTGGTCATGCACCAACATGGAAACCATCTGAGAGTGACAAGGATTCATTTTATGAATCTCTTGGGAAAGCTTTTGATTAGAATTGGCAGAAAATACGAGTTGAAAATAAAGCACTCTAGAAAGTCAAGCCGACTGAGGTTTGCTGGCCTTGTAGTCCGGATGGTGGATACATCAATCCTAAGATAGCTTTCATGTGAAGAGTGTGACGGATTGGAGTGGACGAAGTCGATCAAAGGCAGATGGTTAAATGCTGTTGTGGATGATTTGAAAATGGCTGGGATTCGAGTAGCCTGGTACTGTGGAGACAACCAAGGTTCACAATGGACTGTAGAGCCAAAGGAGAAGAAGAAAGACTGCATTTATACTGTTTGCCTCACCAAAGAGAACAGGCTTTTCAAGAACATTGTTAGCAGAGAGCAAACGTGTCAGGATCGATGTTTTTCTTCATGTTGGATGGTTGGTGGCTTTGCAGACGAGAGATCTATATAGAGAAATAATAAACCATTGTGTAATAATTTGCAGCGTTTTAACATAGATATTGTCTAAGAGGTTGGTTGGAAATATACAGGAAAAAATTGCCTATGGAGTTGGACAGCAATAAACTGTCAAGGGTGGTAAGGGGGATAACTATAAGGACTGCCAAACCAAGGGGACGAGCAATACCAGTAATCCATACATCAACATGAATGGACGAGCGACGCAAGTGGACATGGTAGTACATATTATGATATTTAAGTAAGTAAGTGTGTGGTATGTAAGTGTGTAGTACATATTATGATATTTCTCTGAAGGTAGGTAATTTCTTTCATGTCAATTGATAGTAAGGTAGGTTACAACGAAGGAGTTGGGATTGTTCGTTTACAACTTTTGCAAAAGAAGTTTCGGTGTATATTTTGAAAACTTAAAATGATTTTATATCTTGTGTTACAAGAATAGATCGTTGGCAGGTAATTTTTACGTTTGAGCGTGACACTGTTTCCAGAACGATCGCAATACTTTCCCGCAAGCCTTCCGGTTAAGTAAGAAAAGCAATTATACCTATTTTCCACGACCCTCCATCGAAATTGACAGGATGAGATTCGAAATCGAAACATCGTGTAGCAACAACAACTTGTTTACCTCAACTTTGCATCACCAAGTTAATTTCTGCCGAGTACGTGATGCCTGGTGTTGATCAACTCACTGAGGGGAGTGGAAGTCGGCATCTCCCCACCAAGTTCCTGACGATCTAATTGTTGTATTTGCATTCCAGGTGATGTGTGGTGGAGAGGGAGGGATAAAGATGAACTCAGGTTACTAGTTCGTCCCTTATCGATCCGGAGTAGGCATAATCTCGTCCTTCTTCTACCTTTCGTTAAATTATTTGGCAACTCCTTCTACTCCGTCGCTCGTCTGCCATTAACAAGTACTGAGAGAATTTAATCACAGATGAACCCTTTTCCTTGGAGGCATAAACAACGTCGGTGTAGAACTAAAGTTAGGAGGAGTTTGGGGGTAAATGCAGGCAATTCCTACGACCCCTAATGGCACTGGGCCAGCTCCGCATTCGTTTCATTAAAAACTTGAACAACAGTAATTTGTTTACAGCCCGTCGTCTGGTGATTGTCAACTCCTTATCCAGTAAGTGTGCGACGCTCCAAACTCATTTCCTCGCTACCTGCGTAGACTGCATTGAGGGTGAGATTCGCTCATCAGACGAGGAGGATGTTTTCAACCCCTCGCTGGCCTTTGGAGTAATCACTGCCCTGGAAATCGGGAAAATCGGGGAGAACACTTCTTTGTATAAATATAATTTACACAAATGAAAAAGTATTGAATTTCAGGAATTGTTCTAAAATGTATCAAACCAAAGAACGTTAGATCCTTATCAGTCCACAGATGTTTGATATACATATATATCAATATTTAAGGTCGATTGTCTAGGGGTTTCAACAGCTTTAGCTCCACTGTATTCGGTAGAAGACTTGAAAAGAGAAAACTACTCGTATACACCCAACAGTTATGTTGTGAGAGCTTGCCGTGCAGGCGTAGTGTGAGACAGGTGTGAATTAATAACGTATCAATTTCTAGCTCTTTGTACGAAGAGCCAAGGAAATTTGGCGTACACTGACCTCTCCAAGGGGTTTGACTCCATAGACAAGGATATGTCTATGGAGGTCTATGGAAAGGAGGAAAAACACTCATGGGTCGGACCTCTTCAGCATCCTCATTAATGACACGGCGAATGTTTCAATAAGAGGTACATTACACATTTTAGACATGAACAACATTTTTCTGCGGCTCAGCTCTGTCTCTGGCTGTAAACTTGGATAAATCCAAATACATCCTATTCTCCCGTGATAGAGACAGAGATTCTCATCATCGCAGCCTGCAACACACATTTGTAATTTGGGGCACACGAAATGTGCGGGGAGATTGAGAGAGTGAGGAGTGCAAAGTAATTGTGCATTGTAATAGATAAAAACCTCAAGAAGAAGAAGCAGGTGATGCAGGTCTTCAGTTAATGAAACTAAGAAGGTTGTCAATGGCACTCAGCTGTAGGAGCTGTGGGGATCGGCACTAAATATGCCGTCGAGTCCCTAACTGGTGTAATTTACCCTCAGAGGGTATCGGACTACTTTACTGATAGGGACCCTCACGAGCCTCGTGAGCCAGTAATAAGGGAGTTAGTCAACCTACAAGACGAAAATAGTACCGTGCGCATGACGCACCATAGTCAGGTGGAACCTGAAGTGTACCGTGAGTACCAAGACGAACGCAACCGAGAAGCAAAAGAAAAACACCAGCGCTCGGTTGCAGTGGTCACAAATGCATTTTGTGATGTCATTGGTCGAAAGATACCAAATGACAAACATAAAAATGTTAGATTAGAAGAAATGGAGAAAAGAAAAGGATGGACTCAGGCCAACTGGAAAAGCCATGTTCATTCTCCCATGACGACAATGAAAACTGACGAACTTGGGCCATCAGACCCTGGGTTCCAAAACCTAAGGAGAGATCGAGGTGGGTACCATCATGTCACATGAATACAGCCTTACAGCCCAGGGGGGACCCACACTCCACTCAGGATGCGAGGAGGGATGGCTGATCACATCCCATTACGAGTAGAAGAACGATACGCGGGGACTACTAGATCCCCAGTTGACACAGGTGATTCAGACGCTGCTCTGGATCTCCCTGAAAATGTGGGACGCAGCGTCTACCAGCTCCCTCAGGTTGTGCCAATATATGAAAGTGGGCCAGGAAAAAGGACTGGAAGCATTGAAACCAGTAGGGGAGGTTGTTTCGGCTGTTCTAAGAAGAGTGGTACATATGGACCTGAAGATTAAGAGCCTGGAGGGCCGTGAGGCGTCCAGAAGCGACGTGGTGGACCAACAAAATCAGGATCTGACGCAAGTCCAAATACATCATATTCTCCCGTGATAGAGACAGAGATTCCCATCATCGCAGCCTGCAATACACATTTGTAATTTGAGGCACACGACATGTGCGGGGAGATTGAGAGAGTGAAGAGTGCAAAGTAATTGTGCATTGTAATAGATAAAAACCTCAACAAGAAGGAGCAGGTGAAGCAGGTTTTTAGTTAAAGAAACTAAGAAGTTTGTCAATAATTCTTCGACGAGGTAACGAGTGTAGAATAGTACTGGAGTAAGTTATAGTTATGTAGGAACACTTCTTAACGTTCTCCTAAAAAAAAAAAAAAAAATCGAAGATGCCCAAGCGCTGAATTATTTAGGAAGGCCAGGCTATTTACAATACATACAATAAAATATCCTCAGATGCATTAACCAACCCTATACATTGGATGTTAATTCGTCTGTGCTGAGTACTAACTGCATCATGAGATAGACGAGAGAGAGAGAAAATAACAATTTTTTAGTACAAAAAAAGTCTGCTATGTGGGTGTGGCACATAGCTTCCTCGTATCCATAACCCGATTGTATAGATGATTCGACGCATAGTAGTTAATCTCAAAATATCAACCTCCAAGTACCTTGCACTACCCTCTTAGGGGACCATCTTCACTCCAACCCAAATAATCCCCGAAAATGCCATCGAAATCGGGAGAGAGTTATGGCTGTGGCAAGGATTTCATGTTTGCGCTCCCGTAGCGATTACTATCAGTCCGGAAGGTTTGAAAAGTAAAACGCGAGAGGAAATTTTGATTTCGGAGAACCTTTTTTTCAACCTCGAAAAGTGGAAACAAAGCTTCCACTACCTTGGTAGACACGGAAGCAATACTCTTCCCAGTCTAATGACATTTTGAAATTTTTACAACACCATCCGGAAACAGGCACCGAATTTTGGTTTATTATTTTCAATAATAAACCATTGGAATTGACCAACAAAAAAATTGTTTAACCCCCCTCAAAACTTCATGGTTAGATAACGTTTCAAGGTACGCAGAATCCGAAAATCGAACCAACAATTTTCCGTCCGTCCGCCGTACGCGGCACATTTCTTAGTTCCTATGGACCGATTATGATGAAATTTGGTTTATGGGCTCTATTCGGGGTCTAGTTGTGTCCCGAAGCTTTTGGTTGACGTCATTCACTTCTAAGGGGTGAAAATTAAGGGTTGAAATTTTCAATAGTGCCCTAGCTCGAAAACTCTCGAAATAAAGGTATGGGTTTTCACCATTTAAAATAGTATTGAATTTGAGACTACCCGGAGCTCTGTAGGACAAACCGTTCGCTCCCTACGAGAACTCAAGGGTCGGACTTATGATAAATCAGTAACGTGAGTGTGAATCGCAAAAGAGGCCTAACCTCCGTTCAAATTGTAGCTGACCAAAATGCGATCGTTGTTCGTTTCTTCAAGTTTTATTCAGTGTTGCATCCTTAGCAACCAGTAATCGAATTTCATAATTATTAGGGCAACCTCAACTCCATGTTTCTTCGAACTGATCGTGAAGCGTTTATTTTTTTCAAATAAACTTGATTGTGAAGTAGATATGTGGTAGGTAGGTACTAACTATGGTTGGTAGATGATGACAATGGCAAAGCCGTGGTCTTGGCAGACGAGTGATCTATATAGAAAAATAATAAACCTTCGTGTAATGATTTGCAGCGTTTTTATCTAACAAGTAATTTCTATCACTGATCTATGCAGGGGATGTTGTTACTACGCGAATTTTGAAAACTTGTAAGTTTATTTTTAAGGAAAATGAATTATTCGACCAAGCACGTTGGATACCCCGTAAATTTATCTAGATTTTGATCAGCGAATCGCTCGATTTTGCTCTCTTTGGTCGTCTACGATTCAGGATTTTCTCTCCCTCCACGAGAGGGAAAACGCGGTCGATCTCTGAGAATAAGCCCTGCGACCTCCCGTGGCGTCTGCTCTACTCCCGTCTCCACACCCGAGGGAGGACGTGAGGGAGTGAGTGGTCTCTGTGTGAAATCCCTTCGACAAACGGAGTCAAACTAAACACCACGAGGACGGGGGTGCGGTGTACTGAACGGATTAGGGTTTTCAGGCGCATTTAAGTCTTGGGGACGACCAGAAGTACGAGCTACTCCTCCCCCACCACAGCCCTCAACGGCTACATCCTCTAATGGCAAAATTATGACTCCACTACTTAGCCCCCTTCTTACTCCGAGGAAGTATTTCTCCACTACGTCTTGGTGAAACAGAGCTCTTTATAGCTGTAGGACGTAGAATGGAAAGTCCTCGAGAACGTTGAATAAACTAGACTCCCAAGACAAATGAGTAGTACTCTCACGTCTACCCTACCAAGCTATTCCTCGCCTCATTTCGTTTTAATTTTATAATGGAGCATCTCTGTAATTTTCCTCATAATGTATTTTGCTCTGCGAAGCTGAAATTTCACAAGGAGCTTATTGATCAGCAAGAAAAATCCACTCAGCTCCCTTCTGATCAGCCAGGAGAGCTAAATTCGCTTCAGGTGGCCCACAAAGCTGGGCCTATCAAAGGAAACCTCTATTGGAATTTCAAGTACGAACGACAAAACGAGTTCTCCCGTAATCAGCAGGGGGGCCAAAACTCGCCCTTGGGGCCCCACAAAACAGACATTTCTTAAGGGGCCTCTTTGAGACTGCTGAGTCGAATGACAAAATGAGCAACCTCCTGTTCAGTTCTATGAGCTGGAGTCATTCCTAGAGGCTCCATGATGCTGAGATTTCACAGGGAGCTCATTTGGAACAGTAGAGTACAGATGACAAACAGAGCTATTTTCCTATTAGCTCAGTGAGCTGAAGTCATTCCTAGAAGCCCCATGATGCTGAGATTTCACAGGGAGCTCATTTGGAACAGTAGAGTACAGATGACAAACAGAACTATTTTCCTATTAGCTCAGTGAGCTGAAGTCATTCCTAGAAGCCCCATGATGCTGAGATTTCACAGGGAGCTCATTTGGAACAGCAGAGTACAGATGACAAACAGAGCTATTTTCCTATTAGCTCAGTGAGCTGAAGTCATTCCTAGAAGCTCCATGATGCTGAGATTTACAGGGAGCTCATTTGGAACAGCAGAGTACAGATGACAAACAGAGCTATTTTCCTATTAGCTCAGTGAGCTGAAGTCGTTCCTAGAAGCCCCATGATGCTGAGAATCACAGGGAGCTCATTTGGAACAGCAGAGTACAGATGACAAACAGAGCTATTTTCCTATTAGCTCAGTGAGCTGAAGTCATTCCTAGAAGCCCCCTGATGCTGAGATTTACAGGGAGCTCATTTGGAACAGCAGAGTACAGATGACAAACAGAGCTATTTTCCTATTAGCTCAGTGAGCTGAAGTCATTCCTAGAAGCCCCATGATGCTGAGATTTACAGGGAGCTCATTTGGAACAGCAGAGTACAGATGACAAACAGAGCTATTTTCCTATTAGCTCAGTGAGCTGAAGTCATTCCTAGAAGCCCCATGATGCTGAGATTTCACAGGGAGCTCGTTTGGAATAGCAGAGTACAAATGAAAAACTGAGCTATTTTCCTATTAGCTCAGTGAGCTGGAGTCATTCCTAGAAGCCCCATGATGCTGAGATTTACAGGGAGCTCATTTGGAATAGCAGAGTACAGATGAAAAACTGAGCTATCTTCCTATTAGCTCAGTGAGCTGGAGTCATTCCTAGAAGCCCCATGATGCTGAGATTTCACAGGGAGCTCGTTTGGAATAGCAGAGTACAAATGAAAAACTGAGCTATCTTCCTATTAGCTCAGTGAGCTGGAGTCATTCCTAGAAGCCCCATGATGCTGAGATTTCACAGGGAGTTCGTTTGGAACAGCAGAGTACAAATTACAAGCTGAGCTATTTTCTTATCAATTCAGTGAGCTGAATCATTCCTAGTGGCTTCATAATGCTGATATTTCACAGCAACCTGTTTCGAACATTAGTGTACAAATGGCAAGCCGAGCTATTTTCTGATCAGCTCTACGAGCTGAAGTCAACCTGGTAGCCAACCAGGTTGACCTGGTTCAACCTCACGATGTTGAAATTTCAAAGGCCTGGTGGCCTCTCTTGGAGTTTAGCAATTAGTAGCCATACCACTATCCATGTCTTAATGTAGACCAAATCAACGCGTAGTAAGAAATGCACAATCTCATCTACATTTAGAAACGATGGTCTAGATAAAAACTAGGCAGATTTCTCTGTAATAAATTATAGTTACCTTCGTTTTGAAAATTGTATAGCACCAAGTAATAACGTATTAACAATATTATTTTGAAATTAGGATAAGATACTTCAAAACCAGGGACTTCACTTTGACACTTTCACTAAGCTCTCCCACATCCACATGGTCTCATCTGCAAACAATGTCGAGAGGTTTTGTACGAAGTCTTCTGATGTTTCACCTTTCAGCTTCCTCGTTGACATGAAATGTTAGCCGATGAAGATGACGCACAGCTTGTTGACAATTTCGATTTGGAGTTCATGGTGGAGACGCTCATTTCAAAAATACAATGGCGCGTTGACAATATTTCTCAACACAGTATTTTGAAATCTTTGGATGATTTCTCGATTTGATTGAGCGGTACAGCCCCAAAGCTGCGCTCCGTAAGTCCAGACAGGCTTTAGGACTTGCTTGCTCTGTACAAGCTTATTCTATATAGACGGATTCGAGCGTCTACCCATAATCCAGTACATTTTTTGGAGTTTTAGTACAAGTTGTTCCTTCTGATTCTTGACGTGGGCTTTCCACCGGAGCCTGGCATCTAGCGTCATACCAAGGTACTTGGCCTCATTAGCGTAGGGAACTACTTCGCATCGAGAAAAGCTGGTACGTATTCTATTCTTTTGTTAGTGAAATCGACACGTACCGACTTACTCCATTTATCTGTCCATTGCTGAATACGGGAGATTGAGCGATTTAACTTCGTGACAGATTCCTTGTTATTTTCTCTAATTGCCAGCACCGCTGTATCATCTGCAAACGTGGCCGTTGTATTTCCCTCAATTTCTGGGGTGAATAAATGACACCTACATTTATCAACTTGGGGTCTGAAAAAGCATCATCATATTTTATTCTGAAATAGCGGTTCGTAAGTAATCCGGCATATTTTACAGGCAGCATTTTACGCAACTTGAAGTTGAGACCTTTGTAACAAATACGAATAAAATCACTCGCGATGAGATTGTGGAAAACCATTTTAATAAATTGTTTTTATAAATTGTTTGTTACTGATGATGATCTAACCGTCGAAATCGATTTAACTTGTAACTCATTATTTACGTGGAAATAGACAACGTTCTACTCAACTCCGTTTTTATTCGTAACAAACTTTGTTCCGTAGGCCAGTAAATTAAAAAAAGTCAAACCTTCAAATAGCCAAATTTCATGCGTCAAAAATTGCCTTAATAATTTATTTGAGACATAAATGATAATATTTTTAAAAAAGATCGGAATCAGTTGTCAGATCAAGTTTAATGAATGAATGATCCAGTTGTACTTTAAAATACCGGAACGTCTTCACAAACGAAGTCTTGGATCAAAGCTGCAAGCGACAGATCATTGGGAATATCTTTAACGAAGGACTCCGAGCCTCCAGACCTTCAACAGTCAACACTTAGACATCTAAACCAATGGATTGGCGTTACTTCTAGATCCATGGGAGTTACAATCGGAGTCGCTATTGAAAGAAGCTGTCAGGAGCACAATCACAACTCAAACAGTTACTCCCCCAACGGACCTTCAACCGCCGAGCAGCTGGAAATCCATAAGACGAAATAACGCCCTTTTCTTTGGAAAGGGCTGTAAGGAACAGCAAACAGCGAGGGGATCTACGTAATGGACGCCACAAGAAGTAATGCTTTGTCTTTATCCACAGTCTGACAGAATTTATATAAGTGAGTCTTTTTTCTTGTTGAGATTACACTCGAGTCTGACGTTTCCTTATCACCCCTCACTTAGAACGATATCTCCTGATTTTGACGAGAAGCTCTGGCAACGAAGTTCCGATAGAAACGAGCTCATTATTACCAATCCAAATCAAGTTGATCCATTCTGCCTCGAAAACGTGAATAACGATCTGGAAGAGTCGAGGTCTTCAAACGTTCCCGTAAAACAGAATCAGCAAGGTTTTCACATTGGTAATCTACTATACCAAGACGAATGTAAGAATCATGATATTTCGAACAATGAAAGAGCCTCTCATCAAATTTTATGAAAGAGCGAAAATATAATTTCGATTTTTTATTAGGAATCGAACTGGAGCAAATTTGACTCCTATTCTTTAAATTTGATGTTTTACGTTTTGGTTTATTATTTTCAATAATGAACCTTTGGAAATCGACCAAGAAAAAACTTTTTTTAACACTTCCTCAAAATTTGTTGGTTTACGTTTCAAGGTACGCCGTACGCGGCATCTGGTCTGTGCATTGAGTGGTTGCTATGATACCTAGTGGTAGATAGATAGGGTAGGTGGGGGGAAGTTCCCGCCGGTTCAAATGGGTGAGTTCCCACAAATTCAAATTTACAACGTAAAATAATAAGCCAGTGCGACATCAATAAATTGCCGGTTGTTTTGTTTGTTAGTAAGAACCTTGGTTACGATCCTACTCTACCTACTATACATATAGAAAAATTTTGTATGTCCCCAATACACCAACCAACCTCTTTCATCAATTAGTAAAATATCAATAAATAGATGTTTCATTTAATAACGAGTTCAAGAATTTTCTGAGCTAAATTCAACAGGAACTTTAAAATTAAAAAAGGAAAAATTTCTTTCAAGATATCAGCGGGTACAATTTTAAATGGGAATGAATTTAAAACTTCATATTTCAATTTGTAAACATGGAAATGAATCACTTACTCTCAGTTACGATGCCTCAGTATCAATTTGGATTTGAATGACATACCTGAAACGAAAGACATTCGAATTAAAATCGAGCAAATTAAATTTGAAATTATTTCAATACTAGCACGCGGGCTCGCTTTGCTCGCTCATGCAATTGGAGTTTTGTGGTCACACAAGGTTGTATTGTCTCTGGATTGTAGACTAATTAGATTGTAGACAGGAGTTGTAGTTCTGTGGGATTGTGGTACCGGGGATTTTAGTCCAACTGGAATGGTGTATTTCGATATTATCTGAAGATATAACGGCTATGGTTGTACTTTGCCGTGATTATACTGCCCACACTCATGCCAGTCTTCGTACTGCCATCTCTTTCGTCAGTCCCTATTAGATATTTGCCACCCCACCTGTGACAATAAGTGCGATCTATCCCCTTTTTTTGCATTTAATCCCTACATGTACTGCCAAACCCATAAGCAGTCCATCAAGTAATAAACACAAAACAGACATTTCCATCAAAATAAACCTAAGCGTTTAAAAATAGCGCACAATGTTCATAAATGAACTATTCCCTTCCGTAAGGTACATTGTATAATAGTAGAGTATTTCAATTGAAAAACCCAGTTTCTTGAACGTTGAGCACAATACTCGTATTTCGCCCATTCATGCAAATTGCTCACAACGTTCTCGTGGAGCCCGTCCTCTAGTCTGCAGGATTCAGCAAACATATCGAATTTTGTTAATTTTCGTTGAGCGGATTGGAAATAATCGGTTAAGGATATGTTTCCTTTATTCCCCACGCAAAATTTGATTCTGACGTCGAGATCCTCCATTGAAGAGGGTAATGAGCACCATGCCAAAAACCATCATTAAAATCGGGTCAGCCAATTGAAAATTTAGCGCACAAATTTTAAAATACTCTATTTCAGTTCAGTGGACTTACGAACGAATTTTGGTCATGAACTAAGATCTTCTGTCCTGTGAAGAAAACAGAGAAGTAAACAAACAACTTCCCCTGCAACGCCCTCATAAAATATGATTCTGAGTTGAGATTCTACATTGAAGAAGATTATAAAAATTCCCATAAAAATTGATTAAGCCGTTCAGAAAAATGGTGCAAATTATTATACAACCTTTATTACACGCCAAGGTAGCGGAAGCTTTGTTTTCACTTATCAAGGTTGAAAAAAAAAGTTCTCCAAAATCAAAATTTCCACTCGCGTTTTCCGTTTTAGATCTTCCTGAACATTTTTGGTATCGTGCGAAGAGGTAATCCGATTTCTATGACATTTTCAGGGATTGTGCGGGTTGGCGTGTAGATGGTCCCCAATGAAAAACATCGCTACCGGATTATTAATAGCCTCTGCGCATGCTCAAATGTAAAAACCTTGTATCAGCCATAACTTCTACATTTTTCACCCGAATTCGATGACATTTTCAGGGATTGTGCGGGTTGGGATGAAAATTATGTCTCTTGGATTGACAGTACCTTCTTCGCATGCGCAAACGTAAAACCCTTGTTACAGCCATAACTTCATTTTATTTTTCATTTTCAGCCACAACCATTTTTTTCTTCTGTTAAGATCACTTATCTCCAAGAAGGAGACGGCTTTTCCATTGTTAGTACCGACCAACCATATTATCGTGCGAGGTTAATAATCAAGTTTATTTTTGACAGAAAGTACCTACCAGCAAAAACATGCGTCGGTCGGAACCATACAGGGTGTCCGAGAAACATAGGGCCAAACTTCAGGGGTCGATTCTACAAGTAATTTGCAACAAAAAATGACTCCTCGCAATTTTCTTTAAACCCCTTGTTTTTTCGATTTTAAAGATTTAAAGATTTTTTCGTATGTTGAACCTTGTCTCACTAAAATGAGTATAGCTCCCTTATTTAACATGGAAATTCGAATCTGATTACACTGCTGAAAAGAACATTAAATTTCCCATCAAATGAGCTACAAGACACATTTTTAACCATGCATCTAGTTTAATTTGTTCTAGTCCAAACTCAAAACTTTGCAATTTTTGAGTTTTTTGGTGAAATTCGCAAGAGATTTTCACCCATACCATGTAGAGAGAAATCAATGGGATTTTCCGCAAAAACATCCTCAAAATCTCAGGTTTTCAACGGTATAGTCAAAAAATATTTTACAATCGAATTTAGGGGAGAAATTAGTGTTTGAAGGCGGAAAAACGTGGATTTTTTTCAACGAAATCGACGGTTTAGCGGGAGGATTCAGGGTTAAATGAAGGGCATGAGTAGCGGCGGCGGAGGAGTCCCCCATGTATTAAGATTTGTATTTCGACGTTAAATAAGGGCGTGTTGGGGGGGGGGGTGTCTCACTCATTTTAGTGAGACAAGGTTCAATATACGAAAAAATCTTTAAATTGGAAAAACTCGAAAAAACAAGGGGTTAAAAGAAAATTGCAAAGAGACATTTTTTGTTGCAAATTACTTGTAGAATCGACCTCTGAAGTTTGGCCGTATCTTTCTCGGACACCCTGTATGTATAACGGAGACAATTCTCAACTACACAACCCTACCCCCAAGTGCCCAGGTGAGAGTACCCCACTCTAGCGAGAGAACTGTGAACTTGAACTTTCAAAGGAAGATGGCTAGGATTGCAGAGAGCTAGTTGTAAATTAATTCTTAATTTAAAAAAATTAAATTGATAATTCCATAATCAACGCCTATATCGGCCTATCGGCTTTGGGTGGTCTTATTCGATTCGTAAAGTTGGTTGCTATTTTAAATTTATGAAAGAAAAACACCTTTACATAGTACCATATTCCCTCCCGCCAAACATCAGGGTAGCAGAGAATGTACTGTAGTAGATTCTCTAGTATGAACTATGAAATTTAGTGCATATCGGTTGAGCCATCTGGCTGAAACAGGTTTCGAACAATGTGACATACGAAGAGATTCACGTAATAATCTAGATTACACTGCGATTCTGACTTCTCATATTGAAAAAATGTCTGCCAAGTGGGTGTGGCACATAGCTTTTTCGTATCCATAACACAATTGTATAGATGATCCGATGCATAGTAGTTGATCTCAAAACATCAATCTCTAAAAACCTTGAACTACCCTCATAGGGGACTCTACACGTTAACCGCCGCAATCTCTGAATAACGTTGGAAAATGTAGAAGTTATGGCTGTTACAAGGAAATACACGTTTGCGCATTCGCAGTAGTCACTATCAGTCCGGGGGCGATGATTTTCATAGGGGACCATCCACACGCCAACCCGCACAATACCTTAAAATTTAATCGAAATCGGATTGTAGAAGAACAAGAGAATTGTAGAAGTTATGGCTTTGGCAAGGATTTCATGACAGACACACAGACAGACAAACACGGAACCAAAATTGTGCAGGAAGGTCTGACACGTAAAACGCGAGTGGAAATTTTGATTTTGGAGAAATTTTTTTTCAGCCTTGAAAAGTGAAAACAAAGCTTCCGCTTCCTTGGTAGACTCGGAAGCAATAGATTCCAGCTTGATAGATCGGATGGAAAGCTCTTTTAGAGGTGGTCAAAAATAAATGTTAAATGTTGTCATAAAAGTAGTGCAAAAATTAGGTAGGTAATTTATGAAAATAACGATTGATCATCAAACACGACCGATCGATCAGTTCACAGGTGAATGGAAAGTTCGTCGGTGCAACCACTCCGTAAGTATGCAGATGAATGGCTAGGAACCACGATTTGTTCTGCGAGGAGGAAGTCTTAGGGGAACCCACACCTACTATCGTTATACCCTCGTTACAGCCCTTCCCGCTCTACCGCGGGGTTTCGAGGGTCTGCACGCTTAGGTCGGCTCCACTTTGACTTGACGAACTGATGAACTCCCCGACACGCGAAGGGGATCTCACAGCGCGAGCTGACGGCTCCGGAAGATAAAGAAGAACAGGAAGAAAAGGAAAAAGAATGAAAATCTAGACGAGGAACAAAACTGGAGAAAATAGGCCACTTCGTAAAGGTACGAAAAAGGCGCGTGAACCAGCACGAGGGACCGCCATATCATTACTTCCGAATGTACTAAGGAAAAAAGGCCTCCAAAATCAAAATTTCCACTCGCATTTCACGTTTTTGGCCTTCATGAACAATTGTAGTACCGTGTCTGTCCGCCATGGAATCCTAGTAACGAGCAAAACTGTACGAAGTTAGTGTCCGATTTCGTTGACATTTTCAAAGACTACGGATTGGGGTGTAGACACTGAGTACAGAAGTATCTAGAGCAGCCTTCCCGCCTGCGGGAAGCGAGCGTGCGTATGCTCAACCTCCCCAACCGCTTGCTTAGCTACTCCGCCCGGCTACCACTTAAATGCAGCGTCTTAACGGCTGTGTTCGGAGCTCAACAGCTGCTGAAATTTCGGGTATTTTTGAACCCTATTTTTACAGTAGACTTCTTAGACCCTTCTCAGATGTAGTGGCTTGGTTTATAAAGTCCATAAGCCGTGAAGGCGCGGAGCTATAAAATGAATTATACGACCCCAAGTCCTACCACTGTTTGGACCAATCAATTTACGTATTAGCGCTTTTGCTCTTATGATTTTATAATCATCATACAGTCAAGTCTCAATAATTGGCACCTCAAAATGCCAAACATTTGATACGAATGATCGTGAATTACGAAATATCAAATGCAAATCCCTTATTGTAGTTGGGTTCTGTAGGAATCAATAATTCAGTACAAATTAATGCGAGATTCGAATTATTCTGGTGTGAATAAATGCCAGTCGGCTACATTTTATTTATTTATTTATTTTGGTTAGGTAATTGAAGATGAAATAATTGAACTTGCGAATAGGAATAGGATCTTGTAAAGTAACAAATAAGATTTGTACGAATGGGGGAAAAACGATCGGAAGCATGAATAATCAAGCAGAATTTTTACTGTCCTTCGAAATAAATGATTTTTTAAAACTTTATCCGACTTAATTAACATTCGAGAGAAATACTAAAACATTATTAATAAATAAATATTAAAATTAATAATTAATATAAATTTAATTAATCTAAAATTAATAAAAATCAATAAATACTAAAATATTATTAAAGACCGGTAATTCCAACCATTTTCCACCTGAATATGATGAAATTTTCAGAAATTGTGTGGGTTGACGCGTAGATGGCCTTTTATGAGCGAAATGCAAGGTTCTTGAAGATCAATGTTTCTATATTAGAATAATAATGCATCGGATCATCTATACAATCGGGTCTATACAATCTCGCTCGATTTTTAAGGTTCATTATTGAAAATAATAAACTAAAATGCGGTTGAGTTTCCGGAGGTCAAATTAAAATAGGTTGGAGACGGAAGGGATTGAAAAGAGGCAGTTGGGGGGGGGGGATGGTGATAGGGGGGGGGGGATGGTGATAGGGGGGGGGGATGGTGATAGGGGGGGATTTAAGAGGTAAAAGTTGAGATACCTGCCTAACTGGATTTAATAAAATGGGGGGTTGAGGGAGATCTCACGACGGTGGGAAACGTACTTTGAAAAGTGATATTGTCAGTGTGAGGCGGTGAAGTAGCTGAAGAGAAGGGAAAAGAAACTCATAAAGAAAGGCCACCCTGATTGCAAAATGTTTGCCGGGTCGATACAGTGCGGGGTCCTACCCGAGGATGAGTACCCCATACTAAGTTGACCTCTCAGCGCCGTAAACTCATAGCTGATCCCCCCCCCCCCCCCCGGCTGAACCGACCGGGCAGCCTTCAAGTACTAACGTTCGCTCCCTTTATGATTGATCGGCCTCCAAAGTTTTGATTGCTTTAACTCGGGCTGCCTTCTTACCATCAGGTTTCCTAAAATAATGATCGAACGACAGGAGTGGGGGGGGGGGGTGGGTTGAGAAGGCGGCGGTGCAAGGTGGCTATGAAGTTGGGTCAGAGGGGTCCGTTAGCCACGTCATTTTACTTCCCCCCCCCCACCCTTCCACGTCAATCAAAAATTTATTAATGAACTCGGGCCTGTAGCAGATCTTGATAAACTTTTACGCGACATTCCCTTCTTTATAATCTAGTTCATTTAATTATGTTATACTACCATGTCCGCTCTCACATCTAAAGTTGGTGTACTGGATATGCTCATCCAGATCAGACTTTTTGATTGGGATAAGCAGTCTCGCGGGATTAAAGTTAAGGCCGCTTTACACGCAACGATAAATCGTAACAATCTATCGTCACAATCAAATTGGTGCGATTTATCGTCGCGTCTAAATGGGAAATCATTTATTGGAGTTCGGTTGGATTGGTGCCGGCAGTCATCAATTTCTGCAAATCGTAACGATTTGTCTGAACATGTAAACGGTTACCCCCACTTGTCGTCACGATTTCCCCAGTTCGAGCGTTCCCCTGCACTGGAGGATTTGTTTTTTCGGGCTTTAAGTTAGGAAAATGTCGGAGAGTGGAGCCGGAGTCGGCGGAAGGTTCACATGGATGATGGACGGAATGATAACCTTCCTCCTGGAAGCCTCTGAAATGATAACCTCTCTCTGATCTGTAACCTCTGTTGACTGTGTTTTGAATTTGACGTTCAAACCTCCTTGGCAATCCATGTAAAATTGTTTCTGACGACAGGAACCTTTCTCATTAAGAGTGTGATGAGTACAACTTCAAAATCCCCATCAAAGGTAACCAACTCATGGGGGCCCATCCAAATGGAACATAGGCGTTAGCAAATTCGAATACTGAATGACTTAGTGAACAATTCCGAATCATCAAGTGTGCTATCTAACAAAATTGAGTTCGAAAAAAAATAACACAAATACCGAAGGAACTAAAAAGAAAGTGAAGACGTAAGGAGGAAATCGGCGAAAGGAAGCGGGAGTCGAAGTAGTAGAAGAAGAAGAAAGACAGGATACTGTAGCAATGCCAAAAATATTAGCACATGATGGCGGAGGGGGGCGATATTTTCTTTTAATCTGAGGTGAAAATCAGATTTATAACCGGAAGAATGTTAGCGCGTCGGAGAGCCCAAATGTCGCCACATTGGCAGGAAACCTGCGCCCTTTAATAAATTGCGTCTCCGATAAACGTAGGTAATGTACCCCCCCTGGTTATCTTCAACGATTTCCTCACGCACTCCTTCCATCACCTCCATGATTTCCATTAATCCCACATCAAGTCTAAATTCAATCAGACATGTAGGAACCACAAAGTTGAGTTAACTCATTTCAATAACAAACGGACTGAGTCGAAAATTGTGTATTCCCTAGCAAAATGAGTAAAAAACGATTTCTACGGTTAAGGCTCCATCGGAAACAAATAAGAAATTGTCTTGATCTTTTATAAATGTAGTTTCTTACGTTCTTGTTCCTGATTCCGAGCAAAAAAAAAAAAAAAAAATGGTTTGCCCCCCTCCACCCATACCTGGCTCACGTATGAAGTACCTTCATGCGAAACGATTTTACGTACCGTAAAATCCATTTCCTTTGTTAAAGTTGGTATAAATGCCACATTTGGGGTCCGGTACAGGCTCGGAGCTTTTGGTTATTGTCAGTCACTTTTGAGGTATGAAAACTGGGGTTTTTTCTACTTAAATTTATAACAATTTTCATAATTTAAGTTTTGAAAGTTAAAAACGCCCAAAAAATTTCAATCTAATCAAGGTATCACTTTTCCGTTAGTTTAAGATATAGGCGAATGACACCACCATGAGTTCGTGGAGACGAGTAGAACGTGAATATGGACTCCTGACATCTTCAAAGCATACCCGGTTCATACAGTATGTTCGTATGGTAAACTAAAAATCCAAAGAACCAAGAATCGTGTAAAAAAAAACTTTCTAAAAGAAATTGCAACTGTTCCTTTTTTAACCATATCTTCAGCTGAAAGATTTCTTTGAAAACTCTCTCATTAATTCATGCTGCATGAATGGACTTTTTTAACTACCTGATATAGGCTTCTCGTGCTGTCTAATACACTTCTATTAACTTCGGGAAACTCATGTAAAGGTATTTTAGGTGATACATTGAAATTCCGTTCTCTGGGGATCCAGAAATCTGGTCATGCTTATGAGAAATGGTCATATTGATCCAATTCGGTTCCCGAGGAAAATATGAGGGATAGGGCTTTTGTGACAAGCGGTTGTTGATATCACCGAGTAAACCTGCTATGATGCCTAACTCGAGTAACGCAGTGGCACTCTTCCCGCGCCATGGCAAGGTTGCAGCCATGATGGTCTTGGGAGCCACTTCTTTCATGAGTGTGAGGATCCACCTGGACACCCTCACCAAAGGCACTTGGGAGAAGCTCTCTCATAATCCTCTTTTTTATCACTCATAGGAATAGCAGCCAACTTAATGGCAGGACGAGGTGATGGAGTGACACTGTTCTGAAACTGACGACCAGGAGTATTCAATTTAGAATTTTTGCATCGAGCAACATTTGTTTCTCATTTAAACACGGAAGCAGATCCTTCGAAAATGAACTCGAGCGAGCAATAAAATAATCATTTCGTTCGGGATGTTGGGGGGACGAAAACTGATCAAAATTATAAATTGAAGGCTCCGCTGACCCCCACCCTTAGGGTTCAGTTGAGCCCAAAACAAGCATACTACAAATTGAAAATATCCCCTCTTCGCTCTGCTACCCCATTTTATACTCACCCTTAATATTTACCCTTCATCATCAATTGGCCAAATATATATTATTAATTTTCATTCAGTCGATCAAAGGAGTTCTAAAATAAACTTTCACGGTTTTCTGTAATTTTAAACTTGGTTCTTAAGCGTTTTTCTCTGTTGAAGCTGTTTAGGAAGTTAAGATGGGGGTAAGATAGTCCTTGTATCCAATTAATTTGAATAGTTGGTAAGGAAAATTATTCCTTTTGAAGTTATGATTCTGTAAGCAATCATGAGATATTACTTGAAATGCCACCTCGAGTCCAGAATCAATACTGAGGACGTTGAGAAACCGTTTGGACACCTTATCTCCTCATTTTATGACTTGAGGATCTCAATTCTTTTTACTTTGAATAATTTCTTTTCCGTTAGGAGCTCTATCTCTGGTTTTTTGCCTAACTGTTCCTTTATTTCAATGAAAAGGTTGTAGTCGGAACTGTACGCTGAGTGACTCAGAAGATCCCAACCAAACAGGGAACATCCCTCATCCTCAGCTGCGAAAAAATTCAAAACCGTGCAGTCAATAGAAAAATCATGGCTAGTGTTTTCTGGTACCAGCAAGGGATTTGTTGATACATAATTTGTCTACAGGTGGACCATTAAGGTAGCCTGGTATTGTGAGACTCTGCGAAAAAAAGCTGCGAAGGGCAATTAAAAACAAGCGAAGAGGGAAATTGACATCCCGTATCTGCCTCCTTTATGGCAATGCTTTCCTTATGTTGCTCATTCCACAACTGCACTTCTGACGCAGTTTGGTTAGAATCTTCTGAGCCACCCTCCGTTCACTCAAGACTTGGCCCCTTGTGAGGATTGTGAGGGTTGCGTGTAGATGGTTCCCTATGAAAATCATTGCCCCCAAAATGAAAGTATTTTGTGCGCATGCTCAAAAGTAAAATACTTGTAACAACCATAACTTCTACATTTCGCGACAATATTTAGAGACTGTGCGGATTGACGTGTAGATTGATTGTTGTGATTAGTGGTAGGTACTAGGAGATTGATGTTTTGAGATTAACTACTATGCATCGGATCATCTATACAATCGGGTTATGGATAGGAAGAAGCTATGTGCCACACCCTTTTGGCAGACTTTTTTGCGTGTTTCAGTCATTTTGGTATCGACATCCTATTATTTTCTTGGGTATTTCAGTTGTACCCCAAATTACACAAACTATTCTTCTGACTGCCATCTTGCAATCTGTAGAATGAAAAAATACGATCATAGGGCTGATAAAAGGAAAGCTCGAGTAAAATTCAAACACAACTTCATATATGCAAAAGATTCTAAACAAGCCAAAGCCTGAAGATTCAGAGGTTGAAAATGCAATACTTCTACCCAGTTGCCGCAAGATTGTTCACTTCCACGACCCGCGCGACCTATACCTCGGGTAGAGTATTATGCTTTGTCTCAAACTTGAATTTAACTTCACTAGACGCTTTCAATTCGCAGAGATTCATGTACGTCAGCTGTGAAAGTTTGAAGCTCCCAACGTTCCATTATAATGTCGTTGAGTTGTCCCCAGGATTATTAGTTAAGAACTAATTGATAGCAAGTTGAGATAGTTAAAGAATTCACGCTATCGAATAGTATTTTGATTATGTTGGTAAGAGCTTAAAAGGGGTTTTGCCGTGGGGGCTCAAACCCACCAACTAAGAAGAACCGACTCTGGAGATTAAGGTGAGGTGAGGCTTCCCCAAGACTAAGTTGCGGTAGGGGTTACGATACTTTAGTTTACCTGTCATTCCGTGGGAAGGAGAGGTGGGTTCAGTCTCTTCCTTCTGAGTTAGCTAGTAGGGAAAGATTTCACAACTCACATAATCATATGCCAAGAATTTCTATACTGGGAACTTTTCTTCTTCGTACATTGCAATTTTATATTCAGCATTCCTTCTTCTAATTAGATATTAACCAAAAACGCTGCAAATTATTACACAATGGTTTATTATTTTTCTATAGATCACTCGTCTGCAAAGCCAACAACCATCGACCATGAAGAAAAACATCGATCGTATTTCGGTCAGCTATAATTTAAACGGAGATTAGGCCTATTTTGCGATTCACACTCGTGTTTCTGATTTATCGTACGTCCAAACCTTAAAATCTCCTAGTGTGCGAACGGTTTGTCCTACAGAGCTCCACGTGGTCTCAAAAAATTCTAAAAATTCTATAGAATCTTAAATTGAAGGAAAACAATACCTTTATATCAAAATTTTTTGAGTTAGGGCGTTTTCAAAATTTCAAAATTCATTTTTGAACCCTTACAAGTGACCTACATCAACCAAAATCTTCGGGGCACAACTAGACCCCAAAAGGAGCCTACATACCAAATTTCATCAAAATCGGTCAATGCTGAATGGTAAAAGTGCGGCAGACGGCCAAATTTTTATTCGATTTTTGGATTCTACGTACCTTGAAACGTAAACCATCAAATTTTGAAGGGTTGATAAATTTTTTTTCTTGGTCTATTCCAAAGGTTCATTATTGAAAATAACAAACCAAAATGGGCACTTTTGGCGAAAATGTCCGATTTTTTTTTTTTTTTTTTTTTTTTTTTTTTTCTGACTTTATTATTTAATATTAGCCATACAATTGGTATTTATAACAATTACGTAATTACATGAACAGTATGAACATGAATATCTAGATGTAGATTAATTTTGTGCTTAAATGTATATATTACACTGTATTGTATATTCATGAATGCATTTATATATTTCAATGTCATTGAGTGATAATAAGTAGAGTAGGTTAAACGGTTGGTTGGCCAGCTTTGATATAGTGTTGAACATGACTTCTCTTTCGCTGTAGAACATCGGGCAGTTCATTATTACATGTTCCATTGATCCCACATGTGATTCACAGTACCGGCATTGAGGATTTTCTCTTAGATTAAATCGATGGAGATATTGGTCGCAAACACCATGGTTTGATCTTAACCGGACTACTAATCGGCACAAAGATTTTCCCACTCCTCTTCGTAAAAACCACGGCGAGGAGGGTACTTCTGACTGCAGGGACATATAATAGCTTCCTTTTGTCGAAGATTTGTAGTTTTCGTTCCATGTCTGTCTCCAATGTTGATTAATTGTGCTATATAGATCTCGGTAGGGTACACCAATGTTAATAAATTCGCCTTCCCGAGCTCCTCGTTTTGCCAATTTGTCGACTTTCTGATTGCTTATTATACCAGCGTGAGCTTTCACCCATACAAATTCAATTTTAATTTTACGAAGATTGCACTTATGTACGTTCCTCATAATCTCGGTTGTAATTGGATGATCTGCCCGTTTTAGACTAGGCGCTTTCATGAGGGATATGAAGCTCATACTGTCAGTAAAAATGATCCATTGAGTGTTATTCAAGTTGGTTGTTGTTATGTATGTCGTTGCTTGTAATATTGCCGTTATTTCTGCTGTGTAGCTTGATGCTTTTCCATTCAGTTTATACATTTTTTCAATTCCAGTATGTAGTACATAGTACGCACATCCAACTAAATTTCCACTTTTTGAACCATCAGTGAATACCCAGTTACTGTTTGGCCACTTCGATCGTGCATATTCAGTGAACGTTTGGTTGAGTTCTCTACCCATACAATTGAAAGTCGGGAGTTGGACTATTCTAAGTGACACTAGCATTTCTTTTAATTTTATTCGAAATCTGGGCGGAAGTGGATTAACATCTATGCATGATGAGTCGATATGCTCGCCAATAAAACTCTCAACCAATGGAGGGTTTACTCGCCTCGACATTCGTTCGTTGGAGAGGTTTTCGATTGTCAGATTTGTAATATATCCGAGTACAGGACTTTGAAGTGCTCTAAGCTTTAATATATATCGGTCTGCGATCATACATCTTCTATATTCGAGAGGTAGTTCTCCAGATTCAGCCAGAAGAACATTAGTTGGAGTGGTATTTAGAAATCCGATACACCTTCTTAAGGATTTGTACTGCAATCGGGATACTTTTTCAAGATGTGTTTTACAAGCTTGACCGTAAAAAATGCATCCATAGTCAATAATTGATCGAATGGTGGCTCGATATAACATTAATGAAACTTCGGGATCCGATCCCCATTTCATATGCGTTACCGATTTTAGTATATTAAAATATCTTTCACTCTTGTTCAATACGTGATCAATATGTTTTTTCCAAGTAAGGTTCTTGTCTAGAACGACTCCTAGAAACTTCATGTCTGACTCCATCTTGTAGGCATTGCTTCCCAACATAACGTTACTGCCAATTGTGATTTTACGTTTTCTTGTGAATGGAACTATTTTGGATTTGGCTATTGAAAGTTGTAATCCTTTTTTGGAACACCACTGAACCAATCGTTTTTCAAATCTTCCTAATAGGGCAATTCCCATTTCTAAGTTATCACATTCCACATAGGCACAAATGTCGTCAGCAAATTGTAGAAGATGAACTCCACTTGGTATGATATCTTCTATGTCACCGACGTACATAGAATATAGCAATGGACTGAGAATATCGCCTTGCGGAAGTCCTTGATAAGCAGTTCTAGATTCTACTATTTCTCCATTAATTCGAATTGAAACATTACGAGGCGTTACAAGTTTCATTATTCTCCTGGAGAATTCTCTAGGCAAGCCAAGTTCTCCCATTATTTCGAATAGTGAATTGAATGGGGTATTTCGGTCAATTTTTTTTATTTTATTTTTCAAAAGAGTATGGCTCAGGAATAACGGTAATCGGGTCTGTTCGTCGAGAAAATGTTTTTAAAAAATCAGAGAAGCTAAGGAAAGTTGAAGATTTGAACGGTGTGACGTAGCTAGCCAATCGTGACGTAGCTAGCCAACTGTCTTTGAAAAAGTATCCACGCACAGAAACCCCTCTTGGATACTACAAAATCGTACTCACACACGCGCGCGGGGCAGTCCGCGGCGTAGTCCTTGCCTAGTGTGTGTGCATTTATAGCGGCCCGCCTTTTTCAAACGTGTGATCTCTTTAATTAATTTTTCTACCACATGTTATAGTATCATTGGGCTAATAGTTGGTGTATATAGGTTTTCAAGGGTGCTGAATCCAAATTTGAGGTCAAAAACCTGAATTTCCGACCCACCGAAATACCCCATTGTACGTGATCGTATGCTTGCGCGACGTCTAAAAATAAACAAAGGGTTATTTTCCGATTTGCCAGTGATTTATGAATACTGGATACTAATTGTGTAATTCCATCATATGTGCTACGAGATTTCCGAAAACCGTACTGTGAATTTGGTAGTTTGTTGTGATATTCTAAATACCATTCTAGCCTCGTCTTCACCATTCGTTCAAATGTTTTCAAAAAACATGATGTTAGTGATATTAGTCTATAAGAAGACCATACGTTTGCTCTTTTCCCCGGCTTTAATAAAGGAATCATCACAACATTTTTCCACTCTTCAGGAAAATGTCCTTCGTTCCAAAGTTTATTATACAGTTGCAGTAGTATAATTTTGAATTCGTGTGATAGATTTGATATTAGAGGATATGTGATATTATCCAACCCAGGTGATGTGTTTGAAGAATCCTTCATGGCCGCTGCTAATTCTATTCTTGTGAAGGGTTTCATTAATTCCTCTTGCTCGTTATGAATTTCATTCGGCTCTTCAATCGGTTGTACTACTAAAGGGGGAGCATAATTTTCAAGTAATTCTATTACCCATTCTCCTTTAACTGTTGGTGATGTATTATTTACTTTCCGGGTTTTCAACATTTTTATCTTTTTCCAAATTAGTGATATCGGGGTTGATTTAGTGAAATCCGCACAATATGATTTCCACGACTCTTGTTTGGCTTTTAGTACGATGTTTTTAAAATTCGTATCATTTAATAGATAATTTGAGAAATTTATTTGAGTTTGATTAACCCTGTACATCTGGAAAGCTTCCACTCGGGCTCTTAAAGCTCTGTCACATTCGTTGTTCCACCATACTGATTTATTTTTCATTATAGAAAAATTTGTTCGCTTTGGTATAGCAATTGCACATGCTCCGTTGATGAGTTGTAATAATGTTGCATAGTCGACGTCATCCGGATTATTCTGATTTCTGATACTGTTATTCAATGTTTTTCGATATAGATCCCAATCTGCCTTTTCTGTTTTCCATTTACGAGTTGGGGTTCTGTTAATCGGTACCTCGTGGCAAATTGATGACAAAATAATAGGGAAGTGATCGGATCCCATGGGGTCATCCAAAACTTGCCAGGTGAAATTGGGAGAAATGTTCGACGAACATAATGTTATGTCGACGGCTGATGATACTGTTGAATGTGGTCTTGGTACCATTGTTCTTGTTGATACTGTTGATTGATACTGATGTTGTTGATACAACCATTGATACTGTTGATTGTGGTCTTGGTACCATTGGTCTTGGTACCATTGTTGGACATGGAAAATGTCCGATTGAATCTGATGCTAGAAAGTTAAAAAACGCGAGAGTACCAACAATTTGTGTGTGTGTTTAGGCATTTTGGCAGCTGAATGCTCAACATTTAATGATCGTACTTGAAAATTTTCTAACTTTCTTGAATAATAGGGTTTAAACGTTAAGCTCGAACCACCGGCCAGGGGTTGACTCCTCAACTAATTTTAAATTTTTCATAAATTCCTTAAAATCTGAGTTTTTCCATTTAAAAATTTCTTCGTGTTTTCAACCTTACGTCACGAAAATACCCACGACTCCCTTACTTTCCAGAGAAATCACAAATCTGAGGATACCGTTGGAAGAACGTGAAATTTCCAACTCTGTACTGCAAGATCAACGATTTATAGAAGGATTCAGACGTGAAAAAATCGGCCCAAACAAATACAAATGTTAGTAAAAAATTGGAAATTTCCATTTTTTCAATCGTTTGTTAATTTTACTTGGAAATTCATCCCCCTCTCCGGCAAGGTTCTACAGACCCATTAAACTTTGCTAAAACGATTTTTTTTCCTTCTGGACTTTCGACATTTTGTATTTTGGCCAGCTTTTCGGGGTTGCAGAACACCTGTGCGGTGGACGAGTGGATGTCTTCAGAATTTTTTGAATCCTATTTACGTCCGCCTTGGAATGTGAAGTCATCTTTGCGGAAGTGAGATATTGCTTCCGAGTCTACCAAGGTAACGGAAGCTTTGTGTTTACTCTTCAAGGTAGAAAAAAAAGTTCTCCAAAATCGAAATTTCCAATCGCATTTTACGTTTCAGACCTTTCTGAACAGTTTTGGTTCCGTGTCTGTCTGTGTGTCTGTCACGAAATCCTTGTAACCGGCATAACTACCTATACGGAGTTATCGTCCGATTTCGATGGAATTTTCAGGGATTGTGCGGGTTGGCGTGTAGACGGTCCCCTATGAAAATCATCACACCCGGTCTGATGGTAGTCGCTGCGCATGCGCAAACGTGAATTCTTTGTAACAGCCATAACTTCCAAATTTTCTATCCGATTTCGATGAAATTTTCAGGGATCATGCGGATTAAGTTGTAGATGGTCCCAATGAAAATCAAGGACTCAAAATTGACAGTAGCCTCTGCGCATGCGCAAACAAAAATCCTTTTAACAGCCATAACACTTAATTTTCATCCGAATTTGACGAAATTTTCTTAGATTGTTCGGATTGGCGTGTAGATGGTCCCCTATGAAAACCTCCAGACGAATAGTAGTTGCTGCGCATGCGCAAAGGTGAATTCCTTGTAACATCCATAACTTCTACATTTTCCATCCGATTTCGACGATATTTCTCAGCATTGTTCAGATTGGCGTGTGGGTGGTCCCCTATGAGGAAGGTACTTAGAGATTCATGTTTTGAGATTAATGATATAGATGATGCATCGTATCATCTATACAATCGAGTTATGGATACGATGAAGCTATGTGCCACACGCACTTGGCAGACTTTTTTCTTCGTTCTCGATTTCAACGATTCATTATTGGAAATGGACACTACAGAAAGGAACTTTTTAGCGCCACCGGGCAGAGAAATTTAATTTTTGAAACCTCAACGTTAGTTTTTTTTATGTACATGGGAAACGTGGATTCGGAGGAAGAGTCAAAGCTATGGAATGGAAAACGAGCCGCGGGGATGAACTCGGCGTTAAAAGTAATTTGCCATAAATAGAGCATCTACTTTTTTTTTCTCAGTTTGGGAAGGAACCCTGGAAATCCATACGTTCAGTCGGTTTTGCGCGGCATCGTTTTTAGGAGGGAAAGAGAGAGAGAGAGAGAGAGGAGCCAAAAAACGGGGCAAGAAGTTCAAGACGATTGTAAAAAGGAAGGACCGTAAAAAAGTTCGTAGAGTGAGCGAATTGGGGCAGCGCCATTCTTTTACCGCTCGCCTCACCTTCCCATGGAATCTGAAACCCCGGTCGCTCTACTAACAAACCCCCAAAAGCCCTTAGTGGACAAAAAAATCGAAAAATGAAAGTTTTTGCTCCATTATTAGTTTTTGTTGTTTTTCATGGTCGTTTTAATATGATGACGCGGTTCCTTAGGATCCCGTCGTTTTCATAACACCCGTTGGAATAAAGACTTCAGCAATTCTCACTCCCGAACTATAAACGATGGAACGAAATGAATTAGAATTTAAAGTGGTAGTTACTTCAAAACCTAGAACATGGAGTTTTCTACAACAATATATAACTATCATACGTCAAAAGTATGGTAAAAAGGGTGGTACAATACTAGGGTCTGCTCCGCCGCGGCTCCTCCGAAGCACAGAGTCCCCCCGTCAAACCGTCGATTTTGTTGAAACAATGCACGTTTTTCTGCGTTCAAACAGAAATGTCTCCCTTAAATTCGATTGTAAAATACTTTTTGATTACACCGTTGGAAAGCTGAGATTTTGGCGCACTTTTAAGGGAAGTTTCACAATTCTCCGTCAAGAATTGATATGGTTACCAGGCGACTGAAAAAAATAAACGATTTCAAGATTTTGACGAGTTTTGCTTTTCATACGTCGTTTGCACATCTTAACTCCACTTGAAAAAAAAGGAAATTGGGCATCAAAAAGATTTCCAATTAAACGCCCTTTCCAACGGACTTTAGATTTGAGCTAACTCATGAATTGAGCGAGTTATGGTAGATTTATTGAGCTAAGATCATAAACACGAAAAATTGAGTGAGAATACTAAAAAATGTCATGAGGCACTTTTTCTCGGAAATTAGTTGTAGAACAGGTGGGAGAAAGATAGTGAACCACTCGTGTTACACCCTGTATGTCCAGTCAGATTTATGTCGAGCAAAATGTAAAAGCACATCTAAGAATTGCCAACTTTTCAGGAGAGCAGAAAAACTTATATGTGCCCAGGCTATAACCAATTTCTATCACTTTGGTTTATTATTTTTAAGCAAGAAAGCAATTTTTATCTCCCCCTCCATCTCCCCTAAGAATTTCATGGCCTACCTTACAAGGTACGTAGAAGGTACGTAGAATCCAAAAATCGAATTGAAACTCGGCCCTTCCTTTCAATATAAAGGTATTCTTTTTTCAAAACCTCATATTTGGTACAGCACTATTCAGTTCTGACGATCTCTGATACCATTACCTACTCAACTATAATAAGGATGACGAGGAAGCTATGTGCTACACCCTCTTGGTAGAATACCCTCTACATCTAACTGTACTATATACCTCATATTTGGTAGGAAAACTCACCTACTTGAGCATTCATGAACACGTTTGATAAGGTTGATGCAGGTTCTGAGCGAATAACCCACTATAATTTCCCCCTTTCTCGTCCTCTCAGCACCTTTTAGTTATCGGAACCCCCCTCATATAGCATACCATTTTAAAGCTTACAATCACACCTTTAATTTGACTATACACAATTAGTCCGTCATCGACTCAGTGGGAAGTCACAGGGGAAGAAGAGAGAATGCGGATCAATATTCCCGAAAACAGCAACCACGTTTTTCCACTTCTTTCACAAATTTTCGATACTTCCAACAAAGCAAAATGAAATCTGTTTGAAACGGGACCACCACGGATACTGGTAGAACACATTTCAAAAAGAATCAGGCAGATTGGTACCAGAATAAAAAAATGCAAGGTGTACAAAAAAAAAAAAAAAAAAAAAAAATCGTTGTCCCACGACAACCCGAATTGAGTACCTCCTCTTTCGCGTTGAAGTCGGTCAAAAAGTGGTTGAACTGACTGTAGCCGGATATACAGGGTGTAACACCTATGCTCCTGCCATGGGATAGGGATTAATTCTACAAGTAATTTGTGAATTTTTTTGTTCCCTGACTTTTGGTGCAACTTTTAGGTTTACAAGCAAGCATTTACAAGCTGGAAAGCAGTGACTTAAGAGCGGTTGAAAAAAGTTAAGATTTTCAAGATTTGACAATTTTTCCTCTTCAAGTTCATTTTCCACCCGTTTCACCTATTTAAAAAACTTTGGTTCTCCATCAGGAAGATAGAAAATTTAACGCTCTTTCTAATGGGATCGTCAAATTTGAGTTTATCTGGTAAATTGAAGGAATTATTAACATTTTAATGATACAAGGTCGAAAACACGAAAAAATCTTAAAAGTGAAAAAGCCGGATTTTAAGGGGGTTTAAAAAAAAGTCAGGTGCCAAAAAAGTCACAAATTACTTGTAGAATCAATCCGTAGGCTATGGCAGGAACATAGGTGTTACACCCTGTATAGGTACTCTCTCAGCCTCTCCTATACCCCGACCATGGTTAAATATATAATATATATTCTATTATAATACATATTATGTTCCTCTTCATCTAGTAAATGAATCCAACAGGTAGGTGGTACAGATGATACAAAAAACTAATGAACGTTCATTTCTATCGAGGTTTCAACATTAATGTTGGAGCGACCGAACTGAGAAGATTAAATCAAGGTGAGAGACGAACTCAATCTTCCAGGTTTTCGGCACCGTTACATTAAAATTGCGAACGAATCGAGAAAAGCAGGAGAAGAAAGAAAGTGCTTGCGATATTAGTGGTCCTGACGAAAAATACGGAGAAAAAAATAAGTAAATTAAATTAAAAAGTCGGGACTTCAGCAAATAGAGCTTTCGAATTCCTCCGCCTGACGGGTAGGTATTGAAAGTAACATCAGCCAGGTCCTCCTTTTTTTCAATCAACTGTTTTTAACCCAACGACCCGCGACCCCCAATCCAAAACAAATACCAAACAAATGGACCCCTTCCCCCTTCACGGCCTTTTTCTTGAATAATAAATAAAAAATCAACTAAGCCCACCTTCCATTACACGAACCCCGCACTGGGTCTTGTGAAATTCATGTAAAGCAATTCGCACGGCCGCCACACAAGGTGGGGTAGCTGAGCTGAGGATTAAACAAAAAAAACTTAAAAAAAAACCCTCGGGGTATTAGATTTTAAGGATAAGCCTGGAGTGAACCAATCAAAGAGAACGGGGAGCTTTTAGCTGGGGAGCGGGAGTAGGGAATTCAGGTGGACGAGGTTCAATATGTCGGGCTGCTGATTTTTTTTTCTCCATCAGTATGAACCACATTTCAATAATCCCATCTGCTAATGGAAATTCCGAAGTTTATAGCTGGAGAGTTTACAACACAGATTCAATATTGGAGAAATTAGTAAAAGGGTAAGTACCATGATAAGCAACTACGAGAACCAGATGGACTACAGGGCCTCATATTCAACAAATAAACATGAACGTTGGAGGGTTTATACTACGACAGCACGGGCAATAATAATATTGGGCTTACGGTCATTCTGCAACGAATCAACAATTCTCAAATAATTCAACCATTTCGGGTGGACAGTACGGTTTTCTCACGCCGAATAACCTTGAAGTATCGAATTATCCTAATGTGAAAATTGGTGTAAAAATTATGAATGTAATGTTGTAGAATGATTTCTTCAGCAGAACGTAACAATCAAGATAATGTTTGATAGAATCTTAATTGATAAACATCATTAAGATCCAGTAGTTGTTACCGATTACGTTGACAATTTTTGATTATTCACACGTCATTAGAATGTGAGGGGAGGTTAACGAAATTTTTACACCTGTAACGCAGACCAAGGCGCATATTAGACGATACAACATTTTTTATGCGTCTGATTATTTCTGATCGAGCTCTGATACAGAAAAAGAGTTTTTGTTGTTACATTTGGTGTATGAAATATCCAAAAGAATGAACCTTTTCAAAACTAATAACTTAAAAAAGGGAACTCATGGAGTATTTGTGTTAACAAGAGAGTTGCATGATGATTGCTTCACTAACATTTTCGACAGAATAGACAAAAAAAAAAAAAAATAATAATAATAATATTCGAACCAGGCTAATAGAAAACTATGATTAGTGCGCATTCTAGTGTATCATAGTCACATATGTAATATAATATGGAAGAAAATATAATATAATAATAATAGTAATAATATAATAATATAAATATAATATAATATGGAAGAAAAGGTTTTCTTGGGGTCATCGAAGTTCGTGAGAAGCTGGATGGGAAACCGACCGATGGACTACTCGCTAGGTATATTATCACCAAGTCGCACCGTGTTTGAGAAAAAAGAGTTTTATTGAAGAAAATTGGCTCAGAATGTCTGCGACGAATGAGACCGATCCCGTCTCTTCAAGTAATGTTTTAACAAATACTAGGGTATTTTTGAAAATTTCAACTCCAACCACCAACCAAATGGAAATGAAGGGTTGACATTTTCAAAAATCCCCTAGTAGGTACCTATGGTTGGCAGGGAGGGATCTATACAGAATCGTGATCTATACAGAAAATAATAAACCCTTGGGCAATAATTTGCAGCGTTTTTTTTTACCTACCAACCATTGGTAGGTACTACCTAACACACCATACTGCCTTCACAATGAAGTTTATTAGAAAGAACTAAACGCTTCACACTCGATTCGAAAAATAGGGAGCTTCGTATGGAAATTTGATTATTGGTTGATAAGGAAGAAAAACTGAATACAACTCGAAGAAACGAACAGCGATCGCATTTTAGTCAGACGAAATTTGAACTGAGATTAGACCTCTTGTGTGTTTCACACTCGTGATTCTGTTTTATCGAAGGAAACCCCTTAAGTACTCGTAGGGAGCTAAAGGTTTGTCATGCAGATCTCCGGGTGGTCTCAAAAATTTTTTAAAATTTAATACTATTTGAAATTGGTGATAAAACGATACTTTTATTTCGAGAGTTTTCAAGCTTGGGCACTCTTGAAGATTTCAACCCTTAATTTTCACCCCTTAGAAGTGACTGAAATCAACCAAAAGCTTCGCGACAAAACTAGACCCCAAATGGAGCCCATATACCACATTTGGACCAAATCGGTCCAGGGTAGCTAAGAAAAGTGCCGCGTACGGCGGACGGAAAGACAATTTTCTATTCGATTTTAGGATTCTACGCAGCTTGAAACGTAAAACATCAAATTTTTAAGGGGGGTTGAAATGTTTTTTCTGCTCGATTCCATCTGCTCGATTTGGTTTATTATTGAAAATAATAAACCAAAATCTAAAATTTGGAGGTGTCTCGTGGTGTTGGACGTACAACAGATCAATTTCTAAAACTATAAAATTAGGCTCAAGCGACCTAAACTGCGTTGTAACATCAATTACCAGCTCTGTAAAAAAAAACCGGAAGAATAAATTATTTTACCTATAGAGCTACAATATATCTCATAGAGCAGAAATGAATAGAAAACTTTGCATGCGTGCAACGGACCAAAGAAATTCGGGTCCTCCAAAATCACAATTCCCACTTTCATTTTGCGTTTCAGAGCTTTTTGAACAACTGTGGTCAATTTTTGTCCTGGGCATAACTACTCTAAGTCATCTTACGATTTCACGATTTTTTGGGATTGATACTCGAGAACGTCCCCAATGACTTTCTTCATTATCGCACAAACACTTGGGTACAATACTCAATTGGATAATTCGTCGATTTTTTCAGAGTGAACAAGTACCTACTCTGACAATCAATCGTATTCAAAGTTAAAATTGTTATTCGAAAAAAGTTGAAATTGAAATGTGTCAAAACTTGTCTACTCCAATCAAAAGTAGGAAACAATTTAGCAGAATCTGCAAAGTTCAAATCCATTACGGTGATGCAGGCTAAAGACAAGACAGAGTGAGAAGATCCACCCCGTCCAATCGGTGGTCAATTTTCAGTTCACGCCGATTATTTTTACCTGTCGGTGCAGATCATCGGTAACCCCCCCCCCCCTCGCGATACACGAAGATTACACAGAAAAGTTACTCTAATGTGTTTCACCTCTCCTTCACCCTACTAACAGATTGGTAAGTTTGTTCAGGTTTTACTCTGTTTACTTGACCTAATATATATAAATCAAAGCGGCTTATCGGAGAATCATCACCTCGTTTTGCCCCCTCTACGCGTTGGTTTTAGGGATAAGCGTTGGACGACTCCACAATAAACACAAAGCAGATTTTAATCGGGTTCAAATTTCATTCTTTTACACCCCAGAGTTTAATTATCGTAAACAAGAATAAGGAAAAACCAAGAGTATGCAAAAGAATATTCAAAGTTGAATTTCAGTGAGAAATAACCCCAATTGGAGAATCCCTTCCCGGGGTGATCTTATTTTCGAACTACCCAGAGTACATAATTAACGTAGTATTAACTTAATTTCGTCTACTTTTTTTTGGTAAGAATGTAATTGATCTCTGCTAACCTGCAATGACAATAGTCAACGAACCCTCCTTTTAGTGACCTAACCCGATTTTGACATGGTATGTCAAGATGGATGATGGTTGTTGGTGTGTGTTTGTTGGTGTTTGTTTGTTTGTTGGTTGTTGTTGTTTGTTGTTGATGGAGATGTTTTGTCATGGTGGATGTCATGGTATGTGGTGTGTCATGGTATGTCATGTTTGTCCTACCAGGGTAATGTGTGAATTTACTAAATTAGGAGAAGTGACGACTATGTACCAACCCCCAGGCAAAACACGAAAGGATCTAGACTCCATTAGATATTGTTCAAAATTGCAAAGAAGATTACCCACACTAACTGACCCTGAGAAATTAGATGAAAAATCAAAAATATTGCCGAAATGTTCGGAATACTCGTTATAGAAAACGCTGTAAATTATTACACAAAGGTTTACTATTTTTCTGTAAAGATCATTCGGCTGCAAAGACCTATCAAACATATTTTCGCTTCACAATCAAGTTTATTTTGAAGAAATAAACGTTTCACACTCAATCCGGAAAAATAGGAAGTTGTGGGTAGGTACCTTCATTGGGAAATTTGATTACTCGCTCTTAATTTGAACGGAGATAAGGCCTCTTTTGCGATTCACACTCGTGTTTCTGATTTATCGTAAGCTCAACCCTTAAGTTCTCATAAGGAGCGAACGGTTGGTCCTACAGAGCTCTGGGTGGTCTCATTCGATTCAGAAAATTCACTTCTATTTTAAATTTAAGAAAAAACAAAACCTTAATATCGACATTTTTTGAGCTAGGGCGTTTTGAAAATTTCAACCCTATGAAGTGACCGACATCAACCAAAAGCTTCGGGGCACAACTAAACCCCGAATGGAGCCCATATACCAAATTTCATCAAAATCGGTCCAAGGGAACTAAGGAAAGTGCCACGTAGGGCGGACGGATGGTCAAATTTTTGTTCGATTTTTGGATTCTACGTACCTTGAAACGTGAACCAACAAATTTGGTTGGGGGGGGGGGGGGGGTTACATTTTTTTTTCTTGGTCGATTCCAAAGGTTTAAATAGAATTGAGTTTTAGAGGTTCCCTAAAATAGTTACTAGGTATTATGTAGGATACACGTGGCGCCAGTTTTTGGATTCACCGGTTCGAATTTTTCAATTCTTTCACAGTGTGATTTAAAGAGAGAACACACATTGGAATCATGCATCATAATTGTAAGTTAATTATGCCCAAAAGATTTGAACCCGTATGTATCTGTAATAAGTCAGAATCGGATTCGACGCAAAAAGGGGTGTTACGATTTGAAGCTTTCTTTATCAAAAAAGCATCAAATTGTCGACCACTCAGCTTGTTGCAGCTATAATGGTGAATTGAAAATGACTTGCAGAATATTTTCAATTTCATTGAAAATCGACCTCAAATTTCAGTGCCTAGTCATTTTTTTCTTCTGGTGTTGGAAATTTCTTCTCCTACGGCTTTTTTGATGCACTCTGATACAAGTGCAGTAATTGAAGTAAGTGAATGTTTATTCCATGAGAAGTAAATTCATGGTCTGTGACTCACCCGTGTTACGAAGGAAGAATGTTGCCTGTTGAGAGGACTGAATAGGCGGGTACTATTACTCCAACCTCCTTCATAAACGAGCGTTGAAAAGAACGTACGAGCACAGCGTATATATGGCCGTTATCTTGAGCTGAACAGTAATGTCTTCATATTTAAAAGGGCGATTGAATGAGAAAAACCAAATATTTCGTTTTTTACGCCACGGATGGGTTTAGGAGACCCACGTTGTAGGTTAATCACGTTGTAACTTATATAGCTACGCGCTACTAAGCAGGGGAAGTGAAGGCTGATAGTACACTGCAACGTGGTAGACAAAGGATAGACCAACATTTACCAAGACAATAACCATGTTGCTTCACAAAAACCTACATCGTAAAGGTCAGATTGGCCCAATTCAATATTAGCCTTACTACGGGAAAGGTTATGAGCTTTATTATTATAGCGTATAGTGTGCATGGATGAGACGACCGTTAAATTGAAATACTGAACAGGCTAAATTAAGAAGTAACTCCGTCAAAATGGTATGGAGAGGCAAAGGGTTAAGGAAAGTAATATCTAACCTGAAACAACAGATAGGGGTGGCCTAGTTGATTTTGTATGGGTTATACAAAAACCTCTTTATATGGCCCTCAGTAAATAAGGGCAGTGGAGTGAGAGACCTTTTCCGTGAAGGACTTTGCAGTGCAGAAGGACAAGGGATACGAGAACGAGGGGCTGTGGAAGGAGAACAGAAGGTGAAGGGGGAGCCTAGACCTCACACCAGTGTTGACGAATGGATACTATACATGGTAGTATCCATACGACAAGGAAGGGACTGTTGAAGGGAGGTTACGGGAAATAAAGGGCAGAAGGTGGAAGCACGGAGATCGCAATTAATTTGACTGCGAGCCCACCAGGAGTTCCATCCATTTGAAACAAATGTTCGCCTTGAGACCGATCCTCGCGTGCGTGTCTCTTGATAACGAGGGCATCCCTGAACCGGTGGGAAACTCCACGATCCGACACCACCGGTATATATTCTGGTCATTTCTAACAAATAATGCGCAGTACATGAATACACATTAATGCAGAGTGAAATCTATACTAAGTGGTTTTATGGATTATTGAAGAACATCTCCAAGAACTAGCTCAAAGAATTCAAGATGTCAGTAATATCAAAGAAAGCAGCTTTCTCCTGGTATAAATGCCCGATTTTTCCTTTCCCATGTATCTTTTTCGCTTTATTATTCATATTAGTACCCTGTAGTATTTTTGGTTGTCCGCGAAATCATTAGATGGAAGCGGCATTGTCTATTGGGCCGATAGAATACCCTTGACGTATTCTCTGAGTGTTGTAAGATGAGATTCCATCACCAACCAAAGTGCCCCACAACACTTGGGTGTTTCTAGTAGTAGCCTTCCAATATATCGAGGAGGGATGAAGGGAGAATCTATTAGTATTATGAAATATTCATATTATAAATTTGGGAATTTGAAAAATTATTGCTACGGTTTTGTAAGTCTCATTTGACTCAGAATTGGGAAGTCTAAACATTTACTCCGCTATAAAAACAACTATTGGTCGTACAAATGGCCAAAAAGTAAGTTTTCTAGTTGTCATTCCCGTTAGATGTACATAATTGTTTTTGGTTTATTATTTTCAATAATGAACCTTTAGAATCGACCATGAAAAAAATTTAACCCCCCCCCCCCCCCCAAATTTGTTGGTTTACGTTTCAAGGTACATAGAATCCAAAAATCGAAAAAAATTGCCGTACATCCGCCGTACGCGGCACTTTTCTTAGTTACCATGGACCCATTTTGGTGAATTTTCGTATATGGGCTCCATTCGGGGTTTAGTTGTGCCCCGAAGGTTTTAGTTGATGTCAATCACGTCTAGGGGTTGACAAATAAGGGCTGACATATTCAAAACGCCATAGCTCAAAACCTTTCAATATAAAGGTATTTTTTCATCAATTTAACATAATATTGAAGTTTTCGGATCGAATGAGACCACCCAGAGCTCTGTAGGTGGCAACCGTTCGCCCCCTATGGGAACTTAAGGGTTGAACTTACGATAAATCAGAAACAACAGTGTGAATCGCAAAAGAGGCCTAACCGTTCACTAACGAGGATAATTAGATATCTAATAAATGAATGTTCCATGACTTTTTAATTTAATGGAACTGATGAAATCATCATCAATTTAAGACAGTGTTCAATCACCCAGACTATATTCGATGATCGTTAAATGAACAATTATTATGATATTTATCAGAATACTCAGGAGGACCCGCATCCCCCTCCCCCCTTCCATCTGCCAATGGTCGGAAGAAGCCGTGTCCTACGAAGAAGAGTGGTCCTTACCGAAAAACGCTGCAAATTATTACACAACGGTTTATTATTTTTATATAGATCACTCGTCTACAAAATCACCAACCATCCAATATGAAGAGAAAAAAAATTAATAAAAATTTGAAAAAAAATCAAAATCACCAACCATCGATCGCATTTCGATCAGCTCCAATTTGAACGGAGATTAGGCCTCTTTTGCGATTCACACTCATGTTTTGATTTATATATATATATTTCAATATAAACCCTTAAATTTTCGTAGGAGCGAACGGTTTGTCCTACAGAGCTCCGCGTGGTCTCAAAAAATTCTAAAAATTCTATAGAATCTTAATTTGATGGAAAAGCAATACCTTTGTATCGAAATTTTTTGAGTTAGGGCGTTTTCAAAATTTCAAAATTGATTTTGGAACCCTTAGGAGCGACCTACATCAACCAAAAGCTTCGGGGCACAACTAGATCCCAAATGGAGCCTACATACCAAATTTCATCAAAATCGGTCAATGCTAAGTGGCAAAAGTGCCGCGTACGGCGTACGGCGGACGGACGGCCAAATTTTTATTCGATTTTTGGATTCTACGTACCTTGAAACGTAAACCATCAAATTTTGAGGGGGTGTTAAATTTTTTTTTTCTTGGTCGATTCCAAAGGTTCATTATTGAAAATAATAAACCAAAATAAACATTGGTGAGAAATGTTTAGCGTTTTTGCTTCCGAATCTACCAAGGTAGCGGAAGCTTTGTTTTCACTTTTCAAGGACGAAATAAAAAGTTCTCCAAAATCAAAATTTCCACTCGCGTTTTGCGTTTTAGACCTTTCTGAACAATTTTGGTTCCGTGTCTGTGTGTCTGTCCGTCTGTCATGAATTTCTTGTAACGCGCATAACTATACGAAGTTATTGTCCGATTTCTATGAAATTCTCAGGGATTGTGCGGGTTGGTGTGTAGACGGTCCCCTATGAAAATCATTATCCCCGGACTGATAGAAGCGACTGCGCATGCGCAAACGTGAATTCCTTGTAACGGCCATAACTTCTACATTTACCATCCGATTTCAATGAAATTTTCAGGGATGTTACAGATTAGTATTTAGATGGTCCCCTATGAAAATCGCCACCTTGGGACTGATAGTAGCTACTGCGCATGCGCAAACGTGAATTTCCTTGTAACGGCCATAACTTCCACATTTTCCACTTGATTTCAATGAAATTTTCAGGGATTATGTGGATTAGGTTGTGGATGGTCCCCTATGAAAATCATCGTCCCCGGACTGATCGACTGCGCATGCGCAAACGTGAATTCCTTGTAACGGCCATAACTTCTACATTTACCATCCGATTTCAATGACATTTTCAGGGATGTTACAGATTAGTATTTAGATGATCTATGAAAATCACCACCTTCGGAATGATAGTAGCCACTGCGCATGCGCAAACGTGAATTCCTTGTAACGGCCATAACTTCTACATTTTCCATCCGATTTCAATGAAATTTTCAGGGATGTTACAGACTAACTTGTTTTGATGTTTTGAGATTGACTACTATGCATCGGATCATCTATATAATCGGGTTATGGATACGAGGAAGCTATGTGCCACACCCACTTGGCAGACGTTTTTTCAACTACAACCTTTCAACCCACTTTCTTCGTCAATGAATTTGAGTGATACAGTAGGAGAGAGAATGCCCCAGGTTTCATAATAATTTAACATAGAGGCTCGGCGATGAATAAGGTATAGCGAACAACGGTTCAGCTTAGTTGAAAATTGTATTCGACAGTAAACAAAATTGGTATGATTCCACCAAGATTGGTATGATGGACCATCAGTTGGAACGTGATCATTTATATATGTGACAGGTTTTGTACACAAGGAAAGGAATCAAGAGGTCGTGAAATGCGTGAGTGGCGTTTTCATGACAGGTTTCAAAGAGCGTTCGAGTCGCTCAACTTAGCGCGAAATTACATTCAAGTAAAGTAGTCGGATCGTGAAGAGATTCCCGTGTAAATCTGAGTGGAGCTTTAGGTAGATACAATTTGTAATCGTTTCGTTAATAGTTGCTGATATTAAACTGAGTGAGGGAAGCGCTCTGAACGAAGTTGGAAGTTTGCGTGGAAACTAATTTAAGTTTAAGTTGCCTTTGAAACGACATTAATGCTCGGCGAGCATTTTAATGGGTGCGAGCGGATGTGAACACACGTTCTGGCTCGCTAAATATTCCGCCTTATGTTATGAGATATAGTTTTCACTGTTGGTAGGCAGGTATCTCATATGTTTCAATCCGAGGGCAACCGCGTGGCTTATATCCGAGGTAAAAGGGAGATGAAGTTGCATGTCACAGTAGCCACTTCAAACGAATTTTAGTCTGGAGATCAAATTCGCCCCTTTTGAGCTACATCTCCGAGCTACCATCCAAGTTAATAGTTAGTAGCTACTATCCAAGTTAGTTTAGTTAGTCGTACATATATGAGAAATGAGGGAGGCGTTTTGTAATATTTTCAGCCGTAATTCAAGAATGAGCTGAACTACGGATTTAATAAATTGTGACACTGGACGATCATCGACGAGAGTATTGATGAACCCAAGGTATGGCGAATGCTAACCTGAGGTTATTGGGAAACATCGGCTGATCGAACGTTCGTGCTCTCAATGTTCGGACTTGAAGTCGGTATTTCAAAGTGGCTCGCCGTACGCCAACGGGTTTCAAGCAGATTGACGAATTTATCGTTTAAGAGGAACCACAGTAGCGTTGATTTGTACGAATGCTCGCCCGGTGTGAACAGAGCGCAAACATCGCGCCAAACGTTGTTGGAAATTGTTCGAAAGTGCTAGCAAATCGGATCCGCCGTTGCTATTCTGGCGTAAACTGGGATTATGCTTAGGCGGACGGGAGAGCTGCTACCGCCCTAATAACGAGTGAGGGGAAGCGATCATCGGCCATGAGGTTCTCCCGTCACTACCGAGGATCTGAAAATTACCGTCACTACTGAGGTATGAAACGAAAGAATATATTCTGACTCATGCAGGCATCGTACGTTTGCTTAAGTAGGTACGACGGAAAATGTGAGGAAGTCCCAAAAAACATCTTCAATATGCGCACCACCCGCTCTCCATCCACGCATTCCAAACACACGCCCCATGAATTCCCAAAAGGCTTTTTCCTACCAGCTCTTCAACCGAGGAGATTAGAGGAAAATTGAAAAACATATTTTCTATGAGGTAGGTGCTTGAAGCCCTATCTGCCCGCTTCCTCGCCTTCCAGCACCAATTTTTCTCTTCATCCTAAACGAGACTTGTTTCAGTCTACGACTTACCAAAGCAAGAACAGTATATTATTGTGAGTACTATATTCAACCTGGACTTGAGCACATGGGAGTTTCTTTGAAAGTCGAATTGCCACGAAACGACTAAGTAATAAATGCAAAGAAAATTATTTGAGAAAAAAGTCCATTCATGCAGCATGAATGTAAAAACGCTGCAAATTATTACACAACGGTTTATTATTTTTATATAGATCACTCGTCTACAAAATCACCAACCATCCAATATGAGGAAAAAAAAAAAAAAAATCGAACAAAATCAAAAAATTTTTTAAAAATCAAAAAAAAAAAAATCAAAATCACCAATCATCGATCGAATTTTGGTCAGCTAAAATTTGAACGGAGATTAGGCCTCTTTTGCGATTCACACTCGTGTTTTGATTAATATATATAGGTATATATATATATTTCAATATAAACCCTTAAATTTTCGTATTGAGCGAACGGTTTGTCCTACAGAGCTCCGCGTGGTCTCAAAAAATTCTAAAAATTCCATAGAATCTTAAATTGAAGGGAAAACAATATCTTTATATCGAAATTTTTTGAGTTAGGGCGTTTTCAAAATTTCAAAATTGATTTTGGAACCCTTAGGAGTGACCTACATCAACCAAAAGCTTCGGGGCACAACTAGACCCCAAATGGAGCCTACATACCAAATTTCATCAAAATCGGTCAATGCTAAGTGGCAAAAGTGCCGCGTACGGCGTACGGCGGACGGACGGCCAAATTTTTATTCGATTTTCGGATTCTACGTACCTTGAAACGTAAACCATCAAATTTTGAGGGGGTGTTAAATTTTTTTTTTTCTTGGTCGATTCCAAAGGTTCATTATTGAAAATAATAAACCAAAATCTATGAAGCTATGATTAACAAAATCGAAATATTGACCACTTGAGAGGGTATTCAGCCTTGTGGGTGTGGCACATAGCACGAATTGTTAAAATGTATACAATCAACTCCTTGGTTGAAAATTAAAACATATTGTCTAGTAATGCATGCATTCCAGGGGACGTCCCATTGTATAAGCATTAGGTCAATTAATACCAGTTGGTAAGCGATAAAACTGTTTCACTCGATGTAATTTATTTAGTATTTCAGGCAAGAAATAGTGGTCTCCCCCCCTCATCATTATCCACTATAACATTTCTAGCGGCATGGGAGCCTCGAATTTGAAGAGCATTTAAAAATCCATGATCTACGATACTCAACATGCGAATTCGAGTTCACCCCCCACCTCTACCAATGGTGCCAGTCTGGTACCAAAGCGGTAATACTTCATAACGATGAACTTCAATCTATTTGTTTTGGTAGGCACGTAGAAATATGCAGTTTATGGTGTCTTGGCACCATGGTGGCACCACTATTAGTTCCATGGTGGTACAGAGGATAATTCATCAAAAAAATGGACCGACCTCAAATATTATGTCCATAAACACCAAAAAGGGAAAAATAATAATCTCAGCGAATACATACTTGATGTAGTAGGTTGTTGGACATAGATATCTAGTCAACAGATGGTATGTTGGAATACCAACAATTATTTTAAGTGGGATTCACACTTATTATCACACTCATATCATCCATCATACGATAGCAGTGACGTACTTACCCAATAGTTTTGGAACACTTATATCCACACGTATTCATGTTGCACGATCCACGCATGTTGTGATACTCACCAGATCATGTGAGTAGTACTTAAAAACCACAACGTATCCAGATAGGTAGGTAGGTACGCATTGAAGTCGCCGCCGTGCCCATCTGTAGACACAATTTAACTACCGACTAATTATTCGATGATCTGGTTACCATTGACCTAAAATGTGCTCCCCAAACTATCAGGTCCCTAGTACGTCTCTGCTGCCATATGAGTACGATAGTAAGTATGAACCTCCCTAGGAATGGTTGTGACGAGTATTTTGGGACTTTATTATTATATGAGACTTAATTATTATATTGGTGGATATATTATATTGTAGCAACATACCTTCGGAAGCGTTGTTACCTAATGAACGTTCAAAACCTCCCCCAATCTCAAGCGAACAGATATTTACATTCTTACTCAGTGTGGGAGCATGTTCGTAGTATGAGAGGTATGTATATTTGCGAAAAAGAATAATATGCTGGTAAGTAGAAGATCTAGTAGATGTTTGTGTCTACAGATGGGCACGGCGGCGACTTCAATGCGTACCTACCTACCTATTTGGGTACGCTGTGGTTTTTAAGTACTATTCACATGATCTGGTGAGTATCACAACATGCGTGGATCGTGCAACATGAATACGAGTAGATATAAGTGTTCCAAAACTATTGGGTAGTACGTCACTGCTATCGTATGATGGATGATATGAGTGTGACAATAAGTGTGAATCCCACTTAAAATAATTGTTGGTATTCCAACATACCATCTGTTGACTAGATATCTATGTCCAACAACCTACTACATCAAGTATGTATTCGCTGAGATTATTATTTTTCCCTTTTTGGTGTTTACGGACATAATTTTTGAGGTCGGTCCATTTTTTTGTTAAAAAGGTTTTTATTTTATTATTTTTCCATTTTATATTATTTTTTATTTTTCACTTTTTGGTGGTCCTTTATATAACTTTGAAATTAATTTACCCGCAGTTTTTCGAACAGTTTTAGTAATACTCTGAATCATTTCAGTAAGGTGAACCAGAAGCCGTAGAGTGGACCACATTCTGTAATCCAGATCAGTTTCCATATATATAGATGAGTTTCCGTTTTAGGATCAGTTTCAGGAGGTATTTGGTTCACTTGCCTACTTGCCAATCTACTCTCTTATCCCCTAACTGGTAGACTTTGTTTTCATAATTGCTAGGTACTTGGTAGTTCTGACGACACAATTCAACCGTGACATGATTGACGAGGGAGCTATGTGCTACATCCACTTGGTAGAAAACCCTCTCATCACCTAATTGCGCTAAATACCTGCCTCATATTTGGTACTGCACTATTCAGTTCTGATCTCCTATACCATTACCTACCCAACTATATTATGGATGACGAGGAAGCTATGTGCTACACCCACTTGGTAGTACACCCTCTCATTACGGAGTTTTATTATATACCTCATATTTGGTACTGAACTATGCAGTTCTGACGATCTTCTATACCATTACCTACCCAACTATATTATGGATGACGAGGAAGCTATGTTCTACACCCACTTAGTAGAATACCCGCTCATCACCTAACTGTACTATATACCTCATATTTGGTACAGCACTATGCAGTTCTGACAATGCCCACTACTATTACCTATCTAATCATGTTATCGGTGATGAGGGGGCTATGTGCAACACCCACTTGGTAGTACACCCTCTCATCACTGAGTTGTACTATATATATCATATTTGGTACAGCACTGTGCAGTTCTGACGATCTCCTATACCATTACCTACCCAACTATATTATGGATGACGAGGAAGCTATGTGCTACACCCACTTGATAGAATACTCATCAACTAACTGCCATATATCCCTCATAGTTGGTACGGCACTATGAAGTTATGACGGTCTACTGTCTACTCTACTATTACCTACCCAACTATATTATGGATGACGAGGAAGCTATGTGCTACACCCACTTGGTAGGATACCCTCTCATCACCTAATTGTACTATATACCCACCTCATATTTGGTACAGCACTATTCAGTTCCGACAATCTCCAATACCATTACATACCCAACTATATTATGGATGACTAGGAAGCTATGTGTTACACCCACTTGGTAGAATACTCTCCAACTAACTATAACTGTACTATTACATACCTCATATTTAGTTGGGCACTATGCAGTTCTGACTATGCCCTCTACTATTACCTATCTAATCATGTTATTGGTGATGAGGGGGCTATGTGCTACACCCACTTGGTAGTACACCCTCTCATTACTGAGTTGTATTATATACCTCATATTTGGTACAGCACTGTGCAGTTCTGACGATCTCCTATACCATTACCTACCCAACTATATTATGGATGAGGAGGAAGCTATGTGCTACACCCACTTGATAGAATACTCATCAACTAACTGCCATATATCCCTCATAGTTGGTACGGCACTATGAAGTTATGACGATCTACTGTCTACTCTACTATAACCTACCCAACTATATTATGGATGAGGAGGAAGCTATGTGCTACACCCACTTGATAGAATACCCTCTCATCACCGAGTTGTACTATGTACCTCATATGTGGTACGGCACTATTCAATTCCGACAATCTTCTATATGGCATCCTCCCTCCTACCTTACTTTGTTATGGATGACGAGGAAGCTATGTGCTACACCCACTTGATAGAATACTCATCAACTAACTGCCATATATCCCTCATATTTGGGACTGCACTATTCAGTTCCGACAATCTCCTATACCATTACATACCCAACTATATTATGGATGACTAGGAAGCTATGTGTTACACCCACTTGGTAGAATACCCTCTCATCACCTAATTGTAGTATATACCTACCTCATATTTGGTACTGCACTATTTAGTTCCAACAACCTCCTATATGGCATCCTCCCTCCTACCCGACTATGTAATGGATGACTAAGAAGCTATGTGCTAAACCCACATGGTGGAATACCCTCTCATCACCTAATTGTACTATATGCCTACCTCATATTTGGGACTGCACTATTCATTTCCGACAATCCCCTATACCATTACATACCCAACTATATTATGGATGACTAGGAAGCTATGTGTTACACCCACTTGGTAGAATACCCTCTCATCACCTAATTGTACTATATGCCTACCTCATATTTGGGACTGCACTATTCAGTTCCGACAATCTCCTATACCATTACATACCCAACTATATTATGGATGACTAGGAAGCTATGTGCTACACCCACTTGGTAGAATACACTCCAACTAACTATAACTGTACTATTACATACCTCATATTTCGTTGGGCACTATGCAGTTCTGACTATGCCCTCTACTATTACCTACCTAATCATGTTATCGGTGATGAGGGGGCTATGTGCTACACCCACTTGGTATAATACCCTCTTATCACCAAATTGTAATACATATCTCATATTTGGTACAGCACTAATCAGTTCTGACGATCTCCTATACCATTACCTATCCAACTATATTATGAATGACGAGGGAGCTATGTGCTACACCCACTTGGTAGAAAACCTTACTAACAGTACTATAATTATCGCTCATACTTGGTATGAAAACTCACATACTTGATCATTCGTAGACACGTTTGATATGGCTCATGCAGGTTTCGACCTAAAAGCCACTATGATTTCCCCGTTTCTCATCCCCCGCAGCACCTTTTAGTTATCGGAACCCCCCTCATATAGCATATCATTTTAAAGCTCACAATCAGACCTTCAATTTGACTATACACAAATGGTCCTCCATCGACTCAGTCGGAAGTCACAGGGGAAGAAGAGTGAATGCGGACCGATATTCCCGAAAATGGGAACCACGTTTTTCAACTTCTTTCACAAATTTTCGATACTTTTAACGAAGCAAAATGAAATCTGTTTGAAATGGGACCACCACGGATACTGGTAGAACACATTTCAAGAAGAATCAGACAGATTGGTACCAGAATAAAGAAATGCAAGGTGTTCAGACATACAAAAAAAAAAAAAAAAAAAAAAAAATCGTCGTCCCACGACAACCCGAATTGAGTACCTCCTCTTTCGCGCGCCTTCGGCGCGTTGAAGTGGGTCAAAAATCCGGAGGTATAATGAGAACTTTTTCTCAATTTCAAAGCTTGGGTACAATTAGTAAGCAGTAAAGGAACCGAAACATTGAAAAATCGGATATTTTGAGAATATTATCCCCCACTCGCCCCCTCCCCTTGCAAATTTTGATACTCTGGTGAAATAATGTGTTTGCGCTTACCTTATTTTCGACCATTTTCTCTGCACATATTCACCAAAATCAACACACAAAACTGGCACATTTCGAATTAAAATGTAATTTTCCATTTGGTGACCATGCGGTTTTGTTTACAACCTCAAAATCGCAACCTACCTATAACCTCACCAAGTCTAGTAGAATTGTTGTTGCTTGTTAGTGCAATACATCCATGAACAGATAGTTTTTCATGGAGGAAGTATGGATACGCTTTGACGTATGGATGCTATCCCTATTTATTTATTGTTATTTCTGGGAAATTAATCCCCATAATTTATTTATTAATATTTATTAAATTGTTACATATATTTATGTATTTTTCTGTGCAACAGTGGTGGTTAGTAGGGACTTTTTTAATATCACCTGTGGCCACTTTAATTTACTGGAAATCCAGCAACATTTTCTTGGAAGCCATCTTAATCACTTCCGTTCTGTGAGCCCATGTGCTAGCATGTAAAAAACCAGCCCTTTTTTCTACCTTTATAATCTAAAATTATCCAGTCAAATATTGATCATCAGTTAAAGTTTCTTTGTAAATTTAATTGAGTGAGTTCTCCTGCATCTTCTGGACTGATCACTGGTGGCACAACTCTACATCTATTCACCCAATTCCCACCTTGCAACTGGAATTGGAGGTTAGACTTGGAGGAGTGGACAAGCTGAATCCTCTTGGATATCCCTTTATACCTGGGATTACCATCATATCCTGCATTTGGAGTGCTGATCTGGGATCACCATCATATCCTGCATCTGGAGTGCTGAAGTATCTTGGGCTGGTGCTCTCTACCTTGGTGGCCAACCTCTGGAGGACTGGATTACCCTCACCCCTGGATACAACTGCATCATCAAGGAAAAGGACATCTTACCCTCAGATAAGACTTGTAGATTTACCTTTTCTCAAATACCAACATTTGGTTTCTCTAGTTTTAAGTGGCCACTTTAGGGTTCTTACCAGTTGGGATAGGTACCTACCAAATTCCTGAACACTCTGAGCCATTGGACTTATATCAATAAACCGAGTACTGTTGATGCTTCATCAATATAGTTGTTTTCAATTAAACTACCTGACACCTTATTTTTCATCATTGTGAGTAGGTACTTATGTCATCATCTATCATAGTCTCTCAATCTCATCTATCAATCCAATATCATCATCTTATCTATCTTAGCATCATTTATCTTCATCATCAAATCTATCATTCATCAATTTAGCTACCTACCACTGCTCTACCACATCTTATCTTTCCTCCCTTCTGGAGGTGGTCCTTCGAGCTATCTTTGGCGATAGTATAGGTACTTGTAGTACTCCAAGCTACCAGTCTATACATTATCATCCAAATGTGCAATTTGGAAGATTTCTGAGTCGAACAAAAAAAGAAACACGCAAATCGGTTGGAAATTGAGGACTGGAAACTTATTGGCAATTTTGTGTTGAATCCAAATAAACCTTATTTTAGTATGATTATAGTGATAATAACCATAAAAAACCCTAAAAACACGTTTTGTGGCCCTTTTTTGAAATTTGGACCGCTTATGGTTGTCCAAAATCTTGGCTAACGAAGTCATCTGTTATCTGTCATCGTTTGTTGGTAAGAAAATTTTCGCGAAAAATTGAAATTTGAAAAACTGAAATTTTTTATTATGGAAAAACGTCCATAACAAAAGTTTTGAGTCCATTCCAATAGCATTATTTTCCTTGATAATTCGCTAACAAAAGTCACACAAATTTTTCGGTGTTTGTATAGATGAAAATTTCATGGAAGATCAATAATTAATTTTGGTTTATTATTTTCAATAATGAACCTTTAGAAATGAGCAAGAAAAATATACCCCCCATCACCCTCAAAATTCGATACCTAGTTTACTTTTCAAGGACATAAAACTCTCCCAATTGGTTACTAGAATAGTTCAAGAGTTTTTCAATAAAGTTCGTCTATCATTCATTGCTAGGCTTGCTTCTAAATAACTATAATTCTCGCGATCCGGGATAGTTAAGACAATGAAAATTATGTTAGTTGTACCAGTCGGAACTTTTTGAGATGAGAAGGGGAAAATTACTAAACTTTTCCACGTGTAGCTACCGTTCATCCGATCTAAAATTTGTTTCCAAACTTCCGAAACAACTCCCAAATAATACTGACTGCCGAAGTCTGGAAATTCAATATTTCCGCTGAGCGGTACTGAGATTTCATATTAGTGAGACTGGCTCCAAATACTAAAGTGAGTTTTAAAAATATACAAGAACAAAAAAATACACAAAAAACTGAAAGCGTCTGGGGGTTTTGAAGTCGGTCGAAAACACATACAAACATTGTAGTATACGAAATGTCACGGCACTGGAATTGTATCACTTCTTTTTCTTTTCTCTGGGCGGAACCCCAACTAAACAATTTATCAAGAACATCTCAGAGGGCCAACAACAACATCTTTATAAACAACAACAATCTACAAATATACTTGGGGAGTGACTTACCGGAGCTTTCTGCAGCTTCTGTGGTGTTTAGCGAATGTTCCTGGAATGCAAATTGTGCTTACGCACTTGGAAGTTCCTATTAATTATCAGAACTCTCTCGGCTCCTACAGTTTTCCAAGAATCATTGCGAGTTATCGTCTACACGCAAGGAGATCGTTATAATTTTCTGTTGAATCGAGCTGCCCTCGAGGTCCGATTACAGGTCAAAGGGCTTCCATTTGCCACATGAAGAATAATAAAAACCCAACCAAGTATTCATTGGGTATCCAGGTCACTTGAATATTCTACTACGACGATTATTTCTTTTAGCTTCCAGAGACTGACAAACATCTCAAATTTTGAATCGGGGTTTCTTTAGTTATTCTCAACGCTTCAAGATGCAAGATTGTATAAGACAGGTGACAGGTATAAATTATTATTCCAGGTTAAAATATTTAGCTGTCAGCGTAGTTTCTGCTTCTTCGTGCAATGCTTTTTTGTATATGGTCAACGAAATCAACGTAAAATATGAAGAGATCACTTCGGTTTTACCGATAAACCACACTATCTGATGAAGGTTTCAGAAAGTCTACCAAGAGGGTATGCCACATAGTTTCCTCGTGGACACAGCACGACTAATGGTAATCCGATAAACATAACGATGGCATCATATGATAACCTCGTATCTCAATTTTTGGCCAAAATGGTTCTTTTTGGATTCTCTAAATGAAAACGTCGTATCCCACCCACCTGTAATTCAATTTTTAGCGGGAATTGCATTTTCTGCTCTCTAACGCCCTAAATGATAACCTCGGTTTTGATCAAGAGGGCTGAGTGTCACTGATAACCATGGTTTCTTATCGCTAAAAATTGAATTACAGGTGGATGAGATACGAGGTTATCATGTGATGCCATCGATAAATATGGCAGAAATTAAATGGATTGCGGACTATTCAGAGCCCAACCCGCACTATCATGTGTATCATTAAACTCGAGCGTGCGACAAGGAATCAACATGCGTTGATCAAGTTCGCGCATGCGCACTGCATACTGATAATACATCAAGAAGAAACTCGAAGAGTCAGTTCCCAACCATCCTCCACAATTTGAAATCGGATACCCAAGAGCCGATGGATGATGGATTTCATGTTTCACGAAATCATACCCAGGATAGTTTCGCCCGTCACAAGAGGTTTGATCGACATACACTTAGATAGATACACACGAAGACAATGTTTAGGAAGGTCGCGGAATGGAATTAGAAACTTTCATCGTAGAAGATTTTTTATTTTTTATCTCAAATTTGGATCAGTAGAATTATTTGATTTAAAAAAATATATATTCGGTTGTATCTGTGCATCTCCGCCGTACAAATACATATAGGGCGAATCTATTCGAGTTTTCACAATATTTAAATGAAAATTAATATCATAGTACTCCAAATAATCCAAGTTATATGTAGACTGCCAAAATAATACCAGAATAGATCCGTTTGAAAATAATCTAGTTTCTTTTTCTCTTTCGGTTCATTTCGCCATCTAGTGAAGTCGTAGTCGGATTTTTATAAGCTTACTTACTTATGATACCAGGAACCCTCACGCCATAAAATGGGGTAACTTCCAGGTACATTTTCTCGAGTTCTGCTCACCCAATTTTCACGATCCTATCCCGTGTTCAAACTCGTTTGCAAACAAAGGAAAAATGTAATTTGTGTTCTAGCAACGTCAGAATCACAAGTCAAATCCAGTTCAGCTGATGGTGATGAGGTGAGTGATGGTTGCTATGCTTCCTGTTCCTCCAACTTCTCCTCATCTCAAGAGAAATTGAAGGAACAAACTATGATGAGTTCGAATCAACATTTCTATACGAGATAGTCAACTAGAAAAATTACAAACTAGACAAAGAAGATTATAACCAGAAAACAAGATGTCTTCAGCTGAAGGTGAGAAGGGTTCATACGGACTTGGAGAGTTTTGAGTAGGAGAGCGGTTGTACCCGAAGAGAGATACCCATGATTGCGTCGAGTTTTTACCCCGTTCAAGATTTTTTTTTGTCTGAAAATGTCTGTAAGTGTGCTGAGATATATAGATTGAAAATACATAAAAAACAAAACAAAATTTTCTCAATTTTTTCCTCAATTGTTAATGCAATATACCTTACTGACTATAACCAGACTAACCCCGACTGACCCAGACTGACCTGACTATCGTTAGTTAAATACGCTCAGGTTAGCTCAGCACATATCAGGCGTAACTAATTGACAATGTAATATTTGTAATGTCTTACTATGTTTTCACTTGGTGTTTTGGAGTATTTTTTAAACATTCTCGTCATTCAGGCATCCGACGAATCAGCATCCGATCCATGATGTTGCATAGTCTTTGTAACCCCCATTGGGTCATTACGTTCACGGTTGTGTTCGTAAAACCGTGTCAAGATTTGGTACGTCATGGGGGGATTCGAGATTGAAATCTTTATACATGGTTTCATTGCAGACGAACGGCAGTGCCTGTAGGACCAGTCTTTGCAGGATCTTGTTCTGGTTTTGGGCAATTATTTGGAATTGGGAACTCGAGCACGTTCCCCATATAAGTAAGGCGTATGTCCAAATAGGATGTATGAGGAGCTTGTACATGAGTATTTTGTTGGAGTTATTCTTCTTCTTTTTATTCTGATAATAGGGGTTGTAATTATCGACCTTTCTACTGTTAATACCCATCGAATTCCATCTCGGCACTTTACTGATGCTTATGTTGTTGGAATGAGCACCACAACATACGAAGAAAATTTATTTACAAGGAAACTTCGCTGAAATGAATAACTAGATGAATTGTAAAAATTACGAAATGCAACAACCACCATCCGTGGTTTTTTTGTGTTGGAGGCGTCCGACGAGACTCGTAGTCACATTTCGTTTCGGTTGTGCTGACTGAAGCAAACATCGTGGAGACCTGATTGCCGTAATCGATGTGCCGTTTCCATAACTTGTGAATATTCATACGTCGGGCCGGGGGGATGGGACCCCCCTCCTTGAGATAAATAATGTCGAAAAGCCCTATGCTAATTTATCCACGGCAACAGAACTCTTGCTTCGTTCAACCTATCCCAAGTATAAATGGAATTAAATTGCTTGCAGCTCCCCCCGCTGCTCTCGACCTACAGTTTCGTCCCAGTATAGCAAACTCTCTTCGTATTACGTGCCCCTTCCTAATACTCGAAGTAAGCTGGCGACCAAAAGGCTCCCCTTTCCTGTAGGATAAAACACCTGAGTCTTGATTTGTAGCAGTTTAAATGGGTGTGTAATCATCTTCAATTCAGAGAGAGAAGAGCGTTTCGGGTTTCAATGTGAGTTTTAATCATTCCCCGATTTCCGAGACTTATTTCACCGCTTCCGCCTTAGAAATGTTATCCTTTCTCGAACATAAATCTAGGAACTCCAACTAAACGCGAGGAAAGAAAACAACGGATAAAAACTTAGACGCGAAGGTGTTTTGTTATTTCCATCATACATTCGTAATGTCGAAATATGGGAGGTCCGATGTGATCCACGAGTCACACCGTCAGCGATGACCAAACATATGAATTCAGTAATTGATACAAGTAACTCAGCTATTAAATTCGAAATTTAAGAGAAACGGGTGTAAGACAAAATCCCAATAAACAAAAAATCTAATAATGTTATCAGGAGTGAGTTTATGTAGCCATACAAATTTTTGAGTCCAAGTACGAATAAGCTTCCTAGTTTGAGCGAACTACAGTATTTTAATAGGACAGCGGTGTGGCTAAGGTTGTTGGGGCATCGTTGTTTGGCGGTGGACTTTGGACGGGCCTCTGCGGGGATCGTGGGTTCAACGCTCATCGCCGGCAGCGAGCGTTTTTCGGCGTCTCATCGCCACCTCGTCCCAACCCAGGCCGGTGAGGCAATGGGAAGCCATGAGCGAAATCATCAGAACAAATTCTGATCTTCCCTTTGGAAGACAGCTGATGACCCCAGGAATGACAGTCTCACGAAAATCCAACCTGAAATTGTTGTTTACTTTACTTTATACAATATTTTAATATATTGTAAAACTGCTAGCTCTAGAAACGACTTAAATGCCACTAGAGCGGTAATATGCACAAAATATTATTTCATTATACGGTAATATAATTGCAGAATACCTCCTAGTACTGTGAAATAGGTTTGATATGTTTTTAGGAAGTTCAATTTTAAAGTTCGTATTTTGAGTCGTTCGATAAAATTTTGAACTAACGTGTGGTTACGACCGCGCAATTCAAATTTTCCAGCAACAACTTTCAACAAAGGAATTCGTGGTATCAAGATAGCCCGTTTAAAGAGGTAAAATTACACTAGATTACAAAATTTAGGGGTGGTCTGGCTGCCTTGTTCTTTCACCACTTTTCTTATGGTATTTGGTGCGCTGAATCCGAATCTGACGTCAGTTTTTTTTTCCACGTCGGATTTTCAAGATATAGCTAGTTTTACGATTTTTCTAGTTCTCAATTTTCTTCATTTTTTAGTGAAAACTCATCTTGCTCAAATCTCCTCAAAAAGTACTCAGACTTATAGGAAATTTTATGTAGAATCCGAATATGTACTTAGTTTTTAAGTAAAGTTGTGTTAAACCCCCTATTTTCCACAAAACGTATCAAAAAACACCGGTTCTTAACGTTTTTCTTCGGGTTTTCCCTTACACTTTGCCACTTGAAAAAAAAATTAAGGCTAAAAAAAATGTTCTCGGGCTTTTACTTTGTAGGGGGGACACCCCAGAGGAGAATGAGACCAATCGCAGCCTCCTAAACCCATTAATATCGAAGGAATGAGCTTTTTTTTTCATGGCACTGAGATGAAAATTCACAAAAACCGTTAATTAATTTTTCGAGATAAGTATGTGCGTTCCTAAATCTGTTTTCCTCAAATGGATTTTTCTTTCTTCTACATTTTTTATACTTGTCACCTAATAAGAGTAAGATCGAAAATAGGTACTCATAGGGGGAGTAAATCATAATTGGGAAACTCTTGTGATTTTAATTCAGTTTTACAACACAATTAACTGCAGAAAAGTTAACGGTGTAAATCTGTTGCATGAAGGCTCAGATGAATCAAAAGTTGGTACAATGTTTGGTTATTCCTCCACCTCAAAGGTTTCATCGCCGGCATCTATGTAGAGAAAACTTCGCCGCCTGAGGTAAATCTCTTTTTAAGGTCCAACAATAGTCCGCCATCATGTGAACGTCCCAATACCCTTTGTACCGTTCTTCCATGGTTTTCATATCTTGGTGAAACCTCTGAGGTGGAGGAATAACCAAACATTGTACCAACTATTGATTCATCTGAGCCTTCATGCAACAGATTTACACCGTTAACTTTTCTGCAGTTAATTGTGTTGTAAAACTGAATTAAAATCACAAGAGTTTCCCAATTATGATTTACTCCCCCTATGAGTACCTATTTTCGATCTTACTCTTATTAGGTGACAAGTATAAAAAATGTAGAAGAAAGAAAAATCCATTTGAGGAAAACAGATTTAGGAACGCACATACTTATCTCGAAAAATTAATTAACGGTTTTTGTGAATTTTCATCTCAGTGCCATGAAAAAAAAGCTCATTCCTTCGATATTAATGGGTTTAGGAGGCTGCGATTGGTCTCATTCTCCTCTGGGGTGTCCCCCCTACAAAGTAAAAGCCCGAGAACATTTTTTTTAGCCTTAATTTTTTTTTCAAGTGGCAAAGTGTAAGGGAAAACCCGAAGAAAAACGTTAAGAACCGGTGTTTTTTGATACGTTTTGTGGAAAATAGGGGGTTTAACACAACTTTACTTAAAAACTAAGTACATATTCGGATTCTACATAAAATTTCCTATAAGTCTGAGTACTTTTTGAGGAGATTTGAGCAAGATGAGTTTTCACTAAAAAATGAAGAAAATTGAGAACTAGAAAAATCGTAAAACTAGCTATATCTTGAAAATCCGACGTGGAAAAAAAAACTGACGTCAGATTCGGATTCAGCGCACCAAATACCATAAGAAAAGTGGTGAAAGAACAAGGCAGCCAGACCACCCCTAAATTTTGTAATCTAGGCTGTCTGTAATCTAACCAAAGGCTGTCTGAAATGTTTCATTTAATCGTTCGGTACGTAACATCAAGTTTTATAAGACGGATACTATCACGTTCGAATTCAGTATGAAATTAATTGGAATTGGGGAATCGTTTCTCATTTACCATAGATTTATTAGAGCTAAGGGCGGCCTGGTTCACGATGAAGGAAGTGATTGTACAACATTCATCAAAGCAGATGTTCCATTCTTAAACTTGCTTGTCATTTTGCAATCGCAAGGACAACAAATCCATAGTTATTAAGTTTCGTAGTACATAGGGAATCATCCACGAACGGCTCCAGTATAAGGCCGCGGCAGTAGAGAGTTGGCAATGTCGCGGATCAGGCCAGCAATATGGCTAGGCAGGCAATACATTTCCGGATACTCACCCGTTAGATGACGATTCTTGTTGGTTTATTCACTACTAGCTGAAAAGCCTACTAAAAGTAGGCAAAAACGATTCCTCCGACTCTCTCCTCCACCCACTGCCTCCGACTCCTCCCGTCTCCGATTCCGCCGACTCCCCCCACTCCCACGAACCCTCCAATCCCTCCGTGCATATGTACGTACGTACGGTTGGCGTTTTATGTATATAGATTTTTGAGTTATTTAGTCAAAAAATGCTCTTAATCATTCAGTTCCTACTAATCTATTAAAATATATTGACATACTGTAAAGGTTTACAACCTATCGTCACCTTCAACCAAATTTAGTTCATTTTAAAAATATTCATCTCTTGATTTTCTTGTGAGGGATTTTAGTATGTTCTTATATCTTATGTAGTATCTATTTTTTCAAATATCTACCAAGTATCTACAAATTAAACATTTGATTTGTGTGATTTTTGTAAAGTTTGGTCTACCTTCTTACACTAGTTAGCAGTCAATGCGTTATCCAGTGCCTCGAAGTTCCCCTAAACTCTAGGAAAGAATTGCTAACATTTGTTCTAAAAGTTTCAATGAAGATTTTACTACAGTCGTCATTGTTATGATTATGGTTCAATTTTTTAAGTGGAGTAGAGATGAGCAAACGACGTATGAAAAGCAAAACTCGTCAAAATCTTGTTTATTCAGTCGCCTGGTAACCATATAAATTTTTGACGCAAAATTGTGAAACTTCACTAAAAAGTGCGCCAAAATCTCAGCTTTCCAACGGTCAAAAAAATAAAAAAATAAAAAAAAAATCGGACGGTGTAACGAAAAAAAAACCGGACGGTGTGTATTTACGGTGTAATCAAAAAAATATTTTCCAATCGAATTTAAGGAAGAAATTTCTGTCTGAACGCGGAAAAACGTGCATTTTTTTCAACGAAATCGACGGTTTGACGGGAGGACTCCGGGGTCTGCTCCGCCGCGGCTCCTCCAAGGCACCGAGTCCTCCCGTCAAACCATCGATTTCGTTTAAAAAAATGCACATTTTTCCACGTTCAAACAGAAATTTCTCCCTTAAATTCGATTGTAAAATATTTTTTGACTACACCGTTGAAAAACTGAGATTTTGGCGCACTTTTTGGGAAGTTTTACTCAAAAAACAACCGATTTCAAGATTTTGACGATTTTTGCTTTTCATACATCGTTTGAACATCTCAATTCCACTTAAAAAAATGTTATTGGGCATCAAAAAGATTTAAAATTAAACGCCCTTTCTTATCTTTGATTTTTTAGCTCACTCGTGTTACACCCTGTATCATCCTCAACAATCATTTTGTGCCAATAACTGAACTATACCACGGTGCTAATAAACGAACTATTATTCTTTGCTACAGGCTATGTACACTGAGCTCTTGAAAGTATACAAAACTAGTCGTTTAAATTGTTCTAGAGATCTTGCTGAAATGTGTAGCGTCGCACCAGATGTTTTTTCATTCTTTCAGTGATATTTACGATTATACGCTATTACAGTATTGTAGGAACATCGTGATACACTGTAGGCACCAAAATTAGCAGACGTTTTACTACTTTACAAAGCGGGGCAACAGGAAAACGGTACACATGAGGTGATTCATGATTCTCCCCGCACCTTCACTCGAAAATATAAATCCCCTTCGAGAAGAATATGTTATAGTGGGTTCAGACATCCTTGCGTAGCTAACAAAATGGATCGATATTTTTCGATAAATCATCCGATATTATTGTCACGAGCGCTGGCGTAGGTAAAATTCGAGAATAAACCTCGGAAGCTGGAGGTGAAGGATCAGTTTTGAAAGTGATCAGAGTTACAGCAGGTTGCAGGAGAGCAGAGCTCCAAGCGCGGCGTTCGGTTACAACGATATATCACCCCCCCCTCACCGCACACCACCAGGACCACCACAGAGAAGCCCCACACAGCGCTCGTAGGTCACCCTTACCATCAGTACCTGATAAATTGGTTTAGGTTGTTTTCTGATTGCACTTCGATACTAATGTATTGACATCGTCTTACAGGAGGGAGAACAGAACAGGGTATTCCTAGAAAACAGGAGGACGAAGGCTTTGAGCAGTTTCCCTCCCGTTAGAGAGGACAGTGGCTATGAAGAAGTGACCCAACGAGAGTTGGAACTGATCCAAATATTGAAAAGAAAACTGTTCTAATTAAAAAATATTATCAATCCCATCACAATAGTGGTATACTGGGTTTAGTCCGAGTAGAGCAGTTGGACCAGTTTGCCTACTCATTTCTGGTCAAATGGGTTGGAGACGAAAATGATCCAAAAAATAACTCTGGACCACTTTCTCTACAGCGCTTTGGACCATTTACCTATCTAGATAATAAAATGCGCACAACGTATTGTTTGCTCAAAGCTCAATTTGTTTCGCAATGGAATCGTCAGATCAAGCAGTTCATCAAATAACTTCAGTATTATTGAGGAGTGAAACGCACTTCTACAGGTATCCAAATCAGAACTGAACCCTAAATTGATACTGATGACAGTATCTAAGCGGTTGTCACAACACCACTCTCACCCCCCCCCCCCCCCCCATTATTTTAGTTTGATGTATAATGTCAGCTTGTCGACATGGACCAACCTCTTCTTTCCGTTAACTCATATTAAGGACTATTTCGGTCAACTGAGTCAGCGCTTGCCATTTTAGAGGAACTCCTAACACCGCTGCTTTTGGTCGTCATCCCAGTGTTCAAATTGGGCACGATAGGGTTCTCATTCTTCTTTACCATAGTAAATTTGATGTTTTATGTTCATTTTCACTGACCTTATATTTAGAATGTTTTGTGGTGCTGGCACTGGTATGTTTAGCATAAGTGCCGACGATTTTTAATAAATTAATCTCAGACAGGTTGTTTTGTAACACGTCTTGCATCTTCGCTCCACATAAGTCTAAAATCTCACTTAGCAGCATGTCTGGCTGGGAAAATCCACTAGCTCCTTGTCCATCATCCTTCTCCTTTTCAGACGGTTTAGACGTGAACGTGAATGTGTAAGCATTTCTGAGACCACTATTGTGAAATGGAACGCACTTTTATCGGTTTCCAAATTAGGACTGAACTTTATATCGACAACTTATATACCGTTAAACACGGTTACAGTATCCAAGTTTAACAAAATTTCTTAAATGTCGTCAAGCAAGTATCTGCAAAATTTACTTAGATATTTTACAGATGAAATATTATTTACAGTATGACTACAATCAGCAAATTTTTAACGAACTCAAGTTTTTATTTTCCCACGTTCTTTATCCATTTACAGATTTTTGTGATGCCATCCACTTGGATACTGTGACCGTGTTTAACGGTATATAAGTGGTCAATATAAAGTTCAGTTCTAATTTGGAAATCATTATTTAATAATGATGCAGTTATGATTTTGGGAATTATAAGTCTCTCAGTTGTGAAGACCCCGCATTTGTCATAAAATGGACAAAAATGATACAAGAATAAAGTTTTTTGAATATCGAAAAAACAAAACTTACGCTAGTCACCTACTCAATGTTGACATTGAACTGAGCTTCTCATTCACTGGGGAGTCATCCAACCTTTAATGGTTTTTTGACATTTGTTGCCATTACTGCAATTCCTCGACTAGGAAGCACTTCCTCGCAGATGGAGTGAAAAATAAATTCGAGCTACCTAGAAAAAAGGCCAATAGCGATAAAAGCTGACAGTAAACAACCGCTCGGAAACAATGGAGAGGAGAAGCAAAAGTATGGAAATGAATGGGGAAAAGGAGCTCGCAATGACGACTTGAAGGGATTGGGCAACAAATGAATTATTCAATGCGCAACCGTGCTTCTTCGGTTATCTCGACCGACCCTTCTCTCCAGAATTCTCATCCTCGTCCAGTTTTTCGGGGAGAGGGTCGGAAAACTGCTCTAGTTCTACAAAACAAGAACTTCCGAAAGGATTTACGATCGAAAATTACGCAACCTATGGGGTGGGTTTCACGGAGCCGTAAAAACGAGGAAAGGTGGATTGAGGAAATGTGAAATTTTACGGGCTACTAAGACAGACCTTCGAGAGAACAATTAAAATTTGAAGACAGAAAGCGAGGGGGGATAAATTCTCACGCAATTGTTTTGCGTCTCCAATAATAACTTGAGGGTAGTTGTTGAAGGGAGAACATGCTTTCTATAGGTTAGAATGCTTTCTGTGGATCCCCGGTGCCCTTTTCCCCTTAGTCACCATAACATGTCTACCATTATACGAGTTTCGAATTTGATCAGCTTTCGAAATCCCCCCCCCCCCCCCCCCTAATCCAACACTGCGGCCTGGCACCACAGCGGTAATACATCGTAACGTTGGACATTTATCTGTTGGTTTTGGTAAGCAGAACAACCTTTAAGCGGGTTTCCCTGAATATCAAAGCTTCAGTTCGATTTGTAAGCCTTAATATAGAAACCAAAATATTGAAAACCATAGGCCGCGCGCTTAAGGTACTGTCAGAATGCACCTTATTTCAGTAAATAACCCTCCGTTCCTCCCTCTTAAACTCAAATTTCGAAATTCCGGCGACGTGGTGCACAACTAGATAGATTTCAAGGTCGAAACAACAATAACCACGCAAATCAATGGGAAATTGAGGCCAGGGCAAAGTACACAAGATTATGCTTCAACATTTTAAAAAAAGCTCAAAATGGATATCACTCCTCGAATTGGTCGGTTGGTTGTTCATAATCGCTAGGAGTCAGCACCCATCAAAGAATGGCATTTTCAAACTTATTGATTTGATTAAAAAACAAGCATACTATCGACAAACCGTCGCTTTCGTTATCAACCGGGCGTGGGCTCATCGGTTTAACGCTCCTGGTTGCAGCCCGAACGCTAAAACACAAACAACAGCCAGCAAACCGTACAAAACGAAGGCTAGAGCTCCAGCGAGATTCCCCACTTGCCATTCAGCATTCAGAAAGCCGACATGCACGCCTGGGCGACGTAACAAGGTGGGGTCTCTTCTATCCCCCGGAATTCTTCCTGAACCTTCGCTTATCCATCGTACATCCTTTGACCTTTCAACGATGAGACTCCAGAGGAACGTTGTAGGAATTGGTTCAATCGTAATGTTTTAAATCTTAGTGCACTATTTGGCAGTATTGATAATCAATATCTTCATTGTTGCTCCCACATAATGCCTAAATGGAGAATTCGCCTCAATTTTAGATACTGGAATTTCAAGTCAAATTCTATAATAGAGCCCTAAAATAACGCTTAAAACCAAGAATAACCAAGGGAAAAAAATTACCGTAGAAGAAAATGCATAAACAAGTGAAGCCTCCTCAAAAAAAGACCGCGAAAATCGAGGGAGGCCGAGGAACATCGGTTACGTCATCTGTCAAGTTTGCCGCAGCGAAAACTCGGTTTGGTCCCTCAGGAATGGATCTGGAAACGGTGGCAAAACTGATTTTAATTGGCTCCGTTCACGCTAGCGTCACAACAGTTCTGGCTTGGTGTTATGCTGAATCTTTGTTTTTGTGACGAAAAAATGCCTCAGGAAGTTAGAAAATTGGAGAGCAGTTTTGAAGTGGCTACCAAAGAAAGTATACCGACGGTCGACACTTTCATGCTGGCCCATTTCGTCCGCCAAAATCTCGATTTCCATTCTTCAGAAACCAGAGGTTCTTCTTACCAAGTGAAGGGGCTCTGCAGATATTTTCAGGGGTGTTGTATTTTGGATTGTTTGATGGTTCATTGTTTGGTTCTGGACGGGTTTTGTCCAGTCGGGATTTGAGCTTTCCCTTGCGGTGGCGGATGGTTCAATGCTACATTTTCTCCATTGTCCTCTATGGCGTGGAGTCTTGGACTCTGAAGGCGGCAGATATGAACCGGCTAGAAGCCTTTGAGATGTGGCTTATCCACAGGATGCTCAAGATTCCTTGGACCGCCAGGCTGCGCAACGACTTCATCTTGCAGTCTAATGGTTTGACCCGGGAGTTGTTACACACTGTGAAGATCCGGAAGGTCGCCTACCTGGGGCATATCATGCGTAACCCAAAGTACCAGCTGCTGCAATCCATCATGATGGGGAAGATTTCCGGAAGAAGAGGCGTGGGAGGAAAGCGAGCTTCCTGGCTCCTCAACATTCGCCAGTGGACTGGGGTTCAGGGAGCAGCAGATCTGTTCCAGTTGGCCAGAGATAGGGACAGATTCGGTGAAGTGATCGCCAACCTTCGTTAGCGGAGAAGGCACCACAAGAAGAAGAAGGTGGTTCATTGAAGTAGGTAAGTCGTTCGAGTGTCATTGGCGTATTCACAAGAGAAATTTCCAGATTAAACTTTGACTGTACCAAATTATTCCCACCAGTCGAATAAAAAGAAACCGAACGCAAGAAAGTAAACACACCTACTTGAACACAAATACATGAATACATATTATGAAATATGGTTGGAGTTCAGCCCATAAAGAGAAGTTTTTGGTGGAAGCTTGTGGATATCATTTCTTTCTTCTCTCTTTTTTTGTTTTGTTTTGAAAAAGCAATGAAATTCGAGCAATTTCTTGTACTCAATATTTTTATTGAATGAACTGCTTGAACATTGTTACCTGATAACTTTCAATTTAGTTTGGATGTTGTGTGATATTCTGTCCTTAGCTACTCCGGATACCAATTTTTGAATATCGTCAAAACCATCATTGTTTCCACTGGGGGGGATGAAAAAACTACCAGAACTCTAAACTCTAACATAATACCGCTATTCATAAGAATGGTTAACTTTGGAAGGGCCACTTTAACCCTTTCTGCTTTGGAAAATGTCGGAGAAACTTGCTGACTTACACCCCTGTCCAGTTTCTTAATAATTAAGTATAATTATTATACTCAACAATGCAATTGACGGCTCTGCAACGTCGGGATCTGGAGTTTGTCGTCTCCTGCTGGCCTGATGGTTAGCTGATAATCATTTCCATTGAAAAAGGCTAGGCTACTTTGAAGACGTGCCAAATCATCCTCGAGATCCCAAGGCAAACTGGCATTATCTGCAAGTCATAAAAGGTCCGTTACTTCTCGCAAATTCCGAGCAAGGTCGTTGACTGTTGATGTAAATCCGTCCATTTTCTGCTACCATGTGGTAGACGCTTGTGGATATTATTTCTTTCTTCGATCTTTCTTTTGTGTTTGGAGAAAGTAATGACTTTCGTGATAATTCTTGTTATTGATCTTTTTACTGAATGAACTTTTTGAACACGAACATCGTTACTTAACACCGGATAACTTCAACTTTCAATTTAGTTAGGAAGTGTCAAAACGCGATACCTTAATTTTGAAGCCGAAACAATGATACCGAAAACTCAATAAACATGCATTTCGCAAGTCTGCGACAAAGTTGGGGGCTATCCCACGGAGGGATGTTTGGGGCTAGCCCTTAGGGAAGTGGGGGTGCATCCCAACTCCAAATCAGCCGTACCACCCCAACCCGACCAATACCTCATGGACAAACCGTGACACTTTTGTCTCGAGCAAATTTTTGTGACTGAGCCATGAGACAATAATCGTGTCAAAATGCTGGAACCTTGCAGTTTTCCGAAGCGGCACACACAAGGTTGAAAATTATGGCACATGCTTTTCTATTCAGCCGGAGCATATAACAGCGCACTTCTCTCGAACTCTATTCCTTCTAGACTGTAGTCTGTGGGCAGGCTCTTGAGTGTACATAGTTATTCTAAGGGCATAATAATTCTGATGTTGAAAAACATATAATGAGTTGTTGAAGTGGTTGTTGTGATTGCTCCTAATATGCCACTATAGAAAGTCATACTATACAGTAAACTAACGGCCGTTGTCTGGTTGAATGAACATGCTCCAGAGAAGTTAGGGCCAGTCGACTCGGGTTATTACTTGGATTGGTATAAAATTCATAGAAATAACACACCTATACTTGTTTTTCAACACCATAGAATGTTAATTTAGAGTATAAATACTCGCAAAACGGGACAAATGCCATGTAGGGGAATTTTCTTCCATTTCTTCGTTCCTCTTTACGAGGGGTACTTATGCCCATTTATTTGCCTGTTTTATCCAAATGTATCACTCAATAATAAGCCTCCAGTAGGCCGAGAATGATGAAAGTGGACAATGGCATACTATCAGCAGTTCTTTAAAAATATATTTGGCCTCAATTGTGACTGAAAAACATTTTGTGATTCACAGTCGTGTTTCTGCTTCCTTTTTTCCCCAACGCTCTTATGAGGGAGTTGCTCGTTTTCGATTTTGGCAACAGCGGAGAACATTCTTCCATTTCTCGACTGCCACTGACGACGACCCCACAATACTCTGAGGGTTTCTTCGTCCGTTTTGGAGAGTACGAGCATGTAAACGAACCGCTCACATTCGAGTGGAACGCAAAGAAACGAAAACACCGACCAAGATATACACACCACTAAAAACTCAGGGAGGAAAAAAGTGACGGAAGTTTTTGCAACGTGACAATGGACAGCGGAACTGTGGAAGCTTTTTCATTAAGAGAGACGAAGGGGGGGGGGGGGGACCTGAGGGGACGCGGGACAGTTTTTCATCGAACGGATTGCAACCCACAAACTGAAGGGGAAGATAAGAAAGATGTATCGAAGTTCTCCAACGACAACAAGTCCCAGGGAAGAGGGTGAGGGAGACGGGTAATCTGTAGGCAGCGACCGCTTTGCCGAGAGAAAGACCGACTAAAAAAAATAGAATAAAATTTTTTTCTCTCTTGAAGGGACACTACATCATCCCTCTGGCCGAAGCTACGTTTTCAATAAGCCGAACACCCACTTTTTTTCCTCTTCGACATCAGAGGTGAAAAAGTTTGCGGGAAGAATTTAACCAATTACTGCGAGCTGAAGGGGAAAGACATTTTCATCAGTACATATTTGTCTTTCGAGAATTGACCACAGTGACCTTATTTTATTACATTGTTGGAATAATCGTCATTGTTGATCGGAAAATGATGTATACAGGAAATCTACCCTCTTACTTTAAAAAAATGTATTCTCTTCTTCAGGGCTCGAAATAAAACTTTGTTGTATATTTCTAACGCATAAGTTCTATATTCTGGCAATTGAAAATTGCATGAACTTGGTTTTCAGTTATGTTACCTAGGTGAAGCGAATGTGCTCGAGTCTATTGATTCATTATGTAGGACAAGGGAATCATGCCCATGCGTGATAGTGAGTTATACGACTAATTTTGGATTATGATTCAATACCTTCAGACTTCGCAATCGAGCGAGCAAGAAAATCCTCTCCACCCACCAAACACAAACCTTAAGTACTTGATGGTTGACCGAAAAATAAATTTGAAACACGAGTGTGACTCACGAATCAATTACGACTGGCGGAACTAGGGAAGAATCGAATTTCATGTCACACTGTTGAGCTTTCCTAGCAGCCCAGCATCTCCATAAACTAGCAATTCTCGCATAAATATGTTATAGCAGATAGATTTTCTGCCGATATGAAGCAGATGAACCTCGCGATATGGTAGGTACTATTATTGACATCAATTCTCAGAGAAAATTTATCAGTTGGCAAAATCAAGTCCGGAGGAAGAGTTGAAGAAAGGTAGTCAGTTATGCCAGACGACATAAAAAAGGATAGTAATTTATCGATCAAGGGACAGTAGGCATTTTTGGTTCCAACAAGTGACTCAGTTTCTACATCACGTTATAATGCAAATCAGATAGTTGGCTACTATGCGACATGAGGGAAAGTTGGGGTAAATGTCAACCTAATAATGAATTAACAACTACGATCAATCAAGTGTTTAATTAGCGTTTTCGGTAGAATCCGGTTCCGTGTTCCAACTTGTGACTCAGTAGAAGTATTATGTAGGATACAATCCCAAAAACATGAGTGACAGTATTGGCCACGAATAAAATGTTTCAGTTGTAGTTTTACATTTCGACCGGGAAACGCAAAATGGTGCAGTAATGAAGAATCACGGGTACTCATTGGAATATTGAGGGTATTTATTCCCTTACTCTCATTCACCCGCTCGTATCAACAGTAGCTACAACGCCGGTAAATGAACATTGATTTTATATTATGGGACGAAGGATAGGTAGACGCCATCCGAACCCTTCACTTCTCTTTCGAAATGGCCCATCGAAGTTTTATAACCTTTATAAAAGTTTACTGTGGAGGGTATTAAAGTGCACAGTGCATCATTATTTATTGATAACGGCGGATGTAGGGATTACTGTACAACGAAGACCAGGTTTTATTTAGGCACATTGTCATATGAGTCGTTTTGGTTGAGCCGCGGCCCATCATCTCGTAAAAAACACGAGGCGCATTCTTTTTTCCGTGGGCTCAACAGAATATTGCAAGGATATCCTGCAGTTAGTTGTAATCTATGAGAAAGGTGAGGGTTGAAAAATAATGGATATGATGATTTTAACAAACAACCTTCAGTATTGTGAATTGAATCTGAACTTTGGGGTCAACGCTGTATTTGCACTTATGGAGAATTTACGCTGTCTTTTTGACTGACTTTGAATTTGGAAAATTTAGTTATTTTGCAGAATTTAATGGTGGGTTAAGAGGAAATGGCGTCCTGTTCTATAAAAACCAGGACAAAAGGAGGTAGTGGCTTGCTGGTCTATTAAAACCAGGATATTGGATAGTGTACGAGTTCCTTAGCCTAGCCTATACCAGATTCACTTGAGAGTGAGTTTTGAAGAGCTCGAGGTTGAGATAACGAACGCTAAGAGGTTGTAGGTTAGAATGCAAGATGTATCTGAGCTGTGTGAAGTATCTGTGGGCGGGGAAAGTAGTCTTGGATATTTCGATTGTCGTTGAGGAAGGGACCGGCCCCCATTAACTTGTATGTCCGGCAGCGCTGCCGCCACCGCAAAAGTCCACTCAATTCGCTGCCAAAACTACCTGTCCCCGCAGCCTGGCGGAACTGCCGCCGCACAGTGGTCCAGAATCGTCAAAAAGCGGTCAAAACTCAATAACTTTCCAATTAGTGGAGCTAGAAACTTGAAATTCTTCAAACTTATCATTCTCATAATAGAGTAATTGATAAGTCAGTCAAATGCTATCATAGCTAGACATTTTTGATAAGGTAACAATGTCGAGCACAACGAATTCAAAAATTTAAGTACGAAAAAACTAAACCAAACTAAAACTAAGAAGAAAATGATTTTTTTTCCTAGATTGGAAATAAAGTATACCAGCATTTAAATTGGAGTGACCATAACATGAAATACGTTTTTAATTAATTCCTGAGAACATTCATTATTTTTACAACTATAGTAACCTGACCTTTCTCCACCTAACCAACCTCCATGACATCAAGTGCACATGGATGGTCAATATCCAATGAAATAGGTGTAATCCCACTTGACTGTCCAGGATTGTCAACGGAGGGTGCTGCGAGGAGTTTGATTGGCTGCTGAAGTTTGGCTTCAGCATCCAGTTCTAATATACGTTGTGATTGCTACTGAAGTCGGAGAGAAGTGAGTAAAAAGCTAGACGATATCACCGTTTTCCGAATTCTTCCGGCTAGCACCGAAGGCCGCAGCTAATTTCGGTCTAAGGTCTTTCTGTACATGTCTTTTGAGTATGTAAGCCCGAAATTAGAGTGGCGATAAACTGTATAGGTCGAAAAGAAATCTGATAGGTTTAAATTATACAGTACTTATTAAATAACTCCGTAATTAATGACGATTCGAAAGAAGAAAAAATTGTCCTCCGAACATCTTATTCAAACAAAAAACGCAGCAAATTATTAAAGAAAGGTTTATAATTTTTCTATATAGATCACTCGTCTGCAAAGAAAACGCCTTTACCATTGTTACCACCACCCAACTTGAAGGAAAACATCGATGCATTTCGAACAGCTTAAATTTGAACAGAGATTAGGCCTTCTTTGCGATTCACACTCGTGTTTCTGATTTATCGTACGTCCAACCCTCAAATTCTCGTAGAGAGCGATCGGTTTGTCCTACAGAGCTCCGCGTAGTCTCTAAAAATTCTATACTATCTTAAATTGAAGGAAAAACAATACCTTTATATCAAAATTTTTTGAGTTAGGGCGTTTTCAAAAATTCAAACCTTATTTTTCAACCCTTAGAAGTGAACTACATCAGCCAAAATCTTTGGGGCACAACTAGACCCCAAATGGAGCTCACATACCAAATTTGATCAAAATCGGTCAATGCTAAGTGAGGAAAGTGCCGCTTACGGCGGACGGACGGCCAAATTTTTATTACTTTTTTATTATTATTTTAATTACTTTTCCATTATTATTTTATTTACTTTTTTATTATTATTTTAATTATTTTTAGTGGCCTGAAACGTAAACCAACAAATTTTGAGGGGGAAAAACAATTTTCTTATTACTCCAATTTTCTTATTAATCGCTAAATTTCTATTACTTTTTTATTATTATTTTAATTACTTTTTCATTATTATTTTATTTACTTTTTTATTATTATTTCAATTATTTTTAGTGCCCTGAAACATAAACCAACAAATTTTGAGGGGGTAAAACAATTTTCTTTCCAAAGGTCCATTATTGAAAATAATAAACCGAAACATGCGTCAACCTAGTCGGTCGGAACAAATAAAATTGAAGTAACGATTGAAGTGAATGGCCTGCTTTAAACATATTGTTGTAATGCATGCATTCCAGGGGACGTCCCATTGGATAAGCATTAGATCAATTTAACCAGTTGGTAAGGGATGAAACTATTTTCCTCAATGTAATTATTTTAGTATTTTAGGCAAGAAATAGTGGTCTTCCCCATGCTAATTTCGATACTTTGATGAAATAGGGTGCAACTTGGAAGGTGTCTGAGCCGAACAAAAAAAGAAACACGCAAGTCGGTTGGAAATTGAGGCCTGGGCGGGGTTTAAAATATTATGCCCAAAAACGCCTTTTTTTTGCAGCATTAACCCCGCCTTTTCACCTTCAAAGGCAAAATTCGAAATTCCAGTGACGTAGTGCACAACTAGATAGTTTTCCGCGTCGAACAAAAAAAGAACCAAGAAAATCGGTTGAAAACTAAGGCCTGGGCAGAGTTCGCAAGATTTTGTCACACACACACCGACAGTCACCTTGTGGTTTTGTTCGTGGATTTGGATTCAGAATGGTCTAAAACGGATTAGTGTGTGGTTATTTTTTTCTGTTGAGTGTTGACTAACTTAACCCCACATCAATCGCATAAGGACGGAGTCTTACTGTGGGAAAAAAAAAAGGTTTGACCGTGGTCAAGGTAGACGAAATCGCACGTATTCATTTCGGGAATACAAGCCATATGACGTTGGATTCACAACAATAGAGTTTCAAACAATTCATATCAAAACTTGGCAGTACTTAAGAAGACATGGATTTTCATAATAATGGTCGACAGACAAAAATATATTAATATTCCACTAATTGTTAATTTTTGCCGATGGTGCAGAGGGGACGTTTATCATGGAGATATATTTTTTTTTTAGAGACTCCTCTGCTAATAAGCAGCTTATTAGCAGGAAGTCTCGAAAATTGTCTTTCCGTGATATTAATATTCCTTCTCCAGCAGGTCGATCTTTGAGTTTTCTGTGAATCATTCGCAGATAATTGATGTGTCTTTACAAATTCATAGCGAGTTTTATATTATGGAACAGGGTAATTAATTAGAGAATACCTGCAATCAAGCACAGTGAGCGAGAGCAGAACTGCTGTAGCTTGTATGCATCGCCCTTCTGTTTTTAAATACCTATTCTTAGAGTTATAGTTGTTTTGGCTACTAAGCATTAGATGAAGTACCAACCACCATTAGAAAGTATCCAATGTTCCATCACTGCTATTACTCGTAGTGAGACTGTCCGAAAATGCAAAGGAATCACACCCAAATCATTATCAAAATCAAATTTTTTCTAACATCAGTTTGCCTTCGGATCTTAGGTTGATACCTATTTTTCTTATATTATGAATTTATGATCACCAACTTCTCACGAAGAAATAATGATTCGGTTCCACTAATTGTGTACGTATTGTCCGTTGTATTCATTAAAGCTTGATCTATATCAGATATAGATAAGGCTAAGGCTAGTCCATGTGAGGAGGCTAGTCCCACTTCACCTTTTTATATGACCGGTTCTCAGCGTTAATTAGGTATTGAAAATAATCCAAAAGATGAGTTAGAACGAAATGGTCTATAATGGGCAATTTAGTAAGGCAGAAGTATAATAGTAACTCATTCAATATGGATCGAACAATAGGTGCCAGAATAATTCCCTCCACGTTTTTAGGTTTAAGGATATTCATAGAGGTAGGCATCGAAAAAAGACATTCGCTCCCTGCCAGCTGTGAGCTCCCACAGCTGGTCTCATCCTATATAATCCACTTTCCATTGAGTCGATCGTATGTGATATCGTATGTCAACCATATTGTTTCTATCGATCCACCATCCGTCGAGGAAACCATACCGAAGGCGCGCATTGCAGTAATTGTGGCTCACACTGTCATATTTTCCGAAATTGTGTCAAATCGTTAAATGATATTGACGTTCAATTATATCTTAACGATACAATCTTCGTAATATATTGCTATTTCCGCGAGGCGTTTCAAATGGGGAACATGCTTGGTGATGTTTTCTCTACCATTCGAAAAATTCAATTGAAGTATTTCCGAAAAGGTGTTGGATGCGCGGATGTAGGTGGTTTTTGTAAAGACGGGGGAAAAAAGAGAAAGTATGAAAGATATAAATGATGTACGGCAGGCGACATCTAAGAAAACAAAAGGTGCGGTACTCATCTCAGTATCGTCTACTAGTATCCAGTTACTACAGGAATCTCAGATGCAGTACTCCATGATGTCACCACCCGAATCTTGCTCGGCACATTCATACTGTATCCACGTACCAACGAACCTTAGGTGTCCTGGCTATTATTCAAGAGTTTTTTTTAAAGCATTTATTTAGAAACTACATCACGGTATAGAAAATAATGAATTACTTCATGCTACTCTCCTCTTTAAGCCAAGTTTGTGTTAGGTGAGGCAAAATTGTCTATAATTTTAATAAAACTAAATCCTGTGGATTTCATCAAAATTCTTAGGAGTTGAGTGCTGAAGAGTGTTAAAAATGACCCTTTCTCACCTATTTTGGTTGGTTCCATCCCTTCAGCATTGATGTGTAGGTCTGAAATTTCTGCGTGTTTCTTCCTCATTCATGTCGAAATGCAGCCTGATAGGTTATCGCCAGGAACTGAATAAGCTACCTAACAACGTCTTTGGGGATAAAGAAGAAAATTACGATGGATGGAAGGAACGAGGAGAATAATAAGAGGAAGTGCATTATTGAATAGACCACCTATTCAAGTATACGACGATTGTGGCACCTTCGAGCGACACGAAAAAATCCATACTTCATGACTTCGTTTCCACAGTAGGTATAATAAAAACGAAGCCTCTGATCGGAAAAAAGATAATTGGGTTCGAAAATTATATTAATCGTTTAAATTAATTAAACTATTACAATAATCAGTTCACGAAATTCACAAGAGTTTTCTCCTTTTTATAGGTGTAAACAATCCAAAGGCGATGTCTCCAAAGACAGAGTCGTAGGGGCATGAGACCGCGTTGGATCAAATAAAAAACCCAAATTAGTACACAACGGTTCATTATTTTTCTGTAAAGAGCTCCCGTCAGCGAAGAACTTTTCGAAGACTCTTCTCGGGACCAGGGGACCCACTCCTTCTTGAGCAAGCTCAAAATGATACGAAGACTTGAGTGTTAAAATTCACAATAATTGTCCATTTAACGATGATTAGTGAAATCACTAGAAGACTTGAAGGTACAACACCTCTCGACATTGTTTTCAGACGAGACAATGTAGAAGAGCTTAGAGAAGTCTCAAAGTGAACTAAAACCAGTAAAGTACCTGGTTTTGAAGTATCTAATCCTAATTTCAAAATTATATTGTTAATAAATTATTACTTGGTGCAATAAAAAAATAACGATAATTGATTGTTTGGATGGTTTTAATCGTTTCTAAAAATTGAACACTATTTTAAATTGAAGAAAAAAGTCATAGAACATTCATGTTATAGGCAATTAATTTACATTTGCCAACAGTTGGGCCTACAGCTCTGGGTGGAGTCATGAAATTCTTCAAAATCGTCGTTATTTCAAATTATTGAATAAACAACACCAGTACATCAAAATTTTTCGAGCTAGGGCGTTTTGAAAATGTTTTTTGTACGTTTTACCCCTTAGATGGCTGAAAACAACTACCAAAAGCTTCTGAGAACAAACAAGCAAAGGCACTTATGGGATACACCAAATTTAATCAAGTGCAGTGTACGGCAGCCGGACGGAAATGTTTTATTCGAATTTTGGATTCTGCATACCCTAAAAAATTGTTTTTCTTTCTGAATTCCAAAGGTTACTTATTCAAAATCATACGTTTGTTTGGGTGTGGGAAGTAGTGCGACGCCGTAAACTAGACGTTTGAAGCTTTATACTTCGAGGGAAATAAAGGGCTAGTATATGGTATAATAGACTCTGATTCCGAAATAATGATACAAAATTCTTTCAAATTTCACATTTAACGTTTACTATCAAGTTTTGGACCTGCTGGTCCGAAGTATGGAATAATGGTGGACAAGGTAGATAGGAAGGAGGAAAAGTTGATGAGCTCATAGAAGGATGATTAGCTTTGTCAGTTGATTTCGTTTTCATCATTCATTCGGTTAACTGAGTTTGACAGGGGATATTGGGTTACAGTGAACGTCTAAGAAGAGCGAAAGGTACTCGTGAAAGAAGTGTTGGAGGAAGGAGTTGGGGAGATGAGATGAATACTAAAGATTCGGACCTGATTGGGTCGAACGAGAAGTTGCCAACAACTGAAGAAGAAACCGATTTCCGCGGAAATATGTTTTATTTCCTTCCCAGCTACTTTGAAAAGAATCGCCGTCACTCTGGCTAACTCAAGTTCGGAAAGTTCTATCAATCCTCCTCTACGGGTTTACACGTTTTCGGCCATCACTCTAGAAACTACAACTACTCAAGGTCTTTTAGAGAGAGAGAGAGAGAGAGAGGAATTCACAGCACAACTGCACAACTGTCTATTTTATATTAGCAACCAAAACCGTTCAATAGTTTTATTACATACTCATGAAATTTATTATCTCTTATTCCTAGGACCGTTATTTGTTACGGTGTTTTTGTAAAAGACCAAAGCCATTCATTAAGTAGCTAGGAAACCCTATAAAACCTTTTGCTACGAGTGTTCTTGTCATTCCTACATAATAACGGATGAAGAAATAGCGTTATAAATTTTTGGTTTCGGAATAATTTGCATACAAATATGTTTTGTATCCAAGATGATTTGTATCGCCGGAATTTTGAATTTTGCCTTTTAAGGTGGGAAAGTGGGGGCTAACGCTGAAAAAAACGTGCGTTTTCGGGCATAATCTTGTAAACTCTGCCCTGGCCTCAATTTCCAACCGATTTGCGTGTTTCTTTTGGCTTATTATTTAAAATAATGAAACTTTGGAATCGATCAAGAAAACAATTTTTTAACCCCCTCTCAAAATTCGTTGGTAAACGTTCCGAGGTATACGTAGAATCAAAAAATCGAATAAAAATTTGGCCGTCCGTCCGCCGTGCTCGGCACTTTCCTCACTTAGCATTGACCGATTTTGATGTAATTTGGAATGTGGGCTCCATTTGGGGTCTAGTTGTGCCCCGAAGCTTTTGGTTGATGTAGGTCACTTCTAAGGGTTGAACAATGAATTTTGAAATTTTGAATACGCCCTAACTCAAAAAAATTGATATAAAGGTATTGTTCTTCCTTCAATTTAAGATAGTTCTTCTTCTTCCTTTAGCTTGGAACCTCGACAAGAGCCTGTATTGCTGGTCTATCCTGTTAGGATTCGGGCACAAATGGTTTTTAAGAAAATCGATTCGTTCTTCGTAAGTTTTGTCATTAGGATCGGCTGGGAGGGTTAGTGAAGTTAAGGTTTTAAAGAGGGACCAATATAATGTAAAAGTTCCCTCATCCACTGGTGAGGAGGTGTATCTTTAAGCTGGAACCAATTTTCCAAACGTTTCCTGTATTGACGAAAAGTTTACTTAGTGCTATCGAAGTTTGAAATGACAACTGATTTTGAATTAGCCATGACCTGTTTGATAAGGCATAGTCGGCACTTCCTTCCCCTTCTGCCATTTTATATTTCAGGTTTATTTCCGAAAATGAAATTCAAATCGAGATAGAGTACGATGTATGCTGTTCAATCGTCGTCGCCAATGTTATGACTTTAGCTGAGGAAGGACTAGTACACGAGTTAGGAGAACCCTTATATTGACGAATATGATACACGTACTAAATTGGTTATCAATGAGTATATGTGAAAAGTAGAAGAACATAAAATCCGGCAAGTTACTGGTAGATTCCGATAACGTGAAGGCAACGAGTTATTAATCAATACTATAGAGTTACTACAGGTAGGGAGGTTAAAGGAAGGAAATTTTGAATCGACTTTCCTTATTAGTCGAGTGCACTTTCACTTATAGGCTTTTTCTTTAATGATCACTTCATTAGACACAAGTGCACCCTTAGCTCACTAAAATCCCTCTTACGTTTAAGAGAATTTCGCACAAAATTAAATTGAACGATATTATGTTGCACAAGGCGATCAATTTTATAACGCTACATTCTAATTAATCTAATGAAGTGATCAGTCCCGAAAACTCTCGACTAATAAAACGACGTTCAAAATATCCTACCTTCAGCCTTCCAACCTCATTAATGTTTTACTATTCAATATACTACTATGAGTGATGACATGAAACTTAGGCACATAGGCTGTTCTTAACACGGACACCTCCACGGCGAATACGTTTCACGTGGATCCCCTTCTATGATTTGTCAATGGTAGAAGATTCGACAGCTAATAGTAACTTACTTAACGCAGATTATTATAAATCACTAAGGCACTGTCCTGATGGTGACTGCACAATTGCACATTGTAGTACATAGCTATCCCAAGAAATCATAACGAATCGTAATGAACGATCATCAATAATGCATGCAAAATCATCCTCTACACTCTGCTAGAGTTTGAAATCCAACAAGTTGGTTTAACATTTAATCCAACCTATTAAGGTAACAAGTAATTGACGAGTATATACTTAGATCTTCCGCAAACGTAATGAAAAAAATACTATAATTAGTTGAGTAAAATTCCAGGAAGTCTTACCTACAAGGGAATTCACACCTTAAGTTGAGTAATACGAACCTGGAATCAAGAAAAAAATACACTGTTATACAAAAAGTTGGAGCAGAACACGGAAATAGTAGAAGTATATACACACAAGTTATATTGAAAAAGTCAACACTGAGCGGGTGTGACACATAGCTCCGTCGTATCCAAAACACCATTGTACAGATGATCCGATGGCAACCATCAAGAGTAAGAATCGCACAATCCTGGAAATGTCGGCGAATCCTAATGGAAACTGTAGACATTTTGCATTTTACACGGATTTGTGGCCTCGGAAGCAAAAGCACAAAATTTGTGAAAAGAAACAAAACATTTATTTTTTTGACGATTGGTGAAAATAGGTTTGACGAGAGTTCAAGGTGATCAAATTCGAGTTTACACATGCTTTTATCAATACGATATTGTGTGCAAAATAATTAAATAAATAAAATATTTTGGTTGTAAGCGTCAAAAGCTTTTATTAGCATATGTATAGAGTTGAGATGAAGAGGCACGTGATAAACCGTTAACATGGCTGTTAGTGAAAAAGGCACCCCACCTCGTGCTCGATGTATTTATGAATGGAGAGAATGCGTCGAGGTAGGAACAGCCAGCCGAGCGCTTTCTGGTAGGGAAGCTGTTCATGAATAAGAAACTAACTCAAGGGCTTGACAACCGACCGGGTAACAAGGCGTAACATCGCTTGCCAATCATTTTGAGGAATCTCAAAATAAAACACTCAAACGCGTCAGTCAGAGAGGAGGTAAGTAATGTATTAATTTGATGGTCGTGATAAGCAGACGAGAGGTTGAAGACGAGATGGTGGAATAAAACCTTTTAGGATATTAAGGGTGGTTCATGGTTTCACCTGCCGCGATTCTTGATGTTTAACCCTGAGGGAGGTCGTGGAAGGAAGGTAGTTTGAAAACCTCGAAGAACCCAGCAGGCAGCCAGTTTCGTTTGGGCCTTTTCTATACAAACCGACCGTCCAAAGGTTTCAAAGTTCCAACTTCACCCACTCGTCTTTTCGCCCTTCTGATGATAGATAGATACAGTTGGGGGAGCGTTCCCGACCAAATCAAGAGTTTTACATGAAACGAAGAACTGAATTTTCAACAACCAGACTCACCAGGAAGGTCATCACAGCAAATTAAAAAACCAAGATTACATCTACAAGATTTTGAAGATCGACCCACATAATGATCAGATGTATACTTGGGACACTTGATTTTAGCTTCCAAGACTACCAAGGTAACTGAAGCAATGTTTTCACTTTTGGAAGGCAAAGAAGGTTTTCTAAAATCAAAACTCCCACGCACATTTCATATTTTGGAATTTCCTGGGCAATTTGGTTTTGGTATTAATCTGTGTGTGTCCGCAAATCAATGAACGATTTTGATGAAATGCCTTGCCTTTCTCATGACTTCCACTCATTACTCGGGATTTTACGGTATTGTAGCGTAGCTCGGGATTTTATGGTCTTGCGAGATTATAAACTAATAGTTTGTAGGTACTCTAGCAGGATTATGGTCTCGTGATCTACAGGGTGTCTCGAAACCAATCAGCAATAGTTCAGGAATCGATTCAACAACTAAATTGCAACAATTTTTCCCACAAACCAATTTTTTACTCCCCTTAAAATGCCACTTTTTATTTTTGAAAATTTCCCCTTGTTTTCGACCTTCTGGCACTTGAATGGTCATAAATCCTTCACTTTCCAAGCAAATTAAAATCTGGTCACATCGTTGGGAAAGAGCGTTAAATGTCCCCCTAGATATGATGAACTCTTGACCAGTTCTGAAAACCTGTGCACTAGGATAGTCTTTTTACCTCAAACTTTTTTTTTTTTTTCATCAAACATTTTATCAAAAATGACTTAAAACATGCTCCATTGCATCAGTAACCCATTTTTCAGGTTTACTATGAAATTTAAGGGAGAGAATGGTGTTTGAATGCGAAAATGTTTTTTCTACCTTATTAAAAGTGAAAAAATTGCATTCTAAGCGGAGTAAAAAATAAGTGCTAATAGGGAAAAGTTGTTGCAAAGTATTTGAAGAATCGGCTTTTGAAGTATTGCTCATTGGTTTTAGGGACTCGGATCATCTACCCAACGATTTTCTGGATACAAGGAAGCTAGGAGTCAGAAATACTTAACAGACGGAATTTTTTTCCTTGATAGGTATTCCGGTCGCCAATGAAGGGCATCTACAGGTTTGAACGACGTCCAGACCTCCCAACTAGTCGATGATGAATCATAGATTAGGTGCGATCGAAGCGTTTGGCACTGTAGTGTTGAAACTATACGACAACAAAATAGAAGATGAATTACAGCAAAAGTCATACTCAGGGGAAATACATTCGTAAAGTTGCAAACTCCTTGTTGAAAATGGTCGAATGGACTTACTACAGTTACAGTAGCGGACAATTGCCAAGTTCCCAATTAATCTACTTACAACCCTCAAACTTTAATCTGGGTATGATAGTGACGAGGCTAAGAAAATTCCACACGAGTTATTAAGCTCAAAGGTGTTGGAGAAGTTGAATGGCGAAAGTTTAAATTCCTATCACGTCCCAAAAGCCAGTTTTCCCACAAAATCAATTTTGGGAGTAGTAAGTGGATTAATCAAGATAATTTTTTGTTCTAATGGAAATTAACCCCTACGAAAAATATCTCCACGGAATAGGCTATACGTATGGGTTCAGAGGATCAATATTTTGGAGTACTGATCGATATTGCGCACGCAATATAAACGCTCCAAACACATCAAGTAAAGGGTGAAATCATTGTATTCGAATTCTACACGCAAACTTTAATGGAATTTATTTTATTATAGTTTTTTTAAGTTATTTATTTATTTTCCTTAAGTTATTTTCTCCAACACCGGTTCCAGAGGGTATAAACGAGGTGTTCAAGTGAAATGGATCTTTCAACCTATAAACCAGAAGTTAGTGGGAAAACTAACAGTTATATGATGTTGTATTATGCTTCTAAATGTGATGTAATGGGACCTGCACAGAAAATATCAGAAAGCATCCTCAGGTAACCCTTCAAGCGATTTTTGTACCATTGGAAAAAAGTCCACCTTTATGAACGTTAAGATGTCACTGTTCTTGTCTTTTCAGTTGGAAATTTATGAATCACAAATCTTCGTATGACTGGGAAATTCTGACGATCGAAGGTTGATAGAATTCAAACAAACCGTGAAAGCGTTTAAAAAGTCGATGAAATGCGTGGTGGTTATGAGAAACTGTCAAACCGAATACGATTTGCATTCCGCAAAAGATGTAACCTCCTCACAGCATTGAAAAGGCTGCCGCTCGGTTGGTTCTTACGTGTGTAACGTTAAACGGAACCTCCTTTATTGTAACGTTGTAACAATATCGTTCTTCTGAAAACGAATCTCAGGTTCGGCATTAGACCTCGAGGCAGGCGGCGCCTGACAATAAGACACGGGAAATACCGAGGATTTGACATTCCCATTGAAACGCGAGTCCCGCTCTTGGGTTGAGGAGCTGGTTTCACTCGCTATTCAGCATAACGTTTCACCTATAAAAAAAAGAAGTTCCATTTTGCAAAGTTGATTTCCTTACATATTAGAACGGAATATAATAATATTTGAAATACCGACGCGTAAATTTATTATATAGATGAGAGTGCATGCAGAATCCAACAAAATGCAATTTTTAAGTGTGCCCTCCACTTCACATGAAATTGAGTAGAAATTGAAAGAAATAAAAACTGATAATGAACACATTTGCAATTTTTTGGCAAATTTTGAGTACGAAGTGGACAAATTTTAAATTGTTCTGCAATTTTATGAGAGTTCAATTTCACTTATTACGTTTCTTTTTTATCTGCAGGTATCTTGAAGTTCAATATGAACATTTGCAAGTCACATAAGAGATTTGCATTTTTTCAAACGAACGACTTGTATTTGTTTGCGAGTGAGATAATTACTTCACTGCTAATTAATAAATGAGTGTTTTAATGTACTATTGACCATAAATATAGTTAGACTTGTTCCAGAAAGAATACTCTAATCGAAATTGAGATCAACACACTTGGGTATGTCAAACGAGGCAGAGGAGATGAAGATCCGCAGCTGTATTAATCAACGTAGTCATATGTCTTAGAAAGGTACCTGCACTTTCATTTATTCTCTTCCCTATGAAGTATTTTATTGAAACTTACACGAAGGTTCGGAATATCCATCCGAAGGGGAAAATGGGATAGACTTCCGATACAGGTAACAGTAAATTTTGTTCAACAGAAAACAGACTTGATAAATTTTCAATTTCTGCTGGAGCAGTGAGTTAGGAAATGAATCGCTGTGGTCAGCGTTGACCATGAAAAACGACTTGCAGCAACTCGGAAAACGTGCTGAAGAGGAGAAAACTATGCAAGGGAAGGCGGTTCCCAGTTCTCATAATTCAAGGCCTTTGGAGCCATTAACAGCGGTGGCAACACAGTAACAGACAGAAACCACGTATATAATGCATTGTACAAGAATAAATTCACGCGGGAAGCAACTATAACCCAAGATACATCGCTGCGCGTTTTCCCCTCTACTGGCTCCACAGATTTCATGGACCTTGTGTTCCTATCCTGTGTCATCCTCATCACATACTTACTTCACAACTGGTCATTAATTTCAAATACAACTACACCGAAATAAAATGAATTGTAATAGAATGAAAAGATAATGTGATGTACATTCCGTGTCAGTTCGGGCGTACATCGCTTCGCCACTTGTTGTTTACTTTCTTTGCTCAACAGCATAGATCGTTTCGTCTTCAATTCAAAAGAAATCAACACAATAACTATTCGTTCAGTAGTTTGTTTTTACTTCACTGTTATCTCAAAATATCCCCTAGTAAGGCATGACGTGCCATATTGAGCACCCTTTGTATGCGCTAAAAGGAAAACGTTTCCCCAACGCGAGAAAAAGGTAGTTTTTGGAGAAACGTTTTTCTACCCGTCTGATGGTACTTCCGGGGAGTCCTGGCGATAGAGGCGAGGTAGAATGATATGTATGTATCTTGTACCTTTGTGCGAATAATCAGGACAAAAATGCATATTTTGTAGGTTTGTTTTTTTACTTGTTTCATAGCACCAAGTTACAACCTATAAGCAACATCTTTCTGGTACATAGTTGGTGTACGTTAAGAAAACTAAGATAGGTACTTTACTTAGTCCTGAAATTCACACTTCATGATGGACACACTAAGTTGATTAGATCGTGTGACTTGGTTCTCTTAAGTCTTCTGAAAAGCTGGATGACACCCTCATTTACATGATCTTGGAGCCTCAAAGGTGATTCATAGCTTGGCTGCGAATGACCTCATTGACAGATTCCATCAGCTCGTAGTGAAGTCTGTCATTTCTAAAGTATCTGTAAGCATCAACGCAGCATCGCAGTACATTATTCTGGAAGCGCTTAATTATATCTCGACTGCTCTGGGCTGTGCACCCCCACAGTTGTGGACCGTAAGTCCAGACAGGCTTTAGGACTTGCTTGTATGCTTATTGTGGACAGACAATTTTGTCCGTCGGCCCATCAGCCAGCACATTTTCTGAATTTAATCTGAAGCTTATCTTTTTTTCTTCTTGACGTGAGACTATTTTGTAGGTTTGATGGATCAAACATATTGTTTAGTAATGCATGCATTCCAGGGGACGTCCCATTGGATAAGCATTAGATCAGTTTAACCAGTTGGTAAGCGATAAAACTGTTTCACTGGATGTAATTTAGTTAGCATTTCAGGCTAGAAATAGTGATCCCCCCCCCCCCTCACCATCATCCACCATAAAATTTCTAGCGGCATGGGAGCCTCGAATATGAAGAGCATTTTAAAATCCATAATCTACGATACCCAACATGCGAATCCCCCCCCCCCCCCCGTCACCAATGGTGCCAGTCTGGCACCAAAGCGGAAATACGTCGTAACATTGAACTTTCATCTATTAGTTTTAGTAGGCGGTCCGTCGAGGTTCACATCCGTATTCAAGGTGAAAAGAAAAACAACAAAAAAAAAACACGAAGTATGCGGTTTATGGTGTCCTGGCACCATGGTGGCACATAGAATAATTCATGAAAATCCGGAGGTATAATGAGAATTTTTCCTCAATTTCAAAGGTTGGGTACAATTAGTAAGCAGTAAAGGAACCGAAATATTGAAAAATTGGATATTTTGTGAATATTATCCCCCCCCCACTTATCCCCTCCTCTTGCGAATTTCGGTACTCTGGTGAAATCATGTAGAACTCGGAAGTTATTTCAGTCAAACAAAAAAAGAAACACACAAATCGGTTGGAAATTGAGGCCTGGGCAGAGTTTATAAGATTATGTCCGCAAACGCACGTTTTTTAAGCATTAACCCCCCCTTTCCCCCCTTAAAAAGCAAAATTGAAAATTCCGGCGCCGTGGTGCACAACTAGATAGTTTTCGCGTCAAAGAAAAAAGAACCACAAAAATCGGTTGAGAACTAAGGCCTGGGCAGACGACACAAGATTATGCCCAAAAACGCACATTTTTTTTTAGCATAACCCCCCCTTTCCGCCCCTTAAAAGGCAAAATTCGAAATTCCGGCGACGTAGTGCACAACTAGATAGTTTTCCGCGTCGAAAGAAAAAAGAACCAGGAAAATCGGTTGAGAACTAAGGCCTGCGCAGACAACACAAGATTTTGTTACACACACACACACACATACAGACAGACATTCACCTATGGTTTTTTCGCAGATTTGGATTCATAATGGTCTAAAACGGATTACTGTGTGGTTATTTTTTTTTTCTGTTGAGTGTTGTCCAATTTCGCCCCAGATCGATCGCATAAGGACGCCCAAGGCTTACTGTGGGACGTCCTAAAAACTTACAGTGTGCCATATTAGGGCACCATATTATACTCCCTACAGGTTACCCCAAGATTACTGATTGAAGACGAGAAGCGCCGGTGTAACGAGTGTATGTTTTTTTCTTATTACGTGTCTGACCCAGTGAATGTAGTAGAAGCCAAGGAATTAGCCGAAATTGACCACACCCAAAGCATAAAGAATACAAAAAGATAAATGGCTACATTTTAAAATTCAACAAAATTATAAAGACAACAAAAAATGACAGTTTACTGGGTGGTGGCAAGTTTCCAAATACAGACAATGCGTTGTAGTAAAAATGATTATTCGCAATTTGGAGCCAATAACGGGTATGGAGAGGATGCGGCAGTAGGGAGACGATGAAAAAGCTGCTGACTTTTCAGAGGGGCATAGCTGGTAAAGCTGCAGGCTGAAAAAAGAGGAAGAATTTGAGGAGAAACGGCTCAACAGGTTTCACGAAAGAAGGGGGGATGAGTTACACGATACGTTTTCATCTCAGTCAGTTGTTGAGAATCACCGTTGATGTAGTTGGAGAGAGGAAAAAAAGAGTTTCATCTCCAAATGTACTGAGGTAATACAGTTAGGTAACTTTAAGAGCTGAGAGACGAGATATCCAAGTAGACTTTTCGAAAAATACCTCCACCAAACCAACATAATTGAGTATGTATTGCACCTTCAGCCATAATAGATAAATAATTTAACAGATTGTACTTGTTAACGTTTCAGGCAGTCAAAATTGAATTGATTGTACAGCCGTTTTGATTATACAGGGTGTCCACCAGAAAAAGACCCTCCCCTCCCCTCCCATTAAATCCGTAATTTCTGTCGTAATTTATTATGATTTTTCAAAATCTACATGGTTTATTCCAAGGATCTCAAATATAACCACGTTGCACATTGCGCACGTGCGCAACGCACACCAACTCTGGTTTTTTTTTCAAATGGGAACTAATTCTTTTTTGCAAACTTGGATTCTACGCAAAATTTCACAAATTTTCCTCATCTTTTCTTTAATTTTAGTGCAACATGGAACAAATAAGTGGTGTGGCCCCATACACCAGAAACCGCAAATTTCGTGGATTTTTGGATGTTTCACCTAGAACACGGATATGAACTTCGTTACGACGTACGACCGCTTTGGTGCCAGACTGGCACCGTCGCAGGAAGAGGGTGAGCTCAAATTCGTATGTTGGGTATCATAGTTCATGGATTTATGGATGTTACAGTGGATAATGATGTTTGGGGGGGGGGGGGGAGTCAACTATTTCTTATTAAAAATACAAACGAAACAACATTTAATGAAACAGTTTTGTGCAGTAGGAAGGAAAATAAAAATACATGTTTTATCGCATACCTACTGGTTTCAATTCAACTAATGCTTATCCAATGGGACGTCCCCTGGAATGCTTACATTACTAAACAATATGTTTTTATTTGACCCATCTTTAGCGGAATAATGACCGAAATTGGTTTTCAAGGCAGTTTTAGTTCATTTAAGCGCCTATTTTCAAATGTTTTGTGCAGGTTGGTGTGCCCAATGCGAAACGTGGTCATTTTTGAGATCCCTGGATAATAAAAATCACAGAAATTATTGTGTTGGTCGGTTTATGTTATCTGGTGGGACACCCTGTAAGTATATCTCACATGCACACAGCTTTAGAGGCATACGTTCCCCACTTTTATTCAAATGATACGTGTTCGAGGGGGTCCACAAGAATGAGATTTGGCTGCTGGAACCTCCAAGAGAATCCAGAAATTTCAGGACTTCGCCAATTACTGTACTAGTAATAATTGAAAAAAAAAGAAGTTTAGAACGTACAGATCAGTCTAACCTCGTTGTTCAGTTTACGTTCTTATATTATTTTTACCTCTTAAGGGGGCGCGGGACTCGAAGCTCAGATCAGCGCCAACCGAGAGATGTCGCTGACTTTCGTGATTGCTGAGGCTAGTTAATTTTTCGCACTTGTTATCCGCAAAAGCGCTAGCATCGCTCGGTCCTCTGGACGTTTTTCTCGTCCAGAATTTTGTTGTGTCTGTAACCTCCCCCTCCCGTGTCGGATAACGGAACCTGTTATCAAATCCAGGTTTTGATTTCGCGAAGGCGTTTTTGTGAAGTGCCTACCTACCTGGACTACCATCCCGTTTATGATCTCTCTCCGTGTTGTTCCGAGTTTGAATAGTTGATTTGTTGAGCAATGATCCACCAAGGAAGGACAGGAGTTCGAATGAATACACATGGACGGAAGTAGTTACAGGAGAACAAAACGCCCTTGGAAAGTAAAACGTTTGCAAGTAAGTATAATTATGTTATCTACTTCATCCTAGTACTTAGGTATCTTTTCGCTGCTAGGTACCTATTATTTGAGTAGTCATCAATAATATTCCATCGAAAACTTCTAGTTGTTGAACTTGAAACTGAAACTTTATTTTCGTACTGCTTCACATTTACGAGCTACGTACCTTTCATAGCCGTACTTATGAAATACGTAATTATAAGATTGCATAAAACAATGGTAGGTAGGCTAGTAAGTAGAAATAATTACCTAATTCGTCCTGCTTTTTGCAAGATTATTTTTTTTGAAGGGGCATGACCATTTCGCGGGATAGTCCCACAAAATTGTCATGTCCCCCCAACAAACATTACGCATAGGTAGTTTTTTTGTGGAAATTAACACATCAATTAGGTATCGAGGATAGTGGAAATAATAGGTACATAGAGTTGAGAATCAAACCATTTCTTCTAGAAAACCTTACCGAAATTACTATAAATTGTATAAATGGCTCTAAATTAGTCATTTAACGGGTAACTTAGATTATGGATTTTTGAATCCTCTTCAAATTAGGACCTTTCATAATGCTAGGATTAATTTGGTGGCCCTGGGCAGAGATGGGCGAATTCTTATTCATGAATACGAATAGGTATAATCGTATTCACATTTTGAATAGGATTTCCCTCGTATTCGTATTTTGAATACGATTTTATGATTTTTTCTATGATTTCCCTAAAAATCGATTGTTTTAAACGATTTTCCCTGAAGATCATAATTTTTAAAATGATTTTCTCCCGAACTCTGGGGATATTTTGTGCAAAAAAAAACCGTACGATTTTCATCGAAAATTTCGTCGAAATTTCTATCTGAATGGTTGTAGGGACTTGGGAGGGGTCTCATTCGATTCGTCGTGAAAAATCCTATAAGAATTGATGAGCGTTTCGAATTTTAACTGATTATTTTGACAATTTTATGGAATAAATACGAACAAAATTCCGGTGAAAATCATAGTTGTTTTTACTGATTTTCAGCGGAAATTACTCGTCGTAGTTTCTATACGGTTGGTTGTAGCGACTGGGGGGTGGTCTCATTCGATTCTGCGTGAAAAATCCAATAAGAATTTGTCAGCATTTCGAATTTTGATTGATTACCTATTTTGACAATGTTAGGCCATAAATATGTCCAGAGTTCGAGAGAAAATCATTTTAAAACATATTGTTTAGTAATGCATGCATTCCAGGGGACGTCCCATTGGATAAGCATTAGATCAGTTTAACCAGTTGTTAAGTGATAAAACTGTTTCACTCGATGTAATTTATTTATTACTTTAGGCAAGAAATAGTGAACCCCCCCCCCCCCCCCCCTCACCATTATCCACCTTAACATTTCTAGCGGCATGGGAGCCTTGAATCTGAAGAGCATTTTAAAATCCATGATCTACGATACCCAACATGCGAATTCGAGTTCACACCCCCCCCCCCCCCCCCACCTCCCCAACACCAACAATGGTGCCAGTCTGGCACCAAAGCGGAAATACGTCGTAACATTGAACTTTCATCTGTTAGTTTTGGTAGGCAGTCCGTCGAAGTTCACATCCATATTCAAGGTGAAACACAAAAAAAAAAAAACACGAAATAAGCGGTTTATGGCATCATGGCACCATATCCTGGCACCTTGGTGGTACAGAGAATAATTCATGAAAATTAGGAGGTATAATGAGAATTTTTCCTCAATTTCAAAGCTTGGGTACAATTAGTAAGCAGTAAAGGAACCAAAATATTGAAAATCGGATATTTTGTGAATATTATCCCCCCACTCACCCCTCTCCTTGCGAATTTTGGTACTCTGGTAAAATCATGTACAACTCGGAAGTTATTTGAGTCAAACAAAAAAAGAAAAACGCAAATCGGTTGGAAATTAAGGCCTGGGCAGAGTTTACAAGATTATGCACGCAAACGCACGTTTTTTAAGCATTAACCCCCCCTTTCCTCCCCTTAAAAGGCAAAATTCGAAATTCCGCCGACGTAGTGCACAACTAGATAGTTTTCCGCGACGAACAAAAAAAGAACCAGGAAAATCGGTTGAGAACTAAGGTCTGTGCAGAGTACACAAGATTATGCCCAAAAACGCACGTTTTTTGAGCATTAACCCCCCCTTTCCTCCCCTTAAAAGGCAAAATTCGAAATTCCGGCGACGTAGTGCACAACTAGATAGTTTTCCGCGACGAACAAAAAAAGAACCAGGAAAATCGGTTGAGAACTAAGGCCTGGGCAGAGTACACAAGATTTTGTTACACACACACACACACACACACACACACACATACATACACCTATGGTTTTTTTCGCGGATTTGGATTCAGAATGGTCTAAAACGGATTACTGTGTGGTTATTTTATTTTTCTGTTGAGTGTTGTCCAACTTCACCTCAGATCGATCGCATAAGGACGCCCAAGTCTTACTGTGGGACGTCCTAAAAACTATGATGTTCAACCTATTAAAAAAGATTATACCTACTGGCTAAACATACCATACCAGATGAAATTGTACGTAGGGTGAAACAGATTTGTGTAGCAAACAATGTCTGTAGGTACTAAATATTCTCGAAACTATCACACTCCCTCCAAAAGTCATGACTGATGGAGTTGAATTTCTTTAAATTTTAATTATCAGGGACATGAGTATTCTTCTTTGACGTTAGTGTTGGATTGAATCCTGCAGCTGCCTACTTGACTAATAATATAGGAACATCGTTTTATTCTTAGTATTTCGAACTCGCTGATAAAAATCCTGATTATTCATAATTTTGTTGGTTTGTTGTTTGTATCTCTTCCTACATGTTTATAGTGAAATTATCAATAGAAACCTAAATTTGTTTTGTTTTTGTTTTTTGCAGGAGTGATTTTACTCAGAATTTTATTTGACTGGAGACTTTTCTGGAGCAAGTCAAGTCATTGAACCAGCACTCAGGACCGTTTGAAAGCAACTTGTCCATCACATTGATAAGACAGTGAAAAGCTGCTCTGTCAAGACAGCATCCTCACCTAAAGTTGTAAAATTAAATTGATTTTTTTAAAAATTCAAATGGTTGGTAATAATCAAGATTTATTGTTTTTGAAGTTTGAGGCTACCTAATGGTCAATAAATCATTTATACTACAAATCGATAATGTTTCTATCATACTTCCTATGCACTTTACTAAGGTAGGTAGTTACCGTGGATTTAATAGTCCGATAATTGGTGATTTAGTATAGCAATAAATAATGGCGTATTATTTAATTTTGAAATTCCCAAAATTACTCATTTTAAGTTCACCTAACACTTTGTATGGTATGGAAGAGTAAAAAATTGAACTTTCATCTATTAGTTTTGCTTGGCAATCCGTCGAAGTTCGCAATATGAACTATGTATGAATAGGTATGTCATACCTATTCAAAGTGAAACACAAAAAAAAAAAACGAAATAAGCGGTATAATATACCATATTATGGTGTCCTGGCTCCATGGTGGCACCACTATTAGTTCCATGGTGGTACAGAGAATAATTCATGAAAATCCGGAGGTATAATGAGAGTTTTCCCTCAATTTCAAAGCATGGATACAATTAATAAGCTATAAAGGAACCAAAATTTTGAAAAATCGGATATTTTGTCAATATTATCCCCGTTGCTAATTTTCTCTGGTGAAATTCCGGCGACGTAGTGCACAACTAGATATTTTTCCACGTCGAACAAAAAAAAAAAAAAAACAAGAAAATCAGTTGAGAACTTGAGACTTACACCTATGGTTTTCTTGCTCGCGGATTTGGATTCAGAATGGTCTAAAACGGATTAGTGGGTGGTTATTTTTCAATTCTGTTGAGTGTTGTCCTCCTTCACCCCAGATCAATCGCATAAGGACGCCCAAGTCTTACTGTGGTGTCCTAAAAAGGATTTACCAACTAAATTAAACAAAATTAAATTACATATTTTGAATCACTACTTCGCTCTCTCCAAAAAATGTAGGTAGGTTGAAATTATGTTGTTTTCAGCATTCCTACTGACGTACTGTAAGGTAAATAATTTACCTTTGCATAATTATTATGCAATAGTAACAGAATATGAATGTCCACAACGCCCTGATTCCGAAAAGTACACACCCTGATGTAGGTCGAGGTTAAATTTTAGGCATACCAACTGAAGGTATAGTCATTGTGGGGGGTTAAATAAATCGATACCTTAAAAGCACAAAAACGCTATGTCGATCCATCTTCCAATTTTTTTTATTTTTATTTTTTTTAATTTCAGAAAAACTCAAATTCAAAATTTGTTAAAGAGTTTAGTGTACCTAGTAAGCCATTATTAAAGGAATTGTGCACTGGTGAAAACTTCTTTTGCGTTTTTCTGAAAACTCCGTTTTTGGTCATAACTCCTTTCTGCTTTAAGGTATCGAAATCATAGTACCAGTTTATGAATTTCTACATCGCCCTGATCCCGAAAATTACTAATTATTTGACATTGTATTGGTACATTTTTAATTTAATTTTTTTTGTACACATACTGACCTTTTAATTATATCAAAATAATAGAAAGGTACCTATATATACCATAAATTTTACATAAAAATAAAAAAAATTTAATTTAAAAAAATCATTCTTTTGGTGGTTAAGGTTGAATTGTTGAGATAGATATTTGAAGGTTGAAACTTTAATCAAGTACTACGCACAGTATCATCCTTACAATGTTTTTATGAATTCGATAAAGCTATGTGCTGCACCCTCACGGGAGACGCGATTCAGGGGACAAGCACATCAGTGAGGTCGTACGGTACGACGTTGCCAGATCCACGCTAATAGCCAGCCATACACGAGCAGATATCTGCGACAGATATCGCGTTTTTAAACGATATCTGTGGGAAAGATCTGTGCGTTAGTGGGCGTTGAAAAATGATGAAAGATGTGAAAATCGACCAGAGATATCTGCGAGAGTTCAAATCTAGCAGATGGTAGTCGGGCGTCCCCCTTAACCTGCAGACTTCTCGGAAGTGCTCGTGGGGTGACCGATTCCGAGAGTCACTACCCCAATTCATCTTGTTTCCATCAGAGACGGCAAACGAAATTTTAATTTATACTCTTATCAATTTTACACGTTTTTTTCGTTTCCTTCCCAGTTCAAGAGTTTTTAAAGAGGCTGGAATGAATTTGGGTAGGGATGGGAAACTGGACTAATCCCGTAGGACGAAGATGCAGCCTCCCTTCTAATAATTCTAGCTGCTAGTCAGAGGTTTGTGAAATGCGTCATAGAAGTTTGATGTCAGTCCGCTATCTGACTTTAAGGCCATCAGCTTGTTTTACCCTAAATCATTTTAGAAGAATCTATCGAAGAGTAATGAGAGCCTCCTCATTTGAACGATGGAATATCGATGGCTAAGAGACAACGTGTGATATGAAAAGAGTGGAAATCTAGTGCTGTGGTCCTTTTTTTAGTTCGAACCACTGGAAATGTTTAATTTCATGTTTAGCAACACTTGTCAAGAACAACAGTGGAGACAACAAGTGTTATCAACACGTTTAGCTACCTTTTATACAGATCCAAAGCAAGCTAAATAGAAGAGGTTTTTCATTCTCCTGAAACCAATAGAATTTTCATATCACAATGTGATGTAGGTATATCATATCACATATGATATCACAACATGTCATGTTGTCTCTTAGCCATCAATATGGTCCATAATAGCTTCTTTCGGGACGATTAGTATGCTTTCCTCTCATATTTGTAGGTGCTCCTCCCACCATTTTTAATATCGCTGAAGAATCTCAAACTTTCTTCTTTCGAGCCCATACAGGAATAAAAAAGATTTCACACTAATAGGAACCTCTACTACAGTATCACCTCCTTCTTTGAAACGGACACGGTATGATTAGGAAGAATCATGAAGTTTGTTGTTATAAGACCACAAAGACACACGTTTATGGGCAATAAAAAAATACCCGCCGCAAAAGCCGCTAATTTACAACGGCTAATTCACTAACCCCATGGCATCAACTTACGGAATGTGTGACCGATCTGGAAAAAATTTCGGACTCGACCGATAACTCGAGTCTGCCAGACGAACGTCGGTGACAGACCTGAATCTGTCAGATTTTATCCCACAAACGAACAGATGACATCGGGCACTGGGCAGGTGACAGATCTCGGGCATGAAAGATCGGCCGATAAGTTTTCGTGTTAAGGGGCAACGACCGATCTCATCGGTCACTCCAGATCGTTAGCGATATCTGTCAGATGAGATCGGGCGACCAAATCTGTCGCAGATATCTGCTCGTGTATGGCTACCTATTGTTTGCATGGCGATGGGTGGTGAAAGGGGTGGAGGCCCGGTCCAGGGATACAGGGTCCAGGAGTCCATGAATGTTTACTACGATATTGAGATTGAAGGGGTAGAAAAATAACCGCCTTCTTGGTCACCCGTTTCCCGGTGGGTCAGAGGTGCACTGTAGTTCTCCTTACGCCTGCAGGTAGCGCATGAAACCAGGGCCTCTTTTAACGCACTTCTTTCAAAATCACGGAACTTTGTCTTCACGTAATCTCCGTGATTTTACAAGTTAGAATTGTCCTCTTTGAATTTTCAGAGGTTTTAGTCTCCCAAAATCTTCCCTACGAAGAGTTTTTATAAAAAACAAATTTTAATTAAAAAATAAATTTTCTATTTTTTTCAAATTTCAATTTTTTGGACATTTTGGCCCGTATGTATGAAGTATTAATTATTTAATGAATTTAGAAATTTTTTTTGAGAGGAAAAAATGAACACTCACAGAGAAAACGTGAAGATAAGGGAAACCACTGAGTCCCGCGCCCCCTTAAACGGAACAAATATCAGTAATTTCTGTACAGGATGCTCCATTTGAGTCAAAATTGTGTTAGGTAGTATCAGGTAGCTGTCAGAATGAAGAAAAAGGGACGAACGACAGGCACTTCACATGAAAAGATCTTCCAGACAATATCAGAAAGGTAGAATTCTTAGAACTTCAAAACCATGGAGGCTAGTTGGGGTCCACAAAGGATAGTATAACTTTAGTTTGGGGTCTAGTCCAACTTCCCTTCTTCTCGCCCCATTCTCCTTAACCATTAAAAAACAATGTTTCGTTCAAAAAACGCAAATTGTCAATTTTAGGAATGGGAACATATTTGGGATATATTTGGAATCAGCGATAAATTTCCCACGAAAGAAAGTATAGTAACTGGGAGAAAAATCACGCACATTATTGTAGATCAACTCATTAAACACCTACTTATCCAAAAGAAAGAAAGAAAAATAAATCACGAACATGTCCGTACTTAAGAAGAGTTTAATCTATACTGGGGACATTTTATACAGACAGACTAATGGTAGCAGGGAAATGACCCGCTCTAGTGCGGAGGTGCACCCAACACCTTCAATCCTTCTAGCTAGTCTACATCAGAAAGGAGAAACATTTTTGCTATCCAATTCTGAACTACGAGGGTCCCGTCACAATCACACATCGTATTTTATGACTCGAAAAAGATCTGCCACCCAAACAGGGTTTTCCTTCTCCAGAACCTGGCTTGTTCTTCATTAGTTGGCTGCATTATTCGATTGTTGATTCTTGTTCGTCGTATACGAGTACACTAGCGCTTGAGATGGGCCAGTTCCCCAGCACCGCTGTCTGATTCAGCTGTTGGTAATGAGTTCTATACTCCTTAATTCGCAATAGTTCACTGTAAATGTACTATAAATCACATATCCTTGGATTTTGGACACCTTCTAGGAATGAAAAAGAACTCAAACTCAAAGATTCCAATTAGTACCATAATCAAATATCCCTCTCCCCACCTATATTATGAATATCCATTATTATTTATCAGCAAACGATGGTTCATCTCTCCCAATCTAGTTCAGTTATCTAGTTATAGGAATTCGAAACAATGGATCATGAAAATTACACTTTCATCAATCAAACGGTTTCTTGACCAATTTGAAATCCAATCAGTGGACCTGATAGCTCGCCTGATCGATTGAATGGAGAACAGTTTCAATAGGATGAAAGGTAGTTTAGGAACACAGCATGAGCCAATACAACATCGGGAAGGATCGAGTCGTTACTTTACACGCTTCTGCTTTCCGAAAACTTGAAACTTTTTCGGTGAATAGGTGTCCGGAATAGGTGTTATGAAAACACATGCGATGGATGGATAAGAAAATGCGTGGCTTTACAATCAAGGAATGAAATTAATAAACTAAAACAGTCAGCTCTCTAGGAAAGAAGTCGATGAGTGGCTGCAGATAACAGCACAAGCGATGTATAAAAAATTGTTTCACCCCCCCCCCCCCCCCCATCAAAATTTGATGGTTTACGTTTAAGGTGCGTAGAATTCAAAAACCCAATAAAATTTTTGCCGTCCGTCCGCCGTAAGCGGCACTTTCCTCAGTTAGCATTGACCGATTTTCATGGAATTTGTTATGTGAGCTCCATCTGAGGTCTAGTTGTGCCCCGAAGCTATTAGTTAATGTAGGTCACTTCTTAGGGTTGGAAAATAAAGGTTGAAATTTTGAAAACGCCCTAACTCAAAAAATGTTGATGAGAAGGTATTGTTTTTCCATCAATTTAAGATAGTATTGAATTTTTAGAGAACACGCGGAGCCCTGTAGGACAAACCGTTCGCTCCCTACGAGAACTTAAAGGTTGGACTTTCGATAAATCACAAAAGAGCCCTAATCCCCATTCAAATCTTAGCTGACCGAAATGCAATCGATGTTTTTCTTCATGTTGGCGTGTGGTAACAATGGCAAAGCCGTGTTCTTTGCAGACGAGTGATCTATATAGAAAAATAATAAACCTTTGTGTAATAATTTGCAGCGTTTTTTCTTTCTATCAACTGCATGTAATAAAAAATTTGATGAACGGTATAGGAATGAATTGTGCAACCCAACAATGTAATTTTTTGCCCACCTGTACAGTTCATGACTACCCTCCTGGTTTCAAATTTTTTCAAGTTTCATTTTACAATATAGGTACGTTTCTGTCGATTGATAAAAGTGCCCACTTATCATTTCTTGATTGTTGGCAGTCCTAGGTTGTTTTTGAAGTACTAAGTCGTAATTTTTTGTTCGCCTAAACACTCACGCTCAGTTGGTGAAAGTTTACAGTTAGTTAACGAAACATCAACTCGTAATGAATTAAGTATTTTGGAGAGAACAAAATGAAATTCGAGAGACAATGGAAATGACTGACTCAAACAACATCTGCTATCGCGGACACACTTTTCCCAACGCTGTTTCCAAATTCATTGCGCAATTACTTCGTTAGCACTAAACGATCGGACTCACTTCCTAAAAAATATCTTTTCTGGATATTCTGGAACTCGAAATTCGAAAAACTGTTGTCAAGATATAATGAAGAATTTACCGTAAAACTGACCGGTGCACAGTGGACGTAAAGAATCGTTATGAAATCGTGGGCCTTCTAGTATCATATTGCGTGGATACATTCGGTATCAGCGTAATTTTCATATAAGGATACCTATCCCATTAGAAATTGAGAACATTTTATATTTTGAAGTTACTAAAAATTGGATTTAATATTCTTTGAAAATTTGCTCATGAATTCTTGCTACGTCACTGGAACTTTCGTTGGTCCAAATTCTAATTCTACAACATCCGCAGCTGCCGCAAATAGGTACAGTAATAAGAGCCTTTAAACGGCTCTTCCAAATGAAAAGTTAATTCGTGAGGGTTCTTGGGAAAAAAATGAATTGTGAATGAACGTCACGCGGCATAACTTTACAGAGAGACTCGGGAAATAATACCAAGGTACTACCCGTACAACATTTTAAAGAGGCGGAGGAGGGGGAGGTTAAAAAGTTCATCATTAACATACGATGAACCATTCCTAACCATTCCTGGGAACCAGATGGTAGTAATTTCACTGTGAAAGCGCTTGGCTACTGAACTCGACAAGGTGGTGACAACGACAGAAAGTGAACAATAATCAGATGAAAGTAATACGAGGTAAGAGTTACTGTCGGACGTGACGAATAAGTATGGTTTTACGTTCTCACCAATTCATCTTTCCTGATTGATGGGAGGAAGCTGAGATACGGTGGTGCAAGAAACGATGGGACATTTTTCTTCAACACGTCAGTCCAGGGCGGATCGAGAGGAGCTGAGATAAGCGCCAGCTTCTGGACCAGATATCGGCAGGCGCTTGTAAACTTGTTGAGAAAGTTGTGACGCTTCAAGTGCCCGAGGGACTTGTATCAACAGAGAAGATAAGGAAGTTGATGGGAGGCAGCAGAGTGGGTCGGAGGATTCTGCAGGCGTTCGGGGTACATTAATATTTAACTACACCTCAGCCAACCCAACTATGCAGTTTGGAGTGACGCTGGGCTCCTGTCGCGTTTCAGAATTGATCTTAAACAACTTGAACGCTATAAAACGAGAGAGGCGTAAGTAAAATGATTTCACGAACATGAAAGCGGATGATATGCGATATGAATAATTTTGGTTTGTGTTGAAGAATGAAGACAACCCAGAGAATACACCACACCACGGATAAAAATCCCATCGTTCCTCCAGTTTAAAGGGAAAAAACATAATAAATTAATAATATTCATAATAACAAATCAAAATATAATATAATAGCAACACAACAAAATAGCAAAACAATTGAAACTTACGTAATCTCGTATCATATGGATAAAAGCTATACAAATTTAGTCTTACTTGTACCTCTTCACGTCATCGCCGGATTGATTCATAATGTAATGAGCGTTTTACTCTACTTTCTCGTTTTAACCTGTTAGCTGAGAAGATGCCTGTATAGCTCATACAAGAGACATGCTTGGTTAATTTTTATTGAATTGAATTGAATTGGATGCTTCGATGTCGTCACCATTACCATAGAAAAAGGATCGAGATATCAGGATCATATTTCAAATTGTACGTCTATGTGACACAACAGAATTTGAGAGGGTTGATTTTTACTTTTCCGTCTCATACACCATTGACCCAGCAAGAGTCTCAAGCAAGCCTCAAAGAGTTCCTGGAGTTCTCTTGTTGCCTCCAATGAGTCATCGTGACATAACGCATAACAATCGTCAGCTTACACACCTTCCATGTAAATACGAGTATGTGGGCAAGAAGAGCGAACTGTTCACGCGGTCCCTTAAGGAGATGAGGCTGAACGATTAGATCCGTTCCCGGAGGCTTCAGGGTACACGATAATGTGATTTCATCCTGAACATTTTTGGGTGAAAAGTAGATTGATGGAGAGAGAAAGCGGGAGAACTCAACTAGAGTGAATCTTGACTGAGTTCCAATGTCGTGGGGTTGAAATAGATGGTAACAGTCGCACGGTTATCACCTGTCAGTATAACAAGGATGACCGCTAGGGGCAGGCAGGACCGTATGATTTCCAGCAGAAAATGATACAGTGTGTCCTCTGCCAAATGAGTGGCATGGAGGAAGATCTCATGGAGGTAGTTTTGACGTCACCTGTGCAATTGTGTACCTTCATGATAACAGCTAACAAAGATTATTGCGGCATAAAAGAAGATCGATTATGAGGGGAAATCAGTTAAGTTATAAAAACAAGAACTAAATGTTTACCCTCACGAAGGAGCAAGAAGTATATAAATCAGGAATTAATGTGACCTCAAACTCATGATTCGCACCACCGCATTTCAAGGAAACAACGTTGCTCCAACAAGCGAAACCCTCTGAATATTACAGGACCCGTCAATTAATATCCGCCGGTTCGATTATATCGTTAATTTTAGAACCCCTGAATAAATAATTCCAGTTCCATAGGGTTCCGCGATTATCTGGCGAGTAATCTTCCCACAAATCGGCGCAGCTATGTTGAACGCTCCTGAAATATTGAGGAGGCCAGATGTTATCCAGATTAACCATTGAACTTCATGTTGGGCGCGTTAATACTCTCCCAATGCCACAGATTGCCTATAGGTGGCTAATACTCTAAAAACCCAGCATTAACGGTATTGGAGTGGTTTGTGTAAAGTGGCGCACAATTAATGGAATCGTTGATAAGCCTTCATTATTTATTATTTCAGTTTTTCATTACACCGTTTTTTCTTTTTATTAAAAGATTAACTACGAGTAGTAGTGAATACTGATGAACATTGATTGTTATATTTTAGCAGTTAAGCGGCATACAAATCATACAGATACTGGTGGTTTTGGATGGTTCAACTTCGGTTGTATTAGCACGGATACAGTCAGAGAGGAAGTAACAACGGTAACAACATAGTAGTAGGGGAGTGGGGGGCACATTTGACATAGGGGCACATTTGACAATGGCTGTTTGTCACACAAGATTTGAATTTTACCGCGATTTCGGTAAAATTAGATGATTTGTAACCTGCACGGTTTTCACCTGGAATGGTTCTTCTTCACAATACAAAAACACGAAATCGCGGTAAAATTCAAATCTTGTGTGACAAACAGCCATTGTCAAATGTGCCCCTATGTCAAATGTGCCCCCCACTCCCCTAACGACCCCTAGATATTAAAACAAATTTTATTCAATCATTTGAACGAAACAAATACCACTCCGTAAAAATCTCCAAAATTAATAAAAAAGCGCTAGCTAATAAAAAGGTTGCAGTAACTACATTTTCAATATTTTTCTTCTTCAGGTGAACAATCAGAAACACCAAATGATGAATCAATTGTTATTAGCATTTTAATAAAGCCTTTAGAACTGACAGCGATATGGACATGTTTTTTGTTGGGCCTTTGTACATCCCACACTCCCAAATTAACCTGACGATTTGAATTGTGTTCACCAGATAAACCAGAATATTTCTGTACAATCGAACGAATTACGATTGGGATACATGATTCTATTGGTTTATTATTTTCAATAATCAACTTTGGAATCGACCAAGAAAAAAAATTTTAACACCCCCTCAAAATTTGTTGGTTTACGTTTCAAGGTACGTAGAATCCAAAAATCGAATACAAATTTGGCCGTACGTACGCCGTACGCGACACTATCTCCACTCAGCATTGACCGATTTTCATGAAATTTGGTAAGGTGCACCGGGGCAAGTGGAAGTGGGTTTTGCACAAAAAAATCTTGATACTACAGTAAAATCTGGTGAAAGCCTTCAAATGAGCTGAATTTTTTACTGAGGCTTGCACTAACCATTCTCTACAAAATGTAAAAGCCGTTTCGCGTTCGTAATAATCTATGACAGCGATATTGAAATTTTCTTTAAAAAATCGTTGCATTCCACTTACCCCAGGGTTTTCCGAATTCAAGGGGTAAGTGGATCACAGAAGTTATTTGCCACAAAATGCGTCTAAAAATGTATGATATGAGTGGGAATGATAGCATATCAAGTAAAACACCAAGAAAAGCCATTGTACATTGATTAAAAAATATATTTTCAATTTTAGAGTTAATTCAACATGCTACATGTTGGCAACTCGTGCAAGTGTCGCCATAAAGACTTGGAATTAAGCTTATCACATTAAAAATCACAGACCAACGTTCAATCACAAAATTATCGTTGGATCTTAAGAATTAAGTAGGTTGATACAAAAATAGTATGAACAATATTTATGAGCAAAGAGAACGCTCTTCTTAAATCTAGAATAGCCTGTAGGCGCACGTGCCTGTTCAGGAATCACAGGACAAATTCAGTCTAATTGCAGAGATCCGATAAGTATGTCGAAAAAGGAATGTAAAATTATAATATTTATCAGTCAGATTATCACAAATGGGTAAAATCTTAATGCCTTCGTAACTGGCAATCATACAAACAAAAATATTTTAAAACGAAACAACTGACTGCAACGAAATTAAAAAATTAAAATGGTGAACAGAATTGAACAAAATTTAAACATTAAAATGGTTAACAGAAAACGCTTGAATGAAGAGTAATAGACACAAAGAGAACTACAGTTGTTCTATCTTAAAATCTTCGCCTATTCTATCTTAAAACCGTCGAAGGTGACAGGAAACCTGAATCTCCCCCTTTTGTCGCCAATAGGTGGGGGTAAAAATCTTAAAATTTCACTCTCGTTTACCATTGATTTGTCCTCAGCTTGGGGCCAATAAAAAATGTCGTCTCCCCTTTTCTTCCTAGCAAATCTGACCTCTAGACAAGGATCGATTCCAATAACCTGACCCACATAAATTTTGATTCCCCTATTCAAGGAAAATTTAACCATAACCCAATCTTTGGGTGAGGGTTTCTGGTTCTGTATTGAGTTCAAGAAAACATGTTCTTCTTCATCCTCTTGCACCTCCTCCTCCATGTCAAAGTCCTCGTCTGAGGAACTTACAGGACTGAACACATCATCTTCACTTTCTTCATCAGATGCTTCTTTCTTTCGCTCCTTCTTACTCTTCAACTGCCTTTGCTTGCTCTTCTCAGTTTTTCCATCCTTCTTTTCATTGTTATTTTCATCTTCATTCTTCTTTGTTCCAAGTGACTGCTTTTTTCTCATTTTCGTTTCGTTCGCTAGCTTTTTACTCTCTTCTTCAAGCTTTCTTTCTATAACTTCTTTGGACGTGATTACTTCAGCTCCAGGGCAAATTCGTTTCCGTGCTGATTTGGCTGGAACTGTTTGCCTGAGTTTCTCCAGCAATAGGTGTTCAAATGACACTGCACCCAAGAAGTCACCGGAAGTAGAAAGCATCCTTGAGGTTGAAGGGAGAGGAGCCTCACTAAAATGGCTGACTGACTGTGGAGGGTCATGGACGAATTCGGTGGATGTAGAGGGCTTTGGTGAAGACGTAGAGACTGGGAAGAACTCTTGTGGAGATGGTGGCAATTGGTCATGTAGGAGAGAAGATGACAATAGAGGCAGTTCCCTGGAACCATCTTGATCAGCATTAGGCTGCAGTTGACTGCTACTAAGAGCTGGTGTAATGGACCCTGGAGTTTCTACTTGATCTATTGAGGGTATAGCTGTGGCTTTAAATGCATTCCATCTCCTTAAGGCTTCAGGTTCGAACTTTTCATCAGGAATCACTTTGGGATTGTGGGGAAATATTCCACATTTTCGGAAACCGCTAACCATATTCTGTGGAGGCGCTACACCCCAGATACCTGATATGATTCGGGAAAAAACATCCTTGGGCAATTTCTGGCCATAGTGGTTTCTCTGCCATTTGATCAGTTCTTCATCCCAAGCATGCTTCAAGGGACCAAATACTGCCACGTCCATGGGCTGCAATATGTGAGATGTATGAGGTGGCATTTTTAAAATAATTATATTTTCCTCAACTGCTTTGTTGACAATATCAAGGCTCAAATGAGTTTTGTGGCCATCCAAAATTAGAACAACAGGTCGATGAGGACCAATATTGTTGATAAAGCTTTTGGAGAACCAATTTAAGAAAATGGAGCTCTCCATCCAACCATTTTGTGAGGCAGCATAGGTCATCCCAGAGAATTCATACTTGGAATCGGCAACCCACTTATCCCACACATTTTTGCCCTTGAAAATAATTAAGGGTGGAAGTTTTTCACCAGCTGCATTTCCCCCCAAAAGTACAGTGTGGTTTTCTCGACCAGGTCCGCTAGTGGCTCTATGGCTGGGAGCATTTTTAGTGCCCACCACTTTGACTTTTTGGGGATCCAAACAAAATGAAGACTCGTCTACATTGTAAATTTGAGTAGGGGGTAGCCCATCAGTGACACTGAGCAGTAAGTCAAAATATTCATTGATGGTGAATGGGTCAACCGCCTTCTTTCTCCTAACTTCAACGGCTTGAGGTTTCTTGAGGCTGAGGTTATTCCGTTTACAGAATGCAGTGAAAAAATCGTCCCCAGGAATACCATCTTTGAAAGGAGTCCGTATTTTATTTACTAAGATATACTGTCCCAATGTCCCTAGAAATTCCTTTTTGGATAAACCAAAACCCCACTTGTTCATGGCCTGAACACTTTTTGTAAATTTTTCCTCCTCCTCTCTTGTGAACACAGTTCTTCTGCCCCCAGTTGTGCTCTTTACACCCATCTGTTTCTTATATTGTTTGAAAAGCGTAGGGTAGGGAATGCTGAATACTCTTGCAGCTGCAGCCAAAGTTAAGAGCTCCTTTCTAACAGCATCTATAGCTTTTTTCAAGACTTCTTTCGAGTACGGAGGTGGTGGCCTCTTCTTCTGGTAGTTCCTTACCATTTCTGTTCAGCAAAATAAAATAAAAACAGTAAGTACAAACAGTACAAAACAGTAAGTAAAAACACTAACAAAAATTGCAGCTATTGAAGCTATGAAATGAAAACAAGGGGTACCTAATGAAAACAAGTGGATCATGCTGCTCTGACGTATTCCACTTACCCCGAGTTTGGAAATGAATGGGGTAAGTGTATTAAACCAAATTACTCTCAATAAAGTCTGAAAATACCCCCAACGACAATTTCCACACTTAATTAGAGATATAAGCTACCACTTACCACAAAAATCATCCTAACAAATTGATCCTGGCCCACGTTTGGCTCCTCCAACGAAACTGATTACACACTTTGATAAGAGTGAAAAAAACATGTCTCAGGAAAATCACTGCAGCTAACTCCAGAGACATCAGCTGTGAGTTTCATGCCATGTGGCCACTTTTTGAATAGTCAAATGAAGCAATGACGGCACTTTGACCTACATCCTTACACTTTTGGACCAGTAGGTACCAATTATTCCACTTACCCCGAAAATCCACTTGCCCCGGTGCACCTTATGTAGGCTTCATTTGGAGTCTAGTTGTACCCCGAAGATTTTGGTTGATGTAGGTCACTTCTAAGGGTCGAAAAATGAATTTTGAAATTTTGAAAACGCCCTAACTCAAAAAATGTTGATATAAAGGTATTGTTTTTCTACCAATTTAAGATAGTATAGAATTTTTAGAATGTTTTGAGACCACGCGGAGCCCTGTAGGACAAACCGATCGCTCCCTATAGGGATTCTCGTATACGAGAATTTAGAGGTTGGGCGTAAGATAAATCACAAACAAACACGAGTGTGAATCGCAAAAGAGGCCTAATCTCCGTTCAAATTAAAGCTGACCGAAACGCGATCAATGCTTTGCAGACGAGTGATCTATATAGAAAAATAATAAACCATAGTGTAATCATTTTCAGCGTTTTTAAAAAATGCATTTCTAAATAATTTACAATGGCGAGAAGAATTTATCGGAAAGTACGAGTAAATTGTAAAAATGACACGTGAGTTATTGAGATAATTTTTCATATTGAATCATTAAGAATTCGTGGTGATTAGGCTAATGAAGCAACACATTGACACTGCTTCGAACAGTCGCGAACGAATTTATGTAGACATAATAACACCGCGGAATAATCCATTTTCAATCATGGCGAACCCTTCATTTGCTTAAACACGTAGTAGCCTTTTGTCAGGTTTCTTTTTTCCCATTTAATCAGATTACCCCTTAAATTATCCTTTTTTTTCCTCCACTCAACCCCCATTGAATCTGCCCTTTCGCTCAAATTACCTCACAATGGGGCGGGCGACCTCACAATAGAGTAACTGCCGCTTAATTGGCGTCTCGGCTCTTCACTAATCTCCCATGTTTTACTCCCCGCTTACTGGGAGAAAACGAACTCATTTCCAACGGCTTTGCCCGCAAAGTCTGGAAGTAAACTTTTCATTTTCTAGGACTCGTCTTACCTTCAACGCATGCTCAAGATCAGGTGCTGGTTGGTTGTATCTTGAACCTTGATAATACTCGTATTACACAACTCTCTTCAGCGGGGATGAACCGCAGCTCGATACTCACGTTTGCCTCACAATTTTCTCCACTTTTGTACTCTCTTGGTTCAAAGGCAAAAGAATCTTCTTCTAAGATATATTCCCACACTGTGATGCGGTTTAAAGGTGTTATTAAGCTTCGGTATATATTATTTCCATATTATACGCTCATGATTATGTTTTAGTCGTACTTAAAACAATCTTACCTTTTTGGTGTCCGTTACAATTTTTTACCTCATATTCAAGTGTTACCGATCTTTTAATACATCAAATCCAGAAGTACTGTTTTGAGGAAACCGAATTGTTTGGGGCTCATTAATTTATTCCCAAAATATGGATGCAAATAGTTGTTGAAAAACAACAATAACAACAATATATACCGAAGCTTAATAACACCTTTAAACCGCATCACAGTGTGGGAATATATCTTAGAAGAAGATTCTTTTGCCTTTGAACCAAGAGAGTACAAAAGTGGAGAAAATTGTGAGGCAAACGTGAGTATCGAGCTGCGGTTCATCCCCGCTGAAGAGAGTTGTGTAATACGAGTATTATCAAGGTTCAAGATACAACCAACCAGCACCTGATCTTGAGCATGCGTTGAAGGTAAGACGAGTCCTAGAAAATGAAAAGTTTACTTCCAGACTTTGCGGGCAAAGCCGTTGGAAATGAGTTCGTTTTCTCCCAGTAAGCGGGGAGTAAAACATGGGAGATTAGTGAAGAGCCGAGACGCCAATTAAGCGGCAGTTACTCTATTGTGAGGTCGCCCGCCCCATTGTGAGGTAATTTGAGCGAAAGGGCAGATTCAATGGGGGTTGAGTGGAGGAAAAAAAAGGATAATTTAAGGGGTAATCTGATTAAATGGGAAAAAAGAAACCTGACAAAAGGCTACTACGTGTTTAAGCAAATGAAGGGTTCGCCATGATTGAAAATGGATTATTCCGCGGTGTTATTATGTCTACATAAATTCGTTCGCGACTGTTCGAAGCAGTGTCAATGTGTTGCTTCATTAGCCTAATCACCACGAATTCTTAATGATTCAATATGAAAAATTATCTCAATAACTCACGTGTCATTTTTACAATTTACTCGTACTTTCCGATAAATTCTTCTCGCCATTGTAAATTATTTAGAAATGCATTTTTTAAAAACGCTGAAAATGATTACACTATGGTTTATTATTTTTCTATATAGATCACTCGTCTGCAAAGCATTGATCGCGTTTCGGTCAGCTTTAATTTGAACGGAGATTAGGCCTCTTTTGCGATTCACACTCGTGTTTGTTTGTGATTTATCTTACGCCCAACCTCTAAATTCTCGTATACGAGAATCCCTATAGGGAGCGATCGGTTTGTCCTACAGGGCTCCGCGTGGTCTCAAAACATTCTAAAAATTCTATACTATCTTAAATTGGTAGAAAAACAATACCTTTATATCAACATTTTTTGAGTTAGGGCGTTTTCAAAATTTCAAAATTCATTTTTCGACCCTTAGAAGTGACCTACATCAACCAAAATCTTCGGGGTACAACTAGACTCCAAATGAAGCCTACATAAGGTGCACCGGGGCAAGTGGATTTTCGGGGTAAGTGGAATAATTGGTACCTACTGGTCCAAAAGTGTAAGGATGTAGGTCAAAGTGCCGTCATTGCTTCATTTGACTATTCAAAAAGTGGCCACATGGCATGAAACTCACAGCTGATGTCTCTGGAGTTAGCTGCAGTGATTTTCCTGAGACATGTTTTTTTCACTCTTATCAAAGTGTGTAATCAGTTTCGTTGGAGGAGCCAAACGTGGGCCAGGATCAATTTGTTAGGATGATTTTTGTGGTAAGTGGTAGCTTATATCTCTAATTAAGTGTGGAAATTGTCGTTGGGGGTATTTTCAGACTTTATTGAGAGTAATTTGGTTTAATACACTTACCCCATTCATTTCCAAACTCGGGGTAAGTGGAATATGTCAGAGCAGCATGATCCACTTACCCCTTGTTTTCATTTCATAGCTTCAATAGCTGCAATTTTTGTTAGTGTTTTTACTTACTGTTTTGTACTGTTTGTACTTACTGTTTTTATTTTATTTTGCTGAACAGAAATGGTAAGGAACTACCAGAAGAAGAGGCCACCGCCTCCGTACTCGAAAGAAGACTTGAAAAAAGCTATAGATGCTGTTAGAAAGGAGCTCTTAACTTTGGCTGCAGCTGCAAGAGTATTCAGCATTCCCTACCCTACGCTTTTTAAACAATATAAGAAACAGAGGGGTGTAAAGAGCACAACTGGGGGCAGAAGAACTGTGTTCACAAGAGAGGAGGAGGAAAAATTTACAAAAAGTGTTCAGGCCATGAACAAGTGGGGTTTTGGTTTATCCAAAAAGGAATTTCTAGGGACATTGGGACAGTATATCTTAGTAAATAAAATACGGACTCCTTTCAAAGATGGTATTCCTGGGGACGATTTTTTCACTGCATTCTGTAAACGGAATAACCTCAGCCTCAAGAAACCTCAAGCCGTTGAAGTTAGGAGAAAGAAGGCGGTTGACCCATTCACCATCAATGAATATTTTGACTTACTGCTCAGTGTCACTGATGGGCTACCCCCTACTCAAATTTACAATGTAGACGAGTCTTCATTTTGTTTGGATCCCCAAAAAGTCAAAGTGGTGGGCACTAAAAATGCTCCCAGCCATAGAGCCACTAGCGGACCTGGTCGAGAAAACCACACTGTACTTTTGGGGGGAAATGCAGCTGGTGAAAAACTTCCACCCTTAATTATTTTCAAGGGCAAAAATGTGTGGGATAAGTGGGTTGCCGATTCCAAGTATGAATTCTCTGGGATGACCTATGCTGCCTCACAAAATGGTTGGATGGAGAGCTCCATTTTCTTAAATTGGTTCTCCAAAAGCTTTATCAACAATATTGGTCCTCATCGACCTGTTGTTCTAATTTTGGATGGCCACAAAACTCATTTGAGCCTTGATATTGTCAACAAAGCAGTTGAGGAAAATATAATTATTTTAAAAATGCCACCTCATACATCTCACATATTGCAGCCCATGGACGTGGCAGTATTTGGTCCCTTGAAGCATGCTTGGGATGAAGAACTGATCAAATGGCAGAGAAACCACTATGGCCAGAAATTGCCCAAGGATGTTTTTTCCCGAATCATATCAGGTATCTGGGGTGTAGCGCCTCCACAGAATATGGTTAGCGGTTTCCGAAAATGTGGAATATTTCCCCACAATCCCAAAGTGATTCCTGATGAAAAGTTCGAACCTGAAGCCTTAAGGAGATGGAATGCATTTAAAGCCACAGCTATACCCTCAATAGATCAAGTAGAAACTCCAGGGTCCATTACACCAGCTCTTAGTAGCAGTCAACTGCAGCCTAATGCTGATCAAGATGGTTCCAGGGAACTGCCTCTATTGTCATCTTCTCTCCTACATGACCAATTGCCACCATCTCCACAAGAGTTCTTCCCAGTCTCTACGTCTTCACCAAAGCCCTCTACATCCACCGAATTCGTCCATGACCCTCCACAGTCAGTCAGCCATTTTAGTGAGGCTCCTCTCCCTTCAACCTCAAGGATGCTTTCTACTTCCGGTGACTTCTTGGGTGCAGTGTCATTTGAACACCTATTGCTGGAGAAACTCAGGCAAACAGTTCCAGCCAAATCAGCACGGAAACGAATTTGCCCTGGAGCTGAAGTAATCACGTCCAAAGAAGTTATAGAAAGAAAGCTTGAAGAAGAGAGTAAAAAGCTAGCGAACGAAACGAAAATGAGAAAAAAGCAGTCACTTGGAACAAAGAAGAATGAAGATGAAAATAACAATGAAAAGAAGGATGGAAAAACTGAGAAGAGCAAGCAAAGGCAGTTGAAGAGTAAGAAGGAGCGAAAGAAAGAAGCATCTGATGAAGAAAGTGAAGATGATGTGTTCAGTCCTGTAAGTTCCTCAGACGAGGACTTTGACATGGAGGAGGAGGTGCAAGAGGATGAAGAAGAACATGTTTTCTTGAACTCAATACAGAACCAGAAACCCTCACCCAAAGATTGGGTTATGGTTAAATTTTCCTTGAATAGGGGAATCAAAATTTATGTGGGTCAGGTTATTGGAATCGATCCTTGTCTAGAGGTCAGATTTGCTAGGAAGAAAAGGGGAGACGACATTTTTTATTGGCCCCAAGCTGAGGACAAATCAATGGTAAACGAGAGTGAAATTTTAAGATTTTTACCCCCACCTATTGGCGACAAAAGGGGGAGATTCAGGTTTCCTGTCACCTTCGACGGTTTTAAGATAGAATAGGCGAAGATTTTAAGATAGAACAACTGTAGTTCTCTTTGTGTCTATTACTCTTCATTCAAGCGTTTTCTGTTAACCATTTTAATGTTTAAATTTTGTTCAATTCTGTTCACCATTTTAATTTTTTAATTTCGTTGCAGTCAGTTGTTTCGTTTTAAAATATTTTTGTTTGTATGATTGCCAGTTACGAAGGCATTAAGATTTTACCCATTTGTGATAATCTGACTGATAAATATTATAATTTTACATTCCTTTTTCGACATACTTATCGGATCTCTGCAATTAGACTGAATTTGTCCTGTGATTCCTGAACAGGCACGTGCGCCTACAGGCTATTCTAGATTTAAGAAGAGCGTTCTCTTTGCTCATAAATATTGTTCATACTATTTTTGTATCAACCTACTTAATTCTTAAGATCCAACGATAATTTTGTGATTGAACGTTGGTCTGTGATTTTTAATGTGATAAGCTTAATTCCAAGTCTTTATGGCGACACTTGCACGAGTTGCCAACATGTAGCATGTTGAATTAACTCTAAAATTGAAAATATATTTTTTAATCAATGTACAATGGCTTTTCTTGGTGTTTTACTTGATATGCTATCATTCCCACTCATATCATACATTTTTAGACGCATTTTGTGGCAAATAACTTCTGTGATCCACTTACCCCTTGAATTCGGAAAACCCTGGGGTAAGTGGAATGCAACGATTTTTTAAAGAAAATTTCAATATCGCTGTCATAGATTATTACGAACGCGAAACGGCTTTTACATTTTGTAGAGAATGGTTAGTGCAAGCCTCAGTAAAAAATTCAGCTCATTTGAAGGCTTTCACCAGATTTTACTGTAGTATCAAGATTTTTTTGTGCAAAACCCACTTCCACTTGCCCCGGTGCACCTTACCAAATTTCATGAAAATCGGTCAATGCTGAGTGGAGATAGTGTCGCGTACGGCGTACGTACGGCCAAATTTGTATTCGATTTTTGGATTCTACGTACCTTGAAACGTAAACCAACAAATTTTGAGGGGGTGTTAAAATTTTTTTCTTGGTCGATTCCAAAGTTGATTATTGAAAATAATAAACCAATAGAATCATGTATCCCAATCGTAATTCGTTCGATTGTACAGAAATATTCTGGTTTATCTGGTGAACACAATTCAAATCGTCAGGTTAATTTGGGAGTGTGGGATGTACAAAGGCCCAACAAAAAACATGTCCATATCGCTGTCAGTTCTAAAGGCTTTATTAAAATGCTAATAACAATTGATTCATCATTTGGTGTTTCTGATTGTTCACCTGAAGAAGAAAAATATTGAAAATGTAGTTACTGCAACCTTTTTATTAGCTAGCGCTTTTTTATTAATTTTGGAGATTTTTACGGAGTGGTATTTGTTTCGTTCAAATGATTGAATAAAATTTGTTTTAATATCTAGGGGTCGTTAGGGGAGTGGGGGGCACATTTGACATAGGGGCACATTTGACAATGGCTGTTTGTCACACAAGATTTGAATTTTACCGCGATTTCGTGTTTTTGTATTGTGAAGAAGAACCATTCCAGGTGAAAACCGTGCAGGTTACAAATCATCTAATTTTACCGAAATCGCGGTAAAATTCAAATCTTGTGTGACAAACAGCCATTGTCAAATGTGCCCCTATGTCAAATGTGCCCCCCACTCCCCTACTACTATGTTGTTACCGTTGTTACTTCCTCTCTGACTGTATCCGTGCTAATACAACCGAAGTTGAACCATCCAAAACCACCAGTATCTGTATGATTTGTATGCCGCTTAACTGCTAAAATATAACAATCAATGTTCATCAGTATTCACTACTACTCGTAGTTAATCTTTTAATAAAAAGAAAAAACGGTGTAATGAAAAACTGAAATAATAAATAATGAAGGCTTATCAACGATTCCATTAATTGTGCGCCACTTTACACAAACCACTCCAATACCGTTAATGCTGGGTTTTTAGAGTATTAGCCACCTATAGGCAATCTGTGGCATTGGGAGAGTATTAACGCGCCCAACATGAAGTTCAATGGTTAATCTGGATAACATCTGGCCTCCTCAATATTTCAGGAGCGTTCAACATAGCTGCGCCGATTTGTGGGAAGATTACTCGCCAGATAATCGCGGAACCCTATGGAACTGGAATTATTTATTCAGGGGTTCTAAAATTAACGATATAATCGAACCGGCGGATATTAATTGACGGGTCCTGTAATATTCAGAGGGTTTCGCTTGTTGGAGCAACGTTGTTTCCTTGAAATGCGGTGGTGCGAATCATGAGTTTGAGGTCACATTAATTCCTGATTTATATACTTCTTGCTCCTTCGTGAGGGTAAACATTTAGTTCTTGTTTTTATAACTTAACTGATTTCCCCTCATAATCGATCTTCTTTTATGCCGCAATAATCTTTGTTAGCTGTTATCATGAAGGTACACAATTGCACAGGTGACGTCAAAACTACCTCCATGAGATCTTCCTCCATGCCACTCATTTGGCAGAGGACACACTGTATCATTTTCTGCTGGAAATCATACGGTCCTGCCTGCCCCTAGCGGTCATCCTTGTTATACTGACAGGTGATAACCGTGCGACTGTTACCATCTATTTCAACCCCACGACATTGGAACTCAGTCAAGATTCACTCTAGTTGAGTTCTCCCGCTTTCTCTCTCCATCAATCTACTTTTCACCCAAAAATGTTCAGGATGAAATCACATTATCGTGTACCCTGAAGCCTCCGGGAACGGATCTAATCGTTCAGCCTCATCTCCTTAAGGGACCGCGTGAACAGTTCGCTCTTCTTGCCCACATACTCGTATTTACATGGAAGGTGTGTAAGCTGACGATTGTTATGCGTTATGTCACGATGACTCATTGGAGGCAACAAGAGAACTCCAGGAACTCTTTGAGGCTTGCTTGAGACTCTTGCTGGGTCAATGGTGTATGAGACGGAAAAGTAAAAATCAACCCTCTCAAATTCTGTTGTGTCACATAGACGTACAATTTGAAATATGATCCTGATATCTCGATCCTTTTTCTATGGTAATGGTGACGACATCGAAGCATCCAATTCAATTCAATTCAATAAAAATTAACCAAGCATGTCTCTTGTATGAGCTATACAGGCATCTTCTCAGCTAACAGGTTAAAACGAGAAAGTAGAGTAAAACGCTCATTACATTATGAATCAATCCGGCGATGACGTGAAGAGGTACAAGTAAGACTAAATTTGTATAGCTTTTATCCATATGATACGAGATTACGTAAGTTTCAATTGTTTTGCTATTTTGTTGTGTTGCTATTATATTATATTTTGATTTGTTATTATGAATATTATTAATTTATTATGTTTTTTCCCTTTAAACTGGAGGAACGATGGGATTTTTATCCGTGGTGTGGTGTATTCTCTGGGTTGTCTTCATTCTTCAACACAAACCAAAATTATTCATATCGCATATCATCCGCTTTCATGTTCGTGAAATCATTTTACTTACGCCTCTCTCGTTTTATAGCGTTCAAGTTGTTTAAGATCAATTCTGAAACGCGACAGGAGCCCAGCGTCACTCCAAACTGCATAGTTGGGTTGGCTGAGGTGTAGTTAAATATTAATGTACCCCGAACGCCTGCAGAATCCTCCGACCCACTCTGCTGCCTCCCATCAACTTCCTTATCTTCTCTGTTGATACAAGTCCCTCGGGCACTTGAAGCGTCACAACTTTCTCAACAAGTTTACAAGCGCCTGCCGATATCTGGTCCAGAAGCTGGCGCTTATCTCAGCTCCTCTCGATCCGCCCTGGACTGACGTGTTGAAGAAAAATGTCCCATCGTTTCTTGCACCACCGTATCTCAGCTTCCTCCCATCAATCAGGAAAGATGAATTGGTGAGAACGTAAAACCATACTTATTCGTCACGTCCGACAGTAACTCTTACCTCGTATTACTTTCATCTGATTATTGTTCACTTTCTGTCGTTGTCACCACCTTGTCGAGTTCAGTAGCCAAGCGCTTTCACAGTGAAATTACTACCATCTGGTTCCCAGGAATGGTTAGGAATGGTTCATCGTATGTTAATGATGAACTTTTTAACCTCCCCCTCCTCCGCCTCTTTAAAATGTTGTACGGGTAGTACCTTGGTATTATTTCCCGAGTCTCTCTGTAAAGTTATGCCGCGTGACGTTCATTCACAATTCATTTTTTTCCCAAGAACCCTCACGAATTAACTTTTCATTTGGAAGAGCCGTTTAAAGGCTCTTATTACTGTACCTATTTGCGGCAGCTGCGGATGTTGTAGAATTAGAATTTGGACCAACGAAAGTTCCAGTGACGTAGCAAGAATTCATGAGCAAATTTTCAAAGAATATTAAATCCAATTTTTAGTAACTTCAAAATATAAAATGTTCTCAATTTCTAATGGGATAGGTATCCTTATATGAAAATTACGCTGATACCGAATGTATCCACGCAATATGATACTAGAAGGCCCACGATTTCATAACGATTCTTTACGTCCACTGTGCACCGGTCAGTTTTACGGTAAATTCTTCATTATATCTTGACAACAGTTTTTCGAATTTCGAGTTCCAGAATATCCAGAAAAGATATTTTTTAGGAAGTGAGTCCGATCGTTTAGTGCTAACGAAGTAATTGCGCAATGAATTTGGAAACAGCGTTGGGAAAAGTGTGTCCGCGATAGCAGATGTTGTTTGAGTCAGTCATTTCCATTGTCTCTCGAATTTCATTTTGTTCTCTCCAAAATACTTAATTCATTACGAGTTGATGTTTCGTTAACTAACTGTAAACTTTCACCAACTGAGCGTGAGTGTTTAGGCGAACAAAAAATTACGACTTAGTACTTCAAAAACAACCTAGGACTGCCAACAATCAAGAAATGATAAGTGGGCACTTTTATCAATCGACAGAAACGTACCTATATTGTAAAATGAAACTTGAAAAAATTTGAAACCAGGAGGGTAGTCATGAACTGTACAGGTGGGCAAAAAATTACATTGTTGGGTTGCACAATTCATTCCTATACCGTTCATCAAATTTTTTATTACATGCAGTTGATAGAAAGAAAAAACGCTGCAAATTATTACACAAAGGTTTATTATTTTTCTATATAGATCACTCGTCTGCAAAGAACACGGCTTTGCCATTGTTACCACACGCCAACATGAAGAAAAACATCGATTGCATTTCGGTCAGCTAAGATTTGAATGGGGATTAGGGCTCTTTTGTGATTTATCGAAAGTCCAACCTTTAAGTTCTCGTAGGGAGCGAACGGTTTGTCCTACAGGGCTCCGCGTGTTCTCTAAAAATTCAATACTATCTTAAATTGATGGAAAAACAATACCTTCTCATCAACATTTTTTGAGTTAGGGCGTTTTCAAAATTTCAACCTTTATTTTCCAACCCTAAGAAGTGACCTACATTAACTAATAGCTTCGGGGCACAACTAGACCTCAGATGGAGCTCACATAACAAATTCCATGAAAATCGGTCAATGCTAACTGAGGAAAGTGCCGCTTACGGCGGACGGACGGCAAAAATTTTATTGGGTTTTTGAATTCTACGCACCTTAAACGTAAACCATCAAATTTTGATGGGGGGGGGGGGGGGGGGTGAAACAATTTTTTATACATCGCTTGTGCTGTTATCTGCAGCCACTCATCGACTTCTTTCCTAGAGAGCTGACTGTTTTAGTTTATTAATTTCATTCCTTGATTGTAAAGCCACGCATTTTCTTATCCATCCATCGCATGTGTTTTCATAACACCTATTCCGGACACCTATTCACCGAAAAAGTTTCAAGTTTTCGGAAAGCAGAAGCGTGTAAAGTAACGACTCGATCCTTCCCGATGTTGTATTGGCTCATGCTGTGTTCCTAAACTACCTTTCATCCTATTGAAACTGTTCTCCATTCAATCGATCAGGCGAGCTATCAGGTCCACTGATTGGATTTCAAATTGGTCAAGAAACCGTTTGATTGATGAAAGTGTAATTTTCATGATCCATTGTTTCGAATTCCTATAACTAGATAACTGAACTAGATTGGGAGAGATGAACCATCGTTTGCTGATAAATAATAATGGATATTCATAATATAGGTGGGGAGAGGGATATTTGATTATGGTACTAATTGGAATCTTTGAGTTTGAGTTCTTTTTCATTCCTAGAAGGTGTCCAAAATCCAAGGATATGTGATTTATAGTACATTTACAGTGAACTATTGCGAATTAAGGAGTATAGAACTCATTACCAACAGCTGAATCAGACAGCGGTGCTGGGGAACTGGCCCATCTCAAGCGCTAGTGTACTCGTATACGACGAACAAGAATCAACAATCGAATAATGCAGCCAACTAATGAAGAACAAGCCAGGTTCTGGAGAAGGAAAACCCTGTTTGGGTGGCAGATCTTTTTCGAGTCATAAAATACGATGTGTGATTGTGACGGGACCCTCGTAGTTCAGAATTGGATAGCAAAAATGTTTCTCCTTTCTGATGTAGACTAGCTAGAAGGATTGAAGGTGTTGGGTGCACCTCCGCACTAGAGCGGGTCATTTCCCTGCTACCATTAGTCTGTCTGTATAAAATGTCCCCAGTATAGATTAAACTCTTCTTAAGTACGGACATGTTCGTGATTTATTTTTCTTTCTTTCTTTTGGATAAGTAGGTGTTTAATGAGTTGATCTACAATAATGTGCGTGATTTTTCTCCCAGTTACTATACTTTCTTTCGTGGGAAATTTATCGCTGATTCCAAATATATCCCAAATATGTTCCCATTCCTAAAATTGACAATTTGCGTTTTTTGAACGAAACATTGTTTTTTAATGGTTAAGGAGAATGGGGCGAGAAGAAGGGAAGTTGGACTAGACCCCAAACTAAAGTTATACTATCCTTTGTGGACCCCAACTAGCCTCCATGGTTTTGAAGTTCTAAGAATTCTACCTTTCTGATATTGTCTGGAAGATCTTTTCATGTGAAGTGCCTGTCGTTCGTCCCTTTTTCTTCATTCTGACAGCTACCTGATACTACCTAACACAATTTTGACTCAAATGGAGCATCCTGTACAGAAATTACTGATATTTGTTCCGTTTAAGGGGGCGCGGGACTCAGTGGTTTCCCTTATCTTCACGTTTTCTCTGTGAGTGTTCATTTTTTCCTCTCAAAAAAAATTTCTAAATTCATTAAATAATTAATACTTCATACATACGGGCCAAAATGTCCAAAAAATTGAAATTTGAAAAAAATAGAAAATTTATTTTTTAATTAAAATTTGTTTTTTATAAAAACTCTTCGTAGGGAAGATTTTGGGAGACTAAAACCTCTGAAAATTCAAAGAGGACAATTCTAACTTGTAAAATCACGGAGATTACGTGAAGACAAAGTTCCGTGATTTTGAAAGAAGTGCGTTAAAAGAGGCCCTGGTTTCATGCGCTACCTGCAGGCGTAAGGAGAACTACAGTGCACCTCTGACCCACCGGGAAACGGGTGACCAAGAAGGCGGTTATTTTTCTACCCCTTCAATCTCAATATCGTAGTAAACATTCATGGACTCCTGGACCCTGTATCCCTGGACCGGGCCTCCACCCCTTTCACCACCCATCGCCATGCAAACAATAGGTAGCCATACACGAGCAGATATCTGCGACAGATTTGGTCGCCCGATCTCATCTGACAGATATCGCTAACGATCTGGAGTGACCGATGAGATCGGTCGTTGCCCCTTAACACGAAAAACTTATCGGCCGATCTTTCATGCCCGAGATCTGTCACCTGCCCAGTGCCCGATGTCATCTGTTCGTTTGTGGGATAAAATCTGACAGATTCAGGTCTGTCACCGACGTTCGTCTGGCAGACTCGAGTTATCGGTCGAGTCCGAAATTTTTTCCAGATCGGTCACACATTCCGTAAGTTGATGCCATGGGGTTAGTGAATTAGCCGTTGTAAATTAGCGGCTTTTGCGGCGGGTATTTTTTTTTTTTTTTTTCATTGCCCATAAACGTGTGTCTTTGTGGTCTTATAACAACAAACTTCATGATTCTTCCTAATCATACCGTGTCCGTTTCAAAGAAGGAGGTGATACTGTAGTAGAGGTTCCTATTAGTGTGAAATCTTTTTTATTCCTGTATGGGATCGGAAGAAGAAAGTTTGAGATTCTTCAGCGATATTAAAAATGGTGGGAGGAGCACCTACAAATATGAGAGGAAAGCATACTAATCGTCCCGAAAGAAGCTATTATGGACCATATTGATGGCTAAGAGACAACATGACATGTTGTGATATCATATGTGATATGATATACCTACATCACATTGTGATATGAAAATTCTATTGGTTTCAGGAGAATGAAAAACCTCTTCTATTTAGCTTGCTTTGGATCTGTATAAAAGGTAGCTAAACGTGTTGATAACACTTGTTGTCTCCACTGTTGTTCATAACAAGTGTTGCTAAACTTGAAATTAAACATTTCCAGTGGTTCGAACTAAAAAAAGGACCACAGCACTAGATTTCCACTCTTTTCATATCACACGTTGTCTCTTAGCCATCGATATTCCATCGTTCAAATGAGGAGGCTCTCATTACTCTTCGATAGATTCTTCTAAAACGTATTTAGGGTAAAACAAGCTGATGGCCTTAAAGTCAGATAGCGGACTGACATCAAACTTCTATGACGCATTTCACAAACCTCTGACTAGCAGCTAGAATTATTAGAAGGGAGGCTGCATCTTCGTCCTACGGGATTAGTCCAGTTTCCCATCCCAACCCAAATTCATTCCAGCCTCTTTAAAAACTCTTGAACTGGGAAGGAAACGAAAAAAAAACTCGATAATTATTGAAGAAAATTATTGGCATCTTCCCTCTCACTCGCATACATGTGGTCCACCAAGGTCTTAAAGAAAGATGCTACCAATGCCCGAAAATACCAACTCATACAAGAATGTTTTCTCCAGTTTATTTTGCCAGAGTTCATTTACTTTTTTTCATTAAAACTACGGAAATCATCCTCTCAGTCGTGATATCTCCATCGAACATATACATATTTCTCCGTTATTTCTCTCCACTGTGCAAAATACTGACAGTTTTCTCTAACTTTTGTTTTTTTTCACTCTCGTCCGCCATTCGCCGCGAAGGCATGTGCTTCGAAGTCTCCTCAAGCCGCATTTACGGCCTCTGAGCGGGGTAACCTTATCATCAAACATGAATACAAATGCCCACATTGCCTATCGGCATTCCCTTTTCCTCTGCCACCCCGCGGGCCGCCTACACGCCGTTGTGTCTGCAGTTATACTCCACCTGCGTTGGAAGTAACTTTTTATAAAGAAAGAAGACTCTGAGAAGATCTTGACAATCTCCTCTCAGTGATAGCATTTTACACTTGATCCGGTCACAATGAGTTGAAATTTATCTTGGAAGATTTACAGTTTAACCCGCATATCGCTGCAAAGTGTATCCGCGTCTGGAAAAAATGATGGCAATTAGGCAGGTGGCAAGCTTTGACAACTATCAGAATTTCTTCACAAATGTACGCGAAATCAGACGTTTAAGTTGTGTGAAGATTAAGTTTGAAGGTTATAATTGTTATGCATGAAATGTAGAAAACCATGAAATTCGTAGAGGATCATCCGAGGCATAATCCTCACAATCTGTGAACATTTTTCCGGAAACATATATGAAAACTGCAGGTGTTATGTTTGTTACACCCATTTGAAATTGCTAATGATAGAACATTCACGGTGTCATTCACAGGGCATCCTCAGAGCTTTGGTCACCATGTTCCCTCAAGTGTAGGTAGTGAGAAAGGTGGATTTTACGTCTCACACACAGAGAACTATCTAAGGCTCAACCCGCACAATCCCTGAAAAATTCATTGAAATGCGTTTAGGATACTTTTTTCCATAACTAAGATTTGATTTGACTAAAGACGTGAAACCAAAATTGTCCAGGAAGGTCTAAAACATGACAAAGTGAAGTGGAAGTTTTGAAGAATGGAAGTTTCAATTTTTGAGGAAAAGTGAAAACATTGTTCCCACTGCTCTGGTAGACTCGGAAGCAACAACAATTATTATAAATATCTCACCTTCCTCCTGTAGTCTCCGTTTCGAACTCAACTCTCGCCATGCCAATCGAAGAACCGGAAGTTCCTCCCTCTCCTTTCTAGAACCCTCTAGAGCCCGAATTGTTACAAAAGGGCTCTAAATGATTCACGAGGAAATTACTCAATCAAACCATTCCCTCTCGGCCTCTTCTCTTTTATGCTGACTGCAGAAGGTAATTCGCCGCCTCCTTGAAGCTATCAGACCGCCTCCCGGTTCACCAGAGCTTGTAGACGACTTTTTAGTATCTCTCCCCTGACCCCTTAGCTCCGGCCTCCTATAACTATTTTAAAATACGAGGGACTAAAAGGGTTATTAATGACATTTTTATAAAGGGCGTTAAGGCTGCTCGAGGGTGTGGAGAAGAAAAATTGCTCCGGGAAAAAATCTTATTACGTAAGGCCACATTTTATTCGAACAAATATCGTAGGTTGTAAAGTTTACATCTTTTCTCCACTTCCAAAGGCCCATCTCGCCAAGATCTCGTCTTTCACCAGTCAGTTATGAACTCCGGCCTTCAATTGAAAGTATTCAAAATTAACTGTATAGGTAACATATTTTTTCATCTTCCATTGTGGGTCGGATCCTTTATTGTTCGAAGAAAATATATTAAATATTTAGCGCACCTTTTTATCAGGAATACCAGACGAATACTCTTATTGTTAGGCAATCTCAAAAGTATTGGAAAACACGTTGTTAAGTAATGCATGGATTCCAGGCGACGTCCCATTGGATTAGCATTAGGTCGATTTAAACCAGTTGGTAAGCGATAAAACTTGAATTTTTCTTTATTTTCCTCCTGTACAAAACTGTTTTACTTAATGTAATTTAGTTAGAATTTCGTGTAAGAAATTGTGGTCTCCCCTCCCCCACACCTCCTTATCCACCATAACATTTCTAGTGACATGCAAGCCTCGATCTACAATACCCAACATGCGAATTTAAGTTCAACCCCCCCACCAAATATAACACCACCAGTCTGGCACCAAAGCGGTCATACGTCATATCGTTGCACTTTCATCTGTTAGTTTTATTAGGCTGTCCGTAGTCAAGATGAACCACACAAAAACCAACGAAATATCCGGTTTATGGTGTCCTGGCAAAGGGTGGCACGACTGATTTGGTCAATGGAGGCACAAAGAATAATTCTCAAAAAACCAGAGTTATATCAATAATGCCTCTTCAATTTCAAAGTTTGGGTACAATTAGAAAACTATAAATAAAGGATCCGAATTATTGAAAAATCTTATATTTGCGAATATTATCCCCCACTCGCCCCCTCCGCTAATTTCGATGCTCTGGTGAAATAATATGTAACTCGGAAGTTATCTGAGTAGAACAAAAAAAAAAAAAAAAAAGAAACGCGATTCGGCTGGAAATTGAGGCCTGGGGAGAGTACACAAAATTATGCCCGAAAACCCAAGTTTTTTCAGCATTGAGCCCCCCTTCCTCTCCCCCCCCCCCCCTTAATAGGAAAAATTCGAAATTACGGTGACGTAATGTACAACTACACAGATTTCAGCGTCGAAAAAAAAAGAACCACGAAAATCGGTTGACAACTAAGGCTGGGCGGAGTGCACAAGATTTTGTCACACACACATACACACAGACATTCACCTATGGTTTTTTCATGGATTTGGATTCAGAATTGGTATTTAGGTACAAGTGACATTGCTGTTCACAAGTTGAAGAGTTTTGGGGTTTTCCCCAACTATTCATTAAACTTTTTTGACTGATTCTGGCCAGTTATTCATACCAAACTACCATTCGCCACCACCCAGATACTAATAAGGGAGAAGTTCATTTATGTACACAGTACATCACGTAGTGGCATTGTAACACATGAGTGCGGATGAAAGAACGGTTGAAACTTTTGGTTTGAGCTCAACGTTATAAAGCGTCAGATGAAAGAGAGAGGGAGAGAGTGAAGGGGTTCTTGTAGAGCGAAATGTGAAGACTCTTGTGTAGGATTTGCAAATGAGAATCTGTAGCAAAGGTATGTGGGGAAAGAGCGGGCGCGCTCCGTGGCTGTGGTCTAATTTTGAGCAAAACCCTTTCAACTCGGTAAACTTCAACCAAAGGTGATTTTACTCAACAACTTAATCTGACTGGAGGCACACGGTCTGTGTTGCATTCATTTCACGCTGCTTCGCCTAGCGTAATTGCCTCCATGTAGCGGTTAGTGTTTTATCGCAAGCTATCCCGACCTGAAGAGGATCAGCTGGTTACACGAGAGCTTCCTCAATGTATGGGCAGATACTGGAATGTTGGATGTTGGGCTTTTAGAATAGAGGCGTTGAATACTCGTCTTTACCTATGTGTGGTTGTTTAAAAAAACAATTACAACAAAGCCAAAACTGGCACGAAAATCTTCAAAAAATTAACCAAAAGGTGACACACGGTGTTGACGCCTATCCAAACAAAATCGGTAGGTAGTGAAGTGATTGTGATTGAACTCTGGACACGGCAATACCTCCTCCTACCATCACCAACGAGGACCCATCCAGTCCTTCCTACCTCCGCCAATCAGTTCGCTCCACAGAGTACATGAGACAGCTCAGTTTTCGCCAGGAAAAAAACAACCATTTTCGCCTGCTTCTTTCTCCTCTCGGCCACCTTCCTGCGTTTCTGGATGTTGATTCACATCCCTCTCCGAAGTTTGGATTCCACTTCACTTGACCGAATTTCCGTCATCTCTTACCGTCGTCAGTCGATGTAAGTCCCCATATCCTAAATTCGGTGTGGAAACTAGACCTATTTCCGACCACATGGCACTCACCTGCCTGTACCTACTTGTGTTTCAGCTTTTCTTCCTCAGAAAAGCAGTACCACACACACCAAGCAAATTTCCAGTGAGTTGCTGCCCTAGTGATCTAAAGATTGATTCGACAATCTTCTTCTTCCTGCAACACCTTCATCCCGGTCAGACAATTTATAACTATTAATTAACCACCGAACGATTGTTAAAATTTTTAATTTTATTCTTTAAACTACCATAAAGGAGCTCCTAGGTAGGTAGGGCCTTTTCTTTTTAATATAATCAAGACATGAGTTAATTGGTTTCATTCTTTCAAAATAAACCCCTTCTCTGTCGCAACACACGGTGTGGAGTAGATATTTACAACACTGGTGTTGACAGAACCTCGTTTATCTAACATTAATTACCACACAGATTATTGGGATACAGAGACGAACCCTCGATATTGAGGACATCATGAACTTATTAGCAAGAAATACAGACAGTGAGATATTTGTGACATGTTATGAAGAAACTACCTTTAGCAGCCAACATTTTGTTCTGTGATGTTTACTTCAATCTAGAAGTGGATTATGATAACACCCATGAAATTCATAACTGACTTACACAAACCTTAACGCACCATGGATACTTAAAAATTGAGTACCCAGAAAGAGGTTGAGGAACTGCTCAAGTCCCATCAATGCGCTCGAGGAGTTCCGCATGTCAGGGAGTTCATCGAACGATGAGGAGTTCCTCATCTGATCTTTGAATACCAAAATTCGATTCGGTTCCTCTTGTCTCCTAGGAGTTCCTCGGGTGACGAGTTCCTCAACGCTTACTTGAGAAATGACTGAGAATTCCGCCCGTAGAGTCTCATTCAATCCCAGAAAATTTGATCAAATTCAATTTAGAAGTTGTGGTTGTTACAAAGATTTCACTTTTGGGCATGCTCAGGGTACATTAACCCCCTACTTCAACCTCCCAATCCCCTCACTATAAGCCATCATAACATTTCCCTTTGCCTCAAATTTGAAACCATTTTAAAATCCATGATCTACGATACCCAACATGCTAATTCAACCCCCCCCCCCCCATAATACAGTTATACGTTATAACGTTGGTTTAGGTAGGCAGTCCGTGGAAGATCTCAACTGTACTCAAGATGGAACAGATGACATTCCACGCAATAGGCGGTTTCTGGTGTCCTGGCAAGAATGGTTCGTGAAAATCGAGAGGTATATGAATTATGCTCCCTGGATTTAAAAGCTTGGGTAACAATGGGAAGCCTTAACAGGAATCGAAATATTGAAAAATTCAGGGTGTTTTGCGAAATTATTCTTCACGCAACCACGTTTCATGCTACTTTCTATACGCTGGCGAAGAAATGTGCGATTGGGAAGTAATATGTGTCGAATAAAAAAGAAACACGCAAATCGGTAGAAAATTGACAAGTAGGCAGCTCGCTCTAGACATAGTCAAAATCCACCTTATTTTCAGAAAATAACCCCCCCCTCCCCCTTCTCAGCATTAAACAATACATTCTAAATGCTGGCTGCTGAAATTGAGGTCTGGACACAAGATTATGCTCGAAAATGCGCGTTTTCCTAGATTCAACTCCATTTCCCCCCCTTCAAATGCAAAATTCAAAATTTCGGCGATGTAATGCACAACTAGATATATTTCTGCGTCGAACAAAAACAGAATCTCGCAAATCGGTAGGAGAATAAGGCTTGGGCAGAGTGCACACTATTATGCTAAAAAATGCACGTTTTGTCAAGCTTGAACCCCCCATTTCACCCTTCCAAGGCAAAATTCAACATTCTGGAGAGGTAGAGCAAAACTAGATAGATTTCTGCGTCGAACAAAAGAATCTCGCAAATCGTTAGGTGAATAAGGGCAAGGCAGAGTTCACTAGATTTTGTTGCACACACACATATAGACATACACCTATGGTATTTTTCCACGGATTTGGTTTCAGAATGGTCTACAACGGATTAGTGTGTGGTTATTATTTTTTTTCTTCTGTTAAGTGTTGTCCTCCTTCACCCCAGATTAATCGCAAAAAGACGCTCAAGTCTTACTGTGGGACGTCCTAAAAACGAACCGACCTCTAAACTGATGACGAAACACTAAAAAGGTGAAAATAATAATCACTACTTGTTCAGATAGGACGTAGGTAAGTACGCATTGGAGGAAAAGAATCTCCACCGCGCCCATTTGCAGTCACAAACATACACAAGTTTGTTTGTATTATCCTATGTATGAAGATCCACACTCATATGATCTGCTCAGTATTACATGCTGGTTAGTAGTACATCACTTCTGTGTATGAAGCAGCATATGAGAGTGACAATTATGTGATTTTTTTTACATTATACCTATTTTTTATTTTAGTAATTTTTAATACATATTTTTTTGTTTAAAATATTTTTATTCTATTATTGTTTAATTATTCACCATTTTCTACAAAACGCACTGGATTGTAAGCGTGAATTTGTGGGTTCAATCGCTCATCAATC